>CM062926.1:2222500-2937500 GCA_031878705.1 Tapirus indicus
CGATGGCACCAGTGTCTGACAGCCAGAGGCTCTGGAGCCCGGAGGGGGTCAGAAGACTCAGAATGAGCAGAAAAAACGCTGTGATTGTGTCGGAGCAAAGAAGGGTGACCGAATAGAAGAGTGAGCAGTAGACGGGAAGGCCGGGGGTCTCCACCGCCGGGGAAATGACTCCCTTTGGCGGGCTCCCGCGCCGCTACCCTGCTAATATTCTTCGTGTGGCTTTTCTTGGGAGTTGGTTTTCCTCGTGCGTCAAGACCAGCCTCTGCTGCTTGATGTCGGAGGGCACCCCCCCACCGCCCCTCCAGCTGGGCTCCCACACTACATTCATGAAGCTCCCTGATAGCAGCCCTTGACGTCCCTTCATCTCCATTTGTACATGCCGGGTCGTGACACTGTTTACTTCAGGCCCCGGGGAGCTCACAGCTCTGGCTCAGGGGTCAGGAGACCTTGGCTGTGGGCTGCTTTGCCTTTAGTAGCTGTGTGAGCCTAAACTAGGTATTGAACCTCTGCGGGCCTCAGTTTCCTCATCTGTACGGTGGGGATAATAATACATCCTACCTGATAACTGCTGGCTGCTATCGTAGTCTTTGGTATTCATTTTAACATTAGTTGGTTCATATTTCACTGTTATTATTATTTTCTATGTATTTATTTTGCCTACCCACATGCATGCTCCTTCAGGGTAAAACTCTCCGCCTGTGATCTTCCTCATTGTGTCTCATGCTGTTGGCACAAAGTAGGGTGTCAGCCAATGCCCTGTGGCCGACCACAGGAGCAGGGGGACACCTCTGGGGCTCTGTTGATAAAACAGAGGGGCTTCTTTGGGCTTAGCCCCATAGCCACAAATCCATGGGGACCATATGGGAGCAGACGCCCTAGAGCTCCCTGCCCTTCTGCTCCTTAAAGAAAGTCCCAGAAGTAAAAGAAGATCATTCAGAAAGGGACCCAGTTGAGAAACCTACGCAGGCCAGAGATTTGTCCCCAGAGGGACAAGGGTGGAAAGGAAAAGCAGGTTCCCTTGACGTGTTTGCTGTGATCCAACTTCTCGCAGACAAACGAGGACCCTGGAGAGAATGGGGCCCCTCACCACACGATGCAGACATCAGCCCCGAGGGTCCTGGGTGCCTCCTGTGCTATCCACCACCGCGCTCCTGGGCAGCCGCTCGGGGGCCCACCCACTCCACGGTATGTGCGCTGCGCCTGTGCCCAGCAAAGAGCGGGCGTCTGCTAACACTTGTTGGCTGGATGAATCAGCTCCCATCCAAGCAAACACTGGAGGCTCAAAGCAGCAAGAAATGGGGTCAGAAAGTCTAAAGGGCTTTCAGTCACTTGGGCAGATCTGCCTTTCTCCTTGAAGAAGCCCTCTGAAGAAAGCCCTGGAGGAGATAACAGCAGTGTCTTTCATAATGGAAAGGTCAACCAACATGTGTTTATTGAGTGACTCTGTGGGCCAGCCCTTTGCTGGGCTTCGTAGGTGATTACGAGACAGGCAGACCCACGGGGTCCTCTTGGTAAGCAGACTGGAATCAAAACACATGAGAAAACTTGGTGGGCAGCTCAGAGCAGCATGTCACTGTGTAGAAATGCCCAGACAGGGCTCAGAGGACAGGAGTGTGCTGGGGAGGCCACGGAGTGAGGTTGGGCGGGAACACTTGAGGAGGCAGAAAGGAGGAGGTTGGACGCTCCGCGCCTGGAGCAGATGGAAAGGTCAGGTGTGGGGAGAGAGCTCTCCAGGCCAGCGCAGCAGCAGAGAATGTCAGTGTCCCCTCCACTCGGGCCAGCCGCTGCGTCCTGGGACAGGGTCTTCAAGTTGCCTCGCTCTCTCTCTGCTCACTGCCCTTCCTGCTGAGGCCTCTTTGAAATTTGACTGAGGTTGTGACTGCATGTTTCAGCATTTCTGGATGCAATTTGGTATGATAGCAAAGAATCAAAGGATATTTGCTATCACTTTAAAGTATGTTTCTCTCCCTCTTCCTCTGAGCACCTGACCCCACAATCATCGCTGGCTTTGAAATAACAGACCCATCATAATTATGAGAATTAGTCTGGAGGCTTCTGCCTTATTTGCTCAACTGAGGTTATTGAGGCTGTCTTGAGAGGTGGAGAGGGTGTCCGGGATCATCTCGGCTGAGATGGCAAATACAGAGCGATGCCTCCGGGCTGGGGGGCAGCCAGGTAGTGAGGATGAGGGAGGGGCTGGGTGGGGAGGAGCACCCACTGCTCAGCCCAACAGCCATTGCTCCTTGGGACCGTGGACCCAGCCTTGTGAGAGAACAGTTTCTCAGGAGAAGCTGGAAACCGGGACTACACATGAAATGCCCCAACTTTGTAAATGTTGAAAACAAATTTGGCAAATGAAACCCTGTGTGATGACCATTTGTGATCTCGATTGGAGCATACCCCCGCATGTTGCAGAAGTGGAAACAGAGGCCCAGGCTCAGAAAAGGACTTGGGCTAGGTCACTGAGGTAGTGGCACTTGTGTCCTCTCTGCCTCCTTGGTCCAAGTCCCAAGGTGTGGTGTCCACAAATGTCAGACTAGGACCCTCGCATCAGCATGCTGCCCCCACTGTCTGCTTCTTTCTAGACGTTTCTGCTTGCCCTTGGCCAAGGATGGCTGGGAGCCTCTCTGTGGTTTTGAACCCATGGTACAAAGCCTGATTCAGTCAACACTTAGAGCACACGGCACCAGGTACACTGTCACCTGGCACTGGCTCTGTAACCGCCCCTTCCAGGTGGTGGGACAGCAGCATTGTGGCAGCCCTGGGTGGCAGGTGGGGAGGCCAGGGCTCTTACGGAGGGTGGCTTCAGTGTTCCTATAAGGTATTAAAGGAACAGAGTGAGAGTTAATGCAGAACTCTTTCTTTGACTTAATTTATTATAATATATGTGGCTAAAATGTAGATCACACTGCTGTTTTGGATTTCCGTTTTGATTCCCAAAATTGCAATCATGATAGGTGGGTTATAACCGTGCTTTAACATACAGATGAGGAAATGTATTCCTGGGCAATTTTCCCCTAAGGAGAAGTCAGAGGAGAAGGGGCAGGAGTTTTGAATAACCTTGCAACATTTAGTTGTCTCTCTCGGTTATGGGATAGAAATTAGCATCACAGGACTCTGTGTGTTGTGAGTGCAGCATTGCTTTGAATATTAGCATGGAAAGGCTTCCAAAGGGAAGGGAGAAAGTGATTTTCCATATTAAAGAGAAAGTCACTAGTATCTAATCAAGCAAAGTGGTGTCGCTTTGTCAAATTGTTGTTATTTATTTGAAAAAATATGAAGTGCCTACTATGTGCCAGGCACCTTGGTAGAGGCTGGGGTTGCCATGGAAACCAGACAGACCAAAGATGTGCTGGCAAGTGAGCAGGAGCAGTAATATGAGGTGCTGCTCTCCTAAGGGTGGTCTGGGGAGGGGGACAGAACAGAGGGATGGGGGCTGTGAGAGAGCCTGGAGGGCGGGCGGGGGGTGGTTCCAGGCTGAGGGGAAGGAGCATCCAGTAAGCACCACACAGATGGGGAGGCAGAGTGTTCTTCCACATTCTGGTGGTGCACGCAGAGCACCCGTGTGGCGGGACGCCCCCAAGAACATATGTCTGGACAGACTTTTTCCTCAGGCCCAGAAACTCAGCAGAAGTACCGAGGCAGAACAAACGGCCCTCATGTTGCCCCTGGGCCTGGACTCTGCTCTCTGCACCAGCAGCCGTCCTGGGCCAGCACCTGCCCAGCCTCTCCCTGCACCAGGGATTCTGCCCACCTGCCGCCCCCGGCCTGGCATCTGGGGCAGGGCTCCTGAGAGCTGCCAGCCTTGCTGCAGAACAGAACCCGGCCTCTGTGCGGACCTCGGGCCTGGCCAAGCGGGCACGGACAGGGCAGGGCCCTGCAGTGAAGCAGCTGTGGGCAGTCTTGAGCAGCAGGTGGGCAGGTGAGGCTCGGGCGACCAAGCCAAGTTCTTCTCTGAGGGACTCAGACCCTGGCAGGGGGAGCCCTGCACCATCTCACGGAGAGCCTGGAGGAGCTACCTGGAGGAGCACCTGGAGTCCCAGGAGAGGTGGCTGGGGAGTGGGGACTGCGGCTGCAGAGACCAGAATCCCGAACCTTCCCTTCATCTGGTGGGAGCCAGCCACTGCCCCCTCACAGCGCAGTCACCTGCACCCAGTGTTACAAGGGACAGGTCAGCAGAGGCGAGGGAAGAACTTAGAGGGAAAAGACGGCCTCCTTTGATTACACTGACATGGAATGGCTGCCAGCCTCTGCAACACCAGACATTCACTCATTCATTTCATTTATTCATGCATTCAGTAGGTCAGTCACCAGCATTTACCATGCACTAACTCTGAGCCAGGAGGTTTTAGGGACACAAGAGTGAGAAAAATCCCAGCCTTTGAAGAGTAGACAGGCTATTGGGAGAGACAGAAATGAAGCAAGTGTCACATGCATACACAAAGTACCAAACTCTGAGAGGTGTCATGAAGCATGTTGTGGGGTGATGAGGGCCGACCTGACTTAGTCTGGGAGTCAGAGGACATCTCTCAGGGAAAGCAGCACTGGAGCTGAACCCTCAAGAGTGAGTGGGACTAACCAGGCAAGATGGAAGTGGTGGGGCTGGGTCTGGGGTTTGCATTTCAGGAAGAAGGACCGGCGAGTGTTGAGATTCTGAGGTCCCTCAGGGAGAAAGTTCTCACCTTTCTCCTTCCGGAAGGCCAGGAGGGCTGGATCAGGATTCTTATGAAGTTCTGGCAATTCCCTGGACAGAGCCAGAGCAGGCTGGGGTGGGAGTGGCATCTCCATGACCCACTTAAGCCTTGTCAGGAAAGCTCCTAGTTCAGATCACATCACAGTCCCAAGTCACTGCCCAGCGCCCATGGGACAGCTCTAAATTCTTCCTCAGTATGGGGGTGCACTTTCCTGGGACAAGGGATGGGCTGGCCGGAGGGTCTCTGGCATGTAGGCTCCTTGTGTGCAGGACTGAAGAGCTGGTGACCTGTATGTACGGATGGACGGGGGTCTACAGAGATGTTTAGAGGCAGCCTGCTCGTCGCCCTTTAACACCAGGCATCTTATGGATGGGTGGTAGGGCCTGAGCTGCCGAAAACATTATGTGCTCCTCTCTCTCCCTATCATCCCACTCCTCCACCTTCCCCCCAGGTCTTCCTCCCTGCCCTCCACTTACTCACCTCAAAGAGATGTTTGGAGTAAGTCCGTCATGTCTAGGAAGTGCCTTGAGGACAGTTGCCCAATAAACTATAATTTTGGGATTAGGAAATGTGGGAGTGAGAGGAGCCTCGTCCACGGGTTTCCCACCCCAGGAGGCGGGTGCCACCCTGCACACTGGAAATGATCTTCCCAGTTTGGCAATGTGAATCCTCCTTGGAATGCACCCGGGAAGGGCTGATCATTTGAAGGGCTCCTATAGTGATTCCATTCTATGAATCATTACCTGCTATTTATCCTGGTTATCTGTGTTGTGAGTCCTTTGGACCTGGCTGGGTCAGTTGGGAATCTACCAGATGCCTTTCCTTACATCATCTGATTTGGTTTTCACCAGGGATTGCAAAGCAGGTGCCATTGTTCCCACTCTACAGACAGTGTTTGGAGACTGGGAGAGGTTAGGAAGCTTTTAAGACACATAGCTGGAAGTGGCAGGGCTAGATTGGAACCAAGAGCTGGCCGTCTCAGAGCCAGTGACTTTCCCACTCTGCCATGATACCTCTGCAGGGTTTAAGGTGGGTTGGGGCCTTGCAAACCCACTGTCATGAAACTCTCAGGTTCCTTTGTGATTAGTACCATTATTCAATTATCATCCAACTTTACAGACAAGGAAACTAAAGCTCAGGAAGCTTCAGCAGTTTGCTCAGGACCACAGAATTGAGATTCAAACTCAGATCCTGGAGTCAAACAAATCTCGGTATTTTGAGGTGTTCTGATGCCCGAGCTGGCCCCATCAGGCCGGGCAGTCTCTGCGCATGCCTGGGGGCCTTGCAGAGACTTTGCTTCAGCCTGCTGCCCCCTCACCCAGCAACAGGGCTGCCTGTTCTTGCCCCTCCTTCCTGGGGGCTGCTTGGAGGACACTCTCATCTTGCTTAGTGGGTTCCTTGTCCCTGGTCAAGCTTCCTTTGGACTAGTCTGTGGGATTCTCAGAGTCTGGAAAGTTCCCTTTGAGAAATTTGCCAACACTTGATACTTTTATCTGTGATCAAAGCAAGAAGGAGCAGATATGACCTTCCTGTTAGAAGCTGCTACCCAGGAAGTTAGTCCCGCCCGGACCTGGGGTCAGTTCATTTATTCACACATCATTCATTCATGCATGTGTTGGGTGAATAGTGGTTGGACGCCTGCAATGGGCCAGAAGTGGAGGAGGAGTCGTCGTAGCCTGTCCTTTGCAAGTTACAGGCTGGAAGAAAAGCTGGTGTCAGAGAAGAACAAAATCCAGACTCTTCACCTGGCCAGAAAAGCTAGTTGAGGGCCCACTCAGGATGTGCACGGGAACTATGCGAGGTTTATAGCATGGCCTGATCTGTAATTGAGAAAAGTCGCTCGTGTGGATGTTGGAGGAAGACAAAGCTGCCTGTTAAGAACTGTCAGCCTCTTGCCAGTCTCTACAAGGGGAAAACAGCAAAAACTTGCTGAAAGCGTCACAGTCCACTGCCCTTCCAGCAGCAGCCTGGGGCATCAGCCTTGCCAGGACGCAGACACTGGACGGGGAGGGCCGTTCCCCAGGGCATCAGCTCTGGCTTTGTTTTGCCTGCAGGTACCAAGACAATGGACAGTGGGGTATTCTCGGCTGTCTCCTTGGCTCCTCTGCTCTGTGGCCTGAGCCAAGGCCAAAGGTTTTGTCCTCTGGAGAGCCACCAACTGGGCAACAGATCTCCAGAAAGATCTATGTGCTGTGACGGCCAAAGCTGGATAATTTTTTGCTAATTTTTATATGTCAACTAAAGTATTTATTACTGCAAGGTATTGAAAGGTTCAGCATTATTCAAAAAAATTTAAATCTTGATTCAATGATAGTGCTCATCTGATAAAGGTTCTCAAATTAAAAGGGCTGGATAAGTCACTGCAGCCCACAAATAGCAGTAACTTCAGAGCTGGCAATTGACACTTGTTTTCTGCCACTGTTTACTCTTCAATAAAAAATGCATATTTACCATAGCAACCTCCTGGTCACGTGGTGCCCTGTCTTACCCGCTACCCTCTAAAACAGAATAGCTTCTTAAAGAAACACACACATCCTAATATGCATGCTTTTCAGATGCAAAAATGTGTTCTTTATAAGGAAGCCCTTTTTTCCTGGGATTTAATGCTAATAAACACGTCATCTTTATAGAAATCATTTTGGTCCCGTGTCTTAAATTTTAGGGCGTTCCTTCTGGAAATCAAATTAAAATTACATTTGGAAGGGCTTTTGATTATCTTGAAAGTTTGTGGATTATTTATTTTAATATAGTTCAAAAATATATATATACGTGGATTTATACACACACACACACACACACACACACACATTTCAAACTGCAGCCATTAGTATTGTCTGGAAGGGAGTTTGGTGTAGATTCTAATGACCTGCCGCTTCATCTGTGATTAAAGATTGTCATCTCCGCGAAGCTCAGTTGCAGCATGAATTTTTTCTCACTGTTAACTTGGGAGAATCGCCTGTGTCTTCAGAGCCTTGGAGAAACTGCTCCAACCTGGACTTTCCAGGAAAGGAACGTGCCCCTCATTCTGGACCTTGCACAAGTGTCTGGGTCCACAGCGTGGGGCTGGTGGGGTGGGGGAGCACTACAGTCACAGGTCTCTGCCCTCGCCTCCATGCCGGCCGCATAGAACGCGCCCCTTTGGCAATGTTCATGTTAAAAGCTACTATTAATCGGAGCATATCCCGCCCCAGCACCGTGCTAAATGAATTGTCGCCACTATCCCCGTTCTGCAGGTAAGGAAACCGAACCTCACAGAGGTTATATAACTTGCCCGGAATTACTCCTCTAAGAATTGGTGGAACTTGGTTTTGACCTGAAGCCTTTGGACTGCAAACCCTTTCCACTTAATCTGTGATCGGAACCTTTCCGTCAGACTTAAGCCTGGAAGGACAAGCGGGGACAAGCTGGGGCAGCCTTTGGGGAAGAAGGCAGTGAGCAGACTTCCTCAGAATGTTCCTCCAGGGGTTCCTCACGGCCTCGGTCTCAGCAGAGTTTGGAGCATCCTTTCCACTCTGGTCTTCACCTGCACCTGGCAGCCACATACCCCTGTGCCCCAGGTCTCTGTGGATGCCACAGTCCTGGGGACGGGCAGCGTGGCTGTGTGACCAGAGCTGTGGTCAGTGCCCCTCTGGGGCACCTCAGCAGGCTGCGGGTGGGGGCGCATCTGAACTGGGCCTGATGGATTTTTAAAATTCCTTTCAGCCACATGCAGACCAATCTGAAAAACAAGAACATATTGTGACTCTGTTGTGTTTAGTGGCTTTGGGGGAAAATCCGGTTGTGAAGTGAGGCCTGGCTCTCCCTGGCGAAGTGGCGTTGTGACCCGAACTCGGAGGAGAATTGCCCAGGCCCCGTGCCCTGGCCGGCCAATCCGACTGCAGCATGTCCATGAGCCATTTCATAATGATCCATCGTGAACGCCTCTGTGCTGCCTCAACAGACTCTTTAAAATGGTGCGTGTGCCTCCCGTGCCACCTCCAGTCAGCCCCCAACTGTACGCACACGCAAGCGGGGAGAGGTAATTGCTTATCATGTATCTCTTTGTTCCAGACACTTTTATAAAAGAGTATGTATTATGTATGGTGTGACCTTCAAATGTCAGGAGTGTGTTGTGCAATAAACTGTCAATATTTGTGGTTATAAGGTACTAGATGACTTTTACAATAATTGGAACGGCTATATTAAAAGCTTGGATCACTCAGCTGGTTAAAGAGAAAGACACAGGCCAGCGTTCATCAGGGACTTGCCTTCTGCCAACGATTAAATGAAAGATATTGCAAGGTGCTTAAGATGTCTTCTTTGTTTAAAAAAGAATATGGCAAAACACATCTCCAGGGGAGGCGTTATCTCCGAGTCCTCCCTCTCCTTCAGAGTGCACGATTCCCAGGAGAAAACTCGGCCACAAGTTATGGCGACTGACCAAGTGCATTTTAGAAAAGATGGGTCCAGCTTGTTCTCAGTGCCATTTAGGTGAGAATTCCTTGAAACACACCCGGCGGCCGACCGTCAAAGATCTCTTCCAGTCTTCTCCCCACCCCCACCCCACTCGTAAATGAGGGGGCTGTAAATTATCTTAAGAGGATCTTAAAAGCTATAGTTTTTTTTTTTAGAGAAAATAAATTATGTAGAAATCTTTTGGGAATTTATGCTTTACTGAAAGTAGAGGCTTCTGTAGTTTTTTCTTTTAAAGAAAGGAGGACTTAATTTAAATTATGAAAAAAAGAAGGCATAACAAATATTTTGCAATAATTACAATAGGAATTGGGGCATGGATTACTTTAAAAATAGCTGTTTTACTATGCTCTTGTATTGATTAATGTCTCTCTATGCATATGGGAGGCCGTTTCTTCTTATGACAGTGAGATCTTCCTTTTTAGCCAGGAAGTGGGCAAACGAAATAGTGGAAGGTGCCTCGACAACACACCCCCACCTTCTGAAAAGCCCACTTGTGGTCTTGCTGATTGGGATTGTGTGTTTGTGGTTCCTTCTACCCGAATGGAGAGAGAGAGGTGCGAGGCACCGCGAGGCCACCTCCTGCAGGAAGCCTCCCCAGGCTCCCCTGACCTTCTGCCCACCCTGCTGGTATCACAGTCCAGCCCCTGAAGGTGATGAGCACTTTGGTGCATTTCTGGTGTTTTGCTGGTGTCTGCGCGGTTCCTTCCAGGCTACTTGGAGTAGCTTCCCTCTTGCAGCGAGGAGCTGATTTTAGCCTCTGAATTCCAATTTGCTTGCCTCCTCTAACTCTTTTATTTATTGAAAAAAGCATGTACAATTTTTTTTAAAAAGTATGTGTCGAGCACCCGCTGTGGGCCGAGCGCCCACCACGTGCTGGGGATATACACCAGCCAGCAGTCACGGCTCCCGTTCATATGGAGCCCGTGTTCTGGGGAGGGACAGGCAGGAGCAGATAAACACGTGGGTCGGTTAGAGTCTGCCAGTGGTGAGGATGGTGCCGTGAAGCAAACCAGAGAGAGCGTGCCGGGAGCTGCGAGTTGGGGAGACTCCCTCAGGTCGTGGTCCGAGACGCCTCTCCCAGGAGGTACCTTTTGAAGTGAATGGATGAAAGCCATGTGAATTCTGGGGGAAGAGAATTCCAGGTGGAGGGGCAACAGGAGCAGAGCCCTAGGTTGGGAACCAGCTAGGGGGCTTGAGAAGAACAGAAAGATGGGGGCTGGAGGACAGTCAGGGGTCAAGATGAGTTCAAAGCAGTAGTGAGGGCCACATAGGCAGGGGGTTGGATACCACGAGAAGGAGTTGGTGGTTATTCTAAAGAGCAATGGGACCAGTGGCCTGTCCGTCCCCTGCACTAACCAGGCTTTTTCAAGCAGATGGCAGCTCCCTGGGCCAGCCCTCTCTAGACTCATTCTCCTGCCTGGTCCTCCCCACCCAGGCCAGGTCAGAGGGGATCCTACTGTGTGCTGCTTCACCCCCACAGTCTCTGGGATGGGTCCCAGCCCACCATCCCTGACCAGGCCAGAGGGAAGAGGGGGGCGTACAGAGCCCAAGGAGACCCATCACACCAGATATCTTGCCCCAGGTCCATTCTGTGATCCCAAATCCTGCCTGCTGCATCCACAGTCACAGTTCCTAGGCTGGGAACTAAAACTGCTTGCCCACAGCCAGCCCTGAGGGCCTTGGGAGAGCTGGCAACCCAAGGATTACAGAGGATGTTGTCAACAGCAGCGTCACACAGTGCCAGAGAGAAGAGACCCCATGGGTGGCCCCGTCACCAGCAGGCGGTTCCGCACCCTCCCCAACAATTAAGAAAGGGCTCTTGGGTTTGGTAAAACCAGAAACACATTTGGCCCACAGCGCTTGATTTTGAAGCCCTTGTGTATTTTAAGGGAAATTTAATCCATGTGTTTCTGATTCATTTTCACTTAACTCATCAAAATGTTGCTTTAGAGAAGCTATTTGAGATCCTACTATCTTATATATTTTTTTTCTCCAAATTGTAGCCTTTTAATAACCTATTTCCCCAATTCCAGAAATCCTATCTTGCCAAAAGCAAATGGAGCTGCACAGGTTTGAGTTTGGGTTGAAGGTGAGAAAAGGCAGTGATGGAGAACATTCCACCTTCCACCTCTCTGCACAGGGATTAGCCCTCGAGTGCTGGCCTTGCTAATGAGCCCAGCCCAGTCCTGATCCTAAGAACCAAAAGGGAAGCTGGCGGTTGCCTTTTCCCAAGTGGACATCCTCTTCTAAAATAGCTCTCTATTTAAACAAATACTTTGGCCAATCCATATTAATGCTTAACTGCTTAACATGGCTATATATGGCCATCATAAACCAAAGAACTTTGATGAATCAACAGAGACACCAAATTAATACTGACCCAAGGCCTGAGTTATGTCTTCCAAGAGTTAACTAGAATTGTTTACAGTAATGTTATAATTTGTATGCATACTGTTAATTTAAAATCACTTTTAAAAATAAAAGGAACTCTTCACTTAACCAGGGGTCTCTACCACAGTAATCATTGTTTTATTCATCTGGTAATTTTAAAGTTTTCAAAATAAGGGAAAGTGTTAAGCTTTTGAGAGAAACTATACATTCCTTTGGACTTTCTCCAAGGTGTTAGCTATTTCTCCTCCCCTGAAAAGATCTTAAAGCACGGGTATATTCGGACAAAGAAATTTACAAAGATGTGATTTTTCGGTGTCCTGCTCACCCTTGGACCCCACAAGTAGTTTTTGTCTTCATTAATGAGGTGAGAGCTGTGCTTTTGAGATGCTCTTTGCACAAGGCAGACTTTCAGAATTAACTGCACAACTCATCTGGGAAAATGTATTCACTGTTATACTAGAAGTTCCAAGGAAATTAAAATCCATGGCATTTTATGTCATAAAGTAGTAAGTGCTCAGGTGTACAGACAGCTACCTTACCCAGGTGGAGTTGCTGGGATAACTCTCCATTCACTGCACAGACTTGCCATCATCATCGTCATTATCATCATCGTCATCATCATCATTGTCGTCATCATTATAATTTTTTTTAATGGAAATCTTTCCAAAATGTACTTTTGGGCATAGAAGGTAAAGCTGCCTGGCAGTTAGGATAAAGTGAGAGCTGAGAATACACACACAATTTAAAGAGAAACCTCCCCGTGCTTCCTCTTGTTTGTCTCACTCTGCCTCTGTTGGTCTCTCTCTGGTTCTCATCCTCTCTCTCACTCTGTGAATTAATAGGATGACCTGGAAGATTGCGTATCAACCCAGA
The DNA here is from genome assembly GCA_031878705.1 of Tapirus indicus. Classification (NCBI taxonomy): domain Eukaryota; kingdom Metazoa; phylum Chordata; class Mammalia; order Perissodactyla; family Tapiridae; genus Tapirus; species Tapirus indicus. Next base: position 2,234,914 of record CM062926.1, read on the forward strand.
AGACCTCACCGGGAGAAGGCTGACTCTTCTTAGTCAGTTCCTCATCCCCTCCCACAGTGACAGCTCTTCAAGCTCTGTGGCTTAACAAAACCAAGATTTTTTTCTCATTCATGCAAAGTCTGGCGTGGGTGGGCCCCGGTCCACCGGGTGACTCAGCGATGCAGGTGTCCTCCGTTTTCTGATTCTGCCACCTCAACCCTTGTGTTGCAAGGTTACCATGGTGGGGAAGAGAGGGAGGAGGTGGTGGCCCGCTGTCTCTTCACTTGGTCTCAACTTAGTGCAAAGGAAGTTGGGAAAGTAGGGGCACGTGGAACATTTAGGAGCAGTTACTATCCCTCTCATAGTCGTTTCCTCCCTTCTCTCCAAGTTTCTTATTTATCTCTCCCCAGTTTCTTATTTGGCTTGGGTGAGGATAGGGTCGGTGAATGAAAGGCCAAAAATGGGCAGTGGGTGAAGAGAGCTTGCAGTGGGCCTGGGGAAGGGCCCAGGAAGTCCAGTCCCCTGGGTCAGATGGAACCGGGGCCAGGGGTGGGGTGAAGAGCAGCCAGGCGTTAGGAACCCAGAAGGAAAGATTCTACCTCCTGACTCCCAAGTCAGCCTTCTTGGGAAACCAGCCTGTTTTCTATATGTACCAGGGAAGCTCGGTGTTTAAAGATAACCTGGGGGAAAATTGACCCTTAATATACAAAATTATTTCATAAACCAAGTTTTTAAATTCCAAACATATATATGAGTAAGGTTAAGTGCATAATGAGGCACCCATAAGTTCAAGTCATATGTGTGTACAGCCAGAGACCAATCCCGATGGCTTCCGACAGCTACTGATAGTGTTTTATGTGTCTAGGCTTTAACTTTTGAACAATCGTTTGTCTTTCTAAGCATCTGATTCTTGCTCTATCCAGCTGATGATGCCTATCAGTTGATGATGAAGATTCTAACATGATCCTTGGCCAGTTTTAATCCCCCTGACTCCTCCTTCAGCCCACTGCTGTGACCTCCCTCCCCGCTCCCTCTGTGAGTGCTCAGGGAAGGTCATGCCCCTTCATGTCACCTTGATCTGGGCCGACCTTGCTGTACACTCAGAGGATTCGAAGAAGCAAATGGAAATGTAGGAGGCATGGGTTCTGACTCTGAGATGACAAAATTAGGAAGGTCAGTTGTCTGGTGTCTGCTCACCCCCAGATAACAGATCCTTGAAACACAACTTGAAATGATAATTGGTTCCATCTCCTCATTTTTTAGCAAACCATTCTCAGCTTGTGGGAACGGGAGAAAGCTTGCAGTGTTTGATATCTCTGACAGTTCACATGTTCTAGGCTGAGACTCTGGAAGGGTTGCACATACACCTGTGTCCTTCTCGAATATACTCATTGCATCCAGACAAGATATCCATTTCTGAAGAATAGATCCTGTATTATTTAACAGGGTCAAGAAAAGAAACAGGGACCCCAGGAGTTATTTCTCAGCCATTTCCCTATCGTAGGAGGCCCAGAGCACACCCAGGCTGAGGTTGTATTAGGCAAGAGATGGCTTCCCAGCCCGCAGCCAGCTGTCCTTGCTCTTAGGGACACCCCAGTCTCTAAGAGCTGTCAGGGCTGTCCCCCCTTTCATGGATGGGCAGGGAGGAGCAGATGACGGGTCTGAGGCTGACCTCTGTCCATACATCCACCTTCAGATGACGGGTCTGAGGCTGACCTCTGTCCACACATCCACCTTCAGTCTACCCAACACACATAGAGAAAGTGTCTGATCTGAGGGAAGAAATATTGAAGGAAAAGGACATTTTAAGAAAAGCTCAAACCAGTCCACAGACAGTCTGACAAAGGATCACAAAAGTAATTTTTCTCGTGCTTTTTCCTCTCTACTGCCTGTTTCCTGGTGGGGCCGCGGAAGGGCCGGTCTGTCTGTAACCAGGACCAGTGATGGCTTCACCTGCTTGCTGTGTGGGGCTCCATCCTGGGGAGTCCTGCAGAAGGACAGCTGTCAGCGCTTTGACACTCTGGGTGGGGAAGGAATCCGAGGGCAGCGGCATCTTCTGTCTGAGCGAGACTCTCGAGTTTTCTGTGGGTCTGGGCCGAATGTAATGTGCTCACCGCTGCTAGCCGTCCAGGCGCAGGCGCGGACTCACACACAGGCCTGTGAGTGTGGGCCAGGCCAGCTGGGGCTTCCTCAGCCTTCCCCGTACTTGGCGTGCAGCCTCTCGGACGTTTCCTGGGACCACCCACAATTCCCCTTCATCGTCGCTCAGAGTTTGTTTTTCTAGTTGGATTAGTCTAAGAGTAAACGCCATAGGCCTTCTGGCCCTCCAGGAAGAAAACCATTTCTGTGTAAAGTGAAAATTAGACTCTTAAATCTGCAAAGAAAGCTGTTTATCTTACAAATTTATTCTTTTTATTGGGCCACACATATCTAAGATAGAAAGATAAAAGGAAAACAGATCCAGGCCATCACTTCGAGTGACATGCAGCGAGGTGCAGCTCATCCTCAACTGTAAAGCCTTCCTGGCAGGGCGTGGGCCTTATCTATGTGCTTATCCAGAAGGCACCCTGGGCGGGGACTCACCAAGAGTTGGGGTGGAAGTATGTCCTCCAGGCTCTCTCTATTCTATTCTGCGGACAGCCCCTCCTTGCTGCTGCTCACAGTGGCCCCTTGGAGGAAGATTTGGGGAAGATGCTCATGTGCAGGTCTTGGAACCTGAGGCCTTGCAGGAACGTGACATCAGAAGTCCACACCTGCCTCCTCTGTCCTGAAGCCAGCACCTGGGGCCCTTAATTCTGCTTAGATTGACAGCTATTGGCCTCCTAACTTAAATAGGCTATCTTAACTATGTGGCAGGGAGCACTTGGGTAGAACTCTAATCAGGCTTGTTGTTGTTTTCAGCTGACCTCACGACCCCACAAAAGGAAAGCCGAGTAATGGCAGGAGGGCAAATGCTACATGTTTGAGGTTGGGGCGGGTGGTGGTGAGAAGGTGGGTGGGAGATGACATTCCAGCTGTTGACCTAGGATGTGGTTGACTTGGAATCGGCATCTGGCCATTGTTCTCCTGGGCTGTCGGCAAGCTGGTTCTTTAAGACCCTGGTGCCCTCACCTGCAGGCTGTGGTGTGCCCTGCTGTGACTGCACGTGAGACACTTGTTTGCTGTGACATTGCAACACTCTCTTGTGTCTGTTTGCTCTTATTGGTAGCCATCTTTGGTCACCTGTCCACATTCGTGTGGACCACCACACGCCTAGGGCTAGGCAGGGTGAGTTCTAGATGTGGGTGAACTCTGTCTTCCTACCTGTGCAAAATTATGAGAAAAAAATGCTGGGCAATTAGACCCTGTGAACAGCTCTTCCAAGGAGGGTTAGAAGAGTTGGGAGAATAGGATGAAAAGTGAGCCTTCGAAGAACTTTTCCAGGGTGACGATATCATCCTGCATAGTCCAAACGCAGAGAGGATGCTCCAAGCCAAAGAGTCTCTGGGGTTGCTGGAGCTAACATCCAAATAAGAATTAAGTGTGTATGCCTTCATCTTGTTCACGGCCTATAAGTCTGTCCTTTCTGGCTGTTAGCAGAGAACACCAGGAGTGGATGTTACAAAGTAAAAGCAATTTGCATTTTCCATTGCTTGGAAGGTACAAAGCTGGTTTATTCCGCTCTCTGCAGAATTCACAGGTCTGCTCATTATCACAGAAGGTCCCCTTGTTCTCATAGTGGATCTACCGTGAGGCCTAGAGGGTGGGCTGGAGGCTGTGGCAAGGACCCACCAGCCTCAGGACCTTGGGTTCTGTGCCAGGGAGTCAGCCTCCAACCGTGCGGAGGCCTGCAAGGCAGAATGAAATCAAGTCCAGAGAAGAAGGCTTGTGTGCCTCCCCTGCCTGGAGATGCCTCCCAGCTCCTGCCCTGCTCCCCTGATGTCGCCTCTTTGGCAAAGTGATGTCAGGCCTTGGGGGCTGCAATAACGTATCCTCCAACCACCAGATATATTCACAGTTTTATTTACTGTTATGTCCCATCATTTCTGTGCAGAAGGCAGCCGTATGTAAATTTTATTCCATTTTCTAATGGTTTGGGTTACACAACAAATAACAGCAGGAAGGAAAATTTGTATTGATACTTTACGGAGGAAGTTCTTAAGTCACTGCGGAAGATTTAACCGCACTGCTCTAGGTTTGTGGGGGTTCTGCAGCTGAGTTTCTGCACATGACTTTGAATATGTCACTATATGTTTATCATGGGCTAATTGTGGAACTGCATTTCCATACTTTTTCTTCTCCCTTTCACGAGATTACACCAGCTAGCAATGGATACAAGACTCCACAAGAAAGAAATGATCGGTTCTGGATGATTTTCTTTCCTGTCCCAAAATAGCCCTATGTCTGCATGTCTTAGGGACTCAGCCGAGACGCATTTTTTTCGTTTGTTGCTTGATATAATGCAAATGTGATTTCGATCCCATAGTGAACTCTCCAGCTAGTCCATATTATAAATTAATCAGATTCAACAAACACTAACATTTTTAAACTTTTGAAAAAAAAATATTTAATAGGAGCTAAGCAAAAGAAGAAATCAAACCAGCTGCTGACACAGCTGTTTCTTTTCTTGTGTAATTCAGTTCAGTATAAAGGTACCATATGCTGCTTAAAATGATGATAGGAAAGATGAAATAATTTAAGAGAATAACAAGAAAATACATGAATTGTCAGCATTCTGTCAGATTTAAAGAATGAAATAGACAGGTGTAGTATTGACATGTTTAACTTTGTGTGGTGTTAGCAGTTTGGGTGCGAACAACTTCTGACACGTGCTGAAGTGATGTGAGAACGTTTCTCCTCTGCTGCAGACATCGGCGAGGAGGCTGGGAGATGCGGCGGCGGCCAGCAGCCCGCACTGCTTCGTGACAGGAGCCTGGGCTCAGCCATGAAGGACTGCCCGTACTGTGGGAAGACCTTCCGGACATCCCATCACCTAAAGGTGCACCTGAGGATACACACAGGTGAGAGGCCTGGGTGCGTCCAGGTACACAGCTCAGAGGAGGAGGCCCGGGCCGCCGTGCTCCTGTCTCAGGGCTACACTGTGTTAGTCACCAGTTCTGTCAAGTTCTCCGGGGGCCTGTCTATACATCACTGCGTGGGTCTGAACTGACCCTAATGCCCTGCTTCCTCTCTTCTCAGTCTCCTTCCCAAATGACACGCGGGCGGGTAGAGGTGGGTCTCCTGGGGCCCAGGTCTGGGATGATGATGCTGTGTGTGAGGCACCAGAATATTCTGCCGATGGCGTCCTTCTGCTGTGCTGGAGCAGCACTCCACCGCTGTGCTGACCAGAGTCTTTCTGGTGCAGGTGACGGGAACCCAGCCCAGACTCTCTGCAGTATAAAAGGGGATGTGTAACTCTCCTTCCGTCCAGGTGGGCTGGCCTGCCCAGCCCAGGTTGCACACCCACATCCGGGACTGGACAGATGGAGGCAGCCCCCTCACACCACATGGAAGGGAGGATGGGTGGCTCTCCACTGGGTCTCCGCAAGAGAAAAATTGAGGTGCTCCTAAGCAAACATGGGGAAATGGCTGCTGGACTGCTCTGTCATTTCTCCCGCTTTGGCCTCACCCTAGCCCCTCGCAGTGAGGACTTCTCTCGTCTCTCTGCCTTGTCCCTCGGTCGTGGTTCTTTTTAGCTTTTCTGCTAGTTGTTTGCACATTGCCAATACAAAAAAAATCTATCGGAGATATGGACACCTCCATTTTCTTTGATTTTTCTCCTGACACTTTATCTATTGGAGTATGAGCTGTTTCAGAGGATAGACAAATATGCCATCTGTTTTCAAAAATAATTGTGGTCTATTTCCCAAGGAATCAATAAAGCTCAGGGTTGTGCAGGATATTTAGTGCATACAGGCCTCGTGTGCAGCGTGTGGGTAAGGACGAGGGGCCCTCACCTGGCACCTCACCTGGGGCTTGCAAATCTCCCTGACACCGAGAGGGGCCCTGGGGACAGGGGGCAGTGGGCCACAGGCTGCCGTCTTTATCCGTAGCCTTGGGTGCAGCATGGCCACTACTGCTCCCATCCTGGATCTCTTCTCCTTTCACGGAGCCTTCCCAGGCCAAAGGGGAATCTCCTAAAATTAGGCACCAGGTTTCACCCCTCTCCCAGGTCCCGGGGGCTCTGATCCCGTCCTGTACCAATCTTCATCCTCATCATCTCTCTTCAACCCCACTGCCTTCTTCCTGTTCCTCCAGTGCAGAGTGCTTGTTCTTGCCACAGGACCTTTGTACCTACGACTGCCTGCACCTGGAATGTTCTTTCCCCAGGTGGTCACTGGAGGTTGGCTTCAGTGTGATCTCTTCAGAGAGACCCTGACTGACTCCCTTGTCTGAAATGTCCCTCACACTCGCTTCCTGCTTTACTTTCTCCATAAACTTAACACTTTCTGAAATGATCTTGTTAGTTTAGTTGTTCATTTCCTTATGTATTGTTTGTCTCCCACCCAGTGGAACGTGAGGGTGGCCATGCTGTCCATCCTTTTGATTGCTGTGATTTCTAGAACCCAGGGCTTACAAGAGCACCTTATACATACAAGGAGCAAAATAAACTTATTTGAAAGGTGGACTGACAGAACGAAAGTGAGAATAAGTGAATGACCCTCCTCCTGTCATCTGTGCACTGTGCCAGGAGGCACGGAGGGGACAAGTGCAGTAGGGAAGGAGGCCCCTTCCCGAGGGAACCCATGGTCCTTTTGGAAAGGCAACCTGAACACACAGAGCCTTCTGAAGCCACAGCACGTGGCCAGGCTGCTAGTGCTGGATTCCCAGTTGCGGATGGAAGACCCCCTCCCAGGAGCTCTGGGAGGGGTCTCTGAGTTCCTGCCTCAGGGTCTTTGCACTTGTCTGCCAGACAGGTGCATTGGCTCACTTCCTCGCCCTCAGAGATTGGCACCAATGTGCCCTTCTCAGCGAGGTCTTCCCAGTGATCAGGCTCAGGGCGACGCCGCTCAAACTTTGGGCTTTCTCAGATCATGCCAACGTCCACCTCCTCCTCAGGTTGGAGCCGGCTCCCCTTGAGTTGTGGTGATGGTTGCGGGGGGAACCACAGACAGCCAGGTCATGGGAGGCAGTCCACCAGGGCACCCACCATTAGGCTGTCCGCATGTGTGTGGAGATCTGGCTGTGTGTGTCCTAAGATTCTGCCCTTTTATTTAATGTAGACACAGGCCCCTGGGCCAGGTTTACCAGGTGGGGAGGTGGTGGCTCTCCATGGGTGGGGTCGGCCCTGCCAGGGAGTGTGGGTCAGGAAAGAAAGGGCAGTGCTTCCTGACCAGGAGCTCTGCCGACCCTGTGGGCCCCGACTCCCATCACTTGGCCCATGGGTAAGAGTGGACACTCCACAGAATATTTCCAGGTAAATTAGGACCACAGCTGGCAGAAGTCCTGCTGAACTTGAGTGGAAGCAAATAGATACTGCTTTTGAAGTTTTAAAGCTTGAGAAAATTATTTTTTCCAAACTTCTGCTTCACAAACTTCTGCTGTTTGTGACCAAAAGTCTTTGGAAACACTGAGAGAAGCAAGCCAGGGCTGTGGACAGAGGCATTCCGGAAACTTCCCAGAATAAGGGAGAAAATGAAAGAAGCCATGGAAACATCACATCACCAGCCCCACTCCGAAACAGCATTTGCAGCGTTTAAAAGGCAGAATGATAACCAGATAAAGATCAATTTCCTTTTTATCAAAGAACAAAGAAGTTGGAAAATGCTTACACTTGTGGGTTTAAATAAAACAGAAAGTGTTTCATGTTATAAATCACCAAAGTAAACATCCATTGTGACAATGTAAAAGTGTAGATTACACAAGTAATTAAAAATCAAAATCAAGTGATTTGTTAATAAGTGAGTTCATGCGAGGCTCCAGTGGTGATGTCCTGTACTGCCGTCCCCATTCTCTCTGTGTTTTGTACTTCCAAGTGACATGACCAGAGGACAGCAGTCTATGAAATAGAATACGTTTTGCGAAATGCCATCTTTTAAAGTTTTTCTGTAATGGACCCGTATGAGCACATTTAAAAATCCAATGTGTAATAAATATATTTTAATTGGCCAGGATCTGAGGTGATACATTCTCTGTATTTTTCTATCCTACTCCATCTTTACAAGAAGTCTTGATCATATAACGTCAACTGATAAAAACCACTTTCCTTTTTTAACTCCACTACATTAACTCAATTACTGCTCTTCCCCGAACACCTGTTTGTTAGAGCGGTGCGGTGCTGAGTAGAGGCACCGGGCAGGTTGCTCTGAACACCTGGGGCTGGGGAGAGCCTGCAGCCAGCCAGAATGTCTCTGCTGCCCCCTGAGCTCCAGCCAGACCCATGAGGGACCACAGGGAGGCACCAGGAGAATCCCAGGAGTCCCCAGTGACCCTCAGGTCCTAGAGGCCGCCACACCCTGGCTCCTGCAGGGCAGATGTTGGTCACTGCCCACCCAGGGGCGGCCGAACTTCAGTCCTGTTTGAAACATTACCTTGGGCTGGTTACGACCCCGTCACTGGACATGTGCAATTTGTCTGCTAGAGCACACTGCTGGTGATTCGAATTCAGAGCCAGTCAGTGCAGGCTAGAGAGGAGATTCTATCTGAGTTCTCCAGAGGAACGGTATATAAATCCAAAAGGAACTGTCTCACTCAATTATGGAGGCTAACAGGTCCCAAGATTTGCTCTGGGCAAGCTGGAGACCCAGGAGAGCCAATGAAGTCCAAAGCCAGGGGAAGAGGGATGTTCCAACTCGACAGTCAGAAAGTGAATTCTCCCTTCCTCAGCCTTTTGTTCTCTTTAGGCCTCCAACGGATTAGAGGAGGTCCACCCACACTGGGGAGGACCATGCCCTTTAGTCCACCAGTTCAAATGCTCATCTTGTCCAGAGACAGCTTCACAGACACACCCAGGATAATGTTGGACCATGTGTCTGGGCACCTGGTGGTCTAGTCAAGTTGACACATAAAATGAACCATCACAGAGTTGCATTAGCGAACATTTAGTCCTAACATGCAGTGGGAGGCAGGGGCGTCCCCTCAGTTGCCTTGACTGAGGCTAGCCAGTCATCATTGGCTTCCCCAGAGTGCACTCCATCCTTTTCCTCACTGCCCCTCCGCCAGCCCCGGCTTGGGGCTACTTTCCAGGGTCTAGTGTGTCTGTTGTGTGAACAGGAGGTAGGCAGGTGCTGTTCAGCTCCCGAGAGGCTGGAGGGGCATGCGTTCCCCACCTCAGCCCCAGATGGGTGTGACACCCATGTGCTGGCTGTGGAACCCCAGGCTGGATTCCCTTGGGCAGCTCACCTGTGGGTCGGCTTTCCTAGGAGGTGCCTGTCGTCTCAGGAATGACCAGGGTAGAGAAATGTAATAAGCAACCTCACTGGTGAGAACTTGGAAGCACGGAAGTTCAGAGACTAATTAAAAATAAATCTCATTAGCTTTTTCCCTCTCAAATTATGCAAGTGGTTTATTAATCTGGTTTTGACGTGCTGCATGCGCTGGTCCTCCGGCCCTGAATGGGGAACCTCCGCGTGGAATGGATTTGCAGAGGGAAGCCAGCGGTGGTTTTCCGGGGGTCTCAGGGTGGGCTGAGGGGCACGCCCGGCACTGCCCGCCCCTGGGCTCGTGCCTCCGTGATGCAGCCACTGGGCGCTGGCTGAGTGGGACATCAGGGGTGCCCTCCTCGGCTCTCGCCTGCATCCTTGTCTCCAGGCACCAGGCTTCCCTGTCCTGTCAGGACCAAAGAGAATTGTGGAAGTGAGAGGACTTCTCTCCTGGGCACCCCCAAAGGGCTCTGTGCTCCGTGGGGGTCAGGGGGCCTGGGAGTTATCTTGCCTCAAGACTGAGGCGGTGCCTACACAGCACGACTGCAGAAAAATTCAGCTGACAGGGAGAACGTAACACCAACGATAATGGTAGCAGTAGCCACCACCTTCTGTGGACTCACACGTGCAGGGTCTGTGTCAGCACTGCCCGAGAATTCACTCCTTAATCCTCGCAGCTCCACGGTGATTGCGTTCCACCCCGCCCCACTGCAGAGGAGAGAACTGGGCCTCAGAGATGGGAAGTTACCTGCTCGGCGTTGCCCAGCATTGATTATGGGGTCGCAATCCGGATCTGCCCGATTTGGAATCCCGTTGTCTTAACCGCTGCACTGTATTGATAGTTTTACTTTCCTAGGTGAAGTTTTGGCTTGTTTTAGGGGATTAATGCAACATTTCTTTGACAGTGTGTGTCCACACCCTAACCAGCGGGAGGAAAGGAGGTGACTTGTATCCACAAGGTGTGTTGACGCAGCCTCCCGGCGATTTAAAAGGGAAGTTCTGTGCACTGTGGCTCTCCTTTACCCCTGACTCAGACTGGCCTGAGGCCAGGCTTCCTCGACCCACCGTGCCTCAGTTTCCCCACCCGCACAGTGAGGTCACGGAAGTGGTAAGGCAGGGAGATGGCCACTGTGGCACGTGGAGGTGTCCTGAGCCCCGCTCGGAAGATGGGGTGGACTTGCTCGCCGGTCAGCATCGTGAGAGGATAAACCCTCTCGCTGTTTTGGAAACTGCCTTTCATCTCCAAAGAGTTTCCTGGACACCGACTGGTATATCGGTGGGGGTGGCCGTGGAAGTTTAGCCGGCCTAACCCAGGTGCCTGACGTCTGATGCACGTACCTTACCTGACAGGAGCATCAGCTCCTGTGTTCCCTCTCTAGCTGAGCTAGCCAGGCTGTTTAACTTCTATAAACCATACTGAATAAGTGTTCAAAAACGGGTTGGTTCAAATGGGTGCCTTCCCATTCCCTTTTCTAAAAGGAGGGCATTGTTGTCCTTACTGGGAGACAGCCACCTGAGTAATGATGGGGGAAAAAAAAGATCCACTTGCCCAAAAGGAGATGATTCTTTCTTTTTTCTGTTTTGCATTAAAATTCCATCCTTTTTCTCTTTCTGAGATGAACTGAAAGCCCATTTTATTCCTCCACAGTCCCCCATCCTTGTTCTTCCTGCCTTAATGACATCCCAAACTTTTGTTGAAAATAATTGATTGAATTTAAATTTCCTTAAAAGTTTAAGAGGTAATGTTACAGTATAAATTTCCTACCAAACACTAAGTAGGGAAATATCCATTAGTGAAATTAACTACAGTTTCTAGGTAGCTAACAATGTGCCGTATACAGTAGGGCATGGCTAATGAACACTGCAGAGGGTGATATTTCATTATACAAATTAATGCTCACATTTTAATGGGAAAGTCACATAATGAATCTCGGCTTCAGTGACAGCAATTAGAGACACAGATTGTCCCCTTCTGGACAAGGCACTGTTTAGCAATAAGCAGCTGTGTGAAAAGTCTTCAGGTTTACAACATATATATGCTTTGGGGGAATTAGTGTACAATTTATATTAATGTACTGAAGCTTCGCTGCAAAGGCTCCACCATATTCATCTCTCCTGATATTAGCTAAGTAAAGACATGTAGAAAGACTAAATAAATATCAAGTAGAGGATGCAAATACGGGAAAATATTCAGTTACTCAACTTAAAAGTGAAAACACTTTTGGAGATGTAGCACACACAAAAACACACATGAAGCACTTCTTAAAAGCTTGATAAAGGGATTTCCGAAGAGAATAATATGAATCCACCTGTTATTTTTGGAGAGGTGCTATTGGGTACTTGCTCTGAATTGCTCCAAAGTCACCACCAGCACAGTGAGGGTTTCTTTGGTGCAAAGTGGAGGCGCAGAGGAGGAAAGACATGACCATTGGAAAATAGGGACGATGAAGGAATTAAACCACTGGTTATATATTTCTAAACATTTATGATACAACGACCTGGAGAAGTTATCACTGTTACTCCAAAGGTGAACATACATCTTATGCCGTATGTCACTGGGTAGCCGCTTTAATGTAAGATGGTTTCAATAATTTCATTAGTCTATTGGAATGATGAACTGAGGATGTTTTATTACACCTTTTGTAGCAAAACCCTCTTTTCGAGAAATGCATTGTTTGGGCCCACATCTTATTCCTTTAAAATGCTGTGACGTATTTCCCCACAGAAGACCATCAGTGTCCTTACCTGCTTCCTTCAGTGCGTGAATGGCCCTATGCTGGCATCCTTTCCCAGACATAAGTTTCAAACTGGCTGCCCGGTCCAGACCCAGTCTGTGGATAGGGTGCTGTGGCCCTCTCGATGTTTGAAAAAGTTTTGATGTAGGTACCAATGTTTTAAAATGATGATGTTGCGTGTAGAAATCAGGATGTGAGGATTTTCTTAGAAAGGCAGAGGTGCTCGTGTCCACTGCTGGTTGGACTTGAGTGGTGGCTGTCCTCTAGGAGAGGTGTTTGGCCCCCAACCTGCTGTCGAGCACACTCTTGTGATCTGCCTGCCTCTGAAGACATCTGTGTTGTGGCTCCTACAACAGGCAGATGCAAAGGCGGTGGATCCCAAACATCCTGGAGGGGACCAGAGAGCTCATGATCCCCTGGAAAGCTTGGGGCAGTCTGAATAATCCCCCCAGTAGATTCGGACTAATTTACGGCCTGCGTGGCCAATCATTCAACTAGGCAGAGCTGCTGGCAGGGTCTGGGGTTGCCTGTGCTGTGAGGCTGCATGGAGGATGCCTTTCCAAGTCCTGGGCAGAGTCCTGCCTGGGTGAGAGAAGGCTGGGTGGCCTGCCAACTGGCTCCTTGGCTGAACCTGGGGCTTTGTTAGAGTCAGCCTAGCGTGCTCTGGTCGAAGTGTGTGGCCAGGTGCGGTGACCCTGACCATGAAGCAGCTCTCAGCACAGGTGGACTTGGTATTTGTCTGTTGGCCAAACCGAAGAGCAGACCCTGGCCGCACCTCACAGCCTGCTGAATGTGCTGACGGGTGCTCCCCACCCGATCTAGGGGCCGTGTTGTGAGGAGTTTGCCTCCTGAGCACGCCGAAATGTGCCTTTGGGAGAGGGAATGTTCGGGAGACAGCCGGGATGTTTCCAGTGGAAAATGAGACCCGTGGGCTGCCGAGGGGTTCTGTGGGGGCGCTCACCCCAGACGACTCCATCCCTGCGCTGGCCTGGCCAGAAGCACACCCACTGAGGGCTGGCTGTAGTCTCAGGGCGTTTCTTGTGCCCTCTCATAGAGAGGAAGGGCGAGGAAGGGCTTCAAGGCAGAGGGCAATAGTGGTTACTCACATCATTTAGGGATTGTAAAGAAAAAAATCGGGGTTTTTGTTTGTTTTTTAAAACACAAATCCAAAGGGGTGGGTTTATCCTGTGGAACTTTACTCGGGAGCATTTATCTGGGGGACTGGGGTGATAGGGAGCAGTCACCCAGACACAGCCCGTAGGAGCTGGGGAGGAAGTGGAACCATGTGGAGAAGTACGTAGACGGCAGGGGGCTCTCCCATGGATGTGTGTGGCGGGCAGACAGAGGGCCATGGAGGGCCTTCTAGAGCCTATGTGTATCACGTGCAGTCCCAATCACCCTTGACAACTCCCTGAGTAGCCCCCAGTTCACTAGGGCCCGGGCCCTCCAATGCTGAGAATGAACTGTTCTCGTCTCTCAGCTATGGCCTTTCTCCCCCAAAGCAGCCGAGGCCAAGGCCTATTTTGAACTTTAAAAGAGCAGTGGGTTGAATGAAGAGATCCTTTCCTGCACTGTTTGCGTGTTTGTGTGGTGTGTGGTGTGCATGCGTGGTGTGTGTGTGTGATGTATGGCTGTGTGGTATGTGTATGTGAGTGGTGTGTGTGAGTGTATAATGGGTGTGTGGTGTATGTGTGAAAATGTGCGATAGGTGTGCTGTGTGATATGTGTGGTGCATGTGTGTTGTGTGTGTGATGGATGTGTGTGTGGTGTATGGCTGTGTGGTATGTGTATGTGAGTGTGGTGTGTGTGTGAGTGTGTAATGGATGTGTCGTGTATGTGTGTGATGTGTGCTATGTGATAGGTGTGCTGTGTGTGTGGTGCATGTGTGTTGTGTGTGATGGGTGTGTGGTGTGTGTGAGTGTGCGATGTGTGTGCTGTGTGATAGGTGTGGTGTGTGTGTGGTGCATGTGTGTTGTGTGTGTGTGATGGGTGTGTGGTGTGTGTGTGGTGTATGGCTGTGTGGTATGTGTATGTGAGTGTGGTGTGTGTGTGTAATGGATGTGTGGTGTATGTGTGCGATGTGTGCTATGTGATAGGTGTGCTGTGTGTGTGCTGCATGTGTGCTTGTGTGTGATGGGTGTGTGGTGTATGGCTGTGTGGTATGTGTATGTGAGTGTGGTGTGTGTGTGTGAGTGTGTAATGGATGTGTGGTGTATGTGTGTGATGTGTGCTATGTGATAGGTGTGCTGTGTGTGTGGTGCATGTGTGTTGTGTGTGATGTGTGTGTGAGTGTGATACGTGCACTGAGTGGTATGTATGGTGTGTGTGTGATGGGTGTGTTGTGTATATGTGTGTCTGTGTGAGTGGTGTGGGTGTGTGAATGCCGCTTTCTTTCATCACCTTATGCTATGTCTCCTCTGAAAGCCCTGAGAGCAGGGACCCCATCTCTTTGGCTCTTCTTTCCACGCCCCTCCCTCCTTGGGAGGCAAAAGGCGCTCATTCATTCATTGGTCAATTCAATCAAAAAGTGCGTGTGAATGAGTCTGCACGTGTCTGGGTGTGTGGTGTATGTACACTTGTGTTTCTGGCCCCATTCAGAAGACTTGGTTTAGCTCTTGACACAAGTTTTAGAGTTGACGTGAGGCCTTAGGGAACATGGGCTCCAACTTCCCACATTATAGGTTGAGGAAGCAAAGGTCCCAAGATGGGAATCCTGTGCCCAGCGGAGCACAGAATAGCACGGGGTGTCTGTCCCAAGGCCAAACTCTCCAGACACCTCCCAGGGTCCAGAGATCCAGACTACCTGCCCTGCTCAGCAGGCCACGGTGTCTGCCGACAAGGGTACTTCCCAGGGAGGGTCCACACAGAGGTTCTCCCCCCAGGCTCCACAGAGGGACACATGGGGGCCTTTGAAAGACCCCAAAGTCCAGTCTTCACTGTGGGCTACGTAGCTCAGAATTTCTGGAGGTGGAGGTGGGACCAGGTTTCAGCATTTTTAAAGTGCCCCAAGCAGTTGCACTTTGGTTTTTCAAAGTGTCATTTTTACACTGCATCAGAACCACCAGAGACACTTGTTAAAAATGCCCCTTCTGGCCCCCACCCCAGACCTAGGGAATCAGAACCGCTATGGCCTTAGGTCCCAGAACTGCGTCTTCAACTTCTCTGGTGATTGATTCTAATGAATGATACAGTTCAAGAACCACTGCTCCGGTGTGCATTTCAAATGTGTATCCCTTGGAAATATACACACACATCCTCTGTGCATTCCTGCAGTCCCCACTTAGAAAGGCAGCTCCCCACCCTCCCCGGCCTGCAGGCAAAAGTCCACGTCCTCCCTCTGTAGCTCCCGCTAATGAATGCCCATGCCTTCTCCACAAACCCTTTGCCAGATGCACTTAATCGTTTCCAGGTGCGTTTCTGAAATGCAACCGAGTCTCACTCAGTACCTGCAGGCCCCACCTCTGCCGGCACTCACTGCAGGGCTCTCCCCCAGGTTCCTGCTAACCCGTGGGCCAGGAACCTGAGTTCCTAGTCAGGCTCTCCTGTCACAAGCCCCACCACCCCCTCAGCTTCGGGGGCTGCCTCTACTCCAGCTGACCACCGGGCTTCCAGGGCAGCCCAGAAGTGCCCGTCCACAGTGCCTGTCCCACTGAGGGTTCCATGGCCTCCAGTGAGATGTGCAAAGAGCTGTGGCTGAAGTGAATCTGAGTCTCACACAGGGATTGACTCCAAGAAGTGGGAAAATGATGCCTGAAGCGACTTGTACCTTTACCTCAAAGGGGAGAGAGTCTTCCTTGCTAGATCCACGTCATTGGTCTAGCCAAGGACAGGTGTGACCTTTCCACTTAGAGAAGTAGATTCCCAGCTGAGCCCCCTTCCCAGACCAAAAGGCCATCTCTGACATGTCCGGGGGAGACCTTCTGCTGCTTGTAGCTGTGAACAAGGAGCCCACAGCCACCATTTTGAAGAGGAGGGCACAGTCGCCCCGAGGTTCCAGCACACCATCTGGAGATGACGCGGAGTCCCCCGCTCAGAACCTGGGCCAGTGGTTCTCTTGTTTACAAAGTCCAAGAGTCCTCTTTCCCCCATCAAGTGTGTCACCCCCAAAGGCCTGGAGAAAGGTAGTCACAGCGTCAGCTGAGACTAGACTCGGTACAGTGTCTTCAGAGGACACCATTCGCCAATGATTTGCTGTTGCTTTTTACCTCAGTCTGTCTTACAATAGACTAGAGGAAGGGGTGGGGCATTCTGAGTTTCCTTGGAAAAAAATCATTGTGGATATTGACAGGGTGCTATTGTGAATAAGCCAAGAGGGACTGTCACAGTCCCATTCCCTCCAGAGAGCTTTTCGATTCCAAAGTCTAGAAAAGACCCTGGATTGCTAACTAATTCTTGGAATATATTTAAATCCACATTTGTTTACCCTCCTCTCTTCCTCCATCCCACCGTGCGGACAGGTCTAAGTTGTATGTTATGGTGTCTTTTCCGAGGTGAGAAGAACAATAGAAGTTGGGTGTTGGATTTAAATAAATATTTAATTCATGAAAATGATCTTATATGTTTTAAAACACTCTTTAAAGCTATTTTTATTCTCTAGAAAGCGCTTATTATAGGTAAATTACACATTTTACTACCGGAGCATTAGGTTTGCCATTAGCACAAATTTAAGGCACTACAAAGACCAGTAGATAATGTTAATTTCAAATACAGAAACTAAATATATTTTGTGCCTTTTTATTACTCATTTTCTTTTAAGTTTTATTGACTGCTTTTTATCTTAACTATATGTCTTTACATGCTGCAATCATAATGCACTGTAATGATATTAATATTTTATAGAATCAGTATTTATAGTTCTTTATTTAGAAACAATGCAGAAGGTCTGCAGATATCTGAGCCCGTCTGGAATGGTGCCCTCCAAATAATGATAAATTACTTGTGCAGTATGCCATTTGCTAATTATATCCATGATTTACTGCAGAGCAAGACTTAAATCATTCATTTCAGTCTTGCGTAACAGTGCCATAAAATTTTTAGGTTTAAAAATGGTTTCCATGTGTATAATTTAAACAAATTTTAGAGCTATTGTATACACAAAATATTGCAACCACCCATTTGTTACATACTTTGTCTTTTTAAACTTCTACTTTTAATGATCACTGTGGTTGAAATTATTATGCTTAATTTTCATAATCATAGCTTTTAAATCTACAGCCGTTTTCACATGTTAGATAAAGAAAAAGATAGCTAATTGTGTGTAGATAGTATGTCATTCCTGAATAGTCCCAAATGGTACAAAATCATTAAAAAAGCTTAAGAGTACGAATTATTCTTCTATTAAAAAACAGTTGTTCTCTAACTAATTATTAGTTGGAGCTGCTTTGTTTCCAAGAACAAATGTTGATCCTTCTAGCCTTGTTCAGCACACCAAAATGAGATAAACACTTTTTTTTTCTCCTTATACCAAAATCCTGCAGGTGAGAAACCCTACAAGTGTCCCCACTGTGATTATGCCGGCACCCAGTCAGCATCCTTAAAATACCACCTAGAGCGGCATCACCGGGAGCCACAGAACGGAGCAGGGCCGCTGTCTGGACAGCCCCCAAACCAAGAGCACAGGGATGAACTGTCCCACAAAGCTGCCTTGTTTATCAGGCCAGACATCCTGCGGGGGGCCTTTAAGGGTCTCCCTGGAATCGACTTCCGAGGTGGCCCTGCCTCTCAGCAGTGGACATCAGGAGTGCTCCCGTCCGGAGACCCCTCGGGGCAGGCCACCAGCATGTCTTCTGAGGCTCCTTCGGATGCCCTGAAAGGCGCCAACCTTCCTTCCAAAAGCAGCCACTTCTCTGAAATCGGAAGAGCTTATCAAAGCATTGTGAGCAATGGTGTGAATTTCCAAGGGTCCTTGCAAGCTTTCATGGACAGCTTTGTCCTAAGCTCGTTGAAGAAGGAGAAGGACGTGAAGGACAAAGGCCTGTCTGACCCTCCTTCCACAAAAGTCCACGGGGCGAACAGTGGCGAGGAGAAGGCAGGCGGTAAGGCGGCTGCGAGGAGGTCAGAGAAGTCTCAGTACGAGCCTCTGGACTTGTCCGTGCGGCCGGACGCCACCTCCCTCCCCGGCTCGTCGGTGACTGTGCAAGACAGCATCGCGTGGCACGGCTGCTTGTTTTGTGCGTTCACGACGTCGTCTGTGGAGCTGATGGCTCTTCATCTCCAGGCCAACCACCTGGGCAAAGCAAAACGCAAGGACAGCGTCGGCGGGGTGACGGTCAATTGCAAAGACCAAGCCCGGGAGGCGAGTCGAATGGCTCTGCTGCCCTCAGTGCAATCCTGCAAAGAGATGGCGCTTTCCAACATGATCGGGCCTCTAGACTCTGCTTCTGAGAAGATGGCCCAAGGACAGGTCAAGGAGACTCTGGGGGAGCAGAAGAGCGGCACGTGGCCCAGCCATGTGGACCCCACGTTTTGTAACTTCCCGTCGGACTTCTACAAGCAGTTCAGTGTTTACCCAGGCATGGTTGGCTCAGGGGCCCCCAGTTCCTGCCCCAACAAGGAGCCTGATGGGAAGACCCACTCGGAAGACGATGCTCCGATCCTGATCCCCGAAACCACGAACAAGACTACTGCCGACGACCTCTCCGACATTGCCTCTTCGGAGGACATGGACTCCTCCAAGGGAGAAAACAACGACGAAGAGGACATTGAAACGGAGCCGGAGATGATGAGCAAGCCACAGTCTGCCCTCAGCAAGGACAGCAGCAGCGACGGTGGGGACAGCCTGCTGCCCACAGGCACCCCTCAGCCCGCCCAGGGACTAGTCTCACCTTTACCCCAGGCGTCGGAGAAGCAGTGGCACAGCCCGGGCCTTCTTCCAGCCCAGGACCCCTCTACGAGCCTGTCCAAGCCGGAGCGGGGGCCCCAGGGCCTGGAGAAGCCGATGAACATGCTGTCGGTTCTCAGGGCCTACAGTTCTGATGGCTTAGCAGCCTTTAACGGACTTGCAAGTAGCACAGCAAATTCTGGATGTATCAAGAGGCCAGACTTGTGTGGTAAGTTTTAGAATCCTCTTCCTTTAGTTCATTTCCCAGAACATCAGTGCTGAATTGTGCATTTAAAAAGAATGACTTATCCATTAGCAAATTTTGAACTACACATAAAAAAACCCAACAGTGCTGTATATGCAATGTAGACAATCACGGAAGTCAATTTCATTTAGAAGTTTTAGAACTCATCCTTTTGTGTTCCAGTTTGCATTATAAAGATCTGCAGTGCCTGTACAGAAGGCATGGAGAAGGGGGGGGTTGTCTCACAGTGTGAACTGCTCCTGGTTTTAATCCATAACTTGAGGGGGAAAACGATTTAAAAAATAAAAAGAGACATGGTAACTTGCAAACTTTTCAGTATTTTCAACTTATGCATAAGATGCCTAAAGACAATTCCTTACTGCTTTGCTAAGCCAAATCTGCTTTCTTAAATTTTTCTTTATATTGACTTAGAGGGTACTCGAATCATATCACACTAACTGCAGTAGAGAAATAAAGCGACCTCTCTCCAAGTAGGGAGACGGTGTTGGGGTGTTTGTCATCCATCTTCAGACATACCAAATGGCAGTTACTGTGACTTTGGCCTTCTACTGTTGCCTTCCGTCTGTCTGTCTCTTCACCTGTCTGTTGTTCTAACAAGAAATGTACATTGTGAAATCCCTGGTGAGCAGTGTTGTGATCCTGTGTGTATGCATTTATGCCTGCCTGATCTTGTTAGCGAATTGGCACTTCTTTACCTCCTTAAAGAATATGGTTACCCCAAAGTAATTCCAGGTCTTAAAAACTA
Source organism: Tapirus indicus (assembly GCA_031878705.1). Lineage (NCBI taxonomy): Eukaryota > Metazoa > Chordata > Mammalia > Perissodactyla > Tapiridae > Tapirus > Tapirus indicus. Next base: position 2,254,799 of record CM062926.1, read on the forward strand.
TTAATAAATTTGAAGCCTAGAATTGGATCAAATGAATGTCTGTATGGGCAGGAAGGATCAAAGTCATTCTCTTGGCACCCAGATATTCATATTTGAAAGTCTTTCTCCGAATAGAAGCTCAGTGTATTATTCCCAGCCCCAAATATCCTTGCTAGAGACAAATGACCTTGGTACCTTTCCATCTTTAATCTATGAATAGATTTCTATGACTTTCCTTCACCTGTTGAAAAAAGGAAGGAAGGAAGGGAGGGAGGAAGGAAGGGAAGTGGGGGAGGGAGGAGGGAAAGAAGGAAGGAAGGAAGGAAGGAAGAAAGGGAGGATTAAGGATTTCTTAATCTTCAATTCCTGATGTTCCTTTTTAGCACAGAATAGGATTCAGGAAGCTGGACTCAGTTCATAATTTAAATTGATATATTTCCTTTTTCCTCTCCTTCCCTAATTCACTAAGAACTGGATCGAGCAGTCAGAAATATTTTTTGAATTGTCAAAAATCACTAAATGGATTTCTGACAGCTCAAAAAATATTGACAGTTCCTTATGGTGAATGATTCACGAGGCCACATTAACCAGTACCCCCAGATCTATTTTTAGCCACATGCAATTCATTACTTTTGAAGCTGTTAAAAACAATATTTAAAAGAAAGAGAAGAGGGTTTTATGTCAGTCCAATTTTTTTCCCTTTTCTTCTGGGGGAGCGACGTTTAAGTCTTTTTCTCTTTTTCATTGTTGTTTTAAGTTTGTGATTGGGATATTTTCTTTTTTATTGTTGTTTGGGGATTTTTTTAAAGTCTATTTTTGGTTCTTTCAAATACCTACAGACAACCATAGTTCCTGCCAGGAATCTATGCATCAGAAAAGATCAAAACCTGGCATGTTCATAAGCTCATTATTATTGAAATGAGCTCATATTACCCCTATTAATTTTCCCATCTTCCTATCGATGCTGAAGGAAGGCTGGCTGCCTTTGAGGAAGCTTGCCCAATGGTGTCCTTCTGCTCCAGGGGAGGGGGTGGAGGCAGCCTCAGGGAGCCTGCTCTGTCCCAGGAGCCCTGTTCCTTGGGCCGCAGCTCTGGGCACTTCTCACCCTCCCAAAACAGCGGCTCACAACACCCCCTGATGCTTCCAGGGTGCGTGCACAAGGCTTTGCTTAGTCAACCTTTGGGCCACTGGACCACAGATCCTGGGATGTAAGTTGTGGCCTCTCTCCTGAAAGGGGAATGAGGGCCCTTAGGCCAGCCCGGCTAAAAGGCATCCTGGTTGCTTCCCCGGCTGGGGTCCAGGCCCCACTGCTCCACCTGCACTCGTGGTAAGATGCCAAAACTAACTCTGGCCACAAACTGGCTATTTGTAGAGAGCACAAGTTTTGCATTTCGTTTGTCCTCATTTCTTCTGCATCCTCTTGCTTTCGCTTGGAAGCGGGCAGGGAAGGCCCTTTATTTGCATGGGGCGGAGTGGAGGCACTGTCCTCTTGCCTCCAGGATGGGCCTGACCCTGTCCAGTTCTTATTCCCCTACTCCCATATCTGGCCCCCCATAATCAAAATCCTCTTCTTTCTTCTCACTGGCTGCTGCAGTGTCCCAGTACCCAGAAGGACCAGGCATATTCATCCTTCCTAAGAGTTGATATCCAGGAGGAAAACTTAAATCCACTGGGCTTCAAAATGGGTGTTTTTCTCAGTGTAGTTCACTCTCTTTATAGCATTGCAAGAAGCACAAATGGTAGTTGAGAACTTCAACCCCGTGGGCTTGACATTGCAAGGGTGGAAATGCTGCTGGCACAAGGAATCAAGCATTCCTAATGTTCTTCCCTCTTCTCTGCTCCACTCAAAGGAGATATGGATTTCCAAACTGAACCACCAGCTCGATGACTAGTTGCCCCAAGAAGCTGGGCTTCACCAGAGCAAAGAATTATTCCAATATTTCTCACCTCAGAAGAGTTTGGGGTTTGATTTTGTCTGGTTAGTGAATTCAAATCCCCGATTTGATGCCCCTGGAAACAGACTTGAAGGAGGAGCTGATGTGTGTCTGCTTCTATTCTCATGGGGTGTAAATGTGTTTGAAGAAGTGTCAGTAAAAACCTTGTTGAAATCATGTAGACTCCCCACAGAGCTCAGCAGGTCTTCTGACATGTGATGGTGAGTTGGGGACGGTGGCTTCTAACCCTAAGTCTTTGGTGACACTCATGTTGTAGGCTCTACTTCTAGGTGCTTCCCTAATTCTGCATGCCTGCTTCCTAACTTTGAAAACTCTGGTCCTACATTCCTTGGTGTCATGGCCCAGGGGTCCCGGCCAGTATGCACTGCCCATTCCTAGCCAATGCCTTTCTAACTCTGGTGCAGAAGAGAGAGACGATGAGGAGAGGGGCCGACCCAGCAAGTTGGGTAGGAGAGGCCTGTGGCATGTGCAAACATTGAGAGCTTGGGCATGAATTTTCAAAAGATCCTTCCACAGAGGACAGTACGTTAGCCTGTCAGAGATGTGTTACAGATTATCCCCAGGAGGAGATTGTGCCATCTTGGATTAAGCTGGAGGACATGCTATGTTGCTTCTAGACTGGGTCAGGGCCCACTATGGGCCTGATCTTGTTACATGAAGTCCTGCTCCAATCCAAGCTCCCATTTCTTGACGTGCCTGCCAGACTCCAGGCATGGGCCACATTTCCTTATTCCGTTTAAGAACAGAATGCACAAGGGCACTCCCGTGCCATCAGAGAACTTGGACGTGTCCTCGGTTTTGTTGGCTTTGTAATGGGACAGGATCCACATGAGTATATAATCAGGGGGCAAGGGCAGACCGGAGCAGCATTCGCATCCACTGACAGGACAAGGCAGACAACCTCCTTGTCCAGTCTGAGAAATCTGAGGAACTGTTGGGGCGGCCAGTAGCTTGGAGGCCGAGGGAGAATGGAAGGCACAGGCTTCAGTGTGTACCAGACAGCACAGATGCCAGTCTGCATGGCACCTGTGGGGCTGGCTGCCTGGCCGGGTCACAGAGCTCGAGGATTTGGAGAGCAACCAGGTCTCTCTTACTCTTTGCCTCCAAACCTGAGACAGATGTCTGATGGCCATTGTGAGTCTTATTCTGTGTCCTTTTGTGAGCCTAGGGGTAGGGTTGGTGGGGAAGAATGAAAGTCAGATTAAGGGAAAGGCAGTGGGAAGAGCACGAGCCTTCTTTATTCTTCAAAGCTCTGCTCGGAGTTACCACCACTCAGGGAAGCCAGGCTGACCAAGGAGAATCTGTCAGCATGTCTGTCATGGGCATAAGGTCCTTGTGCAGTGGCTCCCAGGCCACGTGACCCACCAGGCCTTGGAGGAAGTGAGTGAGAAAGCAGGGCGTTAACAGCAATCGCCCTAATATTCCCAATGTATTGTTCTGAGGTTATTGGGAAACCGGCTTTGCTAACCCAAATTATGCCCGAGACCAAGGGTTCTCTCACAGCAATGAGAGAACTGGGACCCCTTTCCTAAAAACAAAGACACGGTCTATTGAAACCTCTTTACGTCATGTATTCTAAAATGTGTGATGAGATGACCAGGATAACCAAACCGATCTCTCTTAAAATGGGACTTCTGTCCTCCAGAAACCTCATTGGTTTCTCAGCATAGGCAGTCTGAAAACATCCACCATTTTACCAGCGACACAGTCTGAAGCAGAGGTTGCCAAGTATTTTCTTAAAGCCAGAGAGTGAATCCGTTAGGCGTGCAGGCCATGTGGTCTCCCTCACAACTGCTCAACTCTGCTGTGTAGCGGCAAAGCAGCCATGAATGATAATTAAACAGTTGGGCGTGGCTGTGTTCCAATAAAACTTTATTTAGTACAACAGGCAGTGGGCTGGAATTGGCCCACAGGTCGTGCTTTGCTGACCCCTGCTCTAGTGTAAAGAAGGATGTGTTGCCGTGGTCGTCCCTAGGGAAGACATGCAGAAACCTGTCTGCTGTTGCTCCACCAGCCAGTGAGATGATGCAGAGAGGACCCAAATTGGTGGCTGCAGGGCTCCATCTATCGCCAAAGCCAGTGATGTGAGAGACTTTCCCAAGAGAGAGGTCTTGTAGACCCAGATGGCCTGGTGTACTTATTTCTGGAAGGCCACATCTCTGCCTATGTATTAAAGACTTCGGGGTGAACAGCCCCCTCCGTGGCTCATGGTGGCTCCAGAGCTGCCTCCGTCATGGCCAAGGCAGGTAGAGGAGGGAGAGGCAGGAGCTCTCTCTTGGCTTTGAGGAGAGCTTACTCTGTGAAAACCCCGGTTTCCTCACTGATGGACAGAGGCGTGAGGATGAAATGAGGTGATGGATGTAAGAGCTTGGGTAACTGATTCTCAGTAGAGTTGGTATTTTATCGTAGAGGAGAACTCCACACGAGGGTGGCGCGGGGAAGTGATGGCAGTGTACACACGTCTTTGGTTGCAATAGTCTCTTTAGCACTAAGCAAGCACAAATCTTACTTTCCATCAAGGCTTTAGAGAGTGATTTATTTCCTCGTGTCTGCCATGGCAAGTCGTTGATACCTATTTCTTGGTCTGTGAGAAAGTTAGCTTGGAAGGTGATTCTGGCAATTTTGTGATGACATCCCATCACAGTGTTCACACCCTCTAAGTTTCTACCCAATCCTATTCCTGATAGAAGGCAAGTGCTTCGGGGTAGGAAGTAAGTCCTGCCTCCTCAGTCTTTGGCCAAGAAATGGCTAAGGTCTGTGGTCAGTTAGAGATTTCCAAGGGGGCCATGGCTGGGGTATGTGAAAACACCATGGGGACTGCCTAAGTGTGTATGAAGACATCCCGAGCATAGGCTACTGGTGCACAGCCTCTGGCAGTTGGTACGTTTCTGGTCTCGTGGATGATTCTAAGTTCTAAGGGGGGGCCCTGAAGCCAGCAAGTTCCAATGAAGAAAGGAGGTTACAATAGGAAAATGGCACAGGAAGAGAATCACAGAATCCAAATCTGCCAAGTGTATGGGAGCCCAGGGTCAGCCAACACAAGGGAGGGCAGTCAGCCTGGGACACCCAGGGGACCTCAGCTGTAGGGTCTTGCCCTTGGAGCTGTCTGCTTTATTTAAAGCCAAACGAGCAATCATTCCTCCTCTCCTCTTCTTTATGAGCTGATTCTCCTGTGGATTGGCATGCAGAGACTGTGGATAAAGCACAATTTTGCTCTCAGTTTCTTTGTCTGATTTTGTCATTTATGGGTTGGCTGTTGACTTCCACAGTCTGGCCTGCGCCCAGGAATAGTGTGTGTGCAGGGCGTGGTGGTCCTCCCCACTAGGGAGGACCATTCGGCTTGTTCTGCAGACCAAGGGCAGATCCTTTAAGTGAATGCAAATCCCCACCCCATCCCACCTGCTGGCTGCCTCACAACCGGCTGCAGAGCCTTTCCCTGTGATTCTGGTGGGACACAACACAGGTGCTGTCCCCTGGGCTCTCCTACAGAAGCCAGCATCCCTGGGCATGCTCACTCCTGCCCCTGCCCAAAGCCTGCTGTGTGCACCGTGCTGACAACGAGGCGGCCTCTTTGGACAGCAGCCCTCTCCGAACTATCTCAGCATTCTTCTCCACCCCTTCCCTCTTTTTAAATTAAATGGAAATGCCACTGATGTGATGGCGTTTGCACTGCAGGATGACAGAACTGTTGTGTGAATACCATTGTATTTGCCAAATGGTCCACTCGTCATTTCAGAACAAACAAATGGATGGTGTCTGTAAGTCGGCAAACACTGGTGACATTCAGCCTTGTTGATGTTCCTTCCTTTTGCTGCATATTTTTGGCTCCAAAAGTTACTGTCTGAATCAACAGTGCCTCCAATGCAGGAGAAAAGTCTGGTAGCTTTCATTTTGGTTACCGTGCCCATATTCTCTTTGGATTACATGATACCTACTGCCCAGGACCAAGCCTAGGGTGGGAGGAGAGAGCAACCAAGCTCTTTGGTTCAAAAAAAAATCTACACACACACACACACATTTTTCCTCTCTGCTAATGACTTAAGATTGAGAAGGAGGAAGAGAATGCTGAGAGAAGAGAGTGTCGTCAGAGCAGACACCCACATCCCTGGCGAAATGCAAGCTCTCCAAGCAGGCCCGGCCACCGCCATATAAAATAGGAACAGAGTGAACCCCTCGCTGTCCTGAGCTGGGTGCAGGTATCCTCAGCTAAGCCTTTGGCATCTACCTTCTCAGGCTGCCGAGTCACAGTGACGGGTGGCACCGACACCACGTACACACAGGCCACATCTCAGCTGCTGAAGGAATCAGGTTCCTTCTTTTTTTATATCCAGACATTGTGTGCACAGCCCAGGTTTTCAATAAGTAGTAATTATCTCCTATTACTTAGCGCTGATCAACAGCACCTCTGCACCTAACTGCCAGGCTGCTCTAATCACGCAGACTATTCTTGCTCTAGCCAGAGACAGAGGGACCAAATTTTATAAATATTGCTTTATTGTCATTATTCCATTAAACAATTAGGGGATGTGGCCCTGCCCTTGCTTTTAAATGCCTCTAGCCCACATGGTTTCTGGTTGTTTAATGAATCTGCACATTTTCTTGCAGGTAAGTGACACCCCCTGTTCTAGTCGGTCTAGCTGGACTTGCCCTTGTCTGTTCGCGCTCCTCGGTGGCTATCTGCAGCTTGTTAATCGTGTAAAGTCAAGAGAAGAACGTATACACATATGTGTGTTGGATAAATAATTACTATTGGCATAGGTATGTGTGTACACTCAGCACTCCAACCTATAGTATATGTAGCAGAGAATCAGGGAGGCCCAACTATTGCCCCATATGTTCCACTATTAGTCACGGATGGAGAAGGCTTAGTAACTTGAATGGGAGAGAAAATTCCCTCCAAGTCATGAATCCCAACTGACAAATGCTGGTGGATTGGAGGTTCCTTCACCTGTGAAAAACCTGACTGGGGCACCCGCTGCGCCAGCTCGCCACAGCTTCCCGAGGTGGGCCCTGCGGTGGTCTCATTGGCATTACTGCTTGTGTCTGACTGTCCTGTATTTTGTAACACTTTAGAAGAATACAGAAAAGTGCAGTAATTCTCTTTCTCCATAGTATTTAAGCAGTAATATTGCTAGTTTAATATTGTGTCAGGTCGTCATATAAACCAGGAACAGATGACGGTAAAATTCCAGTGAACAGCACCTTGACATCCACAATTTATAAACGGTGATTGAAGCAAAATGTGTAAACTTGTCCTGGGTTATCGTGTGCTTTGGAATAGAGTATTGCTGAAGTAATTAGAAGATATATTAAGGTGTTCCTGGTAACGAAGGCATGTAAGTTATAATAATTGTAGCTTTCTGAATAAGTGTCAAACTATATCCTTAAGTGTGCTGTATGCTGAGTTACAAGTTAGGTCATTTATGAATGGAATGTAAAACAATACTAAAAATGCTTCAATAACTTATCTTGGTATTGCTAATAAAAAAAGCTGTGAAACATTAGTGCAGTTTGGAGTCATTATGTTAATTTCCTTCCACAACACCCCCCTCCCCCCTGACGTCCTCCTATCTGCTGGAAGCCTCAACAGGACATTCAGGGAACACCCGTGATGCTGTTCCATGGGCTGTGTGCTGGGCAACTTGTTGCATTGTTCCACCCATCTTTGGGGGGCCCCGTGAGAACAATTCATAAACATGCTGATGTAAAGGGACCTCTGGAAGGAGGTGGGGTGACGGTGGTGGAGGGGGGAGAGCCAGACACGTGCGCATCTCTCTGTACAAGTGACTTTCCGGCATCTAGACCTCATGACCGCTCACAGGCCCTGTGGATGGGGGACAATTGGGGCACAGAGTGTGTGGGCTGCAGTCCCACATCCAGATGTGGAAGAGACTGCACACGCCCAGCCTTCCTGCAGCAAACCTGAACATTTTCTTTTCATCCTGTGAAGGGCAGTTTTGAATGGAAAGATACCCCAAATCCTTGGAGTTTGGGATATTTTTGTCCACTGAGATGTTTTGGTTGTGCTGTTGGTTGTAACAGGCTTTCGTCCACCCTCTCCCCCACCCCACATCAAATAGGGGACACAAGAAGGAAGGTTTTTGCTTTTCATTTATGTTTTTTTTTTTTTGTCCATGAACTGAACTTCAGGGTGCTGCCACTTCCACAGTGTTTTCAAGCTTCTTTGCTTGGGGCTGTTTGTAAACTTCTAAATTCCAATCACACCTCTGCTCCCTGTCTAACTGAGCCTGTGGGGGAAAAAGTATTATCATCATTTGAGAGAATAGGCCTGGTCCCCACACTCCCAAATAAATAATGTGTCCTGTGTACATAGGGTGGAAGCCCAGAAATGTCCATTTGAACAACCCTTGCCTCAGCCACAGGACCAGTGCATCATCTTGACACCTTGAAACAGTCCCTCCAGGATTTCTCATAGAAACTGTTCAAGTGAGCCCCACCACAAAGACTATAGTGTGGTGTTAGATTGTCTCTTATTTGGGGGAAGAGGTGAGACGTGGGAGGTTCTGAGTCTGAGAATAGGTGGTGAAAGCCCCAAATGAAAAGTGTAGATCTTGAAGAAGTTTGCTAGCTGTCTGTGCCCACAGCTGCTTCCTGTTCATGGGAAGCTGAGAATACACACTGTGGGTTCCGGTGGAAAACGTGGTGGACCCTGAAATGCCTGGCCGAGGTAAAGCCAAGTGACTCCAGCCACCAGGCTCCGGGTCCACACGGCCACACCGAGCAGGGCTGGTTTCCACCACCAGTGTGTAGGCAGAGACTGAGCAAAAGGAAGGATTCCAGGAGAGTTTCTTCTTTATTTCTAACGCCACCTGAGTCCGGGGAACTGCCCCGAGGGAAGAGGGGTGCGGTGTCAGGGAGAATTCCTCTACCACCCCCCGGGGGGTCCTGCCTCCTGCTGGCTCCGCAGGCATGTGCACCTCGGTGAGGAGGTGCTGTGTTCCCTCCGCAGGGGCCTGAAGCCCCTTTGGTTTAAGAAGCCACGTTAGCAGCTCCTGAGGAGGGCTCACGGCCTTCCACTCCATGTAGGCAAGGGGCACCCTTCAGGACCCCTCTGGACCCATGCCTCAGGCCCGGGGCCGCGGGCAAGGAGGAGCTCTGTTGAAGGCCGCTGGAGGTCTCGGTGCCTCCGCTCAGGGCTGCACACATTGGCCCAACGTTGTTCAGCGTTTGCAGTCACGCTGCACACCCCAGGAAGCGTTGCTGAGGCCACGGCAGGCACGAGGCCCAGGCGTCCAGGGCAGCATTGAGTGGGGGCTTGGGAATCGAGGCAGTACCGCTGAAGTACGGATCATCCGGCTCCCCGCCCACAACCGGAAGGCTCCCTGGAGCCCGGGATCCGGGCGTCTGCTGTTCTCTCTCCCTCCTCGAGGGCCCAATCCCCTAACGGGGGCTCCACGCGTTTCCGCTTCTAAAGCAGGGGTACTTCCTGAGTCGCTCCCCAGTGGTAAATTCTCAAGCTTAGAGGAGACCTTTGTGGATTCTCATTCTCAAGTTTTTATAAACCGAGTCCCAGCCTCCTCCCACCTCCCATTTCACAGCACCCCCTGTTCCCGCCCACCTCCCCCTCACCCCTGCCTCTGGGGAAGAACTCCCGTCTCACCAGCTGAGCGTTCTTGGGAGCATCCTGTCTGCCGCTGCCAGGGAGCGGGGTGGATTCAGGCCTCTGGAATGAGCTGACTTCATTTCACAGCTCTGCGTGGGGGCTGGCAATTCTGTTTCCTGCTGCCCACCCCCATGCCCACGTGGGATTACGATGAGCCCCGCCTGTTTGCACTCAGAGTTGGGCGACCGTAGCATCGCTATTGGCCTTGGCCTTACAGCCTAGACCCTTCCCAAGCAGCTATGGCCCCCTGGTCTGAGGTGGATAAGAGGCCCCCTTTGTAGATGGGAGTGGAGTTTCAAAGAGGTAACTGTGACTTAAGATGGGGTAGGCCGGAAGGAAAAGGTGCTAAGACAGGCTTCAAATCCACTTTTTCATTTACACATGTTGGGAAATATGTTTGCTTTGATGAAATGTAGATGTGGGGTGGCAGGGAAGAATCTAAACTTTGTTGACGGTTATTGCTCATGTACAGTCACTTTTTCTCAGAGAAGCGTCATGGTGATTAAATTACGCTCCTAAATATGCAAGAGCACACTGGCACTGTTGTCTCTGCACAAGCGATTCTGCCTCTTGAGCAAACAGCGTGCATTTTCAAGGTTAAAGTTGGGGAACTCTGCACAGCTATTTCATTAGCAAAAATATCCATTTGTGCACCCAGACATTGGCCGGCTTTGCGAGGAGCTTGTCTTCCATACTCTTTGTGGAGTTGTCCGGACACACCCATCTAATGGTAACCCGCTGCTCGCAAGGTTAAGTTTTCTTCCTGAACTTCTGTTGTTGTCAAATTAATATAATATGCTCTCAATTATCCACATAAAAGGAGAAAGGCAACCAAGCGGGGAAAGCAAATTTGCAATTAATTTGCCAAATTATTGCTCTTTTTATATGATGGACAAGTCGCTTTTCTCTTTTGACTCAAGTGTTTTGTATGTCCTGGGGGGAGGGCTGGGGCAGCCTGTAAGGACAGCCCACTCTGAGGTGTTCCCACACCTGGAACAAAGCTGGAGGCCGATATTTTGGCAGGATGCAGAGTGGCCTCAGTGGGCAATTAGGGGTTCACAATGTGTTGGGCTCTGTCTTGTCACGGAGAGAGTCCATTAATCTTCTCAGACCCCAATCTCCTAAGACTCCATTGCTGACCTAGTTGGGGCCTCCCCAAAGCAGGCTCAGAGATAAGGACCCAGGTGAGGGTAGTTTATGCGGGAGTGGGGAGGAAGACAGAGAAGGGAGGAAGCTGACACAGGTGTATTAATGAGAGGCCTGCCACTGAGGGACTGGCTCAGTCCCTCCAGGGGTCCTCTAGGATCATGTGTGGAGCTCATCTCAGAATTAGCCCCTGAGGGCTGAAGAAGCGGGGATATTTATCCACCAGCTCTGCAGCTCTCATTAGCTGAGGGTCATTCCAGCCCACCCAATAGCCAAGCAGTCTTCCCACGGCCAGAGAGAAACAGGAGACCACTGACATGCCAGGGACCCAGAGGGAAGAGATGGGGCTCTAACAGTGTCTGCCACAAGTGGGAACCCCTTGGCCTGAAAGTTCTTATCCCCTCAGTGCCCCGTGGAAGGTCACCAATCTGCCAGAGCCAACGATGAGGACAGACACACAATCCATGATTCCTTTTGGGAAGTGAATTGCAGATTTTAGATTTTAGAATTGCATGGTCTTTCAGCCTGGGGACGGGAGCCTGGATCAGAGGGCTGGCCCCATCAGGAGACCAGGCGTCTACCAGCAGTGGAGCTCCAAGGAGCACGGATAACTCCTTCTTTGGGCACCATTTCCCCACTGGCAAAAGGAGGGGGTGCCTGGAAGTCCCCTCAGTACCCTCTATGTCTTTTGTGATCCTTTCTAGCCTTGACTTTTCAGGTGACCTTCTAGGACCCGGTCAGTCCTAGAGTCCTCGCGGACACTCGCAGGGCCCGGATGTGGGAGCCACGCTGGTATTCCCACCAGTGCATGAACATGTGGGAATTCTGTGGGGCATGGGGCCCGGGTATACTTGCCTCAATGTGAAGACATTTTTATTAAATCGTTAGAAGAGCATTGAGGAATTTCTCCTTTAATTCTGGAAGTCAGTGAAAATATATATTTTTTTAAAAAGAGGGAGCAAATAAAAACTGGATTTTTGGGTTCCTGGTAGTGCAAGAAAAACCTGATTATTTGACTTTTTTTCCTTTTCATTTTTCAACGTCTTGTGTTCATAACCGAGCTTGAGAAGATAGTATTTTTCATGATGATTAAAGTTTCCTCAAGCACTTTACAGATACCAATTTGATAATCCAGTGTGTCCCTCTTGGATGTATGTATGTCCCCCTTGGGATAGTGGTCCCTCTTGAGGGCTCCCCACTCCCACCCAACTCCTCCCTGGTACTACTTCGAGGGAGAGAAAGGAGGGACTGAGAGACGAGGGCTCGTGCCGTTCTCCATCATGCACGCGTGGGGCACAGGAAGAGTTCACCTCCTCTTCCACACCTGCGACCTTTCCACTCTTCCACCCTCAGAGTTTCCTTGGCCACTCAAAGTCACCATTGGCCAGCAAGCCCCCCTAGTTTGGGACAGTGTGTACTATCTCCAAGTGTGAACCCTTCAATTCCTTGGCTTTTTGCTTTCAACTGAATATAACTTGATCGCCTCAGTCTTTCATCCATCAGAGGATACACTTGTGTACCCTTGTGCATCCTCAAGAGAATAAAATGAATTTGAATGAGTAACTTGGAGGTTGGCAAGTCACCCACATTTCAGTTATTTTAGGGTTTCTGCTGCCATGCAGGCCCCAGGCAGACCTCCCGTGAAAACTCAGAACCCCCTAAGACCTTGCCAAGTGGGTAGAGAATCTAGTTAAGGTCTTAAAAGCATGGTGCCCCCATCCTTACCAATCTGTACTCCCCACTTGAAGGCCTCTGTCTGGACAGCCGGGCTGGGATTCCTCCTATCCCCGGAGCCAACACCTCTACGGAGGAACCAGTGCAAGCATTCTATGATCCCATTCTCGGGATGTGTAGAAACACCCCTCTTAACTCGACTGAGCTGTTTTCCCTATTTTCTAGTGCTACAAAGGATTTACAATTAGGAGAGTAAAAAAAAAAAAAATCTCTAGTGGTCAACCAGTGGGAATAGGATTCTTGTACCCATGGCTCTTTCTTTCCATGAGAACTTTGGGCTTGAAGTGTCGTCTTTAAATCACATGCAGGGCAATTAATTTTTAATCACAAGGGGAATTTTCTTGAGGACTTTGGGGTTGACGCCCTTGCAAAGTGAATCACCCCTCTCGTTTGCGCAGGTTGAACGTGGGATTCCCGGATGTTGGGGCGGTTTTGTGACATCCCCAGCTCTTTGTCATGACAGTGAGCTTTTCAGCAGGGGATGCTCAAGGCAGGCTGACCTCGGCACCCAGGACACACAAGAGGGAGAGGGTCTTCAGATTTGGGGCTGGGCATGAGGGACCTCCCAGGGGTGGGAGAGGGGTTTCTGTAGGTCCAGTGCTCCCAGCGTCTTCCCCGGACCTGACAACCCGAGAGAGCCAGAGGGCAGCTCGGGGCCTGCAGGCCTCAGAACCCCAGACTGGACACCATTCCCACTAGGTCAGGGTGTCCCCAGGACAGTCTGGAGGGATGGGCAAGCCACAGGGGCTTGGGTTGTGAGGAAGGGAGGAGAGAAAGAGCCACAGAGGGACTGGGAGCAAAAATGAGAGAGGGAGAGAAATGGAGGCAGAGGTCAAAGAAGAGGAGTGGGGAAAGCCAAGAAAAGGAGAAATTGGAGACCCCGGCAGAAAAAACTGAAGAAAAGGAGAAGGTAAGAGGAGAGGACACAAGTGCCACAGAGTAAAGGAAAAATGATAGCGATGGTGTCAGGAGGAGAGGGAAGAGTGGAGGGAAGGGAGTGAGGAAGAGGAGAAAGGAGAGGATGGAGGCCCAGAGGAAGCTTCTGGAAGCCTCCTGGGTTTAGAGGTGGCACTGTGCTGATCTGAGGGCCTCCACTGCTGGTGGGCAGGGTGGGGGTGCCCACTGGCTCTGAGAGAACACTGAGGGGCCGTGGGGGTCGGAGAGACCTGGTAGCCGGCGGCTCTCCAGCGCATCCTCCTCCCCTGCTCCCCTCTACCAGTTTCAGGAGGAAATGCTGCAGCTTAATCAGAATTATTTACAAGATAATGGTCCATTGTTTGCACTAAGACAGATGTTGTCTGTGGGAACTTCGTGTTTTATGCTCCTTTCCCTGCTCTGCCTTTGCTGGGTGCAGATGGAGTCAAAGTAATGGGAGTTATTATTCCCAGGATTGGAAATTCGCAGGCGCCTTCATCCCAGCCTGTGCCCGGCTGGGCTGGAGCTGGAGGGGCACTGGGCAGGCAGGCAGGGCGGTCACTGCTGGCTGCGGGGCCAGGCAGAGCCCTTGGTCCTCCAGGTGGCTCCTCGAGGCAGCCTGTGATTAAGAAGGTCTTGTTTCCTTGAGGGGCGGGTCAGTGCAATCGCCTTGTCTGGTGGACAGGAAGGATGCGCTCTGATCAAGATGGACTTGCTATTTGTTGAGTCAAGAGGTCACCACTGACATCTCAAATGAGGGTGGCCATCTGGCCCTCTTGTTGCCAAGAGGAAAGCAGCCCCTCTGGGGTGGGTAGCCCCCCCCTTTTTTAACTTAGGAGAAGGCTTCCTCTCGGTCTTCTAGGGTCGTTCAGGCGGCCAGATGTGGACCTGTGACCCCCTCCTTCCTCCTCCAAGGGTGGGGTTGGCCAAATGAATGCCTGTTGCACCTGCTGATCCAGAGACAGAGCTTGTCCTGAAGGAGGAAAGATGGGGCAGAGTGGGAAGAGTGTCGCTGTTACAGTCTTGCTCCCAGACTTGCCTCCCAGGCAGGCGGGCCACCCCAGTGTCGCCCATCTTCATGTGAAGCCCCTAAAGCGAACGGTCCTTCTTTAGCCCTTTCTGGTTCCCAGCCACTTCTGTGTAGACAAACTCACTAGCAGCACCTGTCTCGTGAACGAAGAAACTGAAGCCAAAAGATGTCAGGCGACTTGCTCAAGGTTTTCTTCTACTCAGTGGAAAGGCCTTCCCATTCCTCAAGTCACAAGCATCCCATCAGAGGGGGCCTCTCTGAACCTCAGCTGTACACGGGGCACAGGGATGACGATCCTGCAGCAGCAGGAGGAGGAAGTGACTGAGACACACGCGTCCGCTGCTGAGCCTGGCAAAGCGCACGTGCTCACAACACAGTAGCAGTTGGTATTACCAGCTACACGATACCGCTTCTCTAATGTATCACATTCCCAATAGCAGACAGTGAGCAACAACACTCAGAGTAATAAAATACCAGAGTCACATTTGGATGCTAAAACCTGCCAGTGTAGAAGAGAGAAAGACACTTTCAGGGCAGCCCCGTGGACTCGGGCCTGCCGTTGGGACAGCCTAGAGGAAGTCAGGGGCCGTCGCTCCTAACCCTGCCCCGCTGCCTGATGCCTGAGAGGAGTTTCCCAGAAATCAGTTATAACTGGGAGTTTTGTCCTATTCCAAACCCAGCAGGTTGGCTCTGTGTTTGAGGAAGATGACTGCTTTCCCCATGATCTCTCTAGGGCCAAAGAATGGTCCCCTTATCTTTAGTAGCAGGATCTGGTCTACTGAGCTATCCCTCCATCTCCAGGTTGATTTTTAGATAAATGTGATGTGCCAGGGCTGACTCCCGCTCTAGGTACCTTATAGATGATCATACAAATGATAGTCTTTCATTTAATCCTCATAAAAGTCCCAGGAGGTGGATGTAGTTATTGTTCTTCCCATTTTACGTATGAGGAAAGGGAGGTGCGAGGACGCTGCTTCCCCTGCTCAGGATGACTCAGCAGGGACAGAGATTCAGAGCCAGGCCGTGGAGGTCCCTGAGCGTGGCATTCTGTGCCCCACCCGGGGGTGCCTCCCCGCGCCGTTCATGCTGTTGGAGATGCATCCCACACGGACAAGCCAGCGGCAAGGAAACAAGAAGAAGCTGTTCCTGCCAGCTTGGGGCTCTGGGTCCCCGGATGGGATGCACAGCTCCAAGTGGCTCTTCCCGCCCAGACAGAGCCCGGGGCTCGTCATCCAGGAGCAGTCAGGGCAGGGCACCGGGTGGGGGTCAGGTGTGCTCCGTGTGAACCAGGTGACCTAGAACTTGCCTTGTGACCCTGAGCAGGTCTCCTCCCATCCCCTCGGTGTCCTCACCTCTCCACGAATGACAAAATCGCATTGGATCATCCCAAGATGCCTTCCATCTCCCAATCCGAGAATTAGTTATTCTTAGGACTGACTATATTTATTCAGTCACCTCCCAGCCTCAGGGAAAAAAAAATCTCATCTCCCCCTCTCTCGAAGTGAGGGGCCTCAAGGAAGCCTGACCCCTCACCTTGCAATTGTTCCCTGGGGTCCAGGCCGGGCGAGAGTGGAGAGTGGGTGGCCCAGGGCACCAGCGGGCCCTCCCAGCCGGAGCTGCCACAGGCCCGGCCCCCAGCTGCGAAAGCAGCAGAGGTCGGACTAGGATAATATTTATCAACCTTATTCTCACTGTGTCAGGCTCTGGCCAAACCCCGGCGTCGCTGGAGATCACAGATCATGTCATTTAAGGTCCCACAGAGCCTCTTCACACGTGACCAATTACCTCTGTCAGGCCCGGGGAAGGAGGGCCTGCCTCGGTGGGTGGGATCTGAACTTGAGTTTCCAGAGGTCGAGGACTGGGATCCGAGGCCTCTGAGCCTGTCCCTCCCCTATAGCCAGACCTTTTCTGTTAAAACTGTTTAAATTACAAACCAGTGATAAAAGGATCATATGTGTTCCCACCGAACAGGTTCTTTAGGCTATTATGATAATTAAAAACATATGGTGTCTGTGCCAGTCAGAAGGAAACCGCAGATGTACAAATTAGGTATTATATAAGGGTTTTCTGCTTTTGCCCTTTTAAAAACGTCAAGCCGGAGAAGTTTAAAGAGATAAAATGGCAATTGTGCAGATAGTAGGTAGCATTTTGGTTTTAGAATCATTAAATATATAAACCCTTTGCTTTAGATTTAATAGGAATAAACAGCTCCTCACCCTCAAAGGAGGGGAGAGAGGCACTGAGGGCCCCGTGTTTACGCGGAAGAGGAGATATTTCCCACCTCACAGGGTCTTGGATACCATGAAATCTTTTGCATTTTTTATGACGTTGTTCTGCACAGACAAAGAGGATTATATTTATTAAATATTGAATTATATTAAAATTGGATTGATGGGAGCAAAGATAAGGATTTCTTTACATTTAACTTTTTACTTTTTAAAAGGCAAAGATGCAAGTATTGATTTGTCTAGAAATAGTCATTTGTTTCAATTTAAAATATGCAATTGATTTTGAGAAGGTGATAAATACTGCTAATAAAAAAAAATCGGGAGGATTGCCACAGCTCCCCATCAATGGCTTTCCAGTGCAGACATACAGCAAGCTCAGCTCTGCTGAGTCGTTCATATTGAAAAGGATGTCGGCCGGCTGGGGACCCTGGCAGCATCCGGCTATGCTCTGGGGGCTGAGAGGACAGGCCTCCGTCCTGATGCTTTGGGAACTGGGCTAACCAGCTAAGGATTTAGCACTCTGTCCTCGTGTGTCTCTGCTGCAGAACCCCCACCCGCCAGCTCTAAAGGAGGAGGTGATGGGTGAGCAGGTCACAGGAGCACGGCCCCCGCCAGCTGTGCTCCTCGGGCCTCCACTCTTGGTCACCTGGAAAACATGTTCAGGTCCTCGCTGAGACAGTCCCAGCCAGCACCAGGACAGCCTTGTCCCAGACCTGCATCCCTTCCTCCATCTGTCATAGGAAAGTGAGGTCGAGAGCCACATTACTCATCAATAGGAATTAAGGAACAGAGGGGAGGTTCTACTGATCCAGAAGCCCAGCCGCCAGAGTACTCAGTTAACCAGAATTTTTTGAAGCTTTGTGTGTAATTATTGAAATTCATAATAATGAGTGGAGACAAGTTATGTTCAACATATTTTTGTGTCAAGCTATTTATCATAAATTTTTGAAGACCCTGATGAGCGTGGAAGGCTCTATAACAAGAAAATGAACTTTCTTGACCATCCTGGCTGAAGGGAAGTCTGGGCTCCTTAGGAGAAACATCCTTTGGTGCCTAGGTCTTGGTCCCTCTATTTCACCACTCTCCTCTGCCCACACCCTCTCCACGGTAGAGAAGGTCCACCGTCCTCCCACACCCATTCCTTTGGGGGGCTGTGACCTGGACCCACCTCTGGGTCAGGTGGGTTCAGAGAGCTTGAGACAGGGTAAGTCAGAAGAGGGTTCTTGAACTTTCTATCTCTTACACAATGAACAGGAATGCTGCTAAACATCCTACAGTGCACAGGACAGGCCTGCAAAGAATTATCCAGCCCAAAATGTCAATACACCAGGGTTCAGAAATCCTGGAGTACAAGGAGGGGAACCAGGCCTTCATGTGACATTCCAAGCCGGATAAATGGTGACAAGTCAAACGACAAGGTTTACCACTCAGCTCATGTTGTGACATTCAGCTTGCTCCCTGGACACCCTCCCTCCAAGTCGTGTCACTTTGGGACCTCATGCCTTTATGAAAATCTTTGCAAGAAACATGGTGGGTTGGGAGGCAGAAACTTCCAGCAGAGTAACCCAGCACATCCCTCCCAACTCAAACTAGCGTGTGTGGGGAGGGGAGGGTGGCGGCTGAGCAGACAGCCGGAAGTCTGCCTTTTCGTCTCTGCTGTGAGTGATGGCAAGCCCGCGTGTTGTCGCGCACGTGGGCATTACCACTTTAACTTTTGCTGAGGTAAAATAACACCTTGTCACTCAGTGCAAGTACCAATCACAAAATGAATTAATTGTAATAACTGTTGTCAACGGAACAAAGGACTTGTTGCTTTCCTAAGCAGATTTCAGCACCACTGAGAACTATATACAAACGTTCCCATTGGGCAGGCTGGAGGAAACTAGTCAGAACATAATTGTATCTGTCTATCTCTTTACTTTGTTTTTGAGGGCTAAGGAATCGAGTTAAAAACCTGTATTTTAAACATATCAATAAATATACCCCTTTTTGTGTTGGTGACGTCTCCTCAAAAACATGGAGTCTTTAATAAATTGGCCATGAAAACAGCGTTTGCTTCTGATGGTACCAAATAAGGGCCAGCTGCAGAGACTGCCTGTTGACTGTAAGTCATGGAGGGAATTATGCCCAATTACCCTCCCATAAAACACCCTCTCATTTCTGGGAGTTATCAAAACACATCCCGTGGACAAGTGGTCAGCTGTCCCCTGCTCCTCAAAAGAAGACAAGTGGGCCTCACGCTGGGCCCGCGGAGCCCCTAACTGCCTCCGTGTCGACACCAGCAGGCTTGTTTGCAGTCAGGCTCCTTTTATAGTGGCTTTCCCATTTTTTTGGTTCTAGCTTTTTCACGTCTTAGCACATTTCCGTCTTTAAGGAGCGCAGTAGGTACTCTTCTAAGAAAAGAGTCGCTCCTGGCGAGGAGGTGGGCATGAGTGGGCTGGGGGCTGGGGTTCTCAAGAGTCGGGGTCAAGCTGTGGCCCCAGCAGAGTTGAGTGGGCTGGGGGCAGGGGTGGTCTCTGGAGCTCGGGAGGGCCAACAAGCTGAGGGTGCTTGCCTTTGCGAGTCTGCTCTGGGCTTTGATGGGGTCAAAGATTGTGAGCTCCCCAAAGAAGAAATGCAAGGAAGCTTCATCTGACCCACAGGTGAAGGGCTGAGACGGCCAAAGCACTCTTCAGTGAGGATCACGGACGCCTGAGCCCATCGTACTCAACAGAGGACGGGGGCAACTTGCGAGGACTCCCTCAAGTCCACGCCACCTTGTTGGCGTTCGCCCCACACTCTCTCCTTCCTTCCACGCTTACCTCCTCCTGCTGCTTCTCCATGCTCTTTGGCCAGTGTGATCTAAGCATCTGGCTCCATCCCAGAGTCTCAGGCTGGCCCCATCAGATATGCAAGCCTCCCCCACAGCATCTCTGGTGCCCCTAAGGCAGCCTGCTTTATTTTTAGAGCTCATTGAGGCCCAAATTGGTTCCTCCATAATGAAATTAAAGGTTCCAAGACTATCAGAGCTACAAGAATCTTACAGGTCATCTATGAGATGCAGATTAGGGAAAGAACTTGCCCTTGGTTGTTGAACCAGAGATGAAGGTTGGTGCTGTTTCCAGGTGTCCAAGCAGGTCCCTATACCTGGCCATCATTCTGCTGGCTAAGGGAGCCCTAGGCAGCCTCTCCCACTTGAGGATCTGTACCCAAGCAGAGGAAGTGTTCCTGTGGCTTGACCCTGCAACTTTGGGCAACTTTGACTACTCCCTTCCCCCTGCAGAGGGCCTGGCCACTTCAAAAGCACGGGGAAGAAGGCTTCTTAGTTTAAGGCAGCCCTGGCTCAAATGGGCTGTGCATTCGGATTTGTATAGTCATCTCTGGCTAGAACCAGGTACCACTTGCAAAAAATGCTGAGAAGAGCCCTTTTCTGGAAAAAGAAACCTCCCTCCTGCTTCCTGAGGCCACTCTTCTCTGCAGGGGACCCAGGTATGCAGCCTGCATTGGAAAGGCAGGCTCACGGTGCACACCCTGGGAGAGGGAACTTTGGGACTATCAATCACGTGAAAGTGCCAGGCCCCTGTCCTAAGAACAGGCTGTGAGGTGGGTGGAAGAAGGGCACAAGTAGAACAGAGGTGGGATGTGGGGAAGGAGGTGGAGGGAGCAGATCTTGTGCTGTGTGAAGGAGACCCTGGGGGTTCCCATGGCCTCCACCCCTGGACCTCACCCTCACTCCACCAGCTTTGTTCTGGGGAAGGAAGAGATAGCATTTTCCCAGACCTTTTGGAAGAAGATTCTGTGATAGGGAACAAGTGTGGTCATTTGTTCATTTATTCAGCACATATTGAATTGTTCCAGAGTTGGGAGATGATCACCAGCAAAGCAGCCAAGATGACTCCCCTCGTGGGGCTTACATTCTATGTGGGAACATTAACATTAAACAAAAACAAATATAAGTTCAGCTTATGATAAGTGATATGTGGAAGATGAAGGACTAGAGAGCAACATAGAAAGGTCAGTTTCATACACCACAAAGGTCAGGGAGAGCTCTCTGAGAAGGTGACATTGGAGGGAGTCCTGGGTGACGAGAAGAAGCTAGCCATGCAAAGATTAGAGGATGCATGTTCCAAGGAGAGTGGACAGCATAGACAAAGACCCCAAGAGGGGAAAGGAACAGAATACTGGGGGCCTCTTACATTTTGGGGCCTGTGAACCCTGTGTATGTAACTAGCATTTCCCAAGGCTTTTCCAGACATGGAGATTTCATTCCAGCTTCTCCATGGCCCTGAGTGGTCAACAGAGTTGAGACTGGGGCTCTTTTCCCCGTTTTTGCAGATGGAGAAAGTGAAGCTCAAAGAGACAATCATGACTTGCGCTGTTAGTTAGTGGCAGCGGAAGGCTGGGCTAAGCACCAGTCTCCTGACTCCCAGTACTTCTGCCCCAGAGCACCTCTGCCCATTCCTGGGACTCAGTACTCCCTGTAAGTCTGACCAGCCACACTGGAGGACTACTGGGGTAGGGGAGATATCATGACCAACTGTTTGCACACTAACCCCACTCCTGGAGGGGAAAACCCACAAATCTGTCAAAACTAAGAGAATTTGTCACATGACCTTGAGAACATGGCACCATGAGTAAAACAGCCATCCCTCAACTCCCCCAAGAGGAGGGTCTCTCGTGTCCACGGACCAAGACTGCTCATGGCAGAGTCCATTCTTTTGCCCACAGCCTGCCCAGTTTTCCTTTTAGGTATCCCATGGATAGAGAGCTGAAGTCAAGACTCTTAATGGCCATACCCAACAAAGTCACCTGGAGAACATGAACCAATCGTTGGAAATCTGAGTCAAGATTCCTTGGAGAAAAGCAGATGAATTTCCAGTAATGATCACTGCTCAGACAAGCCCACGGCTGTGAAGTTTCAGCCCATGCTGACCTTGACCAGCACCAGGTTCAGCCTCTCTCCTGGACACCTTTTAACACAGTGGTCATGACATTAGATGCCACTACCCCAAGGTGCAGGGGAAACCATTGCCAAGACTGGCTGCTCTGCTCTGTTTTCAGGATCCTGTTCTTGCCTGAGCAAACTGCTTTCAAATGAATAGCTATTTCTGGATGATTTTTTTTAGTGTTTCTTCTCCCAGCTGGTTGCTATATTATTTGCATCTCATGCCGTTCTGGCCTCCATGGGAGACAAGAGTAGCCCACCTTTCATATTAGCTGCAACACTATCTGTTTCTCAATATTAAAAGGTGAAATTAGAAACTTTAACAGCCTTAAAACACCCTGTCTGCTCTCAAAGTGAGAAGGTAAGTGGAAAGGCTGCTTCTTTTCCCTAGTAATATTTGTGATGTTCTCTATAGGAAAGGGTGGATTTGTCACGAGACCAGAGGAGCGGGATAAGCATGAACAAAGATTGGGGGAAGAGACCCACTGAGGAAAGGTGCAAGGCCCCCAGGTGGGTTCCTCTGCAGAGAAATGCCCAGAGGTACGAATCCCAAGCCCACCGCCTCCCGCTGCTCAGCTACACCTTGCCTTGGGGAGGCTGGCCTGTGGGTGCCTCCCAGGGAGGACATGACTAGTGCCAATGCTTGGTCCTAATAGTAGGGACCGGCTCCCTTCACTGCTGCCAAAGGTCAAACCAAGGACTATGGGCTTGAATAGCAACAGGAGGGTTTAGGTTACAGAGGTGTTTCCGGTTTCCAGTAGATCCAGAGCTCTTCTTACCTGGGCGGTTACATGGAAGTAGGTCGTTCAGCTCGAAGGTCTTATGGTGCCGTGCTGTGAAGAACTCAGGTCGGGCCACAATGTCTTAACAAAACTGAGCGTAGGCACCTCACCATGATCAGGTATATGTATGTATGTACAGTCACACACCGCATAACAACCTTTTGGTCGATGATAGACCGCATATATGATGGTGGTCCAATAAGATTACTACCATATAGCCGAGGTGTGTAGTAGGCTATACCATCCAGGTTTGTGTAAGTAGACTCTAAGATGTTCTCACAATGACGAATTCGCCTACCAGTGCATTTCTCAGAACATGATCCCCTAGTTAAGTGACGCATAACTGTATATATATATACATATATATAATATAATAAACAAATATAAAAATAATGCAAATATATTTTGAATCAATGAATATCCCCTCCTGGCTTTTGCTGAATTCATTGGATTTGTTTTTCAGATGGGCAAGTAAGGTATAGCCTGGTTTGAATTTAGTCATCGAGAAGTGACAGCAGGAGGGCTGGGGGCTGTGGCTTGTCATCTGGGCTTGACAATGCACGTGGATCCCCTTGCACAGGTCTACAGTGGCTCACCTCTACTTGTGCAGCCCGTATCCCCCGCCCCTTGTAGTCTTGGTTACTGAGTCTGTGGGAAACCAAGTCAGGAGGCACTGTGCGGCAGAGTCACTCATTCACTGACTCGTTCATTTCCTCATTATTTATACTTATTGAACATCTCTCCCAAGCCAGTCACTCTTCCAGGCATTAGGGCACAGGAGTGAACAAAGCAGCCATAGTCCCTAGCCCCATGAACCTCTTTCCCCTTTGCTCTGCCCCACTGGGCACATACCTCCTCCAACAGCCCCTCCCATGGGATAGGACCTCGCTGGCATGGCTGGGAGTGGTGCTCTGACTTCTCTGTGGACAACTCAGTCAGCGGTCGCTGCGACCCCAAATGGTTCTGTCGGCCCAGGTAGACGTCCTCTATTACAGCGAGAGAAATGAGACTAAGGGAGCGGCGATGTCTTCCCATGTTCGTTCATTCAGCAAATATTTCCTGAGGGCTCCGGTGTGCCAGATCTTTTTCTAGGCCCTGGAGATCTGGCAGTCAAGAAAAGAGACACCCCCAGCCCGCTGCCTTCAGGGAGCTCACGTTCCAGGGGGTGGAGATGGGCGATCAACAAATTAAATAACTAGTCAGTTAGAGGGTGGTAAGACTCTGGAGAAAAATAAGGTAAATAAGGAATCTGGAGAATGCCTGGGCAGGGTTGCTACTTTACGTGGGGTGGATAGACTCAGGCCTAAGAGGTGACCTTCAAGCAAAGATGTGAAGCAGGCCAGTGAGTCAGCAGGAGGATCTGGGGAGCGCATCCTAGGTGGGGAACAGCCAGGGCCACGGTCCTGAGGCCACAAGCTTGCTTGTACTGTTGGGGGAACACAGAAGAGAAAACCTGTAGACAAGGGGACAAGGACAGGCCATGGGGATGGCCTGGGGCCCTGAAGACCATTCTAAGGACTCTGGCCACAGCTGTCCCACAGACGCCAAGCTCAGAAGGGCCCTACCCTTGGTGCAATGCTCCACTGTCGCAGTCTTGAAATTCTTAGTGTCTGAACCAGGGCCCTGCATTTTCATGTTGCAGTGGACCCCACAGATTATGTGGCAGTCCTGAGGGTGCCACATCTGGAGGGTGTGAGCAGCACTGAGGCACAGCGTGGACTGTGCTGGCTGCCGGGGGCGGGCCCCGAGCTGTCCAGGAGCTGCAGGAAGGTTTTGCTCTTGTCTCAGAAGCAGAGTCTACACTGGCCATTTTCACACCTGATCCTGTGGGCGAGACAGCCAGGTTCTACTCACAGTCGGGGGGACCTGCTGCACCGCTCATCCATGCTCTCCCACTCGCTTCCCTCTGTGACCCACAGTGTGTATTCTGGGGCTAGCTGCATGGCAGGGTCTGTGGGGCTTGCTTCTTGCAGAGCTGGCTGGGCTGAAAGGGGTTGGGCCTGTTTCCTGTCCTGGGCAATGCTCTGAGTAACTCAGCCCTCCTCCCAGGAGAGCAGTCTGAAGAACTTGGTTCTTCAGAAGAGTGCACCCCAAGCCCGCACGTCCCTGCCTCAGTTTCTCCAATCACGTGCTCCTCAGAGCTCACTTTAGATATGCCTCTGTTCCCTGTTTTTGTTTGGTTGGGATGTGAAGTCTGTTTATTTCATAAATACCTGGATAGGCTTTGCAGAGAGTATCTTGAAAAATGGCTTTTTGATTTAAATAAGAAATGAAAAAAAATCACCAACTCCTCAGCTTTTATTTATTGTTTTTTCTCTTTCATTTCCACACCCATCTCTTTAGTACCGAAATATCACACACAGAAAGGCTTAAAAAATTAAATGGGGTGGAGCGGCGATTGTAGCGTAAATTTGCTTCCTGGCTGAGGCCTTGTGTGCCAAGTTTTAGTCTGAATTACATATTTACAGCTGAGTTATAAACCCCTGAAAAACAGGATTTATCATGGAAGTAGTGACACCACCTCACCCGGTCTGGTGTTCTTGGGGACTGTGGTAATATACTGTGCAGAGAAATCAGTTCATTAGTTAGTTATAAACAAAGGACAGAGATAGTAAATTAGAGTAGGTATTTCAGCAGTGTTCTATGTATTTATGACACCAAAATATGCAGCTGCATTTTATTCCTTGAGATAGTATTTAAGTATTTCAGATTTAAAGCGTGTTTTTAGATATGGCCGTGGTGCAGTTTTAACCTCGACCATGCCTATTCTGTCGTTTTATTCGTGGTATTTTCTTCCTTCTCTGTTGCTCATTAGAAAAATGTTAAAAATCCATTTTCGTCTGATTAATAATAAAGCTGATCACATGTAACCTAATTTTCATTCCGTGCTGCCCCTGTCTGTGGAGTCATATACAAAGTGACCTTTGAATCGCCAGTGGACTCATAAAGTACAATAAGCACCATTGTCCTGTCAAAAATTGAAGATGTTTTACATCATTACAAAATTTAATGTTCCATCTTTTCAAATGCACTACTTTTCAAAGGCCACATTCCAATTGAAGCTCATTAAAATCAGACTCAAGTTTCCTGTGGTGGGGATGAAGAGAGTTTCGCCGGCAATGGGAGGAAAATGAATCACTCTTTTAAAACAGATATGGTTACATATTAGTTTTGAAAGGTAGGGGGACAGCGGAGCCTCGTGCAGCAACAGTGCGGCTTTTGTGCTGACAGACCCAGTAACTGCCTCCCGGGTCCTTTGACTTCACCCACACTGTATCCTATTTACTTAGGAATAAACCAGCTCTCTAAATAAAATTGTTGTTTTAAAGTTCGGAGGTGGAATCCGAAGGGGTTTCTGGAGGAGAGCTGGAAAATCGGCCCTGCAATTTCAGGTTTCTTGAAAACGTTCCTCTGACTCGGAGACCTGAAAGTTTAGGAACCAAGTCACTTGCGGGCTTTCCCGCGTTCCTGGGGGAGATGGCCAGCTAAATGCCGCGCTCTGCCAGGACCGCAGACGCCCCGTTTTTACGGAAGACTCAGCTCAGGCGCATATTAGGGTCGGGAGGTGTCACGGGACCGGGGAGTTCCAAGCCGAAGCTGAAGGCCTGGCTTGGCAAAGAAAACATCTTCAGGTCTTCCTGGTGGACCTCTTCGTCACTGTCCTCTGGGGCTTCTCACCTGGTTCTTGGCCACATCTGAGTGCTGGGGACATGGCCCCATCTCCTTTCGTTTTTCCTGGCTCATCCCACTAATAAGGTGTTGGATTGCATGACGTACAGAAGGATCTCTCCTTGCATCAGGCTCTGCCAGTGCGGTAGACTTGTTCAGAAGTCCCAGTTCTGCAGGACACTAACGCACATCTCTTGAGCTTCTGAAATACGGCCTCTTCAGGAAACATCTCAGTTGGAAAGTTGTTCCCGTCCTGGTGCAGGAATGACTCCGGAGGCCCACACTGCTCTAGGAGCACTCAGCTCCTCTCACCAGGTCGTTCCTGCAGGCTCCCTTTCTCATTTGTTAGGATCCGGCACTGAGTCAAGTGAGGGTAATCCGGGTTCCGGACAGGCTCATCCATACGTCAGGGCATCAACTAGAATGGAGTCTGTGTCCCAGTTTTGCCACTTGTAGCTGTGTGACCTTGCTCAGGTTGCTCTGCTTTGCTGAGCTTCAGATTCCTCGCGGGGATAATGCTGGTATCCACCCGACATGACTGTGGCGGACCAGCATGCAAAGGACTTAGCACTGTGTCTGGGGCTTAGTTGTTGATCATTAGGTGTGAGCTACTGGCCATGAGGACGGCAGTGTTAGTTGCTGTTTTAATTATATCCAGAAAGTCACTAGCCAAGTTGCATCCTTAGAGTGTAAGACAGCTTAGAGAGCTAAAACAAGGAGAGGCAAGGTATTTTGCCCTGATCACATGACTAGTAAGCATGTCTTTCCACTACAGCTGTAGCAGTTAACTATTGCTTCATCACAAACCACCTCAAAACTGGGTGGTTAAAATGACAACAATTTATATTTTCTCACAGGGCTTTGGGTCAGCTGGGGGAGTCCGCTGATCCAGGCCAGGCTCCACTGATCTTAGCTGGACTGACTCATGCCTGCTGGCTGGCTAGCAGGTCGGCTGGGGACTGGCTGGTCTAGGGTGGCCTTGGCTGGGGTTACTTGGTTCTGTCCCCTGTGTCTCTCATCCCCCAGCAGGCTGGCCTGGGCTGGTTCTCATGCCAGAGGCGAATGGAAATGCACGAGCACTTTGGCATGACTCCACTTGTATCAAATCACTGTTGTCCCATTGGCCAAAGCGTGCTACCCGGCTGAGCCCAGAGACAGTGTGGGAGGAGACCAGCAAAGAATGGGGATGCTGGGAGACATGAAAAGTGCAGCCACCAGTGCAATCAATCAATCTCTTTTTGTCCCCAAAGCCCCAAGGGGCACATCAAGTGGTGTGGACAGTGGTGTGGACAGGGTGAATTGAATGTCTTAGAAGATAGTTTCAGTGCTTCAACCTCAGGACACCACTATGGTGAGATGTTCGATTATGTTTTTCTGGTGTCTTCTGAGGTCCTTCCTGCAATAGCCTGCTTTGCCACCTCTGGACACATCCTTTCCATGAAGGAAACCTCCTTTCTTCTTCTGCTGGTAGACTCTGTCTTTTTCAAAAAAGATAATCTTGGGGGGCCGGCCTGGTGGCATAGTGGTTAAGTTTGTGCGTTCCGCTTTGTGGGCAGCCCGGGGTTCGGAGGTTTGGATCCCGGGCGCAGACAGACGCACCACTTGTCAAGCCTTGCTGTGGCGGCATCCCATGTAATGTAGAGTAAGATGGGCACAGATGTTAGCCCAGGGCTAGTCTTCTTCACACACACACAAAAAAAAGACAATCTTGGAAAGATTTTGTGGCTTCTTGACTTCCAAAGGCACGTGGTTGGAACTGGGCAGATGCAACTGCTGCGTCTGAAGCCCTGTCCCCCCATCACTGGTTTCTCCCTCTCCCTGTGTCTCTCGCGCTGCCTTGCATCCAGGAAGGCCCACTTTCAGGCAGTGGTTCTGGGACTGAGGATGCAGTCGAGCTCCTCTGGTGGCCAATGTTCCCGTCAGCCCCAAAGAGCCCCTCCCTGCTGCACCCTTGTCTGAGCTCCCATTCTACTCATACTTTGGGGGTTTGACCTGCAGTAAAGGGTCGGCTCTTACGAGACCTGGAGTCTGCAGCGCATCCCTAGGCTGCACCTCCTGTCCCCCTGGGTAGGAAATGGTGTCTCCCAGGACGCTGGCATCAGGAGTCCGACCCGTGAGTGTGGGTGTGCTCCGGGCAGCTGGGGTCAGACGCCCAAGAAGCAGTCACTAGTGAGGTGCACCTGTGGGTGCACAAGCAGGAGCGGAGTACACGTGTGTGCCTGTGGGCTTGTGGGGAAGACCTGGGAACCAGACTCCTCATGGACTTCTCCAGAGAGGGGCTGGGGGGAGGCCAGGGAGCCTGGTGAGCTGCTGTCGCTCAGCCAACAGATGCCCTGTCTGGAAGGAGCCGTCGCAACGTCCGCTGCGCTCAGGTTCCCAGGACCCTGTGGGGAGCCGTGACACAGTGGGGTCTCAGAGGAGATCCCAGCTCGTCCCAGGACTCAGATGATGTCGTCCTTACCCTTCCACCCTGGGGCCTCTTTCTCACCTGGGTGTCCACAGTGCTCAGGCAGTCCTAGCTCCTGGCTGCCCGGTCCCCTTTGCAAGCCCTCCCTGCTGTGGGACCCCACAGATGCCCTCCCTGGAGCCCTGGGCCAGGGTCTCTGCAGATCAGACGGCGGCAGAGACTGTGCCCAGAGGCAGCGGGCAGCCGTGGTCGCAGGTGGGCTCAGCATTCCCTGAGACCTAGGTGAGCCCGTCAGGCCTCATTTAATCTGTAAACGGTTTTCTCAAAAGAATTTGTATTTGCTTCTGGAATTGTGAGCATTAATATCTTGCTTTGGAGCCTCCAAAATCTGAGATTCCACCTGAACCTAGAGAAGCAGATTTTATAAAAGCTGCTATACAGGTGAGACTAGTTCTTTAGGAAAAGAAATAATAACCAACTAATATGTTCAACTAGCTTCCCCTGCTTGTCCCCTACAGTCGCTTATGGTGGTTGAAGATTTTGCTTTGAGGACCAGAGATGGCTCTGGCAGGGGACAGAGAGAGGCTGAGACCAGCTGACAAGGCTGTGTCTCTCCTTACAACGGCTTTCTGGGCCTCTTGTGACGGGAGGCAGGTGGGTAAAGAATGAAGTGATGTGCGAGAGATGGGTACCAGCGAACCCGAAGCACCTGGCTGTCCGCAGGATCCCAGGTGGGCTCTTCTGGGGGACAGAACAAGGACAGGGCAGAGGCTCAGAGCCCACGGCTGGGCGCCAGCAGGACCAGGCAGCTTTTGGCCTTGTCTGTGGTAGAGAAGACTCGCTGGAGGGCTGGGAAAACAGTGCCGTCGGGCAGCGCAGGGGGACAGAGTCAGTGAAGCACAGCGGGCAGAGCACCTACCAGACAGAAGGAGGCCACCTACGCTCTTCAGGGCACCGACTGCTGAGGGAGCAGGTTGGGGAAGAGATGCGGCTGCCAGAACAGTTGAAAATGATTTATTTACACTCTGTGGCTTCCAGAGTTACAATGTCTGGTGACCTGGGTTCTCTTACTGATTCCTTGATTGGCTTTGGGTAAGTCTCACGCTTTCTAGGCCACAGGTGCCCCACCTGTGCCAGGATGTAGAACTAGGGTGATCCCCAGTAGAGGGGTAGAGACGTAGAGAGTGGAGAGGTAGAACTAGGTGATCCCCAGGGCCTCAGCAACACCTATCGTCATGGGGCCTCTTGGAGGAAGACCCTAGCCCCTCAGCGGCTTTCCTAGAAAAGGCAAGAGTTGGGGAGTGACAAGAGTGGGGTTGCCAAGCAAGCCAGGGCCACATTGGGGCCATTATAGGGAGAAAGGAGGCTGAGCACCTTTGGCTGCTCTCTGGCTAGTGGGGACATGCCATGGGGGCCCCAACAACAGGCTGCAGGGCCTGGGGTAATGCCTTTGAGGGGAGGAGAGGCCATTGGCAGGCACAGGGTGACGGGCAGATGCTGCACCTTATTTTTTGCAGAAGGGCTTCCTGGAGGAGGGGACGGTTTTGGGGTGTGTATGTGTGGTACCCCGTATGACACTCAACCCGGATACTCGAGGGGCGCGTGCATGTGGAGCTTGCTTAGTGCAGGTGGACGCTTCCTTCCAGTACTGGGGCTCTGGACAGGGCTGGGCCCCTGCGTGCAGCATCCTGCTGCCTGTGGTTCCAGCAGGCGGAGGGGCCCCCTCTCCACTGCTCCTTGTGGGGCTCAGGCACATAACGCCTCTCAGCTTCCGTGTTATTTACACTCTCAATCCCCTGGCGGCAGGAGGATGAGGGATCGGTGGTAAGAAAGCTGTTGGTGATGGTGCTGTGCTTTTAGTCTGGGTGTAGCAGAAAATGTGGCTTCCCCTGTGGCCCTGCCATTGCTTTCTGTCCCTGGGGTACAACAGCACTCCTGACTGAACACACGTGTGTGAATGTATGGGTCTATCTCTGTACAAGTGCAGTTCAGACAGTGTTTGAAGACACCGGAGACTCAGCCAGAAATACCGTCCCACTCCCCTCTGCCAATCCATGACCAGCCCTCAAGATTAACCCTCTTTTTCTCTTCTTTAATAAGGACTTCCAGAACTCTCCTGTCTGGCTCCTCATAATTTCTCAAGTCTTCCCGTTGGAGAACTGGCATCTTTGTTCGCCTGTTTTCCTTTAACTGTCTACAGTCTAGAAGTTCATCTTTTCTCTGTGATCAAAACTGCCTTAAAGACACAGTCTTAAGTATATTGAGAAGGCCCAAGAAATATGCTGAAATTATCCATTTACAGCAATCCTGGTGTTACCGGGAATAGAAAGTGGTGCTTTCTGTACACAGCCCCTTGGGAGGAGGGTAATCATCCTGAGGACAGAAATCAATGTCTTCCTAGCTCCTAGCACAGTGCCTGGCACACAGTAGGCCCTCAAAATATATTGTAGGATAATGAGTGGAGGAATGGATGGATGGATGGGCAGATGGAGAAATGAGTAAATAAACAACTCTGCAGGCTTGACAAGCTTGGCTATTGGTGCCGACTTCAGAGTAGTGATGGCTCCCATGATCAGGCAGTGTTCATAGATCTTTGGGAAGATTACTGGAGATTCAGGAAGCATCCCTCTCATTCACAGAAAGTGCCCATTGGCTCGGCGGGGTTGCTATTAATTGGTGTCACCAGCCTTTTGTGCGTCTAGAATCGATAGCCCACGCTAACCATGAGCCCTCTGCTCCAAGCAGCACAGTCTCCTCCGTGTCACCACACACTCCTTTCTCATCTTCACCTCAGCGTTCTCCCATCTCTGCCGATTTGCATCCCACTTGGAATGCCCTCTCTTCCTCACCACCCACCCAACATTCAAGCCCTGCATCGAGTCTCACGTCCTGCAGCAAACCTTTCTTGTTGACCCTAGGCCACACACGTCTTCTCCCACTTGATGACCACAGAACATTCTCTCGTTGTCTGCACCGCATAGCTTGACATTTGAAACATCAATTTCAGCATTTGTCGCACTGCGGTGGAAAGTGCTGGGTCTAATTTCTTCCTTTATTCAAGAAATATGCATTGAGCTCCACGCTGTGCCAAACACTGTTCCAGGCACCTGGGATATACCAGTCAACAAGACAAGCCTCCCCCAGGCTCCCCCTCCCCCAACCCCTGCCGTCCGGGAGCCCACACTTAGTGAGTTGGATCCCAGCTCTACCACTTCGTGGCAGTGTGTCTTTAGGCAAATTATCAGGTATTTCTGAGACTGAGTTTTACCCATGGCATGGAGCTGACAGCCACAGCTCTCTCACAGGGTTGTCACGGGGGAGGAAATGAAATACAGAATGCGGTCGGCCCAGCTCTGTGCCCAACCCCAGTGTGTGTGAAGGCCCTCTGCTCGTCCTGGTCCCGCCCCCATATGGAGGACATTCTGGCCACTGGGCTGCAGCCACGTTTGGTATCTGTTGAGGCAATAAGTGGAGTGAAAAGCTTGTAATCGGGTCCCAGCTTGGGCTGGTTGGCGACCCTCCATTTTCCACGGAGTGGCCACATTCACACGGGACGTTTCCAGACTCAGCTCCTAGGGCCAACCTTCCGGAGAGGGACACAACTGAAACTCGAAGCCGAGTGGGCAAATTTGTGGAGCTGGCGATGTCGCCAGCACAAGAGCACTTTTAAAAACCAACCCAGAGAGCCATGCACTTTTCTTCCTTCCTCTCTTCCTTTCTTCCTCTCTTTATCCTTCTGGCACTTGTTAGCAATTCCAATATTGAGTATCATTTAGAAAAGGCTCTCCTGGCGAGCCGACTTCTAGAGGATGGTCATAAATGGGTAAATTATTCGCAATCACTTCTTGAGGCAATACCTTCTGGAAATTAATTACATTTTAACACAGTTTGCCTGCTTTTTGCCTACCTGTAAAATACCGTGTGGACTGAGAGGACCATGAGTGCTGTATAGTATTTAATATGCAGTATTGTAGTCCGAGACACATTTGTCAACATTATATAATAATCTATAATCAAAACACTAAAACGTGTCAACTCTTGGAGTCAGTTGCGTTCTAACTCTACAACCGAAACTCATTTAAGAGTAAATGAAAGTCAAGAGGATGAGATTCAATTAAAATTAATTTAAAGTATGGAAAAAAAGATTCACAGTGATATAAATCAGCACGGTGGTACTGCCCTCTGTATCTTATCCTATAAGGGAAATGCCAACAACAACCAAGAAAGACTCCTAAATGAGCAAGGGACAAATTGTGTGCAAGTAACAGGGCTCTGTCCACACGTATCTTGAGAAAAGATTTGAAAGGAGTTAAGATACCCTCTCCTTCTAGATCCTCAACCAGCCATTTCTACCATTGCCACTTTTCTGGACTGAGGCATAGCAGAAATCCAATTAAAAATCTTTCTTTTTTTTTCCTCCAGTTTTTGAGTATGCATGCAATTTCACTGATAGCAGGATCTCAGCAGAGAAATTAACTTCAATAATCTATGGATTACAAGACATATCAAACCTTCAAAGCAACCCGATGTTAGATCTATTCTCAGAAGCGTTTAAATGACTTTAGTAGTTAACAACAAATGATAGGATGCATTTTCCCCAACTAAATCAAGATCAGTTGGCATTGCTCTCCCATTCTCCAAGTCTCCTAATTATGGCAAGCATGCCCTCCACCACACACTGTGAAGCTCTCGAGGTGCTCGCCCCCAACCGGCACCCGGCGTCTACTTCCGGGCATTGCAGGCCTGGCAGGCTCAAGACTAGGTGAGGGCCTCGCCAGACTGTCCTGGCAGCCACCTCCAGCATGCGGTCACTTGCATTCTTTATTGTCAATTGAGCTATTGATCTTCAGGCTCGTAGCCTGGAGAGTTCACTCCTGAATGGATTAACAAGGTTGTGTTTTAGGTGGCAGCCTTCTGGGGGCAGAACTTCAACTACCAGAGAAATGGCTGTGGGGGCGGTGCGCGCCTTGCTGAAGGGGTGGAGGCTCCCTTTGGATGAGATTGGGGAGAAGCCTAGAGCCTGCAAACCCTTTCTGACTTGCTTACTCCCCCCTAAATTTGCAGCCTGCCGCAGTGCTAACTCTGAGGTTCACAAGGTTAAGTTCAAGTTGCTCTGTAATTGGCGCATTGGAAAGATATTCTGTTTACTAACTGACTGCAGTTGGTTGGTGCATGCATGGCCTTTCCACTTGTGGCGCTCTGCTTCCTCCTGTGGGCGTCCTGCAAGATCTCAGAGGCCCCAGCTGCAAAATGCATTCAGTCTTCATCCAGCAGCAACACGTGGATTCCGGGGAGCTCCCTTGGGCGGCAGCTGTGTCTTGAATCACAGATGCACCTGCTGGGCTGGAGGTCAAATTGCTTGGGCGCCCATCTTTATCAGCTCATGCAGCGGTCTGGGGCCCTTCTGGCCGACAGCGTCCTTGCAGAACAAGCAGGGTGTTCTGGCACCTGAACGTGGGTATCCCCACCCACAGCAGCAGCATGCCAGGCCCGGCCCTCAGGCTGGGTTCTCTTGACACACTGATGTGGTCATGACTGTGCCAGTGGAAACTGAGTGCCCTGGTCACAGAGGTGAGTAATGGCACCAGGGTGTCACCTGTGTGGCCCCAGATGCCCCATGTGGGGAGGAGATTGACAGACTGGAGTTCAGTCAAAGGAGGGAAGCAAGAGGATGGGCGTTCTGGAGCCACACGCAGTGACGGTGTCCCAATGTGGGGACACACCACTCACTGAGCATTCGACAGTAGCTTCAGGGGACCCGCGGCCCACTGAACCGTCGCGGGAAATGAATTCCTTTCCAATTCTTTTCTGGTCCTTCTGATTGAAACCAAGAAGAAAATATCAGTTTGGTGCTGCTCAGTCTTTAGTGCCTCCCCAACATTTGCTAATCACGGTTTTTAACCCAGAGAGAGAAGGTCTTAGTCCCAGAGCCTTTTCAGCAATTGATTCTGGCTGGAATTTAGTAACACTCTCCTGTTTCCATTGTTTCATTAGTGTGACTACTTTCTGAATATGTCAGGTAGTACTGGGTTTTCATTTATGATTCTGATATAAGGCTTCCTTTTAGAATAAGTGTATGAAAGAGTAAAAACAGCTAGTTTTTGCTTTGTTTTGTTTTGCTGAAGAAGATTGGCCTTGAGCTAAAATCTGTCGCCAATCTTCCTCTTTTTGCTTGAGGAAGAGTGTCCCTGAGCTAACATCTGTGCCCGTCTTCCTCTATTTTGTATGTGGGTCACCACCACAGCATGGCTCGGTGAGCAGTGTAGGTCCGCACCTGGGATCTGAACCCACAAACCTGGGCTGCAGAAGTGGAGCATGCAAACTTAACCACTACGCCACTGGGCAGGCCCCCAAAAGAGCTAGCTATTTGAAAAGAAAGGAGGTAATAGTACAGATGATATGAGACTATGATGAACGTCACAGAGGCGTCACGAAGTGAGTGCAGTTTGGGAACACTGTGACAGGATGTGTAGCGATAAGAAGAGGGCTGCTCTGGAAGCTGCTGAGTTGCAGACTTGGTGGAGGGTAGGAGTGTCTCAGGATATGCTGGAGAATCCCTGAGACACTTCAGAACTGGGCCCAGTGGAAAGTTGGAGGACACCAGATGTCAGTTCAGAATAGGAATGGGCCTCCTATTGCTTCACACCTTCGCCCCCTGGGAGGATGCTGGGAAGCGGTGTAGAGTGCTGTTTGTGGTGGCCGCCACTGGGCGTGGCCTTGCCCCTGAGGTCCCTCCTGATCCCAGGATTCTGCACAGTAGACCTTTGTTGCTCTTGTGGACCATGAGGGACAGTGATGTTGACTCTTCCTGCTGGAGATGGGAACCAGGGTCACACTTCCATTAAATAGGTTGCTTGAGCAGTGGAAAGTTTCCATTACTTTCTTGTGAAGTTGGAGGATCCAACTCCAACTCTTGTTTTGCTTTGACTGTTGTTGCTGTTGAAAGAACTAGTTTTGATACCAATTGTCTCCTAGGGACAGTCTCCAGGTTGTGGATGTCTGAGAATGTAGTGCAAGTGGCTTGTTTGGGGGTGATCCCAGGAAGAATAGATAGGAGGTAGGGAAGGGAACCAATAAGGGATGCATTACCAAGCTGGTTACTATGGTGGCCAACTGGAGTTTCATACCACTGGGGTACACCAGGAGACAATGTGGAATGTACCTTAGAGTTATCCTAGTTGAGGAGCAAGTTACTGGGTGCTACCCCCTTCCTCTCCGTCCATCATTAGATGAGGGTTGCTTCTAGGGGAATTAACCCCCTGGCACTTCCAGCTGGCCCTGCATGTGGGCTGAGCATGTTTCCATGTCCAGAAAAATGTCTTCTGACAGCAATTCCTGGGTGTTGCCTCCCAGTAGCCGGGGTTGGCAGAGGCGGGGTGGAGAGGAACATGGGTGGGGCGCTATCAGCATCTGCCATGAAGGATCTTCTATTAAGATAGTGAAAGTTGACTCCATTTAGAGCCAGTTCTCTGGATCCATTGGCCCACTTTTTTTTTTTTTTTTTTTTGTGAGGAAGACCAGCCCTGAAGTAACATCCGTTGCTAATCTTCCTCTTTTTTTTTTTTCGTTGAGGAAGACTGGCCCTGGGCTAACATCTGTGCCCATCTTCCTCTACTTTATATGGGACGCTGCCACAGCATGGCTGACAAACAGTGCATCGGCAGGCGCCCGGGATCTGAACCCATGAACCCCAGGCTGCCAAGCGCAAACTAAACCGCTGTGCCACTGGGCCGGCCCCCATCGGGCAAGTTTTGCTGGCTGGGAGAGTCAGCCAGGGCATCTTCTCCCCATCAGGCCCGGTCAGTGCTGACTGGCCCATACCATGGGCTTTCTTCACAGGCCCTTTGATCTTTTCTTTACAGGCCGTGACACCCTCGCTGGACGCCAGGAATGGTCTTGTCCTCTCTTCCTGGGTTACTTGTGGTCAGGGGAGCTTGACAGTCAGGCTTGTTCCTCTGGGGCCCCTCTTCCCAGGACACTTGGACCCTGGTGTGCTGGTCCATGAAGAGTGGGTGATGTGCAGATCTTTTAGTGGCTCCCAATGCCCTTCAGCATGGCTTTGTTGACCTTCAAAGCCTTCCCTAAACCAAACGGTTTAGGGAAAGCAAGAGCTTCCAGCTTCGCTTTTTGTGTCACCTCCGTAAAAGGTCCTGTAGTAGATTTTAAACTTTTCCTTCCCTGTGTGTGCTCTCAGCTTGCACTGCAGGCTACAACCCACTTGCAGAGCTGGAAGTAGGCATCCCTTTTCCTACTGGGCATTTTAGCCCCTGGAGGAGGGAGACATGGCCCAGAAGGTGGGGCCTGGGCCTCCCGTACCAACCACCCCGCTGAGCCCCTTTACTCTCTGGGGCCAGGTTCTCCAGTGAGGAGTGAGGGGCTTAGACTTGAGTGTCTCAGAGGACTTTCCAGGCCTTGTGCTTGCTCTCTGTGGTTCTTCCAAAGCCAGCACTCACAAACAAAGCCTCTTTGATGGCCAGCTGTTTGAAGGAAGGCCGGTCATCAGGAAGAATGGATGAAAATCTTCCCGGTAGCAGGGAACCAGCAAGAGGCAAGGGCCTCTGCAGGAGGAGGGAGAGACCAGGGACTTCTGGTGTGTCCTGAATCCCACTGCCCTGTGCAGGGCCCAGATGTGCACGGACGGGAGAGCCTGGTACAGCTGGGCCTGCCTCCCAGGCAGTTGGATCAATGCTGCCAGACGACTGATAATTCAGTGAAGAAAGACAGAGACCAATGCCCCCACCCATTTGGTGGCAGAGAGTTCTGAGCAGAAGCAGATAACAACAGAGGGGAAGTGGCCATTCCTCTTGCAGAGGTGGTGGTTGGGTTGGAGATGTGAGGGCAGGGGTCTGGGGGTGTCCTTACTGCTCATGTTCGGTACAGGACTGCTGCTTCCTTCTCTGCTGGGCCCTCCCTCAGCCGCTCCACTCTGCTGTCCTGTAGAGACCACCCCCTCCGAGTCCCAGATGGCTCTGATGGGTCACAGGAGCGATTTGAGGAGAGACAGCAGGGTGTGCTGGGCTTTTGGTCACAAATTATAGTTTTATTAAAATATAAGAGAAACACATCCTTCGAAGAGGGGCACTGCCCTTCAGAATTCGTCTCCAACATTAACAAGGTGGCCTTGGACAACTTTCCTAGCAGGGTCTGGAAAGATTCGTCCTCACTTGCTGAGCAGGTATGGGTGCATTTCTCCTGCACTTTGGAAATCATTTGAATATTTATAAATTTAAGTATTTATTTTCATATTAAAATTAAAGCTCTATTGTCTTGCAACTAACCTGCCTTGTTCTGCCACTTCAAAACAAAACCTTCTCTAGTGAGATAACCTTTATTTATAGATGGCAATGAGCATATTTAGCAATATTATTATTCATGACCCTTGCACTAAATATCATAATCAGAATACAGATGTGCAGGGTAATTTCCATGCACAAGTCACTATGCATCAAATTCTTGCAAAGCAAAAATAGCATCCATTTTGGGATAAATTATCCATTGGTGTTGCATAAAGGTGTCAAGGGGGCACAAAGGATTTCATGGAGTAGAACTTGGAGAGACTGTTTAAATCAAGGGGTGCCCAACACCCCAGGAATGCAGTGGGATTTTCCCATTCCCCCTTCTGGCATGTTGTTTGGTCGCGTTCTTTCTTGGGCCCATTCTTAGGATGTGGAATGACAATGAGTCAGGCAGGTGGATGTCTGGATGCAAAGTGTGGGGGATGAATCGAGGCCTCCTTGGACCCACGCCCCATCTCTTTGAATATCTCTTTCCTTTTGTCAGACGAAAGATGCAGGTTTTCAGATAAGCAGCACGCTCAGGCTCAGTTCACTAATTGACTGAACAAGAGCGGTCACACTTTATACACCATTCCATAATGGATTTTCATGTTTGTGAATCCTAACTGGCTGTGGAAATGAAAAGCAAATGTCTCATAATCACAAATATCTTCTGGGTTTTTTTTTTCTAAACCCAAAGATTAAATCAACTTTACCCCCCATTTGCCAGCAAGTTCATGGTTATAGAAGGGTGATAAATGATCGGTGATGGACACATCCGCGGTGCTACTGTTTAGCAAATTCTTGTAAGTGATTGCTGGATATAACACATTTCTCAGTTAGGTGTTACATGAATAATTGGTATATTAAAGAAAGTGTGGAATAAACAGGTATAAAGCTTGAAATGCGTTTATTATTTGCTGATGTTTTGCACATTCATACCATTTAGAAGCCGTCGTCAGGTTCAGCATCTTCTCCCATATATCTGGAGCAGAACCCTTCATTAAACCTGCTGTAAAGAGATGCTTTCGTGCAAACGTTATCAAGTATTTATAACTACAGCCTGGCCGATCAGAGAGAAGATGCCGTGTGAACACCTCGCGGAATGAAACCCGTCAGAAGTACCGCGTCTGTCAGTGTGAAGGTGGGACTGGCGGAGTGTTTCCAGTGAATTAGTGGGGCTGTCCCTGCTCTCTCCTGTTTCCCAGTGCCTGCTGGTTTTCTGTTTCTTGGCGTCAGATCCAATTCCAGGCCAATC
The DNA here is from genome assembly GCA_031878705.1 of Tapirus indicus. NCBI lineage: Eukaryota > Metazoa > Chordata > Mammalia > Perissodactyla > Tapiridae > Tapirus > Tapirus indicus. The sequence continues at coordinate 2,293,725 of CM062926.1, forward strand.
CCAGCTCTATTGTGCTTTCCCTTGGAATAGACACCACTTCCTTGAAACTCCAGGACGCTCCGCTGGCCGGGGTCAGCAAGGAAGGACCGTCACGAGGAGAAGCCCTGGGAGCCGTCTGCCGCCCTGTGGTGGAGTCGCCCGATAGTCCAGACGGGAGGACATTTGGGGGCAGCTTCCCCATCCGCATGGCCCGGTGAGCTCTTGTCCATGCTGCTGCAGAGAGCCCAGCCCTGGCCAGCGTCCCAAAGGTCATCTCTCATGAATAGCTTCTGAGGTGGGGCATTTCCTAAAGTGGTAGGCAGGCAGAACAAACACAGTGGTGACTCTTTGGCAAAGCAAAACCCTTCTAGTCTTTGGCGGGGCCTCCTCGGCTCCGACCTCACCTGCAAGCTTGCAGACAATGGAGTTCTGCTGTCCTTGTCTCTCCCACCCCCACTTGGAACTTTGCAACCCTAAGAAGGGAGATCAGCTGTCAGTCCAGGGCTGGTCATTTACCCTCCTTGCAGTGACCTCCCGGAGAGATAGCCGTGGTCTTGAGGTCTGGGGTCTGCCAGCCCGGCAGGCCTTCAGAGCATTTGAAGGGCATGACATAGCTGGATAGAACCTTTCAAAGAAGAGCCACAGAGACTCTGAGGAGGAAAAAAAAATAGGCTAGACTTACAGATATCATCAACTGTCCTCAGGGAGAAGCTAGCCTCAAAGATTCTCCCCCGGTGTCCCATCTCTCAGCCTCATCCTCTGAGCCTTACAAGCTGCCTCTTGTAAGCATCTTCCACGGGGCTACTGCAAGCTGCACGGTACCGAACATGTCAGACACCAGAGCCCTCTCTCTGAGTTTCTCTGGCAGGGCAATCAGCAGGCACTCGGTATCGAGGAGCGCTCCGAGGATGGCCGGCCTCAGACCTCGTCTTTCCCCACCACTGTCCAAGCCCAGCAGCATGAAACGCCCGTTTGACCCAGCCTCTCAGCATCTGTCCACACAGGGCAGAGGCCAGTGCTCCTTACTGCACCGATGGGTACCCCAGGGGCGCACCTGCAGAGAGGAAGGGGTCAGGTCCCAGGGCCTGTCCTAGCCCAGTCTCCAGGGCTGCCTTCCGGGCCATGGCCAGGGCGTCTGTGAGCCAGGCTGTAGGTCTCCGTCCCCACTCCACCTTGCTTCTATCCAGCAGGTTCTATCCAGCAGGCTTGTCTCTGTTCTCAGGGTGAACCCTGTGGCCTGCCTGCTTCCTTCCTCCCCAGCTTCCCCATCACTGGCTGCTGCTTTCTTTGCATAACTGGTAACACGTTTCTTGACTCACCACATGACAGTATGACAGATTAAATATCTTCCCTGACCAGATCATTAGGCCCTTGTGCCAAGATGCCCAGTGGAGCCTGCTGGAGGGATGCAGGCGGCACACTCAGGTGGTCCTGGGTTGGGAGGTCCTGCTCCACTCCTTGGCAGTGGTGAGCTGGTCTGTTCCTCTTCTTCCCCTCTCTACTTCTTCTTCTGTCTCCCTCAGGAGAGAAACCACTAGGACTTGCATTTGAGTCAGTGAAAACTGAAGCCAATGTCTGAGCCAGCCTGGCACAGAGGAGCAGTCTAGACGGGTCTGGGGCGTGGATTCAAGGTGTGGGATTCAAGGCAGACCCTGGACTCCTTCCAGGTTTTCCTGGAAACTTCCCCCCAACCCCCCAGTGCCCAAAAGCCCTCTGCCGAGGAGCCATGCACATGGGTTCAGTGCTGCCCGGGGCAGGCGGGTTCCTCCAGGACAGCTCCTCTGTGCCACATGCTTCCAGCTTGAACCCTGGCTGCGGGCAGGTGCAGCGGGACCCAGCAGAGAAATGCTTCCCCAAGTCAGGGGGAATCACGCTATGAGAGTCAACGTGAGGTTGGGCCAGCCCTGCCTGAGGAGTGTGTTGGTCTGCATTGCAGGGGTGGCCCTCCACTTTCTGACTGTGATCTGAGGGCTGGGTTTCCCCAGGTGTAGATGATGGATTGGGCACTGCCCTCTAACCCTCCAACTGTCAGAAATAGTGACAGTAGGGGACCCCTCGTTCTTGATGGACTGTGGTTGTTTGTCCCTCTGGCTGCCTTCTCCAAGCAGTTTTCCTGGATAGAATCCTCTCTCTGGCTCTTTCAAAACCCCAGCTCTGCAGGGCATCCTTGACTGCCACAGTCGTAGTTGGGTGCATGGAGGGCCTTACCCAACTCATTGCTGTCCTTTCCCGGCCACTTCTCACGTTACTGGGCGAGAAGGGGAGAGGGGAAAAGGAAGCACAGAGTCTGGGGGATGACGAGACAGGACCCCTGAGAAGGGGGAGGAGATCATGAGAGGAGAGGGGTCTCTGGGGGTCACACTCTGGGGGAAGCCCCCACCGACCCTCACTCTCAGGGCTCAGAGCCTCGGGGAAGGTTTGTTCTTCACCTTTTTACCATGGCTAATTCCCACCAGGACCAGAGCAGAGATGGTCTGCGGGACATACTGTTCTTTCTTCTTATAGACCTAATGTGGCTGAGCTATTTTGGGCAAACATTTAAATAAAAGCCAATTTGACTAAAGAGCAAAATATATTCCACTGAATGACGGCAAAAGGGCAGAACTTGGAAAGGGAAAGGAAAAAAAAAAAAATAACAGAGAGAGGGAGAGGGGGAAAAAAAGAAAATGCAAGGCATTCATTTTTCTTTTGTACTTTTTAATAAAAGAAATTCTCTGGCTGCTTCAAGTGACACATTAAAAGATGTATGTATCGTGGCTTTTAAAAACACAATTAGATAACACCTTGTCAAATCCGTATATTCTTGGTTGACAGCCTCGAGCGCGGGCACAATCCCGGCACAGCCATTGGGGCAGGTGTCTCCCCTGACACGCTGGCAGCCGAGTCAGCCATTTCACAGAAATGCTACTGTTTACCACTTTAATCATCAATCCACATCTAGTCACAACAATAAGTCAGAAGGAGCAGTAAATTATACTTGTTCAGCCCTGATGAGTTTGAACTGTTTTGCTGAAATTAACTGAAGTAATTATCTATTTTTCTAAAGCTGCAAAAAGAAAAAAAAAAAAAAAAAAGCAGTAATGTTCCGCAGGGAAAGAGGCTCCGCGCGTAGTCGGCCGCGCAATATTTAAGGAAACTTTTTTTTCTTTTGGTCTGATGACCACATAGGTTAGATGAGGCTGTGAGACGAGGAATTTTCCTATGCTATATTCTCTCTCTCTTTTTTTTTCAGCTTAAAAAAAAAAGTCTGGGGGACGGCCAGGTGGCGTAGCGGTTAAGTTCGTGCGCTCCGCTTCGGGGTGTGGGGTTTGTGTGTTCAGATACTGGGTGCGGACCTACACACCGCTCATCACGCCATGCTGTGGCGGCTCCCACATACGAGCTAGAGGAAGGTGGGCGCAGATGTTGGTTCAGGGCTAATCTTCCTCAAGCAAAAAGAGGAAGATTGGCAATGGATGTTAGCTCACCGCCAATCTTCCTCACCAAAAAAAGAAAAGAAAATCTTCCTGCGAAAGCAGGCTCTCCCATCACTGGACTGCTTTCTCTGTCCACTTGGTTTGGCCTTCTTGATGAGCCCATCACATTCTGGGGCTCTTTCCTCTCGTAATGCAAAGAGCAAATTCTCAAGAGCAGAAGCTTCTTGGCTCTCCGTCATCTTAAGTAAAAGGGGAGGGAACCCTTCCATTGTTACTGGATCCCCTACATTTCCTCGGCCGGCCAGTCTGGGCCTGTAGTCTTGCAAGAGCCCTGTCCAGGACGGGTCACTCCAGTGGTGGGGCACATCAGGGGACAGAGGGCCCCCCTAGGTCTTGGAGGTTCACAGTGCTGCTGACATTTGCAGCGTGGTCTCCCTATGTCCCTGAGCTGCTGCTCTTTTCCGGGTCTGGTCTCCCCAAGTTTACAACAGGATGCGCCGGGCTTGTCCACTCGTATGGTGGGAGCCACACACACTACGGAAGCAGATGGATTGCGTGGCCCTGATCAGCTTGGGTTTCCCCTTCTAGAAAACAGGGCCGATAGCACCAAACTGGCAGGGTTATTTCGAGAGGTAAATGGACTTTTATGAGATGATGGGAGAGAAGCCGACAGCACCAGGCTTGGCCGCAGGCGGTGCTCAGTCCCTTGCCTTCCATTACACACTGGAAGGCGGGATGGGGAGGGACTGAGAGCACAGGTGATGCGGTCAGACGCCCGCACCTGACACCTGGCTCCCGCTTCATAGGTGTGTGATCTTGGGTGAGTTTCTTGCTGCTGCCTCAATTTCTCAATTCAGGGTAACAGTTACCCTCATGAGCTGAATGACACCATGTGTGTGAAATAGACAGTAGGTGCTCAATGTAGCTTCTGTAGTTGTTGTTTACGTATGTGTGCCATACTTAGAACAGGTATGGATGCAGAGAAGGTGTGCATCATCCCACCAGTTTTCTGGCTTGAAAAAGAAAGGGAGGCTCTGAGCTGTGTCCTGTGGTCTTGGCTTCTGGACTACCCCTCTTCCAGCAGCTCCACAGGAGTGCCAGGTAACTCCAAGATTTCTTCTATCGTCTGAGAGGAGCTTCCCCAGGGCCCTGCCGAGTTACAGAGCTGCAGGTTAGCTGTAACATGACTCACCCTTGAAAAGCAAGACCCAGGTGCCCAAGTATCCATCATGGGAGAATCTCTACAGGGACCCCTGTGCCCTCGAGAAGGCTTCCGTCCTGAGCCACATAAAGAACTTTGAAAACCCCTTTTAAAGCCACACCAAATGTATATCCTTGTCGAGATTATTCAAAAACCTAGGGACTCCATGTTCTTCCTAATTTTCTGGGTAATTAAGGCAAAATTAAAACAAAACAAATGGTTAGGTGTGGGGGAGGGAGAAAGAAGCATAATTATCCACTCCATCTATCTAGACAACTCTTATCCACAGAAACGTTGTTCACTCTACCATGTTTTGATCTGGGTAAACATGATGATTTTACTCAGTGGAATATTATTTTCTATGATTCATTGTGATAAACCAACAAAACTCTAATCTGAAGTTCTAATTTAAAAACACTGTATTTTATATTTAAACTTAGGGATAGCAGTGGTGTGTCTCCTTGGTTTACTAGTCAATTTTCTTGGAAAAGAATTACTTCTCTCCTTTCCTTCCCTCCTTCCTTCCCTTCTTCGTTTCTTCTCCCTTCTTTCCTTCCTTCCTCCTCTCATCTTGGTTTGTTCAGTCCTTCATCCATCAGTAAACTTTTGCCCGTTTAACCTGGCCCCCAGACTATAATCTAGAGAATGGACTCATCTAACTCCTCAGATTTGGGCCATTTGTATCCCTTCACAAGACAAAGAAGAAATTGTAGATTTTTTTTTCTAATCATAAGAAAGTGAGAGTCACGAGTGAGGCATTGAGTTTGGGTAACAGTGACAGGGTGGAGGAGGACCTGATGAGGTTCTGTAAATTTCACGAAGCACGTTTGTCTTCCTTTTCCCTGGCTGCCTCGGGGCGTTGCCCTCTTCACGGGCTGTTTCGCGGACTAACAGGACTTTCACTTTCCGTTGCCCTAAGAGCCATCGGGTGCCCTCAGAAATTCAGCGATAGCTCCTCACTCTGGATTTGACTCTTGGCCATAGCTTGTGCGTGTCATATTTGCGTGATATGACAATTTTCACCAAGTGTCACTGGAGGAAACGTTGTGACTCTGGGCCTGTATTCTACTTCGAAATGTTCCTCACTATTTACTGATCTTAGTTTTTAAAACCTGCAAACCTAGAGGTGATCTGAGATGCTGTCCAAGGCTGGAGCACAGGAAATGGGATCAGAGTCCAGGCCCCCCACCAAGGCGATAGTTTCTTGGATGCATGTAATACAGCTGTTTGTTTAGGGTTCCAGGCACTTCCTCACTCTGGGCCCCCATCCGTCCTCCTGCATATACTGAACACCCACCTGAGGAAGTGCACTGGAGGGAGGGAGAGCAGCTGGCATGTGCAGGTCAGCTGACAGAGGCCCAGGATGAGCACACAGCCTGGCAGGCACCAGTGAGCAGAAGTGCACGTGGCCCTGGGTGCTGTGACATGCAGCGTGCGCCCCATGCTGTGTCCCCACTGCTCTAGTAGCTAGTAACAGACTCGAGAGTGGTGTGGACACGCTATGGAGGCCTCCTCGAAAAGGTTAGGTGTTACACGCTTTGGCCTTCAGTTTTCTGCCAAGAATTGAGCGTGGACCTATTGAGAAGAGCTCTTTTGTTCCAGTGACTCTTTGCGAGGGGAAATGTTGTTTTCTTTCTTGTTGGTTGAGCAACTACTTTCTGATTTTTATTTATGAAGTCTTCTTGAAGGAGGGTGCAGCAAGCAATTAGACCCTACTTTCTAGGGAAAATCTTTGGCTAAAAGATCTAAACACTAGCTCCCCAGACCAGCCTGTGGGAAGAGTTGGGTCAGAAGATGGATTGTCCCCAGATTTTCCATGTTCCCTGGGTAAGGACACTGGGACCTATAATCATGCACACTGGGAGCTGGAAGGTACCAAAGAGCTCATCTGAGTGGGAGCTTTTATTTGACAGATGAGGAAACTGAACCCTGGAGAGATAAAGTGATCCACCCACGACTGTACTCCCCACTCATTTCAGCAGTATTTACTGAGTTTCTACTGGGCACCAGGCATCAGTCTAGGTACTAAGAATCAGCAGTGAACATAAAAATCACTGCTCTCTGGGAGGCTGCCTTGGGGTTGCATTCTAGAAAGTCATCTGCTGGGGGCTTGTGGGCAGCAGGTCAGTGGGACAATCAATCAGGGCCCCCTCCCTCAGCCAATGGGACACAGCTCCTGAGAAGAGGACACTGTCCGAGACATCTGAAGCACCCAGCGGGGCCCGTGCTGGTTTCAGGGACTGCAGGAACCCCCAGCTGAATGTGAAGTGGGACTATGGGCATCTCTGCAATGAGAAAGAGCCTGTAGACGCTGCTGGGTCCTCAGATGGGCCCATGACTCCCGAAAGGAGTTTGAACCACGTCCTAGAACCCACGGCTGAGAAACAAAGCGATGTGGGCACTTGTTCTCCGAGAGCAGGCAGCTGCAGGTATAGGGTACAGGGAACCCCAGAGGGCTGTGGTCCAGCTGCCTCCACGGAAGGGCCTGGGACAGGGAGCTCCTGCTGGAGGAGCCCTGGCCTCCCAACCTCTGCTGTTTGCTTGCGTGAGGCTGAGAGGGAGCAGGTGAGGTGGTGGAGTGGATCGGGGTTCGTAGGACTCTGAGAAACCTGAAAACTCCATTCTAGAACTTGCTACCCAGAGTGAGAACTTCCTTGGCTCAAGGAAGGAAAACTGAGGGCATTGAAAAAGCCACCTCTCCGTGGTCATCAGGAAATGCAGTCCATCCTCAGCTCACCTCTGAGCAGGAGATCTGGCTGTGAAAGCGGCAAACTTTTGTTGCAAGCTTTAGTCCACCCACGACTTCTCTCTGCAAAGGTGACGAAGCACCTTTGGGGTGCAGGGTGGTGCAGCGAGGCGGACCGAGAAGGCAGGTGATGTAACAAGTACCAGGGATGAGATGTTTATATTCATTCTTTCTCTCCCTCGACAGACATTTGCTGAATGTCTGCTACACGCCAGGCTCTGTGCCATCAGTGCAGATAAAATGGGGAAGAAGGCAGGTGACATCCCCGGCCTGTGCAGCCCGCGTTCTTGTGACCTCTGTGGCCTGCTGACACAGCTCTGACACACTTCCTCACCTTTAGAGCTGCAGTTAGAGCCCTCGCAACAAATTCCCACAGACACTTAAAAGTCGTGACTGGGTGGATGATACTGCTGTTCTCCCCGTGAAGTTAGCTTGTGCAAAGAGGTTAAGCCAGTGATGCTGAAAGCTCAGGGGTCCCACGATGCCACCAAGCCTGGGTACACACCGTCATCTTGCTGGAATTTAGGGATCTGGTTCGAAGGAACCAAGCTGCTGACTCTGAGCTCAAGGGCTCCACTGCAGGTTGGTGGAGGAGCCCGGTGCGAGCATTCTCGTCAGTATCCGTGCTGTGCAGAGGCCCAGGGGTGCTCTCTGTGTGGGATGTGGCTGCTGGGAGCCGGGATTCAGGGAGCAAGCTGCTGGCTGGGTGCTCTCGAGAGACCTTAATCCTGCCTTTGAAAAGCTGCTTAAAAATAATACTACTAAATAAATCTTCACAGTGGATGGGACAAGGTAGGCATCCATTCCCTGTCCCAGACAAATGAGGAGAGGTTAGAAGCCACGGTCAGACGTGGCGTTAGGTGTCCATTGATCGTGTGGCCTGCTCAGCGTGTCCCGGCTGGGCCTCCTGCTCTGGGCTCTCCTGCCATTCCCACATGGGGCTGTAGTACACGCAGGCGCTATCATGATCACACAGATGTTCGTGGCTTGGACACGGGTTTAACGTCTGCTGAGTGCTTTGGACTGGAGGCTGTAGGAGGAGATGACTGTGCCTGCTTGGGTCATCCCTGAACCCCCAGGGTCTGGCACAGTGCCTGACACTGAGAAAGACACTCAACGAGGCATGGTAAGAAAAATGAATGAAGGAAAGGATGGATGGATGATGGATGGATGGATGGATGGATGGATGGATGGACGGATGGACGGACAGACAGATGGATGGACAGATGGACGGATGGATGGATGGATGGATGGACGGACAGATGGACAGACGGACAGATGGATGGATGGATGATGGATGGACGGACGGATGGATGGATGGATGGATGGACGGATGGATGGATGGATGGACAGATGGACGGACGGACAGATGGATGGATGGATGATGGATGGACGGACGGATCGATGGATGGACGATGAATGGATGGATGGACAGATGGATGGATGGATGGACAAACAGCAGCATTTTGTGATACAGGGATTGTCAAACCTTCTGGTGCTCAATCTGTCTTCTCCAACTCCACAGACCCTGTAGAGACAGCAGACGGCCCACAACTTTTCAAGTCATTCTAAATGAACCAATAAAAGCCACATGTTTACCTGTAAAAATCCTGTAGTCTGTTTTTTGAACCAGGTGGAGAGTATCCAGATATTCATTTTATTGTTATTATCATCTTATTGATCATTTTGTGTATCACTTTGTATATATTAAATATATAATTTAAAAATCAATTTTAAAAAGCAAAACAAGGAGATGCCACCAATCTTGTATACTGATGATGGGAGTAGAATTTAGTATGTTATTTGTGAAGGGTGATTTTGTAAAACAGTGTATGTGTGATTTGAAGCATCAGCCCCACTTCTAGAAATGAATACTAAGTAAATAATTAGACATGTGCCCAGAGTAAGCCACAAGATGTTCAACACACTGCTTATGCGAGAGTGAAAGAATGGAAACAACCCAGTGATAGAGATTTATCAAATAATTGGTATGGTATTAAAATAACAAAATACATATCTGTGGATAAATATGGAAGGCTGCCAATAATGTTTTTAAGTTACAGAAAATATATATAGTAAAGTTGATTTTTGTAAAAACATGTGCATTTATAATATTTATATATGTGTGGAAACATACTAAAGTCTATATTATATACTTGAGTATTATTTTATATTTTTAGAATGAGTGTATATTACCTTTATAATAAGAAGAATATCTTTTTATTTTGGAAAAGATAAAATAAAATAATAACAATGCAGTTTAAAAAGAAGGCTGCTGAACTCTGTGGAAATGTCAAGGGTTTTTGTTGAGAATTATATCAGCTTCATTGGTTTCTTCTTTCCTATAACGGGCACTAATTGGTCACCATGTATGCCTTTGAAGAGTTAGCATGGGAAAATGAACTAATTATTACATAATAGATGGACTTTTTCGTGGTAGACAGACACTGTCAACAATTTGAGGCCTGAGGGGCATCAAGGCGACTTGTGTTGATTCACAAGTGGTGAACCACTAAGGTGGTTAAACCAACGCCCTTACTCTTCACATGAAGACGCTGAGGTTGAGAGAGGGTGAGTGACTGGCCTGAGGTTGCTCAGCAAGCTTGGAGTAGAGCCAGGGTGTCCTGGCCTCCAGTCCTCCAGGCAGGAATGGCTTTGCACAGTGGGGCTTCTGGACAAGGAATGCTAGAGAGGCCGTGTGACATCCCTCCAGAGATAGCAGGCTTCCAGGCAGGAGTCCATGCATTTCAAAGCAGCTCTTGCTGCTGGAGCATTTTATATTATTATTTGGTTAAATCCTCACCATCATTGTGTTGCGTAAGAACTCTGATTATCCCCATTTTACAGATGAGGAAACTCCTTCTCTGCTGGGGAGCAGTTGCACGCTCTGGCTGCTGATGCTGTAGGGAGGTAACAGCAGGTGCTGGAGGATGCTTTTTGACGTCAGAGTGCCTAGCAGATGGGCCGGGCAAACTGCTTCCATCACCAGACAGATTCCTGTCCTACTTCTATGGCTGGCACCCCCTCCCCCATTCTCTCTCTCTCTTTTTTTCCCATAAGAGGACAAGTTCAGAATGGCTCAGCCAGACCCCGCTTGCTTCATGTTTCGATGGAGTCAAATTGCAACTTAGGAGGAAGAAGAGGTTGGCCTTTGGAAAAGCCCGGAGTTGTCAGGGAGGAGCCAGGGTCCAGGTAGCGGGTCTTCTCTGGGACCTTGAGCTGAGAACACGTCCAGGTCGCTGGTAAGGTGAAAGAGCAGATATTACTAGGAAAACATGCCTACAAGGACACACACATCTCTTAGGGTGTTTGGAAGGCTTCCCCTCCTTTTCAAGCGCCGAATGCCTCCTGCTGGTGTCCTGCGGCCTCTGGTCCTCACGGCTGTGTGGACTGAGCCCTGGGTTGCCAGGGGCTGCCCAGCTGGAGTGGGGTGTTTGCCCTGAGAGCATGGAGTGTGCTGAGCCCTCAAAGTCAACAGTGTTGACCCCACTGCTGAAGGGTCACACAGTCCTGCCTCTCCCAGTGCCTAGTCCAGGGAGGGGGACCCTCACCTGGCAGAATCTTGGTCAAGGCTCTATTTGAAGGCAAGGGTGGCTGTCTCCTTTTTCTGCGTGATTGCGGATGCATGATGGAATAGCAACGCTTCGTGCAGACATGGGAGGAAGGGTCCTGAGTGAATGGAAGGAGCACCTGCTCCCACAGGGGAGGCGGGTGGCAGCTTGGGCTCTGCAGGCCGACAGCATGGACTCCAGTCCAGCGGGGACCCTCACCAGCTCTGCTTCTTGAGAAGGTCAGCCTCTCTGCACCTCAGTCTCCTCCTCTGTGAAAAGAGGGTTGCGTGATTACCTCCATGTAGGAAGAGGATCCGTGTAAAGTGCTGGCCACCGTGCCAGGCTCCGGTCGGCGCTCATCACACTGGGGGTGGCCGCCAGTGGAGGGCCCAGACACCAGCAGGGGGAGGTGGCCAAGTGCGGAAACAGAAGAGGGAAAGGAAAGTGAGGATGTCAGAGTGGGTGTGAAGGCTGGCTCAGTGTCCCCCAGGGCGACACAGGGCATGGTGGCCAGGATGTGGGGCACCCAGGCCCCAGGCCACGCCGTCGCCCCACTGTCTCTGCACAAAGTGTAAGCTCCTGGGCCAACATCGCTTCTCCATCTGCAAACTGAGCAACTTGATCAAATGATCCCCTCGCCTCCTTGAAGCTCCTCAGTGTAATGATTTACTTATTCACAAAAGATTCCTGAATTGCACGTGTTGTAAGATACCACTACATCCTTTCCACATGCTCCTTGTGACTGAGTGCAGCTGTAACCTGCTTGCAAATGATTTTTTAAATTTATGTGTAATTTGCTTTGTTTTAGAAAATGCAAAAATGAGGACTTTTTACTGATTATTTGTGATGAAGACATTTTTATGATTATTTTCATTGTGAATTTTAATTAAGCTCCCCTTTGTTCATCAACAACTTTCTTTCACATCTCCCCTTTACTTAAATAGTTCTATTTTATTTTAATTTTTGTGTGAGGAAGACTAGTTCTGAGCTTACATCCGTTGCCAATCCTCCTCTTTTTGCTGAGGAAGACTGGCCCTGGGCTAACATCCGTGCCCATCTTCCTCTACTTTATATGGGACGCTGCCACAGCATGGCTTGACAAGCAGTACATCTGTCCATGCCTGGGATCCGAACCTGTGAACCCTGGGCCCCTGAAGTGGAGCGTGCAAACTTAACCACTACGCCACCAGGCCAGCCCCTTAAATAGTTATATTTTAAAGATAAAAGTAACATATGCTCTCAGAAAATAATTCCCTATGAATATGCATATAACATGGTAGAAATACACATGTTTATATATTACAATAGTCTTATTCTTTCTGCAAATATGATACTATGATAATTGTACAGTAGATACTTTCTGCAATTTGCTTTTTTTCACTTAAAAATAATGAGGTAGATGTAGAAGTATTGACTTCAGCCTCAAGTTATATTGTTACCAGTTGCATAGTATTCTATTATATTATGTGCAATAATTTATTTCACCAGCCTGGTACTGATGCCTGTACACACGGGGTATTAGGTTGCTGTGAATTTCTGTTATTTCAAACAATATCACATCAAATATCTTTTGTGTACTTGCACAATTGCATTTGTACAATAAATTCATAGAAGAGAAATTACAATTGATTTTTAATGGATTTTTTTGGAATAATATTTACAAAACCTTGAATTGTACGACTTGTATGAAAATGAACTTTTTCAACAAGTGCCAGACCAGAAGGAACCTGGAAACCTGACAAAGGGAATTATGGGCAGATGAAATGGATTCTAGGAAGTGCTTCCCTGGCCATTCGGGCAGGTAAGCCTTTCCTAGGGTAGCAGGGAGGTGAATGCTTGGCTTGGGCATCTGCGGGCGGAAGAGACCCGGGAGGGTTGTGTGGGGTGATCAGACGTGCATGGGTGTGCAGGACAGGAATCAACTGTGGAGCTTCGAGAGAGTTGGCTGGGGCTAGTCTTGCTTGAGCATTTACAAGGCACCAGCTGTTTACCTTGCTGTGGGCCAGATGACTCCAGTCTGTGATTTAGAATGACCCTGCTGGGTGGTGGCCTGGGGGGCTCTGGTGCAGCCACAGTCAGTCCGGGCAGCTTGGGGACCAGGGGTGTTGACCACCACAGTTCTCTCTGTGGCTCTCTGAGGGGACGGGACAGATCACTTGGATGAGCTTCTGTTGTGGAAGGCTCCTGTGATCCTCTCTGTAGGAGAAGCGGGACCTCCACGCCCCCCACATTGTGGCCAGCTTCCTTGTTGCCTAAGGGGTGGCTTCAGAGTCACAATGTTGCCCCAGGGCTGTGAACAGAGACTAAAACTGTTGTGCAGCCACTTGGGAGATGTGTTGACTCATCTCAAAGCGGAGTCAGCCGCAGGAGTGGAGAGGGCCGGGTGAGGAGAGGCCCCGTCCATGTGTGGCCCCTCTCGGCTTGCTCAGCAAGGGTGGCCACCTGCTGAGTTCCATGGAGACAGCGGCTAGGAAGGAGGTCTCTTCTGGACCATTATAGTGTGATTGCACTTCTTACTTTTCTATTCTCTTGCTCCCCACACACGCGATCACCCTGCCCCACCCCAGTTCTCAGGAAGAATTGAGGCAGCTCACAAAATTAAAACGAGATATTTTGCCCTCCAAGAGGTCGGTTACAAATCGGGATCTGAGCCTTCTGGTAGTCAAGGCCAAAATGGAAACATGGTCAGGTATCTGGTTCACCAAGACCCAACAAAAGACCTCGTGTGCTCTTCCTGTGAGGCTCCTGACTACTTTTCGTGAGTCCCTGTAGAAGGGCCTTCAAATGTACTTTTGTGTACCTAAGTTCCGCTCCTAACTCTGTTTCTTCAGAGCTGTGTGACTGGCCCATCACATCTTTGAATCTCAGTTTCTGCAGCTGTCAAATGGCAAAATAATTCTCGCCAGGCTTCTCCCACAGAGCTATCGTGAGGGCCCAACGAGACGCAGTAAATGAACGTGTTCTCTTAACTTTCTTTCTTAAGGTCCGTGGTAGTGCCCTGAGATGAGGCTTGTATATTAGGTTGGCCGTCAGCACTGAGGACTGCAGAACTGATTTTGCCACACTGCCAGGTCACTCAGATGCCTCAAGGCGTTAATTCTTTCACTCATTCATTCATTCATTCAGCCATCCATCCATCTACTGGTCCACCCATTCACGCCACGGATATTTATCAAACATCTCCTACGCGTGAAGCATGTGGATACAAAGATGAAAGATAGAAACATATTCCCGGTCCCTCAGGGGCTTCTTTCTAGTGAGGAGACAAACAAGTATAGTGGACATTACAACACGCTTTCTCCTTTTTTAACTGAAAATGAAAAATAATATTTCTAATTTATGTAGATCTGAAAAATGAGAGTAAATGATAAACGCCTGTTGTGCAGTGTTGGGGCCAGGCAACCGTATTCCCACCTAGCAGGGCAGTTCTAAGAAGCTGGCGAGGCTGGTCCACCCTCTCTGTGGGGCTGGGCTGGGCTGGCACATAGGGGGCTCATAGGGGACCCTTCAGTGGCCTTCTGGGCTGGCCAGTCGTCAGGAGGCTCTCCCGCTTAGGGCCCAGAGAAGCTGGGTCTATGGATGACTGCTCTGTCACCACATGCCGTTTTAGGACTCCCCCTTGACTGATCTGGGGCGCAGAGTATTTCTGTGTAGCTTCTGTGGGAATCAGAAGCAGAGTGGAAGCTTAGCTGTGGAGACAGTAGGAAATGAGCTTCACGTTATCTCAAGCTTTTAAGACATACTCAGTTTCTGGGCCTACATCCCTTAGGACACACCTTCCCCAGTGGCCACCTGTTCTGTTTGCCTCTGTGAGGGCTGAACGCTTCTCCCTGAACCAAGGGTGGGTCTGTCTGCTCACTGTCATTGTTGCAGTGGGTGGAGGGGCTGGTGAGGGCTCACATGCTCCAGGCCACACCCAGAGGGAGCTACCTCCAGCCCTAAGACCAACTATCATACCCAAGTTAATGTATTCTTCTGAAATTTCTCAAAATTTAGGCTCTACCAGATGCAGCATCATTTCCCGAAAAATCTCAATTATTTACTCTCACTGTACTTGCCAACCTTGAGGGGCTTGGTAGTCATTCATTCATTCACTCTATTTTTATTGAAGGCCTACTATATGTGTCCCATCCTTCATTTCCCTGCCTTTTAATGCATAGACCGCTCATATAAAATAGAACTGTCATTGCTAGGACAGGGTTGGGAGAGGGGGAGGCCAGGGGACCCCTGGCATCACTGGAGCCATTCCAGACTCTGTTGGGGTGGAATAAGCCACTTGGCCATTTGACACTGCAGGAAATCTGTCCTCCAAGGTGAAGGGAAGCAGCACTAGCTCCCAGCGTCTCCTCTGCTCCCCCTCCCTGTACAGTCACACAACTGTCATTAATGTGGTAGCAATGTCCGTGACTCCAGCAGGAATCTAAAGTGTGGGGACGCATGGAAGTGGAGGACCTCAAGGCCACTCAGTTTACAAACAGGCATCGGAGAAAAGCTGCCCTTGGGCCCCTCTTAACACTTCTTATTATAGCACATTAGAACCTTCTGCTCCGTTCAATTGACAAAGGCAGAAATAAAAAGGATCCCTTCATAATGCAGTCATATAAACCATGTTTGTACACTTACCACATAATCCTTAATTACTGCCATACTTTTATGTATAAAGAGCTTTGACTGCATTTCTGGATACTTAGTAAACTGAAGAAATCAGAAATTATTCCTCTCTCTATAAATTTGGGCTATCTGTATAGGAGAGGTTTAACTTGAAGGTTGGTGACATGGCACATATTATTTCTGAATAAATTTCCTTGGAGTCATTGATCCACTGAGTGTCAAACAAAATGTGATACCCACAAAATTCATGTATGACCCTGACATTTTTCCAGTACTTAAAGTAATTGCCCTTCTGTTTAATAACAGTGTTTATAAAATTACTTTCTGATTGGCTAGGTCCATGGCACACTCATGTCAATAATCTACTGCAAATATATGCCTGTGGCCTTTGGCCTTGGTTTTCAAAATAATTTTCATCTCTTAAGCGTGAACCGGTGGCAGCCCTGGGCGCTAGGAGTCAAGGCTCCAGTGCACCAGGCTTCTTTCACTGTTTGGTCCCGGGCATTTCAGAATGCTCATTTCAGCTTCCGGGCTTTGCACACTGAATTGAGGCTAGGTCCCGTGTCCTCGGTGATTGCCGTCTCCTCCTAAAGGGATTTGAGATCGTGAAATGAGCAGCCCATCTTAAGGATTCAGTACTTTCAGGGGCATCAGCAAAAGGAGTGACTTTTATTCTCCAGATTTTACAGGTTGAGAAATGGGAAACTGTGAACGGGTGAGTCACTTTCCAAGACCACTCACATGGGGAGGAGGTGGTTTTGAAATCCTCCCTGTTCTCCAAACCCAACAGAATATTAAGACACTTGGCTGTAAATATTTAGATTCAAGGCTAGGGCTCACATACACCCAACATTTCTATTCCCAGGGGACTTGCCTAATCTTTGAGGGACCACCCTCTCTGTAAACCAGAGGAAAGGGGTGCCTACTTGTACCTCACTGAGATCTCTAAGGCCCGCTACGCTGGCCAGGAGTGATCAGGGCTTCTCATCTCACAGTGAGACTGAGCAAGTCCCAGGGAATGAAGCCACATCACTGGAATTTTCCATTGTGATTTAACGACTTGTCAACCATCTTGCATCCTACGTTGCTCATCCCAGTGGGACTTCCAGGAAGAATTTTTTAAATTACTTTTTAAACTTTTAATTTTGAAATAATATCGGACTTACAAAAAGAGTTGCAGAAATAGTACAAAGAGTTCTCTCATATGCTTCACCCAGGTTCCCTAAAAGCTAGCAACTTACATTTCCTTAGTTTGATGGTCAAAACCAGGAAATTAACCTTGATACGATTTTATTAACTAGTCTACAGACCTTATTCAAGTTTCCCCAATGTCCATCTGATACCGTTTTTCTGGGCCAGGGTTCAGTCTAGGATCCCACATTGCATCTTGTTGTCATGGGTCCTTAGCTCCTCCAGTATGGGACAGTGCCTTTGTCTGTCCTTGCCTTTCGTGGTCTTAACACTTTTGAAGAGTCCTGGCCAGCTGTTTTGTAGAAAGTCCCTCAGTTTGCGTTTGTCTGCTGTTTTCTCGTGATTCAATTGAGGTTATGCATTTTAGACAAGAATGCCATGGAGTGACGCTGGGTCCCCTCAGTGCCTCATGTCAGGAGTCACCTGGGGCCCACGTGTCTCCTGACTGGTGAGGTTAATGTCTGATCACTTCACGAAGATGGTGTCTTCCAGGTTTCTCAGCGGTAAAGCTACTAGTTTTTCCTTTGTAATGAAAAAAATATCTTGTGGGGAGACACTTTGAGACAACACAAATATCCTTTTTATTTTCACATTTCTGCCCACTAGTTTTATATCCATTCGTGGATCTTGCTTATAACAATTATTGCTGTGATGTTCTAATTGTGATTTTTGATTCCCCTCGTTCCTTCTACATTTCTTAAATTGGAATTCCTCTGTAAGGAAAAGCTTTTCCTTCCCTCCCACTAGTTATTCAACTGTTTTCTTATCAGTACGGACTCACGGATATTTATTTTATTCCACGGGTTGTAAATCCATTACTATCATGATTTTGTTGCTCAAATTGTCAGAGCTTTGGCCATTGGGAGCACCCTCAAATTGGCCCCGTGTCCTTTTGATGTATCTCCGTCATTTTTTCAGCACTCAGGACGGGTTTTTTGTTTGTTTTAACACATGCACATAGTGAAAACTCAGCTTGTACAAAAGGGAACCTATATAATGAGGAGTGAGTCTTCCTTTTCCCCAAACTCATAGCCCAACTCCACTGATAACCACTATAGACAATGTGTATATTTCAATAAATTTTCTATGCAAGTATATATGTGTATACACATTAATTTTTAAACACAAATTGAAACATATTATATACACTGTTCTCTATCTTGCTTTGTTCCTTATTAAGGTATCATGCATATCTTTCTACATCTTCCATATTTTTGTTAATAATTGCAGAGTTCCTAGTTCCTTTGTAGAGGTCCACTCTAATTTACCTAACCAGTTCTCTGTTGATGAATAATTATATACATATGTGTGCATGTATCATCTAGTATCTGTCTAATCTATCTCTCTAATATATAAAGAAATTAAATAGATATATCATTTCTCCTTTTATAACTGGCTACATTTGGTTAGAGAGACAGAGAGAGAGATTCCTATGAGACAAATTCCAGAAAGTAGACCAGCTCAGGGAGACATGGAAACCTTTGCCCATCTGATAGGGTTCCCAATGTTTTTATTTGCATGTCTTTAATTATGAGTGACACTGAACATCTTTCCATATATGTATAAGTCATTTATATTTCTTTCTGTGTAAATTGCCTTTTCATATAATTTGCCCATTTTTTTTCTATTGAATGATTGATATCTTTCTCACTGATTTGCAAGGGCTTATTATATATTAAGGAAATCAGCCCCTTTCTGTCATTTGTTTTACAAATGTTTTTCCCAGTTTGTCATACACCTTTTGATTTTGTTTATATATATATTTTTTATCATGGTGAGGTTTTAGATTATTTTATGCTTAGATTTATCTGTCATATTATGGCTTCTGTGACTTACTTACTCCTAGATTTTATATTAACTTTCATGTTATCTTCCATGATTACTTTTTTTTTTGGCCTATAAATCATTAATCATCTTGATTTTGTTTGGTGTAAGTAGTGAATTAGGGGTCCAGTTTTACTTTTTATCCTCTCCCCAACCCAGTGGCTAGCCAGTTGACTAAATATCATTTATTAAATAATTCTTCTTTCTCTCATTGGTTAAAAAAGGCACCTTTACAATTTACTAAATTCTCAAATGTATTTACGTCCATTTCTGTACTCCATATTTTAGTCAACTGTCCTGTCTATTTCTGCACCTGTTCCAAACTGTATCAATGACTATATAATTCAAGTATCTAGTAAGGCTTATTCTTTCTTTTGTTTCAGAATTTTACTATGTAGTTTCATATTTATTTTTATATGATCTTTAGTCTTTTAGTTTAAAATTATTCTTTCCACAAAATACTCAGCAGAATTCTTTGGGGGGATGAGGAAATACAATAAACTTGTAAATGTATAGAGAGAATTCATATTGTTATGACTTAGAGTCCTACGTCCAAGAGAAAAACCAGGAATCTTTCTATTTATGTTGCTGAGTCATTTCAAACAACTGTTTTTATTTATTTATTTATTTAGGCCCTAAAATTCATATTTAGGTTTATTTCTAGGGATTCTCTCTCCTTCTCTCTTCTCTCTCTCTCTCTCTCACAGTGTATTGCATTGTAAATCAAATCTTTTCTTCAATTATGTTTTTCTAATTGGTTATTGTTTGAGTTAATCGAAACTACTGATTTTTGTATATTCATTTTACAACTGGCCACCTTGCTGAATTGTCCTATTCTTTTTAATATTTTTTTTCACCAGTTTCTCATAAGTATTCTGGTGTGGAATCATATTACCTGCAAATAATAATAATCTTCCCTCATTTTAACAAATTTAGAACCTTATATTTCTTTCTCCTTTTCCACTGCAATGACTAATATGTTTGAGAAAAATGCTCAGTATCAGTGTGGGAGTGGACAGCCTGTTTCTCACTGCTGCGTACGCAATTGGAGCAGTTCAGCATTAAGCGACCTGTTATATGCATGTTCCAGAAACATCCTTCTATGACTATTTGGTTGACTGTTTATTTATTTTAATCAGGGATTTGTGTTTAAATTTACAAATGCCTCTTATGGACTTGTGGAGATGATCAAACATTTTTCTCTCTTAGATGTAATATTAAAATAGTGAATCGTATTAATAGTATATGTTTGTATATTTACCTTCTAGTAAAATGTGTTTTTGTTTAAGGAATCAACTCTATCTGATCAAGATTTGTTATTCTTTTTAATGTACTACTGCTAAATTCTACTTTTTAAAACATTATTTAGGATTTATTGCATTGCTGTTCAAAAGTATGATTGATTTATGTTTTTTTAATATCTTTGTCAGTTTTTGATATCAATGTTACACCACCTTCACAAAAGAATTAGGAGATTTCTCTCTCTCCTTAAGCTCTTGAAGAGTTAAATAGCATTGGTTCATGGGTCTTTTGAAGGATTGATAGAGTTAACCTGTGAAATCATCTGGGCCTTGTGCATTTCTGAGATAGCTCTCTGACAACTCTCTCATTGTGGGTTTTTTTTTTTGTGGTAATTGGGCTAAGTTCTTTCTCTTCTGTGGTCAACTTCGGTAATTTCTACTTTCATAAAAATGTATCCATTTTATTTACTGAAAATTATTTGCACCAAATGAAATAGTGTTTTTATATATTTTTAAATATTTCTCATATCTCTGGTTATATCCATATTATCATTTCTAGTTTTGTGGATTCGTGCTTTCCTTCTTTCATCTTCACTAAGGAGCTCCAAGTTTCTCACCCTTAGCATCACTGGCAGTTTAGGTGGGCAGCTCCTTCCTGTTGGGCTGCCTGGGTACTGGAGGAGGTTTAGCAGCATCCCTGACGCTACCCCACCAGGTGGCCTAGCAGCTCCCCAAATGTGACAACAAAAAATGTCTCCAGACATTGCCAGTGTCAGCTGGGGGAACAGATCATCCTTGGTTGAGAAAAACTGAGAGAGCTAGAGGTTTATCTATTTCCCTGTGTTTCCCCTCTAAAAAGATATATATTCATTAGATGTTTTTCATTAATTTCTGCTGTCACTTTAATGATTTTTCTTGCTTTAGTTAGATCTGTTTGGTTCCTCTTTTTCTTCATTGTGAATTGAATGCTTCACTTATTTTCTTGCTTTCTTATTGAATAACCTAGGTTTTAAAGTTATGATTTTTCCCTCATTATATCTTTGACCCCCTTAACATGAAATAATTTTTTTTTAACCAGAGATTCTGCAATTTTCCTTTTAATTTTCACTTTATCCCAAGTAATTTTCATCTTTAAAAGGTTTTCAGTGTTTGATTTTTTTTTGGTTTGTTTTGTTTTCTATTTTAAGTATCCATATCTGGATCCTGATACACAGTGCTCAGAGGCTGTGCTCTATCTCTGTCAAGTTTTGGTTTTGTACCAGATTTCCTCATGATCAATTGTTGTCATGTTCCACAGGCATTGGAAAGGAGAGCACATTTTCTATTTTAAGAGAATGGAGTTTGAGAGAGCTCTATCAGATTTACCTTATCAATTGTGCTACATATACTTTTCACATCCTAGTTTTTATCTACTTGATTTGTGACAAACTGAGCATGAGTCAAAATCTTCTACTACTATTTTGTTTTGGTGATTTTGCTTTTTTTAAAAAAACGCTTTTTGGTCCTTTTGTTTTGTTTTTTGCTTTGTGAATTTTTTGGTGCACAATAATCCAGTTAGACCATTGTGTCTTGATTAATTGATCATTATGAAGTGTCTCTCTTTGTCTGATTAAATACTTTTGCCTTAAATTTAAACTTACCTGATAAAATTACCAAAACCCTACTTTCTTTTATATTATGTGTTCATATTATGACTTTGCCAGTCATTGTAATTTTAATCTTTCTGACTAACTTGGCTGTAGATCAGTCACGTATACAGTGTAACATTTTGTTTTACTTTTAGCATTCAGTGTATGTTTTCTTTTGATAGGTAAGATTAACCCACTTATACTTATTGATGTAAAAATTATATTTGGTTCTAGTATTGTGATCTTGCTCTAAGTTTTCTTCTGTCTTTATTTTGTTTCCTATTTTGCTATGTTATCCCGACTTTATTCTGTTGTGTGTGTGCTTATGCATATTTTTCCACCAAGAGCATGGAAAAATCATGTTTTAAATATTCTAGTAGTTACCTTTATATATATTAATAATATTCTCAAAGCTTTTGTTGATTTATTATCTTTTGTTTGCTTGTTTGTTTGTCTTTTCATTTGTTGATGTTTTAATATGGAATAGAGAGGGTTCTTTTTTTCAATGCCTCAGAGTTTCCTAAGACTCAGTGTGCTGCTCCAATCCAAGGAGTGCATCCTTTATGTGAGGACAGTTTTCTTTTATTACATCTTTGATTTTTTTTTTTTTTGGTTACTTTAAAAATATTTTTTTCTTCACATACACCAGTGATATGTGTGCTGAATTTCCTTTGTGTTGCCTATCATTTTTTTCTTTCATTAATTTTAGTTCTTGAATTTTTAAACTTTATTTTGCTTGCTTTTCTCAGGTCTTTCTTCCATCTGTCTGTGTTAGGAGTGTCATTCATCAATTCTGCTTATAATGGGACATTTATTTCTAAAAAGTGGCTTTATTTTTTTTTGTGGAAAGTGGCTTTATTTTTTTTCTTGCATTCCTTTCTGAGTCCTTCTTCTGTTTGGTCACCTACATTTTGATTCTTTGTATCTCTTTTTTATGGTCTCTTTCCAAGACCTTCTATTTCCTGTATTGTATATAAAGTTGAGTGTTATTGCATGACATGTTCTATCCTTTCCTGGAGAAAGTTCTCTCTATATGTGTATTCACTATTCTTTTTTTTTTTTTTTTTTTTGGTAGTTATGTTTCTGATGCCTTTTTTCTGGCGCCAGCATTTGCCAAGGCATTTGCTGAAGGAAGTGGAATTGGGGAAACTGGGTTGGGAAGAGGCTGAGGCCTTGAATGCAGAACGAGGAGCCTTGACTGCATCCTGCAGGGGTGGGCGTCAGGGACAGGCTCTGAGAGGAGCGCTGAAGGAATGGGAAGACCACCAATGCACAGGTCACTGCTTCCTTCACTCCTGGGCTGTGGCTAATGCCATACCCTCTGCCCCTCGGATGCCACTTTTTCTCTACCGCTTTTGTGATGCTCAGTGTTTTCTACTCACTGCGAGATAATGTGTGCACCTGCCTCACCCCCAAACTAGAGTCGGCTTCTTGAGGGTAGGGACCCTGCTTCCCCCACGGTGCCATGTGGAGGACCCGTGGCCCTAGCAGCTCACTGTGTGTTCTTCATTAGAACTGTAGTCAGTGCTGTTGTCTCCCGGAGAAGGGAGAGGTCCGCGTGGGATAAGGTAGTCAGGGAAGACTTTCTGTAGGAGGAGATTATGTAGGAATCACAAAGACAGAAACAGCAAAGCCCAGAGCTCACAAACTCAAACGCCTATTCAACATTGCTGCCTCTTCCACACACTCTCAATGTTCTTTTTTCTGCTCCATTTTTTTCCCCACAGTATTGTTCATTTTCCAGCATACGTGCGAATCCTTTGGTTCTCAAGTCTATGTATTGTTTTAATTTCCTGCTCTTCCCTGCAAGAAGGCAGACTCCACGGGGGCAGAAATATTGGTTTCTTTGTCAGATGTTGTATGGCTAGTCCCTAGAGCAGAGCCCAGCACATAGCAGGGCTCAGGAAATGTTTGTAGAATGAATAGACGCCCACAGGTGCCAGGCAACTGACATGACTGAGTGACATTTTGATTCTTTGTATCTCTTTTTTATGGTTTGTTTCCGAGACCTTCTATTTCCTGTATTGTATACAATGTTGGGTGTTACTGCATGACATGTTCTACATGTCATGTATTTACACACATACCTGTTGGCATATTCTTCACTTTCACAAAAAAGAGTTCTCTGTTGTATCTTATTTAAAGCATGCTGCCTCACATCTATCTTTTCTTTTTCTCTTTTTCTACTTTTTTTTAGTAACAATATAGATACACAGAAATGTTTCTTTATTGTAATACAAAAAGCACTCCAAGTGCAAGGATAAATGCAGGCTGACACTCAGTCTCAATGACCAGAGACAATAGGGAGTGGTAGAGACTGTGGAAAACTGGAGAGTGAATGCCCTGCCCACAGAAGCATCCTCCACTCTGCTCCTACAGCATCACCATAAGGGAGAGCTGGGCCACTGTTGTTATAGCTGCCAGCTTTTAAAATGAAGCCAGACATCTGGATCTTTATGTGAAACTTCCTTATTGCTAAATGTTAGCTCAAATATTAACCCAAAAACCCTAACACTATCTGGGTCAAAACCAAACAAACCACACTGGGTCCCAGCACGGCCAGTGGGGCTGCTTGGTTGTAACTCCCATGTAGCCAGGGAACAGGAGTCTTGCAGCTGCCAGGTGATCCTCTGTCATTCCTTTCTGCCATCCTGAGGTCTGTGTGCACACTCCCCATTCTGAGACCGCTTCTTCCCTGTGCCACTGTGCAGAGTCTAAATGTCACCTGCTTGTAGAGCAGTGGTGGCTCCAGAGCCATCATGGTGAGCTGTCTAAAGGGGTGACAACTCATTGGACAGGGTATAATTTCAGTCAATGTGTTCTTGTCTTATTTTAGTTCAACATCATTTCCCAGTTGCAAACCTTTTGAATGACACACGAAATGCAAAACAACATAAAAGGTCCTCCCTGAGGCGGATCTGTGTCCGTGCAGAACTTTAATTATTCTTTTTGAATCCTCATCACAATGTGCTACCCCAATTCTGGCAAAATAAATAAATAAATAAATAAAAAGTCTAATGGGAAAGATTTGTGTCACCTGTAGTAGGAATTTATTTATTTTTTTATCATAGTCTTTATATTTTTAGAAGCACCAAACAAAAGAGGGCCTTTCTAATCAAGAGTATTCTTTAGCTACGGAGCATCAGACAATATTTGTGATAAATAGAAAAGAGCTGCTCCTATAGTCTTCTGCAGTGACATTTAGAATATCACGTTTGTCTTTGGAAAGTATTTTTAGTTCAGGTTTGAAGAACAGCATCTAACAGACTTGTTGGGTGGGGGAGGCAGGAGGATACATTTAGGAGAGTTGAGATACCGGGTTAAAAAGTAACATTTTCCCCAAGAATGAAACAGCTAGATTGAATTTGATTATTTTCTTTAGAGAACCTTAGAGATGATTTGAAGGCCTTTCTAGGGGAGCGGACCTCCAGTCACACACCGTGCCAGGTCTTGCATCCCCGTTTCAGGAGGAGGCTGTGGGGGCCCCGCTCGGCCTCTCCCCGCCGAGCTGGGTGTGCAGAGCGCGGCTCCTTGGTGGGGGCACGCAGAGGCCGATATCAAGCAACCTTTTCCCTCTCCAGACTCATCAAATGGTCCATATTAGATGAAATCTGAGCCCAAGAGAGCTCCATTTTCTTTGAAAGCTATCCAGGGCGGCCTCTAAGCGCCAGACCTAAAAACAGTATCTTTACAACCGCCGGCCATAATTCAGCGTGATAATGCAGCTATGTTTTTGTTTTAAACCTGACAGCATGCAGAGTTATGACAGACACGAAGCCGGGGTGCAGAGGGGCCGGCGGTGGGAGCGCGGGCTCCGAGGCTGGGCGGCCCGGTGGGGGCTCCGCGTGCCCCCCCGGCCTCCTCCGACACCACCTGTGCTCCCAGGTCTTCCTCTCTGGGTCAGATCCGCTCCTCTCACAGCTCCTCTCCTTGATTCATTTGTTTTAAACTAAAGCAGTTTGAAACAGTCCTCCAGACAGCGTGCAGTGCCCTTCTATTGCTATCCACACTCCTCCAACAGAAGATTAAAAAGAAGTTTCCGGCTTCTGCATTGAGAGGGAAACCTTTAGTCACCAAAACTAGCTCACCATGAACTTCGCGGCTTGAAACGTCCATTTCTCCTCCAGATGCAAACGAGAGAGTTAGTTATTTCCACTGGCTTTCAACTGACCCTTAGGTAGACGGGAAGAATAGATTCCCTGTTATTTATTTGGGTGTTTTTGGCAATTTGCTGTATATAAAAGCTGTAAGTACGGCAGCAGCTGTACTTTCCCAAAGAAGGGGGCTAATAATGCAGATTTAAATGGTGTTTAGCGGGAGCAAAATCTCAGAGACATCAGCAAAGTTCAAGCTTAATTCAGATTCTATGAACCAACAGTGTTTAGGAGAGTTCAATTTTCCTTCTGATTGTTCGGGCAGCCTAATGCACAGAACTCCTTCGTCTCCCCCCGGAGCACACGTGGCTCGGGGCCACGAGCCCCTCCTGCTCACGGGGGCCAGAAGTGGCTACTCTGCGTCGTTGTTAGAAAACCTAGGATCTGGTGCCTTACTGGAGAAACAGAATAGACAGCTTCATGTTCACGCCTCTTAGAAGTCTTTTTAAAAATAGTCCCTCCATAGGGAGGCTTTTTTTGGGACGCAGTGCTTTACACCTCTGTATTTGCAGACTGTTTGGGGGAGATTTTTACGTATGTTGTTTTACCCACTATGCTGCTGTGGGCTGGAGACCTGGCTGTCAGGCATCACTGGGGTGGCTGTCGGGAGACCCCAGGTGAGGAGGAGGCGAGGTGTCAGAGGTGGTGCTTCAGGAAGAAACAGCAGGCTGCAGGGAGTGGCCTGTTTTCCAAGACGCTGGGGGGCTGGAGAGTCAGCGAACCAGAGTGGTACTTTTGCATTGCTTTTCTGAATAAATCTTCAGGTGACTTCAGCTCACCTGCTGGCCCTGATGGGCCCTCATTGCCCCTGTGTGACTTCAGGGCTCCAAATGCTCTGCCTCCGCCACCTCCCTGAACGCCCCAGGGCAGAACGCCTAGGGAGTTCCTGCCCCATCTCACCTGGAGCCTGCAGCCTCCCCGTCTCTGTCAACAGCAACTCCATCCTTCCAAAAATCTTGCTGTTGTTTTTGACCCCTCTCTTTGCCTCCCACTCCGCATCCATTCCATCTGCAAATTTGTAGACTCTACCTTGAAAATATATCCAGAAAGGGATCCGTTCCCTTCTCCCCACCCGCACTGCAGCCATGTGGGTCAGACCAGCATCGCCTCTTCTGCGGGTCATCAACAGCCTCCTGGCTGGTTTCCCTGCTTCTGCCCACTCCCCACATTCTAGTCTCAACACATTGGCCGGGATGATTCTCTCCAACATTACATCAGATCTTGTCACTACTATTTTCAAACCCCCAGGGGCTCCCTGTGTCACCCAGAGTCAAGGCTGTGGCCAGCAGGACACCACGCTGTTTGGCCCACTGTCACATCCCTGACTCCTCGTATTATTAACTCTCTATTCTCCACCTCGCTCACTCTGCTCTGGCCGCACTGGCCTTGCTGCTGTGCTCGGGCCGGTCAGCCTCCCGTCTCAGGGCCTTTGCACTGGCTGTATCCTCTTGTACGCTCTCACTGCACATAACTGTGTGCTTTGATCTCTCACTTCTTTCAGGTCGTTACTTAACTGTGGGCTCCCAGTGAGGCCTTCCCTGGGCTCCCACTTAAGATCTGAACCACTCCCCCATCCTAGAATCCCCTACTGCCTTTTCTGTTTAGTTTGCCTCCACGGGCCTGCATGTTACACATCCACTCTTGTCTGTGCCCCTACTGGAAGGCCGCTCCACGAGGGCAGGGGTGCTGCCCGTTTTGTCTGTAGCAGGACCTCCAGCACTTGGAAGAGTACCTGGCACTGGTGGGTCCCCAGTGCACATTGTACAAATGAATGAATGAATGAGCAAGCCGACCCCAGGAATCCCGTGTTTTATGGGTTAGAGAGGGTGAGATGGGCCTTGTGGTCATGACTGCTTTCTGTGACCTGCTCTGTGCCCGCTTTGTAAAATGACTCAAATACGTTCAGGACCTGATTGGAGGCACTGGGAGTGTGCCATAATCTGGGGTGTGCTGTGGGAGCCCTACAGGAGTAGAGCAGTCAGGAAGGAGGGTCCAGGCTTGGCCATAAGCCAGGACCCCTGCATGGCTCTCCCAGTTGGACTCCTCCAGTTCCCACCTGTTTTTCAGCCAGGCCCACCAGGCTTCCCAGTGGATCATCTATGTAAGCTCCCAGCTTCTGTCTCTCTCCCCACTGTGAGTCCTGGGCCCGCTCCTGGAATCTAGGGCCTGCCCCGAGCCTCAGGGTCCTCCCTCCACCTGGCCCGGGAATCTGGCCCGGAGCTGCAGAGATCCTAGAGTGCTGGGAGAGCTACCACATACAGTGATGTCTTCCTAGGTGGTAGCATTCTTATTATTCTTAACTTTGAGATACTATCCGCTATATAATGGGCCATCTTTGGGGAGAAAACAAACCAAAAAAAAAGCCCAATATCTATTGTAAGATGCATTATTATTTCAGACGTTCAATTTTAAATGCTATGTCTGTGAGTCTTAGCACCAAGGAAGTACAGAATTGTGGGTTTGTTAAGGAGCAGAGCTAACTGGGGTGCAGCCATCTGGGTCTGTCCTCTGGATGCTAGGAAAGCAGCCAGGCCCAAGGAGCTCAGGGTGAGGGCTGGGAATGAGGCCAGAGCTCAGGTGGGGCCCCAGGTGGCCCAGGTGATGGGGCACAGGTGAGCTCTGTCCATCACATGATGAGAGACTGTCATGGCCCTCAGAGGATGACCCACCGGGCTAGCCCCACAGCCGGGGAGTCATTACTCACTTGACCAAAAGATGCACCAGAAGCATTTGCTCTCAGAAATCACATGTTTGGATTTCCCAAGTGATAACACCTTTTCCAATTGGTCTAAGAGGAAAGTCAGTTAACTGCACTGGCCCTATTATATGTCACAGCCAGAAGAAATGATCATTATTATCATCAACAATTAGAAGACTATTATTATAAGCAGAATTATTATATTATTATATATAGTACATTATATTAATAACAAGTATTATTGTAAACAGTAGAAGCGGTCATTTATGAAATGCTTGCTTTGTGCCAAGAATCGTGATCGAAGTTTGATATTATTTGATTTACCTCAATCCTCACAAGAATTGGGCAAGACTGGCATTCGTGTACCCACCTTGCAGGGGAAGAAACAGTCTCAGGCACGTTTAAAATGTTCCAGCTCACACAGCTGAGAGGCGAAGGGAGCAAGATCCCAAGTCGTCCTCTCCCCACTGTGCCTCCTTTAGGGAGCCCCCACGTCAGTTTAAACTTTTCCTCGACAGAAACATGCTCTGGCCCTGACACGTTCGTTATTCTGGTTGTTTTTGTACAATGCATGCAACAGACACTGTTGGTGAGTGACATGACCCTTCTGGGGCTGGGAGTGGGGGCTGGAAGAATGGGGGCTGAGAAAAGTCTCCTGACCTATTAAACACCATGTCTTAGGACGTTCTTGATTTTTTTTTAAATGGCAGCTGTGCTAGGGAATTGAAAGGATGGAAGTGGCTAAAATATCTTTAAATGATTTTTTCCGCATATAGGCAAGAGGTTATATTGCAAGTTCAATGCTAATTACAGTTATTTACCAAGAAAAAAAAGTGCATGTGAAAGGGAAGGAAATTTGGTTCCAAAAAATGCGTGCTTGTTTCTGCTGCCCGGTCCAGTCCGTCTCCACTGAAGGGAGCCCAGCTAGAGACGGCTCTGGCTGGTGCACGAGGGGCGCTAAATAACCCGCAGGTGTCAGCCACACAAAAGAATTACGCCTGTCTGACCTATGAGGGGATAAATCCTGCGTCTCTCCTTATGGCCAAGAGATGTGTCTTTAAGTGTCATAAAAATTTAGCATTTTTTCCTCCTAATTGTCTTCCACAATTTTGCCAGATTTATTAAAATAAGATTTTCTGGGGGGTTATTTTTTTTTCTTTTCACTGGTAGAATGTGCTCTTTAGTATCATTTTACATAATTTAATACAATTTGTTCCATCCATTGATTTTCATGGGGATACAAGCTGTTCGTTTGTGAGAAAGCTGGCGTAGGCTGGGTGTTGGCAAGGAGGTGCGTCGAGGAGTCGATCCTGATTGCAAAGTTCTGGGGGGGCTTCGGCCATTTTGAGGTAGGTTCTGCTGGGCCCCCCTTCCGAGGCCTGGCACATCCCCACGGAGACGCCGAAGGAGGCCATCAGCTGCCCCTGGGCCGAGGGGGACTTGGACCCCCTCCATGGCGCGAGGGGGCTCTCCCCAAATGTGCAGCCTGATGGAGAAACACAGGTGTCTCTTAATGACTCGTGCAGAAGGGCGGGTGATGCCGGGCGGATGCGCCCCGCGCCGAGCGCCAGAGACGACAGCCCCGCCAGCGCCCACCCCTCCCCGGGGGCCACCTGGCCAGCCCGCTCCGTAGCAGGAAGCCCTCACCCCCATGTGCTACCCCTCTCCTTCCTCTTTTGTTCAGTTGGGCCCGTGGATATTTCAAGCATCAGTCAAACTCCTGAAATGTAGGAAGAAAAGCAAACTAATCGGACTGGTGGTAATAGGTGGAGATGTTGGGCCCCGAAGGACTGGAGGCTCAGGTAACACTTTTATTTGCTGGGGCTCCTCCCTGAGCCCACCCAGGCTCCCTTCTGGGGGATGGGCCTGGGAGCCCTTGGCCCCTCCCCCGTCCAACTCCCTGTAGGCTCCTCCGACCAGTCTGTGTTTCTCTGGGTAGATTGTTATGTCCCAGGTGGCAGAGGGACATATGCACAAAGGCTTTAGGCTGGCAGACAAGAAAAGTGGGTTCCAGTCCTGCCTCCATTGTGCTGTGTGACCTCAGACAGGTTACTTTGCTTCTCTGGGCTGTACTCCTCCCTTAAATAATGACTCTCAAGCCCTCTGTACTGTGCAGGGGTTGTCTACAGCCCTCTGGGCTCTCAGATTCTGTGAAGCTCTGAGCTGACAGAGACCAGGCTTCTCTTGCTCTGCTCTTCCTCCTTCACTGTCCTGCCTCTCTAGGTGGCTGGAGACAGGCGGGAGAACACTGAGGAGAGGAGATGGTGGGGAGCATCATCCCTGAGTGCCTCCGCACAGACCTGACCACAGCCCCCCGACCCTGGCCGGGCGGGTGAGCCGTGCCCAGGAAGAGTGCACACGCTCCTGTCTTTGCTTCCAATTTTCTGGGCACCCCATGACACCTCCACCCCAAACCAGTGTCACCCTGCCCGCCATCACTTCCTGCAGGGAGGGCCGGGGACTGTGCCATCCTGTCACACAGACTGACGGGGACGCAGCCCCTCTGGGTGGAAACCTCTCTGCATGAGGGTGCCCCGACAGTGATGAATCAGCTCCTCCCAGCACCCCTGGGGGAACGCTAAGTAGGCCAAATGAAATGACCAGAGCTGGCCGCTGGCCAGGGCAGCAGGGCTAATCCTTGCCTTTGTGACAGAGCCTGGGGCCGGAAGGTCTGCCACCAGTCACAGCTGCCTGTTCCGGCGCTGGCCCCGCCGCCCTGCGTCCACCCCGGGAACCTCGGAGGCCTCCCGCTAGCCCCCGCGCTGCCCTTCTGCTCCCTGCACTCCGAACCCTCGGAGACCCAGACGGCCTCCGCCTGCATCTAGGAGGGGAGAACGGCACCGCACAGCTCCCTGCGTCTGGGAGTCCCTTTCTAAGCACCTACCAAGTGCCCCTACCCACAGGAGGGGGAGTTTTCAGAGACGAGAGGAAACCGGGCTCTCGGAGCTGCTAAGTGTGGCCCTTCGGCTGTGCCTGGCACAAGGAGGCCCAGGTAAGGTGAGCGGTTCTCACCCAGGGCTTGCTCTGTGCCAGGCGCCCGACAGGGCCACCTTCCAGATCCCTCCAGCAGTCCTCTGAAGTGGGCATCCTTATCATCTCCACTTTATAAATTAGGGGTTGAAGCTCAGAGAGGTGAAGTAAGTTGCCCAAGGTTGCGGAGCTGGAGAATGAGGAGCCTGCTGGCCACGGTGAAGGGGCGCTGTGGCCTGTCCCCCAGCCCTCATAGGCTTTGGCTCTGCTTATGGCTGGGGATGGGCTGGGAGTTTCTCGCTGCCCACCCGGCACTCCTGTGCCATTCATCAACCAGTCCTCCGTCCCTGGACTCACTCGATTCCCTGCCCAGGGCCAGGCAGGGGTGCCGAGGCCGAGGGGAATGAGGGCCCTCCTGCACAGGTGCTCACGGTGACGCAGGCATGATGGCCCCGCCCAGCCAGGACCTGACAGGTCTGAGCAGGCCGGCCGCAGTCCCAAACTGGACAGCACACCAGTTAGTGGGCAGGCTCTGCTCCCTGCTTCTTGGGGCAGGGCGTCGTGCGAGGGGGCGGGCCCGGCTCAGCCCCAACCATGAGGAAGTGCAGACTTAGGAAATACGCTCGGGGCTGGGGGTCATCGTCCTCACAAGTCCGTCTGTGGAGGTAGAGCTCAAGAGGCCCCGTGGGCCTGAGGGCTCCTGGGGCTGGGCAGGTGGGGCAGATTGAAACAGAGCATCTCGCATCCATTCAACAAATACTGCACACTTACTAGTGCCCAGCACTGGGCCAGGCAGGGGACAGTCCGAGGGGACCTGGACTGGCAAGGGCCCTGCTCTAATGAAACTCACATTCAGATGAGGGGAGACAGACCACGAACCTATAAACAAACAAACGTGTAATCAGGATGATTTCAAACAGAATCACCTGTATAAAGGAAACAAACAAGGGGAGGGGGTTAGAAGAGATCTTAGTCTTTCATTCATTCATTCATTCACTTATTCATTAATGATATTTATTGAGCATCTTGTGTATCTAGGCACTTTCCAAATGGGGGATACATGGGTAAATAAAACAGCCAAAATGTCTCAGTGAGGGACATGTGCATGTGCGTGTGCGTGTGTGTGTGTGTGCACGTGTGTAGTTGTGTGTGCACGTGCCTGTCTGCATTGGCATCGCTGTGTGCCTGGGCACACAAGAACACGGGTTTCCTGGAAGAGAAAGGAGACCCCGGGCAGGAGCAAGAGCGGGGCTGGGCCTGCCTTTCGGGCCTGGCCTGCAGACCCTGCCAGCAGCTTCTGCCGAGAGGAAGCCTTGAAAAATCCTCTGTTCTCCAGAAAGCTCTCCTTGGCACAGCCTTCCTCCCTTCTGCCTGCTCTTCCTAATTAAGGGGCTGCCCCTGCCTTCTGGGTCATTGTCAGGACTGGCCACCGGGCCCAGGTCAGCAGAAGCACCCCCCCGGGGCTGCAGGTTGGGCTGGCCCGGGCACCACGGGGAGGCT
The DNA here is from genome assembly GCA_031878705.1 of Tapirus indicus. Lineage (NCBI taxonomy): Eukaryota > Metazoa > Chordata > Mammalia > Perissodactyla > Tapiridae > Tapirus > Tapirus indicus. The sequence goes on from CM062926.1 coordinate 2,326,435, forward strand.
CCCTTTTACTGCTCACCCAGCCACTTGCTGAAAAATTAATTTGCAAATGAATCACATTTACTGAGACCTTCTGGATCAGATAACAGACGCAGCCTGGTCTGTTCCAGAAGACCATCCAGAGAAGAAATCCTGAAAGCTTCTGTGGACAAAAGGATGCCTGCTGGCCAAACCTCACTCACTGTTTGAGCTCCTCGCTCGAGGTGTGTTGGTGGGTACTGGAAGCCTCCCCTGGAAGCCAAGACTCCAGGCTCCAGGCTCCATCCTGCACGGAGAGGAGGCTGGGCTGGGCAGCCGGGCACTCCCGGCCCCTCTCTGGATTGGTTCTCCAGGAGCCCCTCGGAAGCAACCGGGAGCCGGCGCTCCCCTCCCTGGCCATCTGCTTGAAGCATCTGGTGATCAGGTGCAAGCTCCACACTGGAGCATTCAAGCTGAAATGTGCAGTCACCTTGCCACCCACACTGGCTTTTGTTACACCGCCAGGCTGCCCCTCTTTGTGCTGGGGAGAACGGTTTGGTAAGGAAATCCAATTGCCGGCGCTGAGAATTCGCTGTGGCTGTGCCAAGACCCCGTAGCCCGTGGCTGGCCCGGCCTCCAGACCCGGCTCTCCTCTCCCGCCAGGGCCTGTGGACACGTCTCCAGAGAAAGGCTGGGGCTTTCGAGAGTGGAGTGAAGATGGTTCTTTGATGTTCTCTTTACCCAGCTGAGTAGAGCGGGTCATAGATATTTGGACCCTGCCGTAAAGGAGAGAGGCGCATTGGTTTTCTCTGTGTCCGCCTTATTTCATGAGGAAAGTGTGGGCCGCTCCCGGTGTCACTGCCGGCCCTGGGTGAGCTACAGCTCCTCAGGGGGTGACTCTCTGGGGCCCCCGGGGAGGGGGCGTGGGGAGAAGTCTCCGGACCTGCTCCTGAGGCTGCTGTTTCTGCCGTGCCAGTCCGAGTGTCTTGGAGGCCACGTGGGTGTCCATGCTGTTGAAGACATCCTTCACTTCAGCTCGAGCTCCCCTAGCAGAACGCTCGAGGGCAATGTGGGCCGATCCTCCTCCTCCAGAGAGAACCCATTTCATTTTCTGAGCCGTTGAGGACTCAGCTGATAATTGGAGACTCACCCTTAAGAAGAGGTGCTTTTGTTTATTTTCTGTCCTATAAAACGTGACCCGAATGCTGCCTCCCAGCCAGAGGCCACGGCACGTTTACAGAGCCCTCTCCTGGAGAGGGTCTGGGTGAAAGGTCCTGGAAGACCCTACAGAGGAGAGAACGGGCCTCTGTTAGAAACTGTTAAGCCGTGAGTAGTGGTTTATTGGAAATAGACTCCTATTTTGTTTTTAATTGCTTGGTGTGATCTGAGGATGACAGTGACGTCCTAATACGTGTTGGGGATGCATTTTTGATTCCTCTTTCTAGATCAGCCATGGGCATTCCTATGGAATGTTTTTACAGGAAGAAACAATTCTATAAAAACAAGAAGCCCTGCCCAGGCCCCAGTCTATGCGTCCTCACTGCCTCCAGTAAGCTTTGCCAGTGCTAATCATGACAGTCAGCTCGTGCTCTGAAGTCACCGTCTGCTGAAATCAGTACGAGATTTTGTTCTTGAAAGGCCCGGAGAGAAAATAAAGAAGTCAAAATCCCACTGTGCCTCTATCAGTTGGTCTCAATGCCCAGGTATTTTCTTTAGATGATGGGGAAGATTGACCGCACGGACCGGGGCATGGGTGGGCTGGGGCAGGAAGAGGGCTACACCCAAGAGGAGGGGCTCTCCACCCACCCCACAGGCCCCGTGACTCCTCCGTGGTCCATGACAGACCCGCCCGCCAGTGTCGCCCAGCCGCCTTCTGCTTCCAAACACTTTTCAATAAGGCGATCAAAGAGAAAAATAGTCGATTTTAATGTTGCATTTTTGGAAACTTTTAAAATTTCATCGTTCATACACTTCCTTAGTGGGAAGATACAACCAGGAAGTCTTCCTGCACAGACACTGGAAAGAAAGCAGAGGTTGTTCAAAGGTGCAGAAGAAGCTGACACTGGTCTCAGACATAATCTAGTTCTTAAATGTTTCCAGATGACTGCTTCAGTCTGTCAATATTAGATTTTAAACACACCCCAAGGATCTTTGATTTTACAGATGTAATCTTTTCTTCCCCTTTTAACCAGCACATGCGTGTAACATGTGGCGCTCTTCGCTGCATGAAGTATAGCCGACCCGCGCACATGCCATGCTGACACTCCCCTGCCCCGCCCCCACGCGCCCCCTCCCAGGAGCTGGGCTGCGGGAAGGTAGACTCTATTTCAACCGTGTGCTAGCTTGGCAGCCCACCCCTACTGGCATGAGAGTCCCAAATGTCTGCCTCTCCCACATCTTGGTTGAGCATAAAGACGAGGTCCCATTGGCTTAAGGCGCGGTGCTTGGCTTTCTCTGGTGGCTGTGCCGTAAGTTAGCAGGATAAGTTTGACAGTAATTTAATTTTCATTGACAAATGCTGTCACAATATTGAGAAAAAAGTGATATATTGTATCAACAGTAGTGGTCGACGCTCAGCCAGTCATATGGACTGGGCGAGCACCATATGCTTCTCCCAAACTCGCCTTGGAAAGCTCTGGCTAGGAACTTGACAAGCTTAAGATACCAGTCAGCAAAAATGATTACCCTTGAGAGGCTCTTGCCATGTTTCCAGTTTCCTCATTTCCTGGAGGAAGGGAAGGACCATTTCCCGGGGCAGCCACTTACTATCATGGGTATTAGCCAGGGGCCCCGTCAGGGTAGTCCCTCTAGGGCACTCCAGAAGGTATTTGCCGAGTAGTGTCTCCCACACACCAGGCCAGTGGCAGCCAAGCAGATCCCCTGCTGACACCCAGCGTAATCGAAAGCCCTGAGATGATAAAACACCATTGATTTCCTGTTGGTTTGTGTTTGTCCCGGCTGTGGTTCCCTCCACTTAACACCAGTGGATGTTGTGTCAGTGTGTGTGTCACACTGTGTGTGACAGTGAGGCAGGGACCCAAGACTGGCCCACGTTATAAACTCAAACAATCCAACGGAAAGGGGACGGGACTTCATCTTGATCTCTTTATCTCCGCAGCCCCTTTGGGCCAATCTGAAATGTGAGTCGATTGTGTGGACCTGGGGGTATGTGAGTCTGACTGAACTCTTGGCCACAATCTCAGCTAGAAGATTTGACCCAAAGTGTGATCAAGTCAGTCTTAATTTGCTCCTTTTCCCTAGCACTGGGCTTATTTTAATTTGGCTACTGTTCGCAGAAAACGTAACTGATGAGTCAAGTCACCAACAGTCTGGGAGAGAAGAACGCAGCGTGTGTGTGCGCATTCAGGGACACACCATCCCTGTGCACATTCGGCTGGTGTCCTTGACTGGCTTGCCAAATACGCGGGGACCTTCCATTCTCTGAAGGATTCCCATCCCAAACAGGCTAAGTAAAGAAACAGGCATATGGCGTGTACTGGAGACGGCTCAGCGCTGGCACGGCCCAGCCGCCGCGGTGAACAGGTATCTGGAAAAGACGACGGTCCCATCCTGCTCTTTTTGGAGCTTATCATTTATTTGGATTTTGTTGTTGCTGTTGTTGTTGCTTTGTGTTTATTATTATCTTAACAAAGAGGGGGAGAGTGTGCCGTTCACAGAACTGGGCACTGGTACAACTGCTCTCCATGATGGCTCCCTGCCTGAGCCCGGAGCTGTCCTTCTTGTGAGGCGCTCTCTTGTCCCACCCTGGATGGATTCTTGAATCCCAGGCGCTCTGGCTGGGAGCAAGGAGTGCCCAAAGGGTTCCCGGGGAGCATCTAAGTGCAGATGGTTCTCTGAAGGCAATGAGAGCTCCTGGGTGTGGCTGAGGGTGTCCTTGGTCTCCAAAAAGAGCGTTGACTTGTAAAAGCAGGGCAGATTGGAGGAGCAGCTGCCCTCCTTGTGGATGGCATCCGTTGGTGGCTGTGTAAAGAGGAGCTCCGGACTGCCTCCCATTACCATTTCATTACGCGACAGCAGATCCATACACAGATCCATACGCTGCCTCTTGGACGGGGTTTCCAAACACAGCAGGACGCTGCGGAGAGAGCTTACCTCCTCTTCTGCCTGCTGGAAACCCAGCTCCCTGCCATGTGGCGCTTTCTGAGCTGGCGGCTTCAGGCTCACTCCAGGCAACCCAGATGATGGGTGCAGCCCTTCTGTGGGCCACTCGTGAGCGGTGCAAGGTGCCAGTGGCTGCGGCATTTTCCAGAAGGGTCTCCTGAGACGGTATCAAGAACAGCCCAGTTGAAGTGCATTTTCTCACCCAGGTACCTCTGCCCTTTGGAATGTTGCTCAATGGGGTCACCCACTTCAAAATGGTGGCCAGTCATTAAAAATGGTGACCACCCAATAGGACTTGGCTTTTCTCCTCTGGGCCTGGCCACCAGCATTTTGGGGATAAAGGAAATGAGATAATCTGGGTCACACACAGACAGAAAAGGTGAGAGAGTTTTGGCCCTGTCTGCCGATTCCGTGATGGACAGCCATCTTCCCTCGGGGGGAAGTGGGGACCAGATGGCTGCCCTGGCTCCATCATTCCTGGGTGCCAGCTCCCTCCTTATTGGGCCTCCATCTCCTCTTGGGTAGCACTGAAGGGCCGGGATGCATTGCTTGTTAAAGGGTGATGATTCCACATGATCTTCAAGCAAGGAGCTTCCACTCTTGACCAACTAACAGAGAATTTCTTTATCATCTCTATATTTAAAGAGAAAAGTCCACAGGGTGGAGGCACAGAACAACATTATTCTTTCTCTCTGTTTAAACCCATTTTGTGGGGTTACTTTCCCCACCCACTTAGGGTAAAAGCTAGGAGTGTCAGGGCTGGCAGTGTGGCCACAGCAGGTGTTTTTCCCCCAGGCTGGGTGCTTTCTGGAGTTCTTTGCAGAACCTCCCACATCTCTAGGGTTCTGTCACCTATGGTTTTAGAATGTTCCCACCTGCTGGCTGCTGGCTACTGTCGCTCAGACACTGCATTCCGTAGCAAACATTCAGTCTCTTCCTGTGGAGGTTGGTTCATCCTTCCAGTGGCCTCTGGGACAAAGTCTTTGACAGCGGTTTTATGCAGGGGCTTCCTTCCTTGGTGACCCACATCTGGACCTTGAGAAACATTTTCTTTTGTTCCAAAAAACTCCAGAAGTGGAGCCATTCCTCCACACGGTCCTCCCCTCAGCCTGCCATCAGAACAGCCACCAGCGTTTTGACCCTTCTAAGCTGGGTCCTGCAATGGCCTCAAATCCGCTGATGCCAAGGGACATGGGGCATGCTTACTTTGAGGCTCCATTCACTTGAAGTGGGGGATGCAACCTCCTGTCCCTCCCCCGTGGAAGGAGGGCTGATAACCACAGCACACCACCAACTTTCTCCAAAGAACTCCTCCACCGGGCAGCCCTCTGCCTTCCATATCAGGCCTGCTCTAGTCTTAAGCTGGGTGCTGGCATGGCGCTGCGGACACGTCTTTGCCAGTCCAGCATCTCGCTGTGGATTAAGCAAGTGTTTATCTCTTTTGTTTGGCAGGTAACCTTTCGGAGCTTCCATCTAAACAGCAACAGAAACACATATTTTAACATCCTGCTCCACTTGATCATCAAGAAGCTTTTCTTAGAGTCCAAACCCAAGTCTCTTTTCGTAGAATCTCAGCCCCTTTTCTCTTTTTAGATCTTTGGTGAGAGTGGAGTTTATTAGTTTTCCACTTACAGTAACTCTTCTGGTACGTAAAGTTGATTACGCTTGTTGCCACTCGTACTGCTTTCTGAGGAAGGCTGTGTCTTTCTTTGAGGTGAGGGTTAAACAAAGCAGCGAGATGTTTTCAGAGGTTTTGTGCAAGGCTAGTGTTATGTAGACGGAATAGATGGCCTCTTCACTCTGTCCTTCCTCGTCTGCTGGATGTTTCGGACTTCACAGCACATGTAAACGTCCGCGTGGCTTCCTCGTGGACCACCCAGAAGCAAGCCCCGAAGCTTCTTCCCTGAATGTTCAGTCAGATAACCTTGTGCCAGCTACAGGGCCCCCATGCTGACACTGCTCCAGATATCTGGGGAGACCAAGGTCAAACTCGATGGAAGGCCTGAAAGTCCTGGCCGGTTTGCCTGGCTTTCTCTAATGCCTGAACCCTGACCCAGATCTCAGCTCTGGTTTAGCGTGTCTCCTACATCTGTCACAATGACCTTTAGGATCATAACATCCAATACTGCTTGGCCCTCTGACTCTCTGGAAGAGGATCTTGTGGGATCCTGAAGGAGCTAGAAGGTGACCATGGGCCAGACCAGCACAAATGCAAAACTTTATATGTCTTTAGGGTTCGGTACATTGTTGCACTTAGTTAATGGAATCTTCTTCCAGTTAACGAATTCTTTCTTTAGATGTGTCAAAACTATCTAGTATTTAATTTCAGATATTGAATTTTTAATTCTAGAATTTTCAGTTGATTTCTTTTGTAGATTCCAATTTTCTGCCAAAATTCTCTGCCTTGTTTATTTTGTTAAATATATTAATTACTATTATTTTAAAGTCTATAAAATCTATAACTCTTTAACTTAATATCTGCATCTTCTGTGAGTCCATTTCTATTACCTGTTGTCTCATTTTTTATCCTTGTTTTTGTTCATTTGGTCTTATTTCCTGGTGTGCCTGGTAACTTTTTATTGAATATCAAACATTGTGTTTAAAAATTTTAGCTAATTTTGGGCTCTAGATCCCGCCTGAAGAGGACTGCCAAATAGGAATATAATGTGAGCCATATATGTAATTTTAAATTTGGAGTAGCCACATTAAAGAAATACAAAGAAACAAATGAGCTAATTTTAATAACATATTTCATTTAATGTAATATATCCAAAATATTATCATTTGAACATGTAACCAATATAAAAATTATTAATGAGATGTTTTACACATTTTTTGTACTAAGTCTTGGAAATCTAATGAAAATTTTACACTCATAGCACATCTCAATTCTGACAAAGTCATATCCCACATGCTTAGTAGCCATTTGTGGCGAGTGGCTGCCATATTGAACAGAACGGCTATAGATGATATCCCAACTTTCTAAGGAGGGTTTACTTTTGTTTTCAGTGGGCCATTAAGCTTCGGGCAGATCACCTGAAACCAATCAGGAATTGAGCAGATTCCAAGAGTTTATTTTGTCTGCTCTTACTCCTAAGTGTGTCCCTGCAGGGGTCTTAACTGAAAGTGCGGGATATGTACTAGGGACCTTCCACTTTGCCAAGCCCTAGCTTCTAATTTTTGTCTCCTTGGTCCCTTGGACTATGGAAAGTTCTTCCTAGCTTCTCAGCATTTCAGCTGCTACTTATAAATTCACAACTGCCTCAGGGGAAAAGTAACATCGAAACCAGGCTCAGCTCTTTCTTGGCCCCTCAAGTCCTGGTCTCTTTGATAACTCTCTTATGCCTTAAAATCGTTCACACATACACACACACACACACACATACACACATACACATGCACACACACACACACACACACACACTATCTTTTGATGCAGTTTTTCCTGTTGTTCTCGACGGGACAGTTGATTGGATGTGAGTCTTTTTGCCATAGCCAGAAGTGGAAGTAGAATAACATCTTCTTAATTAACTGAAACCAGATTGTTTTTTTCTGTTTGGCAATCAGCAGTGTTTCAGCTTTTAAAAGAAGATTTCTTTCTTTCCTTCTGATTCAGCACACACAAATCCCTAGGGAATAAGATTATTTTCCCAATTCTGTGGATTGGCAAATTGAGGCATAATGAGTTTATTCCTAGTAAGAGTCGGGGCCGAGATCCAAACCCGGTCTGTCTTTGCTCTCAGCCCAAGAGCTTCCCAAATGCTCACGCCTTCCAGCCTGCGTGGCGGGGAGGCCTGCTGACCCGGCATCCCTCAGCAGCTCCTGAATCTCCATCTCCGTACACATGGGAACATAGAGAAATGGCGGAGTTTTAGTTATTCCAGGCAAGTCTAGAGTTTCCCTGAAAGCAGGAGATGCAGTCAGAGGACACGCATCTCTTACGCAGGGTTTACTGAGATCCTGCTTTATACCACATGTGCTGGGCCATGTGGGAGTGACAGGATGACATCCTTCACAGCCCTGCCTTGAGGGCACATGCTGTACCTGTGCAGGTGGGGTACCACACCCTCTCGGGGACACAGAAGCAGAGGTATAGAAACCCTACAGCCTATGAGGCCACCCACGTTCCCACATACCTGTAGCTCCTGTCCCAGCTCCAGTCTGGGTTAGTTAGCACTGCCTTGGCCGCTAGGACCTGCCCACACTTATGGCCTGATGATGTTTCAAGTGTGAAATATTTAAATAAAGAATTTTATGGTGTGAGTCAGCCCAAATCTTTGACATTAATATAAATTTTACCTTTTAATAAGTATCAAAATTAATTGAAGCTTACTTTTAATTACCTGTTTTTAACCCAATGTTTTCCTTTTTAAAAAGGAAATCGACTTGTGTTTTCTTGAACTAGGAGCAACTTTTACTTTTCTCTTGTTTGATTATTAAAAAAATAGGAGGACAAACTCCTGGCCATTTCTCCTTGCATGAAGATGGCCATGGTGTGGGTTTATTTCCTCTCAGTTTCTTTCTGTGCCTGTCTTTTATGTCATTATAATCCTACTCTACAAAGGACTTTGTGGGTAATATATATGTAATATATATGTGTAATATGATCATTTTCTTATATGATTAAAACTCTTTATATGTACAAATTTATGCCTACAATAATATATCTTATTGGGGATTTTATAGTCATTTCTTCTGTTGTTGAATATTTAGGTTGTTTCCAGTCTTTTATTATTACAAACAAAATGCGGGGATATCTTTGAACACAAAGGTAGCCCCTCTCAGTCCCCCTGTGCCCCATACTTTAGATGACTTCTCTAGGGCAGATTATGAGAAATGGAATTACTGCATCAAATGATGGAAATTTATGTGCTCTTTAATTTGATTTTAAGCCTTGAATTTACTCCTCAAATGGGCAGTCACTTCCTACCAAGTATTAGACATGAGGCAAAGCAGGACTTGGGCAGCTTCTCCACGCTGCGACCCAATGCCTGCCTGGAGGTGGCGAGCCCCCAGAGAGCCCCTGGCCGCGAGTGGAAAGGGCCCCCGACTGCCAAGGGCTCAGGGTAACATTATGAGCCAAAGGAAGGCTGATATGGCGAGAGGGATGACGCGCGTGCGCGAAAACCTTTTGAGTAGACAGCATAATAAAGTTTGCTGGAGTACTTCACTCTCCCAGTGGCTGTATGGATGGGGGCTGTTGCTGATATGGTGTATATACTGAATTTTGGCAACTGAATCCTTTTTTAGACATACTGTGAGCTGAATCCTATTTTAGATTGACTCGTGTAAGGAACCCCGTGGTGACTCTATAAATCAGACAGTTCGTTTGCAATGCAAATCGTCCTTTCCTAAGTAATCTTCAGCTCCTTAATTTTACAAATTGTATATTGTAAGTTTTTTATTTTTGTATATTGGTTTTTGCAAAGTACACTTGGAGGACACTTGGGGTCCATTTCAGCCATGAGGTTTGCGGGGCTTGGTGGGAGAAAGTTCTTCTATCCCATCCTCCCCTGAGAGTTGACAGCTTGTCCTCTACCTGTGGCCGACAGCTGAGTCCCAGAGATGGAATCACCGGCAGGAGCAGCAAACTCGGAAGAAATGCCCCACAGGTTTCGGAGGAGACCGAATGTTAGGTGGTTAGAAGGTAGAAGGTAGAAGGTCAGGGAGACTAGAGAAAACTCAGGCCTGATAGCCCATTACAGAGAGGAGGGGGGACCTTCAAGTGAGGCTGAAGTTGAAGTTCAGAAGGAAACTTGGTCAGTGCCTGCCGGGGCTTCTCCAGCTCCACCAACAGGTTAGCTCCCGCTGAGGAAGGAGAGAAATTATGCTGCAGTGTGCTCAGGTCGGGCTGAGTTGATGATGCCCAGGGCTTTGTCTGAGGGGGAGGCGGAGGAGCTGGCAATGCCTTCTTGAAGTTCTGCCATGGGGGATAACGTGTCAGTAGACTGGGTCTCTGCCGGAGCACCAGAGTGAAGGAGGCGGGGCTGCAGGGCAAAGCACCCAGCTCGCCGAGGGACGCGAGTGATTTACGAGAGTCCCAGCACTGGGATTTCTTTTACCGTTTCATGTCGACATCCAGAAGCCATGAAGTTGGGCCTTAGAAGTTCAACACAGCGCGAGTCACATCTTTAATCCTGACCGTGTTTAAAGTATTCATAATGACTGATTTAATTTCAGAAATGAAACCGGCTTTGCATAAGTTAGTAAAACATTTGCAGTGGGCTGCGTGGTAATTTCCCAAGTTCTTGGAGACCCCGTGGCAGGGGCCACTTCTGCTGAATTCACAGGTCTAACCTTTCAACTGAGGCTGTGTCCCCTTCCTACCAGCCTTGGACTCTGGAAACTGCTAAAATGTCACTGAACTTTGCAAGTTACTGTATTTGCCAGGGGATTGCCTAAACCACCAAACTTAATTGGAGATGGAAGCGGGAGAAACCAGACTTGACTTGGGGAAGATTTGGAGGGAGCCCCATGAGCCAGGTCCCTGCCGGGTCTGTTGAAAAGTCACACATGTATCAGTAATTATTTAACAATCAAGGTGTGCTAAACTTTTATACCATTTGTGCAGTGTTTAATTTACGTTGATTTCTTCATTTTACATGTAGTAATTAATTTTGTCTTACTGACAGATGATTCTCAATGACTGATTCCAAGAGACATTCCTGACAGGTACTTTTAATGTTTTGTTTTCCTTTGAAAAGGCTTATTTTTACCCTGGGGTGCTGTCAGGGCAGTGCAGGGATTTCTGGTGGGGCCTCAGGGAACAACCTGGTGGAGGGGGAAGGGGGTGAGTTTTCACTTAGGTCCTATGTCTGTTTGGAGTTGCTTTGGGGTGGAGGTGGGAGTTGGGGGGTGCCTAAATCTCCCCCAGTGAACCCTTTGGGTCGGCCCCTTCTGAGCTGGCCTGCCTTAGGCCATGGGTGATTAGGCTTCAGGGTGTGAGAAGGATTTTCTTGCTTTAGAAGACAAAGTAGAAACCCCCCAATTTGCTTTGAATGAAAAATAGGGGGAAGTGAAGGAATGGACCCAATTTAAAGACGAGTATTTTTCTTGGTCTCTGTTACGTGCCTTTTCCCTTAAAACACACAAGTGCTGTGAGAGTTATTGCATGGTTTTGAGAGCAGCAGAAATGAGTGCATAGAACGGCAGTGGAACCACAGATACTAAGTGAGTCCTCTATGTTAATTTTGTCTGGACCAGGAGTGCTTGTCCACATCAGTTATCTCTGGGACACGTTGGAAGAGGGACCCTGACGCCAAAACAGGGCGGGTTGCATTCTGCTATGTTCCTTTTTCTAATTGATTGCCTTCTGTCTTTCATCCCTACTTCGTAGTCTCTGAGTATTAATTCATAACCATTGGATTTAAGACACGGACATCTCCAGGGAGAAAATTATAAAAATGGAGAGAGAAGTGATAGTGGACGTTGCTTTTTAAACTCTGATTTTTGAATGAATGCTTTGCGCCTTTGCATTGTGGGAGACGACCGTTGCGCAATATTCCTGTTGTTATTAATGAGGAGGACATGTGTCCTTCATTTTGCAACTTTCCACCCTAAGTGACCTTGTAAACATGGATACTATCCAAGTCATATTTTAACATTAATGAGTGATGGAAAAGGCAAATGAGGTCAAATTATTCTAATACTCACGTTAGAATCGATGTCTGTAGCTATATCTCCTCCAGAGGCTTGTTGTAACTTTGTTAGTAGGGGGGTAATTTAGCACCAAACCCATAGATGTGTCCTGTCTGTCGGTGGCTGCATCCCACTTAGGTGGCGGTGACCGCCCTGCAGCATGGACCTTCCCAGAAATACACACACTTCCAACTGCTGGTCGTCGCTCTGACCCTCACCCTTCCTGTGTTCCCAAGAACGGAGAAGCATTTGTTTGGCAAACACTAAGACGATGTATTTGGAGATGGCTTTGCCCAGCCTGGTTCTTCCCTGGGTCAGCTTTGGGTAGGAGCCCTGGGGACAGCAGGTCCCAGATCTGGGTCACCGTCTTCTGCAGGCTCCTGCTACCCGTCTGTAGCTCCGTCCCCAAGGGCAGAGTTGGGCCCCTTTGGGGTTTTCTGCCATTATCGTTCCTGAGGCCTGCGTCCCTCGATATTTTTTCAGAGCAGGTATTCAGATGAGGGTTGGCTCGTAGTAACAAAGGTCTTTTTGTGTCTCGTGGTTCCTCTGCCGCTCTGCCTTTCCTTTCATTCCTGTGGCATCTATTATTACTGTAATGTGACTAAGGGGGCCTTTCTTTTTTCCTAATGTGCCTCCCACTAGTTGCCGGTGGAAAATAGTATGTTCTCCCTTTTACACCTGTCATTTCCACCTACGTGTTGCAGAGCAGTCTCGGGGATATGCGTGAGTGTGTCCGTGCATGGTCACAACTGTGTGTACACATGTCCATGGCTGTGAATGTGCACAAAGCGTGTTTATGAAGGTGTGCGTGTAGGTATGTAACTGTCCCTATCGGTGGGCGCCACTGTTGCACGGTCCAGATGGGAGAATTTCGGCTCCTGTGGTCATATTCTCCATCTTTATTTGTACTCCTTGTCCATGTGGCAATTAGTGGCTGTGCCTCCTTGTTGGTCACAAACAGTCCCATTGTGTTTTAGGAACAGTCCTGCATTCATCAAATTTCAACAAATCCTTCCCAAAGCTATTGTCCTTGTAGCATTACCTGGCACCTGCCCTCCGATATTATACCTGCAGGAGAAGTTCATCGCATTTGGACGCATTTCCTAAGCAAGGCACTGATGTGCTATGTTTAAAAAAATTAATTAAAAAAATTCAGATCCCGGGAAATTCCAGCAGTCCGCCTCGTCCCTCTGTCCTCATCTCTTCATGGTAATGCTCACAAGTACCCTCCATCCAGACAATTCTTCATTCATCCTCCACCTCCCACCACACTCAGACCTGAACCCCCGCCATGAGATTAGCCTTTTGTGAGGCAGGGCATCAAAAGCTTTCTTAAAGTCCCGGTAAATTATACCCCTGGTTTCCCTCTTCAATTCCTTTTTGTTACTTTTTCAAAATATTCTATTAGTTTTGTTACGTATGATCTCCCTTTTGTGAATCCATGCTGAATATCTTTAATTAAATCATAACTTTCCCTATTTTGTCCCTGATTAGTGTTTCCAATATCTCCCCCACTGCTCAAGTCAGGCTCACTGGTGTTTAATTTCCCCGATCTCCCTCCGCGTCGTTATTAAATATGGGTGTTGCACAAGGGCTCTCGGCCGCTCACGCCTCTCCGGTTTCCCAGGGTCCTTTTAACAAGTATTTGCTCATTGTGGCCCTGCTTCCTCGCCTCCTCTTGCACAAATTCTAAGATGGTTTTCATCTGGTCCCAGACTCGGCAGTCCTCAGACGCTCTAATTTCTTTCTCACCTGCTCTGCTATGATGCTGATTTCCTTTGGAAATATCTTCCCCTCCTTGGGAAACGCTTGTCTGCTGCTGGCATCTGCTCTCGACTTCCCTTTATGGAAGAGGCAAATCATCTATTTATTTTTCTTATCGATTGTCACCCCTTGTTCCAGTAAACTGTGCTCTATGCCTCTTTACCTTTTCAGAAAAAGCATCGTACACTCAGTTCCAGCACCACCTCTCTGAACCCCGTATTCAGAAGTCGACATTTCCGTTCCCGAGCGCTGACAGCATCACCGACTTTTAATTCGGGCAGGGAGTGCTGACCCCTTGGTAGTTAAAGTGTTTTGATGCCCTCATCTGTTCCGGGGGAAGCCTGGAGAACTGAGCCCCCCGACAACCGGAACAAGAGGGGCCCGGCTCCCCCGGTGGTTTTTAGGGAGCTGTCAAGTTCCCCACGCGTCGTTTTGGAAATCTTTCCTCTGAAGTCATCTTCCGCCAGGAAGTTCTCCTTCACTTGCATTCTGAGCAGAGTTACTGATATTCCCGCCTACCTGATGGATGGGCTTCTGTCCTCCTGTGGCTCTCTCGCCTTCAGGATGTATTGTGGACTCATCCTCATGGAATTTGCTTCCTTTTATGCCTCTGTTCCCAGGACACAGATTAAAGGGCTGCCCCTGGAAGGGGCACACCCAGTGGCCATGGACGCGTGTACCAGAGAGTGTCCCTGTCAAGGGGGTGGCCTCGGAGGGGTTTTGCACGCCTGAGCTGAGGACCCGGGGAAGCCCCTTCAGATGCACTGTTCTCTCCTAGCTTGACCTCGTTTCCTTTTCCAGCACACGCAACCCAGATCTGCACACGGAGACATCACTCTCAGGTTGTAAATTCTACACCAAATCAAAAGACCAGATCCTGCCTGTGAACCCACGGGCGCTCGACCTGCATAACGCCGAGAAGCCTGGTGCTGATGGCCGTCTCGGGGCCCCTTCGGCAGGGGAGGCAGAGGTGTGAGGTCCATCCCCTCTCAGGGAGCCCCAGGCCTTCTGTAGGAGCCACTTCCCGGATCAAGTTGCAGAAACAACATCAGTCAGAAATTTCAGCAAAGTAGGTATGAGTCATAAGCAGTCCTTTTGACATTGTTTCACGTCAAAAGGCACACAGCCTGTGTCCCGTGTCCCTCGTCATGCAAATGGCTGAAATTTGCACACACGGAGGGATTTGAAATTTTAAAAGCTTAATAAAGGCAGTGTAAACACACACTTGAGCCAGTTTTTAAAAACTGCATTTAATTGAGTCAAGTAGCATGTTACTTTGGGGAAAAATGAAGATCATTTAAACTGGTACTTTTAGTTCAAATATTGTCTTTTTTAAAAAACCGATTGCTTGATGCAGGCAGTTGAGGGCACTAGTCAGACACAGCAGTGACAACTAGATGGACAGGGGCTTCCTCCAAACTTTGGGTTGTTTTTTTTTTTTAACCCCCTACTACTGTTTCTCCACCAAAAGGGGCCACTATCCCTTTGCATTGGGGTTATGGGATGGGGTGGCCTGGGGTTGTAATTCTCTAGTTCACCGAGATCTGGAGACCCGGGACCCAGAATCTTGATCCACCTCACTGAGCAACAGACAGCCGCCCCAGACGGGGAGCACAGTCCTGCGTCAGCCTCCGAGTGCCATTCCAGAAGCAATTTATAGATGGACTTTGCGAGCGAAAATAAGAGACACAGGTGCTTCATAATAATTACTTGCACATTTATAGAATCGGACATTCTGTCATTTAATAGACCTAAAACTAAAAAGCTTTTGTCTGTGAAAGGTGACCAATAGAAAAAGAGTTTGGATTATATGATATCCCATAACTTAATCATATGGCTCTTAAGAGGGGGACATACACAGCTGTGTCTCGCTAATATGCATGCAATATGTGTAAACTGATACGCTTTAATTCTAAACTTGTTTTTAGCAGGAAGAAAAAAGCATTTAGATGAGGAACATTAAGATTCAATATTAACCATTTTTTCCCCTTTGGGCAAAATTATTCACCACTTGATATTTATTAAAGCAGCATTTTTTGCTATAGTGAGATGCATCCTGCTGAAAATTTCCCAAACATCCTCAAAGTTATGAGGCAAAGTGAAAAGAGGAAGAGAACAGATAGCAGCCCGCTTTTGGCCACAGAAGGACAATGGACGTGAAAGATAGATGCTTGCTCTTTTGAACCCAAAAGCCACCCTAGGCCCTCGACCTCGTGATGGGGCAGAGGTTGGAGTTGTTAAGGAGGGGCTGTCTGGTTGTCCGCCTCCCCTATTATGAATATTTGATGTGCCCATGTGCTCTGATGTTTTGATTGTTAGTTTGTACTGGTTTAATCTAAATTATTTAAGTATATTTGCTCTAATAATCTTAACCAAAAAAAAACTAAGACAAAGGAATTGTAGATTAGAGACTTTATTTTCAGGGCAAAATGATACGGATAAGTGAACATCAACTGACCAGAAATTATTTGCTTCTGTCTGTTAGACACGTAATGGAGTCATTTAACTAGTCAAATTAGGAGCTGCAGAAATGCACCATGCTTCATTACTGAGTTCGAATGGGCACCATTTTACATTTACGTCAAAAATTATCTCATAGCAAATTAATGTTTTCATTGTGCTGAAAAGCTGCAGCTATGCAGTGTTAGCACCACCTAGAGGCCATGGAAAAAATACTTCAAAGGAATGATCTACAAACAAGGACAGGATGATCAATAGATTAGTTTCAGAGAATAGAGCCCTGACCCCGTTTTCAAGTAAGAACGTAGTCATTGAACTGATTGGCTGGGCTGGGCTTATGATGTGACGTTCTGAGGGTCCCATGAGGATTTCCCTAAATTTGGCTTAATGTTAAATGTGCTGAAACATCTCGGCAAGATTTCCCCCATATCTGTGTTGCTCTTTAAGTCCTGAAAATATCTGTTTTTTTTTTTTTTTCACACACTGCGTGGGATTTTTTTTTTCACCTGTGGACTTACATTCTATCAAAATCTCAGATTTTAGCCAAATTAGCGTTTCTGTAAATAAACAAGGAGAGTTTTATTCCTCCCCTGTTGTAAGTTGACATCTTTGTACTCTTTCTTTTGTTGTTGGTAAAACTTGCTGTCTATGGAGAGAGGCAAAACCATGACAATGTTTCATCTTAAAAAATGCTGAAATTGGTAAATTTTCCATTCAGACGGGTTACGAAGGTTGGTAGACTTCCCAAGAACGTTGGTCTCTGTTCAATTCAGAGAGAAATCAGTTAAGATAAATTAGCAAACCCCTCCCCAATAAAACTATTTATTAAAATGATGTGCAGGCACTGAGTGACCGTGGGAAGCTGGAGCATATGGCCAGAGCAGAAGCAAAGGGAAGAATCAAAGCATATAAATAGCATTGAGAACTCGAGAATATTTCAAGACAATATTGATGTCTAAAATATATGGGAATGACTGCATGATGATCGAGGCAGACATAATTCAAAGTACAGTCAGAATCTGGCCTGAAACTCAGAGCTTTAAATTCTCCAAAAGACGCCTGTTTGCTGAGAAAGCCTCACCCACAGCTGCTCCATATAAAGGGAGGTGCCTGGGCAAGCTGGGGAGCTGGCAGGTACGGGACCCTCGCGGGTGTCAGGCCAGTGTCCACCCTCCCTGGGAGAATACAGAGGGCAGGGCTGCTCCGGGCCAGGCTGGGGAGGCACTCGTGTTCTCTGAGCTAGGCATGGACCTGTGTGCTCCATCTGGGAGCTCCCTCACTTTGCCACATCTCCGAAGGGCCAGTTTGGTGACGTGGCTCTTAGATACCAACACGAGGGCTGACCACCTCTCTGGCCCGCACTTGGCTCACCCAGCTGCCAGTCTCCTGGTACTTAACTCTTTCACCAAGCAGAAGCTGGGGGCCAGTGAAGGGGCAGGTGCGGTTTCTAAACAAAATAGAATGTTCTAATTAAAAAGAAAAAAAAAGAGGGTAAGCACAAGTCAACAGAAATAGCACCCACTTTACTCTTAACTGTGATTCACAAATGACCGTTTTGGATTAAAACACTGCTTGCCAACCTATTTTGCAGACCAAAAAAAGAAATTTCTCAGAATGTTATCAACAAGTTTCTGCAAAGATGCTGTATTTTCAGATTTCAAAGAGAGGATCTCCTTTTGAAAATACATAATTGTTGGTGATCATATGATCCTGCTAAGTACAGTATTTTAAACCCATGCTGTGTTGAAAAGTTCAGGAATTTTGCAGTGACCTCAGGGCCACAGATAGGATAATGAAAGATGGAAAGATGAGGGCAGTGTCTGAAAGCGAGTTCTCTTTTGTTCTAACGGAAGCTTTTTGTATGTGTGGCTTAAGCTAGTGGTTCAATAGAATTTCTTTGAAACAGAAACAAAAATGTGTAAGAGCCGGTTACAAGTACTCTAGTCTGCTCTTCCCCTTAAAATGCAGGCAGAATTTTACCTCTTCTCATGAATCTTATCTGCTGAAATGTCTCAGTCTTCATGTTATGTTTACCAAGGCCAGGCCGGAGGATCCGATAATTTATAACCATTCCTATTGGGTTTTATGTAATAACTTTGGAACTCATATAAAGTAATGATCCACAAACTCTTTTAATGTTCATTATAAAATATGAAATATTTCTCAGAACCATTGCAATTATGTGACCAGACATAACTGTTTCACACATGAGTAAATACAGGGAGGTTTAACATAACTTTATTATCTTCCTGTCTTTTCTTCTCATTGATGTGATAATACTGTTTTAATATTTTTCTAAAGAAAAGTTAAGTAATTTTAGAATCTCTACTGAGGCCCACTTTATTGGCTTTTGTAATAGAACTCTCAAATCTAATTGTATTTATGCTCAGACTGACACCAGTAAATGTCGTGAATGGAAGGGAAATGCCCCCAAAGCTGTGTATTCTGTAATTATCGAGAGATGTGTCTCTGCTGACGAGGCCTGGGGATCTGGGGAGAGCCGGAGAGGCAAAACCGGGATGGAGACGCAAGCTTCTCTCCGGTCGGTCGCCGCCTCAGAGATGCTGAGAGGTGCTTTTCTAAAGGACCGATGAACCGGATCGTTCTGTAGGACTCATCCCGAAACTTTCCCCTTTACTGTGCGGTGTCTGCCCTCTCTGGGGTCTGGAGCCCGTAGCGTGAGCCTTCTTGTATTATAGAGGGCTGATCTCCAAAGAGAATGTTCCGGGGTTCCTGGTCCTGGCGATTTGAGCCGAGTGGAATCACTCTGGCTGCTTGACCAATATCTGGGGCCTAGGCTCTGAGGTCAGGCCTCCAGGGGTGAAAAGTATCCTGCAGGAGTGGAAGCCAGAGGGGGCTATTCTGGAAACCCACTTCTTCCTCCCCACTTGGGCGGCCTCTCTTCCAGGATGGATGTCCTGGCTGTGGTGACTCTTTCTAATCTGTAAGGGCAGGGGGACAAGATAGAACAAGAGGGAAGGTGCTTCCTCTGGAGAACGGAGAGGGTTTCACCACTCTCAACCCATTTCTTGCACTTAGCCTTAGACAAGTGCTTCTTAAAGTCTAGTGTGCAAACGAATCACCGTGGGTCTGTGACCGTGTGGATTCTGACTCACTGGGTCTGGGAAGGGTCCAGGATTCTGCCTTTTTCATCCACTCCTGGGGATGCCCATGCTGCCGGTTCGTGGACCACACGCTGACCCTGCGTTCCTTGCCCGCCTTCTCCTCGCTGCTCATCCACTCTGGGTGGGCAAAGCTGACCAGAGGTGTGGAGGGTGAGGAGGGGCTGTCTGAGCAGCCCAGGTAGGACAGTGGGACTCAAGGGTGGCCTGGGGGCTGGAGCCAGCTCACAGACGTGTTTCCTTTGGCTTGTGCGATATTTTGGTTGTGCGATATTTATACTTTTGTCTTCAATTAGTTGCAAACATTCTAAAACTGTGAGATTTTTGACTTAGAAATCCAGGTTTCCAGGTTCTCTGCAAAAAGTAGAGTATCCGGGACAAGTGACAGAGCTGGGTGGGGTGGCTCTCCACTTCTCACGGGCCTCCCCACTCCGAGGGCTTCCCCCCCAGGCTGCACGGCTTAGTTTACCACATGTTACAGACTGGGCGCTGAGCCCCAGACCTGGCCCACACAGGGATTCTGCAGAGACTGAGGCTGCTGGCTCTTCCCTGGAGTTTTCAGGAACTGAGAACTTTGGCCCATTCAGAACCCAAACTCCTGCCAGGGGCTTTGGCTGCCTTCAGGCGATCGCAGCTTCTGTATTCAAGGAGCCGTTCCTTCGGTAGCTCTCCAGTTCTCCCAAGCAAGCCACCAGAGAGTGTGAAATTCTCAGCTAATTAAACGTCTCAAGAACCCCCTCCCTGTGGCCAACGCCACGTTTGAAACAAGCAGGCGTAATGAGAACGCTCCCTGGCCGCAGGTGTGAGCCCAGGGCCAGTGCCCAGACTGCGTGGGGCACAGAGGGCAGGGAGCCTGCCCTCCCACGAGGGGCGGCCAGCAGGCATGGCAGTCAGGCAAGACAGTCATCCAGTTCTTGGGTGGGCAGTTTCGAGGCTTGTCACAAAATCTGGAATGTTCATTCATGCTTAGGAAAATGTGTGATCGTCTTCCCGCATGGTCCCCGTCACTGCCCGTCCCTTATTCACCCATCTCCAGTCACTCCTGGAAATCAATGGGCTGTGTTGGAGTTTGGTGTGGCAAAAACAGCCAAAGTCAACATCTGTGGTTGCTAATGACAAAAAACGTGGAATACTTGCATCCAAAGGTTTCTCCACAGCTGCCACTGGTTGTGATGAAATTGGGGAAAACCAAAAGGATCTTCCGCTTCCCTGGGCGGAGGCTGTCTCGGCCTCCCGTTCCTCTAGCAGGGGCCTGTTGCTGCACTGACTGAGGCTTGGTTTTCTCTGCGTGTGGACCTGGAGCCCAGCGCTCGGAGTGAAAGCCGACCCCAGCTTGGGTGGATGTGACAGCGGGCTCGAGGCAGGCCTTGCTGCGCTCCGAGCAGGTGCCTCTGATGTGACGCAGCCGGGGCTGCCCCGTGGTGCCCGGTTGAGACTGTGCTTCAAGCCTCGGCATTTTTATCCCTAAGCAGAATTCAGGGATAAAATCTCGGAAATGTTTTACTGTTGAACACTGATTAGGGGCGGGGTTTTCCTGCTGCCAATTCCTCGAGCCATCGTTCTACAGAGTTAACAAGGGAGGGGTGACTCTGGGCACCTGGCTCCGCTCCTGCAACTGAGCTCCGTGCACGCAGAGGCATCGGTCCTCCAGGGGAGTCAGAAGGACTCACCCAGTGCACTGAGATGGGAAGCTGTCAGCACTCAGTTGCTGGTTAAATAAATCTCATTTGAATTAAAATTCCTACTTTTTCTTGCGTTTACAAGACAGAGTGAGACAGTCCCTCAAGGGATCGTGTCTAGTTAGTTTTCGGGACGCTCGGGGGCAGAGTGCACGAGGGTAGCCAACTGATGGCAGGAGGCGGCCGCTCTGTGAATCGTCCTCTCAGAGGGTTCTGCTCATTCCTGTGTGTGAATATGGACAAGGGAATCTTCTACACGTCACGCTCGAAGAAAATGGCTCCCAAGTGTAGCCACGTGCAAGAGGACTGCCATGCCAAGCACCGGGCACACTGCTGGGTACGGGGAATGCGTGGCCATGGAGTGGGGGAGAGCTGGAGAAACTAAGGATGAAGTCAGTCCTCACCTGAAAGGAGTTTGCAGTTACTCAGGGAATGAAACTAGAGCATATAAATCACATTGACACCTGAGACAGTGAATGATAAAGTCAAAGTAGATAGTGGGAAGGAAATGAGGCCAGGATTGAGCTGGGTCTTGAAAGTTGGGAAGGGTTTGATGCAAAAACAAGTGTTTTACAGCTTCATCCAAGGGAGGCATCTAGCAAGGATTTCCTCTTGCCTTTGGTGTCCTTTTCTCTGATCAGTTCAAGATTCCACTTTCCTTCATGTCTGAAAGTATCTGGAAGGGCTCAAAACCAAGACAGTTCCTCTTAGCTGCAACAAGACCCAGTCCCGGTGTTCTGGAGACCTACCCTGGGGTTGCTCTCCAGTTTGGCCTTGGTATTACTCAAAGGAATGATAGCCTGGTCTTCTGAGTAGGGAACTACTTAAAACAAAATGACTGTGTTTTGTATGATGAATTTAATTCTTTTCTAATGAATTTTATCAGACTGCTCTTCTTAGCACATATTGCAATATGGCAGTGCCGGACTATTTTCGAGCATGAGAAAATAAGTTAATTTAGGATTTTTTAATCACATTAAAACAATATTAAAACTCTAGTGTGCTTTTTGTTAGCCCCTTTGCTGGAGCACACTTTGCGGTCTCGATGATAGCCCAGCCGGGAAACACACTGTCGCTCTGTCTCCGAATGTCCCTCGCGCCAATGCTCGCGGAATTGCTGACTGTCGATATTATCGTGTGTACCACGGGAGTGGGAAGGTTAGCTCCTCTGCGGCGGACTCTCCAGAGTCAGAAGGTGTCACTCCCGTCTTGGCAGGGACACGATAATACATCTGCTCTCTGGTCTGGGACACTCGCCGCCTTCCCCGGTCTGTCTCTGGACAGCAATGCTGTCATCTTGTTATGAGGCTCGACAGAAAGTCAGGCTTACTTCTGACACGGCGGAAAGTGCGGGGGCCCCCGAGTCAGAGTCATTAGATGCCCCGTCCTTGGAGGGCTTCATTCTGACATCCCAAACTCGAGGAAGCCTGCTGCAGATGGGATCTGCTTGAACTTAAAGACTGCGGGTGGGCCCATGGCCTGGTTGAAAACTGAGAACTTACTCTGAAGGCCTTCCTTTCCCTTAGCTTGTCTGCTCTACAAAGCCCCCCGTCCTGGAGTTAATTCACGGCTAGTCTGCGGCCGGCCCTTACGCAGGGTGGGAACCAGCGAGGTGAATATTTCCTCTGAGACGCCATGCAGATGGTGGCAATGCTAGCATTAAAAATGCAGAAAGAAGATATTCAAAACATGTTCATGAGTTCTCCTGGTGGCATGTCTTGGCCATACTTGGCAGATGGGGCCCCCAAATCCAGTAATGTCCTAGAAAGTAGAAAGCATATAAATAACAGGATGGCCGAGAGCACAGGAGCTGGTGCCAGACGGGACCTCACTAAGCTCCAGTCTCCTTGTCTGTGTCATGAGGATGGGAATAGAACCCACCTCAAGGAGTTCATCACTCTAAGGAACTCCAGAGTCCAAAGGCAGCAAGGTTCCAGGGATGTCATGAGAAGCAGCAATGTCCAGGATGGGGCCACGGATGGACCCTCTGCTAAAGCCACTGCCCTTGTAGCTTCCGGGAGACCACTCTCTCTGGGTCTTCTTTCTACTCCACTGGCTCCTCCTCCCTGACTCTTTTTTTTTTGCTGATTCTTCCTCCTCTATTCACCCTCCTTGGGAGCACTGGTGCTCAGTCTTGGCTCCTCTTGTCTTCGCTCTGTATTCTCTCCCTGGGAGATCTCACCCTTCCTTATAGATTCCATACCGCTTGTCTGCTGGTGGATCTCACACACAACCCTTCAGCCCATTTCTCTCTTCCAGAATTTCTTCTCTAATTTTCTATCTGAATTCTCCACTTGGGTATCTCACAACATCAAACCTAGGAGTTATCCTTGATTTCTCCCTTTCCTCAGTACTCCCATCCAATCCACCAGAAAGCCCTGTCAATTCTATCTCCAGAATCAATCTTGAACCCCCTTTCCTTCCATCTTCACCCTTTTGGTGTGGGTGACCATCATCTCTTCCCTGGGTTAGGCTTAACTGGTCTACTAGACCTTCCTCCAAACCATTTTATACCCTTAAGCTGGAGTGAACTTCTGAAGATACAAACAGGACTATATTCTCTTAACACCCTTCAATGGCTTTCCATCCCCTTGTGATTAAAACCCAAGCCCCCTGGGCTTCAAAGCCCGGATGATCAAGTCCATACCCAACCTGGTGCCTCAGTTTGCAGCCTCTGCTCCAACCACACGGGTCTTATCTCTGATGGTTCAACATTTCCAGCTCTTTGATACCTCAGGGTCTTTGAATATGCAGTTCCCGCTGCCTGGAATAAACGAAAACCCCTCCCCTCACACCGCGCACGCGCACACACACGCACACATACACACGGCTTTGCATGGCCAACTCCTTCTCATTCATTAGGTCTCACTTGAAATATCACATTCTCAAAGAGGCAATTTCTGACCATCCACTCAAAAACAACTATCACTCTACGATTTCCTCTCTCAGTTCTTCACTTACTTACTTCCTAGCAGTTATTAAAAATTATATGTGTTCAATTTCTTTGCCATTTTTTTGGTCTGATTCTCCCACCAAACTGAGAACTCCAAGCAGTCAGATACCATGTCTGTCCTGTTCACTCCTTTGTCCCCTCTGGGTCCCACAGTGCCCAGCCCATAGAAGAAGTTCAGTACATATTTCTTGAATGAATGAATGAATGAATGGAAAAATATAGAGTGATATATAAAAAGCATAACATTTGGCCAGGTTTTTGCTAAGTACTTAAGTAAACATTGTTTTTCACTCATGTTTGGAATAAATTTCCCGTGTCCAGCCAGTTAGTCATTTCTTAGTGCGTCTGTTACGGATGTTGAAGCCTCGGTGTTAGGAATCGGACTTTACCGATTGCATGGAGGTTGTTCAGAGAGTCTTTATACTAGAGATTCTCCCCTGAGCTCTTGTGCAAAGCTGGAGGTGATCCACGCAGTGTGGTCTGTAGAATGAGCACGTGGACTCATCTTTGTGATGAAGGGGATCAGATTCTCTCCTTGCCCCACCCCTTGGGACAGAGGGGTGTGTGTACGCATGTATGTGTATATGTGTGGGGGCATGTTTGGGGATCCTCTTTTGGTATCAATGACTTCATAAAGCTCCATCCACTCCTCCTTTGAAAAAGCCACAGGTGACAAATCTAAGGAATTTGTTAACAAGTGCTAGTGACAGACGTGGTCACTCTACCTCTCAGTGGAGATGTCACTGTTGGCTTTCTGTCTCTGGAGACCCAGCGGTCTGGGTAGTTTTGAAGAGAGACTGGGCGGAAGGAAGGCCCACATGACGCTGATCCCTCAAGAGCCAGTGGCTAGATCGCAGCATGCCATCCCAGCAGCCACACCGTTGCAAAAATGACTGCGTTTTGGAGCATGCACCTTTCTGAGAGGCATTGTTTAACTATTTTGCATAAGAGTTGTCACAAAGAAGCTGTTGCTAATGTTGCAAATGCTGCCCTGTCAGCCCACCCTGGGGCACATGGATTTCTCCCCATCCTGCCACCTCCATGGTTGGGTAGCAGTAAAAACATGCGTATATTTCACCCCGGGGACTTCGAGGTTAAAATACATAAATGAAAGAAATTGACTCTGGGCCTAAAAATAAATATATAATGCAGTAGTAACTGATAAACTAATAAATATCTATCACTATTATATTTCAAGATTTCCCCAAGATATCTGAAGAGCACTTAATTGTTACTGAGTAATCAATTATTCAATTAACCTTCTTCTCATTGAATATATATTTGATACAACTTTTTGAAGCTTCAGCTTTAAAAGGCTCCTATCGATTGAAAGTTCCAAGGCCATATGGCCTGGATATTGGATTTGTGCCGTCAGGATTGACAGCAGAGGCGGGTAATCACATGCAAATATTTCAGATGGTGTGAGTTTCGATGATGAGGCTACAGTGGTGATGCTCATTTTGTAGATAAATATATTTATGTGCATGTGTGTGTATATATACATATATATACACAAAATCTCTGCCTCCTGCGTGCACTCCCACAGCCCTGTGAATACACACAGGGTGCCTGCTTCATTTAGTACGAATTTTGACCAAATACAGGCCCACACCAGACGTGAGCCCACTGTTCCGAAGAGTAACTGCGTTGTCTGGGAGGCCACCCGGTGATTCAGTGATTCGAATTTTGGAAGTCTTCTATTTAAACAAGATAAGAGACCCGCAGTGCTCTCAAATGCAAAAATTAAATTGCATGAGGCTTGAACTCGCAAGTTGAAAAAAATCATTTCAATTCAAGGGAAATCTTTTCTGCTCTGTTTTGTCCCATTTTCCTTTTCTTGCATCTTCTTAGGCAACCTTAGGTTTGTAAGAGCCTACATCGACTGCTTCTCTTAATTTTATCTTTCTCCAGAGGTTAGTTTTATGTGTGTCTGGAATCAAACGGTGGTCAAGATATTCTTGTGTGATATAAGTCAGTATATGCAAAGCAATGTTCAAGAAATCTTTGTGGGGTGTCACTCAGACAAAGGATGAGGTTGGTTTAACGGGTTCTGACCCCAACCCTGGAAGTATGTTTTCCTGTAAACACTGTGGCACAAATGCGCGCAAGTTTTCTGGAGGCCAAGGAAGGAATCTATGTGTCACGTAGATATAAAATGTGCGTTCCTTTTTGCCCAGCAATTCTACTTCTAGAAATTCATCCAAAGAAAATTATCTGACAGGTGGGGAAAGATTTTTCTGTAGGGGTGTTAATCGATCCGTCCTTTATAATGGGGGAAACTTAGAGGACAGCCTAAATGGCCAAGAATAGGGATAATGTTAAATAAATTAGGTGCCTCCACATGAAGGAAGACCATGTAGCCATAAAATTATATTGCAGAGGAATAATTAATGACATGGAGAAATATTGACAATACCTATAACATTTAGTGAAAAGCTGTATTTGAAGCATAAATATTGTAAAAACATATCATATAGTTATGCATAGAGAAAAAAAGATGGGATAAATTTACATTTGGAATGCCCAGAGGTCACTTCTAGGTTTGAAATGATGGGAGATTATTCTTCATTCTAACTTGATGCTTTTCTTTATTTTCCAAATCTTCTATTTTGCTAACCAACCCCTGAAGATCTTGAAATTAGCATAGTTTAATAGCTCAGAGCTCAAATTATTTGCTGCCCCAAATTTTCCTGAAGACGTTTTGTTATCATGGGGTCCCTCCTGGTCCCATCTCCGCCGGTTTCCGAGTCTGCCCACCACCTGCCTTTCACGCGGCTCTCTCCTCAAGTCTCAGTGCTGAGCTGTGGGTGCTGGGATGGGGCCCCCAGAACGCGGTCATAATCAAGATATTAGCAAAGAGTTTCTGTCCTGAAAAATACCATAAACAGGCTCGGTTTGACCTCCTTAATGCAGGAGCACTTTAGTAATCTGCGCCTAATGATTTTTTACATTAAGCCCCAGCTTGTGTTGGGCCCTTGTGAGGCACAGTAATTTAAGAACAGTCATTTTGCACATTCCGATCCCATTATGTTACATTGTTACTGAATAAAGACTGGTATTATGTTGCTCCCATAAAGGGCAGAAGTGGCCTGAATTTTATCTGCTGAACGAATCAATCTGGATTATGTCAGCTGAAAAGAATTGCGGACGGCAGTCTCTCCCGCAGATGGGGGGATAGGCTGTTTTTTTTTTAAATGTATCTGTTAGTTCTGAATACATGAGCTAAGATAATACCTTGTGGTGACTGAAAAGTAGTTTTTCTCTCTTATTTTTCAATGAAGAGTGTACCAATTATCATTTCAACATAACGTATTAGGAGATCAATTGGGAACTGAAAGCCATTTCCCCATGTTAATACTGTGTTGTATTTAAGCCGCCCTGACGGCCTGTCGGGGCTGTGGGAAAAAGATTGAGCAAATAATGAGGAAAGAGCTTAGAAAAAAGGCAGAGGGTGAGGTTTGGCAAGGGATGTGAACTATTCATCAACTACTCAACAAGGATGATGGAAATAATAAGTCCTCCTTAAAGAAAAAGGGGAAAGTTTTTTTTTTTTAAAGAAATAGTTTCCCCGTGGGGGGGAAGGGGGGAAGAAAAACACATTTAACCCTAACTTTGTCCTGCTCCTCCATGAGCTGATTTTAAACTTCCTGAAATCAGCCAATGGCTCCCTTTGAAATGGATAGTGCATATTTAAACAGTGTGCATTCTTTAGCAATCAGTTTAAGAAAACAGTGTCTAATTTCCTGTCCATTCTTGCAAATTTCTTAACATGTGGTAGTGTCATTTAATATCTAAGTACAGTAAGGCTCTGCTTTAACTTAGGAAAATGCAGACAAATCCTCTGCGTGAAATAATTTGTGTGATCTTTGAACCGACCATGAATAAAATCAAGCTCTTACTATGTGCCCTTATTTATATGGTAGAGAAAACCTTTGAAACCTGAAACTCTTCAGGATATGGTCTATGTATCCAGTAAGTTGCTTAAAATAATATAACTCTGTTGCATTTTATAAGTTTCCCCACAGTCCTTAGTCACCATTATGCAACCCCTTCCAAATATTTACCTTAGAAATGAATAGGCTTTTCTAATATTATTGTGCTCAGAGTTGCTAAATTTCCATTCAGCAGACCTAATTCCACCATCTGCAAAGTTCTAGATTTTATAATACTTATAAGCTGTTTCTAATCTATTTTTACTGCCTTGTTCTGTCCTGAAATGTCAAAGAGTGCAGAATAGGTCTTGGAATTAACATGACAGTTAAGAAACTTGGCAAGGTTTTACAGCAGATTGTGACATTAACAAATACAAAGGAGAATGGTGAAATTAACATTAATGTATGCTTGCAGACACTATAAAAATCTATATGTCCATGATCAGGGAATTAAAAAATAGGCATGTTTTTAGGATGATGCTATTAAAGACAGATCTTTCCTATGAAAAGAAATTTCCATATGAAAAGCAACTTACTAAAAGTAATGCCGTAATCCCCCTCTGGAATGAACAACAGGTTTATGGTCCTAGGTCAAGTAGGCATATGGCTGTCTCCGGTTGCCAATTTTTTTTTTCTAGGCTTCTTTAATCTGTGATAAAACTGCTTTGAAAAGCCTAATAGCATTTTTTTTTTTTGCAGCTGTGAAGGAGATCATATGATAGATGTACCTAGAAGGGAGATCATTTGTTTAGATTCACAGATTGAAAAAATAAATCACTTAAGGCCCACTTTTAATTTCATCGTGGGAAGGTTTCAAACTGAGGAATTCATCTCTCTCTCTCTCTCTCTGCAGCTGCCAGACGCTGCCCGTCCTGGTTGTTCCTGGGTGACTGTAGTTGTGTACACTGTAATAAACCTGACCTTGGGCTGCTGTTTTAGGAGCGCTCTGTGTCTTAGGAATGTGGAGTCTTGCTGCTTCCTAGAGGACAGGGTAGATGTGCTGGCTCCGATCCGATCCCCGGGCCCACACCCTGGCTCCTGTGTGATCTCAGGCCAGTTACTTAACTTCTCTGAATTTCAGATTCTTCATCCGAAAATGGGGGAAATTAAAAATACCTACCTCCATGGGTAGTTGCCTTAGAACAGCACGTATGTATATAAAGTCCCTGGCACGTAGTAACTGCGATTTATGCAGTTGTTTGTTTTTGTTTTTAATTGAAGAGTGGGAAAACTCAGTGAGGGTGGGGGTGGGGGATGAAATCGGGCCTTTGAACACACTGTGCTCCCTGGAGTCAGTGCAGCTGGCATCAAAGAGCGCGTTCTGCTACAGAAGTCTCTGATCCTGCGTGTGCTCTCAACGCCTCCCTGCTGGGAGTGCGGAGCTGCAGGCTGCTGGCCCAGTGCTGGGGCCTGGCGGCTTTTCATTTAATCTCTCCAGGCCTCCGTTTATCCACCTGTAAACAGGGCGCAAGAGTGCCTCCTGGGGGTTCTGCAAGAGCAAGAGAGTTAATCAATAAGAAACCCTTCGGTCCTAAAAACCACATCCAATAAAAAAATAAGAGAAAGTGTGAAAAACACTAAGTAATGCGTAGTTTTCAGAGCTGTCTTGGGACAGTTTTCTCTTGCTCTCTGCAGGCAGCGGGGTGGGGGCCGGGGAGGGGGCCGGGGAGGGAGCTCAGCCCAGCCATGAGACACACGGTCCTGTGCCCGAGGAGCGCCACTGCCGTCCGCCCGCCCCCAGCCTGCCTGGGCCTGGGGCTCTCCAGGGGTGCCCCCTTGCTGGGACAGGGCTCCAGAGGTGGCTCATGGAGAGCCTGGCTGTTCAAAGGCTGAGCGGCCGGCCCAGGAAGGGACAGCTCTGGGTAAACTCTGGGCCTCGCCTGCAGACTCATTCTTCTGCTGAAAGGCATTTGCAGCCACGCAGGCCTGAGGGACCAAGCTGGGTGCTCCTCTTGCTGGACGAGGGCATCCCTGCAGAGCAGGTGGGGGTATCGGCAAAGCATGGAGATCTTGGGGACCCAGGTCTATGGGAGGGGGTCTTGGGCAGCAGGCTGGTTCACTGCAGGTCAGAGGACTGAGGGAAAAGGAGGGGTCATTGGCCAAAGACAGACGTGCCTATCCGCAGACATGCCACAGACATGCGTGTGCATGCGTGCTCACCGGCTCCCCTTGCTCAGGCCCAGCCCCTCTCAGCAGCAGGTGCGGCCCTAACCCCCCTCCGCCTCATAATCAGCAGGGACAGACGCCTTAGCTGCTTCTCATCCTTGAAGCCTCAGGGGACTCAGGCCCCTGCTTCTGGGTTGCTTCCCGGATCAGGGGCGGGCTGGCCTGGGCGTTCTTCTCCTCTGCCCACCCCCTCCTCTCCTGGTCGTTCCCTGGGGATGCTGGCAGGTGCGAGCTGCTCTCGCCTCCTTCCACCAGCAGATGGCGGCGTCTGCACAGCAATGAGACCCACATTTCTGGGCTAGAATCCAAAGGGCTCTGCTCCCTTCCACTCTGGGCATTCTGAGTCAGGGTGGGGTGTCCTAGGAATAGACCTGTGTCCTGGGGGGCAGCATCCCCAGGAGCCCGCACCTGGGTGAGAGGGGAGCTGGAGATGTTGCTGCTCTGGTCCCCGGCCTCAGAGCTGGGGCCCGGGGACACGTTTTAATTTCTCTATCGGTTAAATAAAAGACTTGCCCACATTTAAAATTCAAGACATTCAACAGAGCCTAACAGGCTACCTCTGGAAAAGTCAGAAGATGTGCTGGCACCAGACGTGTCCCCTGGGCCACCGGGGCAGGAGCTGAGTGCCCCCTGCCCTCTGGGCAGTGCAGGTGCTCTCAGATCCGCCCACTTCCTCCGGGCTGCAGCCTGTCCCGGGAGCTGGGGACCTCACGTCAAAACTAACCTTGTTCGCTTCTCGCAAGATCATGAGAGCAATGACTGTTGATTGGGTGCCCGTCGTGGGTCCCAGGCCTCCCCCGGCGCTGCCCCTTTCCCCACGTTAGTGCATTTACACGGGACAGGTGCAAACATCCCTGTTTCGTGGACAGGGAAACCGAGGAGCAGAGGAGCTGGTGCCTGCCCCAGCAGCAGAGCAGGGACGGCCCGCAGGCCCGTGTGCAGAGCCTGGCTCATGGCAGACCACCAGGTGCAGGGAGGAGCACCGGGCCGGGCCAGCTCCCTGCCCAGCCAGGGGGGCTCTCCAGCTGTACTTCCTGCCGTCTGTGTGCCTCCGTCCTGGAGCCTTGCCGTGCGGGAGCTGCTGAGACCGGGGAGGTGGGTGGTTAGGAGATGACACAGTGCCCCCACTGGCCCGAATCAAGGTTCATTGAAGGAACTGATACAGACTGTATAAAACAATGTGAGAAGACTAGCTTTTAGTGAGGTGTTTTTTTAATAATAAGAAATAAGATAATCCCCCATTCCCAGGATTCTGTACTAAATGAACGCCTTCCTGATCTGGAAGCCTGGAGCGTGTCATGTTGTCTGAGATGCAGTGGTCCACAAACACCTACCCACCACCCGCTTGTCGCAGTGGTAGCACTGGGAGATAATAACGGGACAGTGGAGCATATCCAGCACGTCTTGAGCACTACAGAGTGCTGGGAACTGCGCTGTGACCCCCATGTATAGTAGTTTATCCTTAAACCCTGTGAAGTATGTCTCATTTCACAAATGGGGAAATGCAGGTTCAGAGAGGTTAAGTAACTTGTCTAAGGTCACACAGCTGGTAATCGGTAGAATCAGATTGGAAACCAGGTCCACAGGGCACCATCATTTCAAGGGATTTCATTTAAATGGGCGTGTAATTTGCCTCTGAAATGACTGTAGAGCTCTTTAGAAGTGCTATCTGGATTCCTCTTGGATGTTAAATGCAGTGTTAGAAAAAAGTTAATTTAATTCTTTGGTTCATAGTAATGGTCTTGGCCATATTTTCTCCCTTTCCAGGAAACACATTTTTGCAAAATTAGAACATTTGCCTCAGAGAGTCTCTCCCGTGTTTTGCAGTGTCCCCCTAGAGTGGCAGTTCCTGACCCCGAGGGAAGATCTGGGGAGCTCTTCCCTGGAGGGTGAGGGGAGTGGCTGACTCTCACTTCACTTACAGGATGGTTCCCTTGTCCCCGGGCCCATCATGGGTCCCAGGCCAGGCTGCAGTCACTTCTTGTGTGTGTGTGGGTGTCGGGGGCCCACCCAGAGGACAGCCCTAGGGGTTTTCACCCAGGACCCTGGAGTCCAGGTTGGGGCCACTGCAGCCCTGGGGGCTCTGAGGAAAGACTGAGGGGCAGCCCTTCAGCCAGGCCCAGTCAGAAGGGCCAGCCCCAGCTCCCGCTTTAGGATTGACCTGTCTGTGTCGGGGTCTGGGGGCCGGCTCAGCCTTTGCCCTGCCTCTTACTGCTGCTGTTCAGAGGCTCTGTGTGTGTCCCTTGCAAGGTGGACTCACAGCTGGCACACCCACCTCCTGGCTGTGGAGGAGCCGCATGGGAGGGCCAGTTCCCATCTGTGAGAAAGCCCTCAGTTGCTGTGAACATGCCCAGCAATTCCACCTCCTCAACCCAGCTCACTTTCCTGAGGGCCTCTTGGGTGCCCATGTCTTGCTGGAGCAAAGTGCAAGACATCTGAGGCGCTTCCATTTAATTAGGGAAAGGATCCCACAGCCTGAGTTCCTGAAGGAGCCAGGCCAGGCTCAGAAGGGCCAGGCTGAGGAGCAGGCCCCGGGAGCATGAGCACTGCGTGGGCAGGAGCAGGTGGCATGGAGGTCCCTTACATGCGGGGGGCATCATTCCCATGGTATTCCATGCCCTGGAGTTACCAGTGCGGCAGGCCTGAGGCTTCCAGAGCCTAGGGCGGGGGTGGGGGGTCCAAGTGCTCAGAATGTCACCTTGAGGTGATACCCAAGCTGGCGGGAACATCCTGTCGAGCTTAGGAGAGGAAAGGACACTACCAGTCATTATGGGAAATGCCGCTTGTCCCGTCGGGTCCCCCATTTCTGTTCCTCACTCGCCCCCCACACTGGGCTTCCGGCAGGCCGAGCTGTGCAGACGTGCCCCGAGGACCCCTGGGGACTGCGGACCACTCAGAGCCCCCTGCCTGAGGGAGGGGCCGCCGCGTCCCCCAGACGTGCCTCCGGGAGAATCCTGTCTGCGGTCGGCATCGCTGAGGACCAGCCTCAGTGTCCGGCCTGACTGAAGGAAGAAGGGACAGGCCCCCGGAGAGCCTGGAGCCCCGGGTCACTTGCAGGGACAGGCAGGGAGGTCCGGCTCCCAGCTCAAGGACCCGAAAGCTGGGCCTCCGAAATAGCCACAAGAGGGCGCCCGAGACTCGCAGAAGACGTGGGCTCCCTCTTTATAGGGCCTGGAAGATTACCGAGAGGGGGTCGTGGGCGTAGAGGGGTTCCACCGACAGATGTCCAGGTTCACCATCACTGGGATATTGGGAGAACACGTGGGGGTAAAAGTGTTCTTACTCCCGGGAAAAATTAGAGAAGACCTCAGGTTAATCACTTTGCTCAATTGCATATTCATTGAGATAAGGTGATTTGTGGAGTGTTTGCTGTGTGCAAGGCTTCGGGGTATGGAGCGAGCAAGACAGCGTGTTCCTTGTTCTGAGGGGAGGCAGGAGAACAAGGTGGTGAGGGAGCTGGGCCAGGGGCACGCAGACCCGTGCTGGGATCCACATCTACCCAGACCAGCCACTTCCCGCTCTGCTCATTTCCCCTCACGGGAAAGGGCTGTCCCGCGGATTCACCGGCGCCTTGGCCCGGGGCCTGGCGGGAACCGAGTACCCCCAGTGTGGGAGCCTGGACCCACAGTTGGCGTCCCTCTAGGCTCCAGTTTCTTCCCAGGACAAGGATGGAGGGCTTCTCAGGACTGGTGCAAGGGGAGGTAGGGAGGGGTTAGTGCATGCGTTCTGGGGTCAGGCTGCTTGGGTTCGAATCCTTGGTTCCCTGGGTGTCCTCTTAACCAGATGCCTGCACACAGTAAGCACTTCTCAACATAGGCTGTTATTATTGACGTCGCTGATATCTTCTAGGCCCTGCCGGGTGAGATTCTGGCAGATTCTGGAGACAGGTCGCTGCTTAATGGGTGGTTCACTGTGAGGTCAGAAGAGTTTTGTTTTGTTGGGGGAGCATCTTCAACGCTTTGCCTTGTGGGATCAGAAGGCAGAGACCTCTCTGGAGTGGCTCCACGTTCATCAGCTCCCTGTGTCCCCGTGGCAGGTCCCGCAGGCAGGAGCCCTTCTGGGTCCGGTCCCACCAGCATGTGAGGCAGCATCGGCCTGTCCTGCTACACCCCCGAGAGGCCGGGGCAGGCCGGCACACAGGAGCACACTCGGTCGAGCGGATGTGTGCTTCCCCATTTCACAGCCGGGAAAGTCCTGCTCTCCCATCCTATGCTCTTCTCCCGTCAGGTCCTGCCCACCTGGGCCAGCCTCAGCCTTGCTCTGAGACGGCTCCCCTCACAGTCACGCCCTCACTCATGCCCTCAGCACACGCATGTCAGGCCCCGACAGGCCCTGGAGAGACGAGGATGGACAAATCGTTACTTTTCCTGTCCACAAGGAGATGGCCGTGGTGCGGGCAGTGTGAGCATGTGTGAGAGGTGCCCCATGGCATGTATGCAGGCCTGAGATGGGGAAGGGGGTCAAGGAAGGTTCCCGAAGGAAGTGGCCAGTCTGGATTCTGGAGGACTGAGCTAGGTGGCGGGGAGGGGCAGGGAGGGGTTCCCAGCAGAGGGAGGAGCATGCAATGATCCAGGAGAGAGGTTGGCACAGCCAGGGGGCTGGAGCTGATGCCTAAGGGCGTTTTAGGGGGTAGTGGCAGGACAAGGGACACGGCTGGAGAGAGGCAGAGGCCAGGTCATAAAGACCTTGTCAACCCAAAGGAGATGATGATGGCCTCGTCCAAGTGGCCCTGGGTTGCAGAGGGGTAGGGCAGGGGTAATTGGGGGAGTGAGGGAAGGGAACAGGGGCAGATGTCCCAAGTACGGAGAGGGTCTGGCCTCAGACTGGTGGGAGATGACAAGAAGTGAGGAGGAGGTGGGCGGTTTGCAGCAATGTCAGGGGGTTCTAACTCAGGTCTGTGGCACCTGTGCTGCCCCGTGAGGCACTCGGTGTAGATACTCAGTAGACATCGTCATCCTTATCCCGCAGTGATGAACAAACAGCTAAGAGTATCCCTCCAGGCCTGATGCAGCAGGAAGGACCCCGGAAGGTTCTGTGGGCTCTAGGCTGGGGGACAGAATGCCCTCAATAGGCCCAGAAGTTCCCGTGTCAGTGGGAGTCTGAGGCCTGGGGTCAACACCCTGGGACCCTCACCCGCCCAGCCAAGGCCGTGTCACCTGGGGCTGCCCAGGTCTTCACTGGGTCAAGAATATTTTATTCAAAACAAGACTGATTACATGGCAGAGACATTGAACATAGCAGAAGGAATTTTTCTGTAATTCAGAACTTCTGATGAGTGGTCACCAGTGGCACCATCTCCTCGGGAGGCGTCCGTGTCTGGAGAGGCCACGACTGCCCTGATGATGGAGGCACTCACGTCACTGTGTCCCACGGTCCCCAGGGCCACCCTGCTGCATTCTGTTCCCCCAAGTTGTACCCCCAAATGTAATCTTTTATACAATAATACACGTTTGAAATAGTACAATTAGTGAACGTGTAAACTAGATGCTACAAGAGTTTTGAGGGCTGGCTTGGCCATCAAGTTAGATTTGGGGCATTATTTCTACAGAAAAGTGCATTTTAAGGTCCATACAGAAAACAGAATCAAAGCTGAGCGATAGGTCCCCAAAGTCCTGCTCATGAAATGACCTTTTAGTCCCGGCTTGCTCAGTTCCTAGCTTGAGGGTCTGTTAGAAAGAACCCCGGATACTGATGGGAAGCTCTGGGTGGAAAACAAATAAAACCAGCCACCACTCAGTACCTCTGCAACCTTAGTCTTTTGCCCGGATTCTTGCAGAATCAGACCCCGAGGCAAGGATTTGGGCACAGGTAGTTTTTTGGGGGAGAAGATTCCAGGAAGCATGGGGTGGTTGGAAACGTGAGACAGGAAAGGCAGGGTCCAGGACAGCTGCATTTCTGGGCAGGTTACTGGGGTGGGAAATGGGTCTCAGTGCTGCAGGGGACCCTCCGAGGACCCACGTGGGCGAGCCCCAGGGCTGCCCCACTGAGGCCCAGGGAAACTGTGGTGTCTGTAAACCCACCCCAGCCTTGTGTGGTTGAGTGAACTCTGGCCCCTCAGTCTCCCTCGATCCTGTGGCCGGAGGACACCCCGAGACCCTGGGGGCTTTTGGCGTGTGTGTGGGACAGTCTGCTGGGGAGGCCGCCTGTGCCTGTGATGCATGGGAACCTGGCCTCTGCTTCCTCATCTGCAGTCACTGTCACCGTCCTCCCAGGATCCTTCTGGGCTGGTCCGTGTGAGGCAGTGATGGACACGAGCGGGGGCTGAGCGCCGGGCTGCACAACCTCGCTCTCCTGTAGCCGCTTTTCTGTGTGGTCCTCCACTTCCCAGACCCAGGTTCTCCTCCAGTTCATTCTCAAGTCTCCATGCTCCCCTCTCTTGGACAATTTTAGCTGCCACACACTGGGGTCCTGCACAATCACAAGTGTCGTCTTTGTATCTTAGAAGCTGACTCAAGCTTCACCCTCGCAGCTGGCCTCCCCCCAGGCCTGCCAGAGGACCACACCAGCATGGCACCGCTGCCCTGATGCCCGGGCGAGTCCAAATACGAGTGATGGTGACATAGGATCATCCTGGCCCACAGGGTTGGCCCGTCCTCCTCCCTGCACCTCGGTACCCATCTCCCCCTGCCTCTGGGAGCACGTCCCGCCTCACCCTCACAGCGCCGCCACCCCGACAAGCCCACCCCCGATTTCAGGTTCCCATGTTTATGGCTAAAATATTACCGGTGACCGACACGCAGCCCCTTTCTCCTACATTGTCATTTTATGTTAATTGAATACTCGTGTTAATCTAATAGAGTTTAGATTTATGTGGGGTTCTGTAGCGCGTCATATTTTAATCAATACACATTCCAACGTTTAGATGGACAGATGAGAAAACCCGCTCCATCTCTGCACTTGGGTTCCATCAGCTGTCAATAATTCCTAATTTGAATCCTTCAGACAGTCAGATTTATGGGTTTTGGTATATTGCATTCATCACAGAAATTAACTTTTGGGGGAAATGATGTGAAAGGTCATGCAGCATCTCGAGGAGGCAGATATTGTGTTTCGGAGACGCAGCGCTCCGAACTATCCCTCTGGGAGAGGCGGGCTGGCAGGGTGGCGGCGGATCTGATCGGGCCGGGCGGGGAGCTGTCAGGGGCCGGCGCTCCTTAACGGGAGTGGACACCACTCTGGCCCAGGGAGAGCCGCTGTCAGGAAGTGGTTGACGTGGCTCTCGGTGTCGTGTCTCTGTCCCATGTGGTCGGGCCACCCGGGACGGAGAGGGGGTGGGTGTCGGGCAAAGTGGATGCTGTTCATGTCCGTGAAAGATTCTCTTCCTGTGGACTTCTGCTTGCCCTTCCCCCACGGTGGTTTCTCCGGAGGCAGAAGCCGACTTAAGGATTTACTTGCAGTGTGGACTGTTGATCCGTAGGGAAGGGAAGGAACCAGCAAAGTGTGCCTTATCCAGCCCCGTGGGCACTCGGAGCTTGGGGGAACTCTGGGAGCTGATGCAGAACACTCGGCAGAGTTACCCCACCCCAGCGGGGAGCTGCGTTTGCCTGCGGAATCGCTGCCCACCGTCGGCTGAGGGCACTTTCTGGGGCTTCACCCTCAGGCCCTTCCAGTTTGTCCTGCCTGCTCACCAAGAATGCCGCTGCAGCCAGGAAGGGGGGTAAACAGAAGCCTCGGTGGAGTGTAAGGTGCTCGTGGGAGGTGGCTGTTGGCATTTAGAACAGAGGGACAAGGACAGGGCAGGACACTTTCAGGGACGGTCCCTCCAGCCATGCTCAGGGCCCAGCACACTTGGCTGTTTGAGCAGATCATGTGGGCACCTGATGGGCCCCGCTGTTCACCTTCCCGCCTTGCCCGACCGCAGATTAATACCGGCATGTCTCTGGAGGTGGCCGAAGGCTGTGCTTTCAGGGCTCTCCAAGAGACACAGATGGCAGCCCAGAGCCTCGTGGTTGTGGCTCAGTTTCCCTCTCTGGCATCCTAATTTATGGCTTTAACTCCTGGAGCTATCGATAGGACTTAGCCCATCGATCCTGGAATCCTTCTGTCCTCCTCTGGGGACTGGATGTGCCACTGAGACTCCGGGTGCCGTCAGACAACAGCTCGGGGGTTTGTGTCGGGATTAGCAACAGCTCGTCTCCATTTCTGCCGTGTCGATAGGCAAGTGGATTCACCCCTGGGTTTGCTAACTCGGGCATTTGAGTCGCTATGAGCCCAGAGTCCCCACCGATGGGGCCAAAGCAGGTTTCTGTTGCTTGGCGGCCAGTGAGACGAAGCCTCAGAGAGGGACGTGGGGGACGCCCACACGAGCCGGGAGCCTTCTCTGGTTCGGACTTGTTTGTTTCCACTGTATTTTCAGAGGCAAAGGCAGTGAGCGCCCGCTCTGATTTCTGTGTTTCCCGGCACCCAGAGGAAGGACGGGACGTTGGTCTAGCTCTTCTGCACCCAGAGGAGGCACATTCAGGGCTGAGAGGTGGCAGTCCTCGGTGGGCCTCTCCCATGAAGTGGGTGTTCAATGGTGAGCTCTCACACCAACATACACTTGCTTTCAAATTCCAAACACTTTGAGAAATCCATAGCACCCCGAGTCTTCAGAGGTTGTCTACGCTGGGTGCTCATGGGAAATGATTTCCTGGTCTGTACTGTGCATCAATATGAACATGAACCCCGTTCTTACAAAATCTCATGTGCGCTGACTGGGACTGCGTGGCAATTTGTAGATATGTAAATACAGTGACTGTCACTCTGCCAGTCCACTCTCCATCGTGTGCCAGGAAGTCACGCCCACCAGGAGAGGTGCTTTGCACCGATGCTTTTCACCGACAGCATTGTTTGGGAACACGTCATTATTTGCAAAAATCCATTATAAGCCCATTGCTGTTGGAGATGCAGTTAATAAATGAAGGTAGCACAAAATATGATTTTAAATCAGTTTAATAAAATTATTCAAGTAGATTTTAAATCATTTTTACAGTTGATTTAACATTTGTGACTGGTTTATAGATTATGATATAGGATGGTGTTTGCATCTTTGCAATTTTATTCCAATTTAGAAACAGTACAAATATTAATTTTTGCTTCAATAATGGAGCCTTTGAGAATTAAACTGGTCTTTTCTCAACACACATTTTATGAAAATGATTTTAATATGATTTTTAATATATTTTTGAGGAACTTGTTGCAGGGAAGACCTTTCAACAAGGACTTAAATGGGAGGATCTTCTCAGAAGTTTCTTTCGAGGTGAAGGGGAGCAGTGTTTAGAGAGCAGGGGTTTTTGTGGGAGAAATAACCTGAGGCTTTTCCTATAGCTGAGGAAAGTTCTGAAGCTGCTGGAAATGGTTTCTTCAGGATTCTGAGTCCACATTAAAGCGGACATTGATCTGTGCCCAGTGGGTTGCCTGGACCATCCTAGGGCAGGTGAGCTGGATCAGTGCAGAAGCCAGACAACTGGCCGTGGGTCAGGTAGATTTGGGCTCCGTGGGCCAGGCCTCTGTCTGCATGGTTTTCTCCAGATTGTCCACTTCTTGGGTTCGTCTTGGTTTACTAGACGTGGTCTCAACAGCCAGGTGACCAATGTGCAGGTGTTACATTGGTCCCGTTAATTTGGCCTCTCAAAGGGCCCCTGTTGGCTCGTGATGCACCTGCAGAGCAACTTGTAGACTGTAAGGCCAGGGCACTGCTCACTCACTACGCTGGTTGGGCCACACTGCGGCCGTCCACACTGGGCTGCAGCCACAGCGCCTCCCAGCTTAGCGCAGTCTACGTCGGGAAGGGCATCGGCTGCTCTCCATCACCGGACGTGGCTCCCAGCCTCGAGTCTGGGTAGGAACGGGTACCCTGGGGGCAGGAGGAGCTGGTGGCACACCGACCTCTGGGGGTTCTGTCTGGGTCTGACCCTTGGAACCTGCCGAGAGAGAGAAGTGCACGTCTTGTTAATTGTCTATGACTGCAGCGCCTGAGACAACCAACGGCCCCTCCATTTGTGAATTTTGTCTTTTCTGGCACCAAGAAACCCTTTTAAAAGCCCCCTAAGAACTCTGGCACATAGCAGAGATCCAACTTGGGGTGCTGTGTGTGTCCGCCCTCTCTGGTTTGGGGGGACCTGGTGAACACTGGGTTGGGGAGCTCTGCCCAGGAAAGTAAAGGGCTCCTGGGAAGGGAGTGGGGCTCCATCTCCTCTGGCTCAGGGCTCACAGGCGGGCGCTCTGACAGGCAGGGCAGCTCCAGGGGTCACCCTGAATCACCAAGTGTCCTTCTTGGGGGAGAAAGAGTCAAAGTTTAGAGACTTCTTTCTGACATGGTCAAGAAGGTCAAAAGCTTGAGCATCCAAAGAGAGTTTATATTTAAGAAACAAAATATGTCCAGAGGGCCTGAGGTGAGAAATTAGACTGTGAAGGGTCCACAAGAAGTCGGTACGTGGAACATCTAGAAATAATCAACAACTACAGAGAGAAGGAGGGGAAGCTGTCTTCAGGGGCCGCAGGAAGCCTCAGAAGCTCCAACTTTCTTCTCCAAAAGGTGGGGCCAGTTCCTCTTAATCAGTGGGGGTGCTCCGGGCGTCGGGGTGGGCTCAGCACCGGGGGTTCAGGGACCCTGGCAGGGGTCCGAGAGGCTCCTGACCTGCAAGGCCTCCCTCCCAAGGCTTCCATCTTGGCATCCGCCAGAGGGTAGAGGAGCTGAAGGGAGAGCTGGTCCAGCCCTCGACTCCAGACATAGGCAGAGATGCGCGTAAGGCCGACCCTCCCCACCCCCGACTGGCCTTTCACATATCATGTCACCTCTCGGGAAGCAGTGACAGACACTGTGGGAACTTGAGACAAGAGGAAGCCCGTGCTTTTCAAACTGCAGGGCCCGAGGAGCAGAGCTGGGACCCCAGCCTCTGCGCTGGCTGCCCGAGCCTCGGACCAGGCAGGACGCCGGCAGATATCCCCATTTTCCCACCCACCGAGCTGAGACTTACCCCAAGAGTGTAGGGGACACCCTGAGCCCGTGCCTTCCTGGGTCGATGCTGATGCAGAGGGCCTGGGAATCCCCAACGTGTGGAGGCTGTGCCTCCGCTTCCCCCGACAGGTGATCCTTCGGCTCAGGCAGGTGGGAAACGCAGGGCAGAGGGAGTAGCTTCCAGGGTCAAAGGCTCGCTGGTGTAACAGGGCCTGGGCAGCCTGGGAGCACCTTGGTCCCCCCGTAAAATGCCCCCAACCCAAACCCTTACTCCTTAGGGTTCATTTTTGCTTTCTGCTCTCCAGTGGTCTGTCAATTAAATCTTCATTCAGAAATAGAGGGAGGAGCATGCTGGGGATGTGACAAGTCCCAGGACACAGGGATCCTGCAGCCCTCCTCAGCACAGCCAGCTGGTGGGACAGCTTCCTGGAGGAGCAAGTGATCCATCCTCCCCCACAGAAGACGGAGGGAGCCGAGTCCGCCGATCGGTGGCCACACCGCGGTGGAGGTCGCTCAATAAAGGCTCGGGACTCCCTGTCTCCGGGCACCGGTCTGATTTTTTATTTCTGAAAGTTAATCCATCTGTGAGGGGGATTATCAATAGCTGCTTCCCCTGAACCGCCGCTCCAGAGTAACGTCTGAACGGAGGGCAGTTCAGGGCTCACCACCGCATTCCCGGGGCGAGGCCGGGGTGGCGGAGCAGGAAGGGAGGAGGTGCGGGGACAGTCGCTCCCGGCCTCCTGGGAGGGACCAGGAAGCCCTTGGGGTGTGAGATGCAGACCCTGGGGCCAGGACCAGAGCCCACGGGTCGCCGTGAGTACCAGGGTGCTCAGGGCTGTGTGGCCCCCAGGACCTCTTTGGAGCATCCTCCCTGCCGCGAGGCGGCCGCATGCTGTTCTGGGCGAGCCCTCCGTGTGGGTCCGGGGAAGGGACGGCGAGTGGCTGAGCGCCAAGGCCATGACGCCCCTGTGTGTTGGCTCTGCAGAGGGAAGGTCACGGGCAGGCGTGTGGCGGCTCCCAGCAGTCTGCACACACGATCGGCTTGGCCCCCACAGTGCCTCTGGAAGTCTGGAATCAGTAGTTAACATTTAAAACTCAAGGGATTTCTCATAAAAATCTGCGTTTCTGGCTCCTCCGGAAAATTTAGAGGAATTGCACCCCTCGGGCTGTTTTGCTGTGAGGCAGTGGTCGGTCTGAGCTGGGGCAGCTGCTGCCCCTTCAGCCAGGGCTGCATCTCTGGGGTCCCCAGCCCCCCGCCCGCATCACTGGCTTGGTGTGCAGAGGAATGGGTTTCCTGCCGCTGGGTGATCCAGGCTTGGTTTACCAGGGGCCCCTGTCTCTGCTGTGCATTCTGTCAAAGGCCCCAGGCCACGGGGAAAGAGAGGGAGGGGCAGGAGCCCAGGACAGACCTGGGGTGGATGCATGACCGGATAGGGGCCAGGCGGATCAGAGAACACGCTGGAGGCTAGGGGCATACTCCTGGCTCCTCTCTGTCATAACAGGAGCAAGAAAGGGGGAGGCAGGGACCCACGCACAGATGCTGCCCTCCCCCAACCTGTCCACTCCACAGGCGTCATGGAACACCTGCCAGGGGTGCCCTCCAACCCCCCCAAGAACACCCCCACTTCCCACCCCTGCACCTGCGCATTTCCCAAGTTCTGCAATAGTCCCATCCTGCTTTTCTTAACCCCAGGAGAAACCCCGCTTGATCTGGGATCCTT
The DNA here is from genome assembly GCA_031878705.1 of Tapirus indicus. Lineage (NCBI taxonomy): Eukaryota > Metazoa > Chordata > Mammalia > Perissodactyla > Tapiridae > Tapirus > Tapirus indicus. Next base: position 2,368,886 of record CM062926.1, read on the forward strand.
GTGGATATGGAAAATCTACTCTCAGGATTGAGCTCCTGGAGTGGGCAGCAGGGGTCACTGCTTGGTTTTTCTCAGCACAAAGTAACGGAGCAGGGTCTTGATTCTCAAGGCTTCGGGAGACCTGTGTGCCAGCCCAGCATAAGGTGCTGAGGATGACAGTGTGAATAAACAGCTGTGACCCAGCCTGTGTGCTGCATGGTGGAGGCAGCACAGCAAGAGTGCCCCATGTGCTGAAGAGCATCAGAGAGGGCTTCCTGGAGGAGGGAGCATCTGAGCTGGCAAGGTGGGGGCATCCCCAGCAGAAAGCACAGCAGAAGAGAGAGCTTTTGGCACAAAGCACAGGAAATCCTTCCTTGTGTCCCTGACCTGCTTTTGCTGGTGTAGCACCTGGAAGCTCCCTGGAACCAGAAAGCACTTCCCCCAGCAGTTAGGGCAGTGCCCCACCCCGGCCAGCAGATCCCAGGGCCTTGAATTCTTTCTTTTCTCCTTTCTCGCCTGTTGTCATAATTTGGATTTCAGGAAGCCAGGCTACAGCCTGGTTTACGAGGTGGGAGACTGCTGCAAACCAGCCTCACTTGATGGGTCCTAATTACTTAGGAGCAGAAGTGACTTGAGTCCTCCAGTCCATTTCCACACTCTGGTCTCTGGGTATCCCCCCCCCCCATGGCATCTCTGCCTGTGAGAGAGAACGGCACCTCCGGAGTCCGAGATGGTGTCAGCCCAGCCAACGTGGGACACAACAGACGCTAATTGTGTCCCGGAGGATGCTTCCCTGAAGTTGGGGTCACTCCACTGTGTCTTCCTAAGTGATTTGTGCATTATCGACAATGCAAAAGGGAAGGAAAACGCCAGGGCAGTCTCAGCAAGGCGGGACGGAGGGAGAGGGAGACAGGCCTGTACCTGGAGAAGAGAGCAGGGGAGGGGCCTGAGGGCCACCTGGGAAGACAAGCTGCCTCTTCAAATCCCCAAACCACAGATCTTGCCTGGAATCTTAATTCCAGCTCTTGAGCCCCCCAAGTCTTGGGTTTGCACATAGCCTGTCCCAGTTACCACCAGTGTAAACCCGCTGTGTGCTGAGGACGCCAGGACAGGTGTGCGTTTCCTCAAGGTTGGAGTGATACATTAAGAGAGATGAGAAAATGTACCAGAGGAGTTGGCATCTCTCCCAAAATATGCGTTTGTGCTGGTTGCGCGCGCACACAGAGTACAGTATAACTCACACACACAGACAACCAACCAGCCGAATCTAGATTCTTGGTAGAAGACCAGCTTTCCGATGAAGCTGGCAGAGGGACCCAGTTCAGACATGACACCCATTTCTTTGGAAAGATGCCTTCCCCACCCCCATCCCCAGGGGCAAACGTGCCAGTTGGGCATCATGTTAAGTAATGTTGGCAGGGGGCACCTGGGGTCCCTCCCGACACTGCTTCTGGAGTCTGCAAAGATGGTGTCGTTCCTCCTTTGCCTTCCCTCTCTGCCTCCCCTTGGGCCCGGAAAGGAAGAATGGTATGGGGCATGGGCGGTGGTACCCTCTTCCCCTCCCCGCCCCCATCTGGGCAGCACCTCCAGCCCCTGAGATGCCCTCTCCCCAGGAGCTGAAAGAATCACCTGTCTCTTTCTGGCACCAACACCCTCCTGAATGCCATGAGAAACTGGTGACCTTCACTCCGGTCTCCATGACGACAAGATGGTATATGTTTAATTAGTTCAGGCTTATTTTAGGACCAATTTTCTTTTATTTTAGGGCAATGCGAGCTATGATAACTGTAAGCATGTTTACGAGGCGCGCGAGGCTTAGCTGAAATGTGCCAACAATTCTAGTCAAACAGATGGTGACCCCTGATTCAACTTGCCCTCTCATTCAATTATTCAGCTGTATTTAATTTTCCTCCCGGTGACTCACATGCCATGCCACAGGTCCTCCTCTAGGTGGCGGAAAAGACCACCTTTACTGCTCCACTGGCGGAGGGGAGCCGGGTCTCCGGGAATTTTCCCAGCTTGGCCTCGGCTGCAGAAGAGGATAATGAATTCCAGCATTGGAACAATAGTTTCTGCCTAATATCAAATGATGTGAAAGGGTGGAAAGGAATTGGGTCAAATTGTATGTGATTTGGCCACGAGCTCTTAAGTAATCTCCATTCTAATAAGAAATTTGAAAGACCTTCCAGGCTTAATATCCTCCCAAATAATTTGTTTGGAGTTCAAGGAGTATTACAGTGTTAGAGCCATTTTTATAATTGTGGAAATGTTCTGTTTTCATTTCGAAAACCTCTGCTGTTTAATTTTTAGTGGCTGCCAGCCCACCTAGTCCGGGACTGGGAGGGGAAGCTGAGCGGACTCTCTGCTCTTTTCCTCTCGATATTTCCCACCCGCCTTTCATGCTGTCAGTACTTAGCAGTGGGAATTGAAAACCGGATGGCCCCGGGAAGGGGAATGGAATTGCTCACTAAATATCTTTTCAAAGACATGACCTTTCTAATGAAGAAAACGAAGAAGCATGTGGCACAACCCATAATCACCACGGACTGGATTTTTAGAACCTTCGGGAGATGAAACAATCCACAGTTGTCGCCTGTTCCACTTCATCCGTTCTCTGGCTCCTCGAACAGGAGGGGTCTGTGACACGGACACAGTCGACTGACACTTCCTGTCAGTGGACACAGCTGGGTCAGTGAGAGCAACGTGGAATTCACGCCTGCATTCATACCTTGCTCAGCTTAAGAATTCATACCTTGAACACTGCTTGTTTTGTGGTACATGAAGACAAGCTTGTAGCATGTTACATATATATTTTTCCTCTCAGAATATCTCACTTTAGAAATCCTCTTGCAACATAGTATATCTTCCCTGTCCTGCATTTGCTCAAACCACAAAATCAAAGAACAGTGTGTCGAACCGAGACCAAAAACATGATCCACACGTGCAGGAAAGTATTGATGCGGAGACTGCTTCTAAACGCAATCCATCGAATTTCCGTGGATGAATGGTAGAGGTTTCCATAAACATGTTCATTCTACCTGAAAACGCTCAGTTCTTGTGTCTGCTGCAGGGCGACATCATGGCGATGGAGGAGTTAAAACCGTGTGCACGGACTGTCTTCCTGGAACTTCATCTTTAAAGCTTGGCCCTGGCTTGCTTTTTTTCACCCGGCTATGGCTTGGTTCAGTCGTTTCTGCATGTAAACTGGGAAATCTTTAGTTTGGGCGAGGGGGCTGCTGCGTTTCACGGGATGACTTCACGGGGCTGATGGACGGGGAGGGAGAGGCGTGTGCAGCGGCCAGACCTGACCTCGCTGGCCGGCACAGTGGCCCTCACTGGCCTCGAAGGGCAGACACAGTTGCACCCTATTTATGTCTGGGACACTCAGACTTAGCCTCCTGGGGCTGTTTATGGTTTCTGTGCAGCTTCCAGGGGGCTAAGTGTGGGGGGAGGGGTCTCAGTTATAGCTATTCAGGCCACACAAATTGATTTTATTTAACACCTTTGCCCTCTGATTACCTACCAGATTGGACCCAGCACCTCCCTTGTGTTCCCAGAACCCCCTTATCCTTGGCACCATTAGAGAACTCCGGGGGGGGGGGCTTACTGGGTCCTCAGAAAGAATTGGGTAAAACCCCAAAAGGGTGTGCATACATCCCATCTGATGCCCCGGGGTCACTGGGTTCCCTGCTCAGCGAGCCGGCACTGTGTCTCTGGTCCCCAGGCTCCACCATCCCCCCCAGGGGCGAAATGACAGTCAGTCGGGGGCTCTGGAATGAGCCTCTTGAAAGCGCCATCTCCTGCCCCCACTGTGGCCCCATCTGAGCTGTTGGAGGTGCCAGGTGGGCAGAGAAGCCGGAGACATCTGGGGGATCTCATGCCTGGGGAGTGTTTTTGTTTGCGTGTGTCGGACATGTGTGCACACGCTCATATACACAAGAATCCCTGCTGCTTTGTGGGGAAATCAAACTCTAGGATCCCCATCCGGTTTGGCTCCTTGCAAACTGGCACTTGCAGCAGCAGAGAGCCCATATCAAGGTGGAGAGGAGAGGGAGGACAGCCTGGAGGGGGAGACGGCAGGAACCCACGCGGTCGTCAAGTTAAGGTTTGAAAAATTCAGTACTGAAAAAGTCCTGGTTTCCCTGGACCTCTGGCTCTGATCTGGGATTTGTTCATATTACATAATCTGTCACTCTAGTATTGTGTATTAAAGAAATGGCCCTGTGCAAATGCAGCAAAGGGAACAGGGACCGGGCCCCAGCAGCGGCAGCCCTTGATCTCCATCACTGGCCGGGGCCCTGTCAGCGCCACCTGCCCCAAGGTCCTGCCATTTTACTGAGTTCCCAAGTTACTCTGCCGCCCGGAACATCATTTGTTTTTCTTTGTTCGGAAGACACGCTACATGAGCATTTGCGTGGGGCCATCTGTATCTTACAAAGAAATCAGGGGACCGGGTGGAGAACGTGCGGGGACTCGGGACCCTCGTCCGGGGCGGGGCTGTCGGTGGGGCGAAGGCCGGAGGAAGTTTCTCCTCCTGGGTGGGATTCCTAATCTCCCAGGTCCAGGAAGGGGCCTGCAAAACTTCCCTCCCGCCTTGCCCTCCCATTTCCCCAGCTTCTGCATTTGCTCCTGAAGGCTCATTTCCCTCCTGCATTACTCATTGGCGAGTTCTGTGAAGATCATTTCGGGAGAGCGCGCTGTCTCCAGCCAGCTCATCCTGCAGCAGCCAGCCTCCCCCAGGACGCCCAGGAACCACCCCCCTGCTTTTTTTTTTCAGAAAGGGCCAACTCTTTTTTTTCCCTGAAGGTGGCAGTGGAAGAAAAAACATGACTCCCTTTGAAGATTTAGGAATTTTATTACAAAACAGATGGAGCGGCGAGCGTCCCCGTTGTCCCCGTGTGCCCAGGAGCGCTGACAATGGAAACCACAGCCCCACAAAGTGGCGTCCACCTGGGGCCGGGCGGCCTCCCCGGGCAGCCGGGCACCGTCGTGCACCGGCCCAGCGCTAAGGGACCGCCGCCTCGGCCAGCCTCCTCGCTCTCCCCTCTCAGTCCCTCACCAAGATAATTGAGGATCATAATGCTGGGGAAGGAGCCAGCGGCTCCCGCGGGCCGTCAGGTACCTGCTCCCGTCTTCATGTCATCCGTCAGCATTGAGCTCCTCTGTCATCTCTCCTCAGCCTTCAGCGTCGCGCTCTCTCATCGTGTTCATTATCTCGACTCAGACCAGCCCTCCCCCCGCTCCCCCCATCCAGTAAATGCATCTTTGTGCAACTCTCAGTCTCCGATTATGAATCGATGATCATGTGGTATAAGAGAGATAGATGGCTTTTAGTTCCATCTTGTCTCCCCTAATTGTAAAATATTAGTTACATTACACTGTGTCTTTTGATTAATGGAACTTATTTGGAGTAGCCTATCCGAGCCCTCCCCCTTCTAAAGTCCTCCACTGACTTTTGAGAATTGAGTGATTTCACTTAAAGCAGACAAATAGGCCCTTCAGCGAGGAGATGGTGAGGCTGTGATACTGTGGGCAAGACACCAAGTTGTGTGTTCTGGGAGAGGCTTCCACCGGCAAGTGCCGGGCGACTGATGCATGCCTGCACCGGGAACTTCTGCCCTTCTTCATTTCACCCCCTTTTTGGCAAGCTTGGCCCATCTTGCTGACTTGCAAAACAGGATGTGAAACAAAATCGAATTAAAATTACATAAATTGCAGCTTGCCACATTTCCCACATTCAGCTTGCGAGGAGCTGGTCAAATCTGAAGTTGGATGCATTTGAGCTCTGGCTACCCCGGCTCCCTTCTCTGTGTACAGGGCAGGGCGTCAAAGGAGCATTCTGCAGCCCACATGTGACATGGGGAGATGTTTATCCTTTAATGCAGGATTCATCTCATTTGGTGCTATTTACTTAAATATGTCTGCTGATAAAGTCCTTGCTATGCAAAGGGAAGTTGGTGGCTCAATCCCTTATTATAAATAATCGCTGTCCATCTTTTGGTGTAAATTCAAGGACATGCTCTCTTTCAACATATCTGCTCAATTAAAAAGGTCTATTTACTGTCCATGTGTATAACGTCTACATCCTGGGGAAATATGAAGACTGACTTCATAAACAAATCAAACTATCAAAAAAAGGCACCACAGATTAGGAGTTCCAGAATGCATTTTGATAGGGGCCCTTTCAGGACACATGCTGTAGAAAATGTGTGCAAATATTTATATCTGTTTTTGTAGGATATGCTTAGTAGTTTATTCTGACCTTTGGATTTTTATTTTTACTTTTATTCTCATGATTCTTGCAGACACTGACTGTTACGTATTTTCTGGGGACACGCTATTTCATTTAATGTACTAGAGGCAGAAGATTGATTTTATTATGTGTATAGGAAGCTGGTAATGTTTTACTTTATTTTTTTTTTAAGAGCATAACAATGTGTTTATGGCTGCCAGGAAAAGTGAAGGCAGCAGAACAGCTATGCCCGGGTATAAAATTCGTTCTGAGAATTAGATGCCCAGAAACATGTAGATTGAAGATGGGAGGGCTCAGCCCTCCCCTTCAGCTCGCCCCACCTCCCTGCTCCACTCTGCACGGGGCGCCTGGCAGGTGTCCGGAGAACCAGTGTCCACGTCTGCTCTGGGTTCATAACTCAGGTACCCAGATGGCTCCCTCCTGTCACCCGAACCTAAATTTGGGATTTTATTTTTTCCTTTTTTATGTGTGTTTTGGTCCTTGCTTTGGGGAAAGTGTATGCTTGAGGACTCTTTGTTCTGGGTATCAAGGGACTTTTTTAAATGTCAGCTGAGTTTGGGCTGTTGTGTCTAATAAACCTCCTTAGAGCTTAAGATGCACTTTCTCCAAATTTTCATCAGCAGCATCGCTCACTTAGTTATGTGCATCCATCATCTTTTGAGAGTATTTTATAGAATATTCTTACTACAGCATGTGAATGCATATTGACAATTGTTGGCACTTTTATATATTCCACGATACACATTTATCTGTTATGGATCCATAATACCAAATGTGTAGTAAAAAGCTATATCAAAAGGCAGTTATCCCGCGTGCATAAAACGCTCTCACTTGGTAGCTTTAATTTTCTTACCACCGCTTCTGAAACCCCCACTTCATCCTGATGGACTTCAATATTTCGTTTAAGTGAAGTATGTGCCTGAGAGGGGGCAATGGTGTTTCTGAGGCCAGTGGCAGCTCCGGCGCTTGTCTAGGGGAGGCCCTGCGTTGGGGCTAAGATCACCGTACGAGATGCTGCACACAGCCCTGGCCGCTCCCCCTCCTGGAGCTGGAGATGTGTCATCCCTGGGGACGGGTTGGAGAGGTCGCAGGCACAATCTTCAGGGACCCGGCCTCTGCCAAATAATAGCAGCCGACGTTTAAGATCACAGCGATAGGCAACACGGGCACGCTGCTCGCCAGTCTCTGTGCTCAACTCTCGATGTGCCTCACTGCCTTGGACCTCGCCCCTCTATCTGAGCAGAGCACCAGCGTTAGCCCCTTTGACAGACAAAGAAACTGAGGCTTTGGAGAGATGCTGGCACTCGCTCAAGGCCATGCAGCTGTTAAGTGCTGGAGTTAGGACCACCTGCCTCCAAAACGGGGGCTCTTCTTGCTCCTCGAACCTGTCTGTGTGTGTTTGGAGTAAGTTCGGGCTTTAATCGAGTGCTTCATATCATCCTGTTGTTTTGAAGATTCAATGAGATGATGATCCACTTACAGTAGCTGACACATAGTAAGAGCTGAAATGCCGAAAACAAGTCTGTGTGAAGGGGTGTTGATGCGAGGGACAAATGGGTTTACCCCGCTCGTGCAGAAACCCTTTCTCTCGGGAGACTCTTATTTCTTCTATTCCTCCTCAGTTTTCTAAGGCATTTTGGGAGGGGAGGGAGTCTGGAAGCTCAGTCATTTGGGTAAGCTTTTGGGTTGTTTGTGGCTATTGTGACAACGTGGTTGTCAGGTAGGAAATAAAAATTAGGAGATTTCCTCTAAAAGGAGGACAGCCAGGGCCTTGGGAAGGTGTGTGGACGCGACGCATGTTTGGAGTGACCAGCAGGAACTGGGGTCATCGGGCAGTGCGTGACTTCCCGAGACTGCTCCCCCAGGTGTCATGTGGACTAATGCCTGCAGAAGCTCTCAGCCAATGACAAAGCGTTATACACGTGTGAGAGCAGAGAGTGATGGTGGCGATGGTGAAGAGAAAAAGGGAAAATAGGCACACATGCTCGTTACTTGGGGCTGCAAGGAACAGAATTAGGTTTTGTTGCTTGATACCAGAAAGTGAAAATTTCAGTATGGCTTGTCGTTTGGCATTCTGTGTTTTAAAAAGTAAAATAAACATCTGGTTGTTTGAATGCAAGGGAGAGTCCCCTCCTTCCTTCCCCGCCCCCCAGCCCCCAATTTCAGCCAAGCTCTGTGTGTAAACACAGTCTTAATTGAGATCAGGTTAGGGGAGTCTGGAAAACAAGCTACAATTCAGAACACTGGATGGACATCTTGAGACCTCTCCAGGAATCCAGCAAGAGGTGTTTATTTGCCGACCACCTACTGTGTGCACAGCTTCCTCAGAGATCTGTTGGGATCAAATACCGAGAAAACTGAGCCACTGTCTTGGAGGAGGCTGCGGCTGGGGAGAGAGTCTCCCTGCGGAGGGCCCAGTGCAGGCCAAGGCTCACCGTCGATGGAGGGGAGACTGGGGCTCCAGGGAGGAAGGACCAGGAAAGGGACTGGAATCCAGATGATTAAGCTCACGACGAATTTGGTAATGAAGCTTCTTTTAGCCTCCATTCAGCTCCAGTCTCCCTTTCTGTATAACGATGTCTATTTTGAGACTCAGGAAAGAAATGCTTCAATTTGCAAGTAAATGTTTGGTTGTTTATTAATAATCGCGTAAAGTATTCCATTGGATTCTTTGGCACTGAATGGCTGACTCTTCAGTCTCATCCTTAGAGGAAGATCTTGGGGTTCTTTGGTGGTTCAGAGAGGAGGAGTCTGGAGCCAGACCACTTGGTTTCAAACCCCAGCTGCCCCATCTCCAGCTTCCCCTGGGCACATTACCGACTGTCTGTGCACCTCCGCCTGGAAGGTGGGAGGACCTACTTGGAGGGCTGTGTGAGGACTAAATGAGATGCTGTGGTGAAACCCTGGCCCATAATCGGTCGTCTCAGACTTAAAACAAGGGGAGAGGAGTATCTGGTAAAAAATGCACCCACTGCAAACAAAACCCTTTTTTTTTTCTCTTTTGGCGATGCTCGATCCCGCTTTCCCTTCCATTTTAGTAAATCATTTTGGAAGGAATTTTGTAGCATGAGTAAAGATACTGGCTAATTATTTATGGCCTTGGGGGGTCAGTGAGGCTGCTTCTGACAGTCTGAGCCAGGACAGGTAGAACCTGTTTCTAGGGGAGCAGAGGGCTGAAGGTGGGAGGGATATCCATTTGGGTGTCTTCCAAATGCCTCCCAACAAAATCTAGAATATCTCCCCAAAGCAAACCAGCCAGCTGACCAACCTGCTGAACAGGCAGAGACGGTCAGGATCTCTCTGTATTAAGAGGGGGGGGTCTGCTCAGGGGAGTCCCTCCCACTCCTTCCTGCCCCCCTGCCTCGCAGACACTGCCAAAGGAGACAGACTTTGCATCTGGGCCAGGTGTCCCAAAAGGTTGGTGGCCGGGGTGGGGAGGGCCTGTCCCTGCCCGGATCCCAGGCCATGTGTAATAGAAAGATCTGAATAATAAAAATCGACTTGTCACCGAGACATTCCTCAACTGTTAGCAGTCAGTTTGAAGGTGGGGGTGAGGGGGGTGGGAAATACCAAAGGACATCAAAGAGGTCTCCCTCTCAGACTCCGCTCTGTTTCAAGGCTCCATAATCTGGGAAGGTTGCGCACTCAATAATTTGCGAGCCTCCAAACACGCAGGTTATTGTTTGTGGACAGATGGTGTATCGCGTTTTATCGCTTTTCCTTCTGTGGGTCCTCATATGTGGGACTGATGTGCATTCTGAAGTCTTTGTCTCCTTGCTAAAATCTCTAATCTAAAACAGGCAATCAAGCACAGAGGCAGGGCTTCAGAAGGCATAATCAGAGTTTTAAAAGCAAAGGGGAGGGGGAAAGCCAGAAATCCAACTGCAGTTATGAGGCAGATGTGTTTGCAGAGGATGCGAGAGGTTATTAGGGTATTAAAAGTGGACAAATGAAAGGGATTCTGGAGCGCAGAGGGAGAGGGCCAGCCGGGTTGCCGCGGCGGCAGGCTCGGGGCGCTGCCTGGCATCACCCCCGCGCCAGGCCGGCCGAGCCCCCATCTTCCCTCCGGAGACAGGGGTCTTTGTCTCCGCAGGCGGCCGTGGCGGGCCGGGAGGCCCCATCTTGGAGCAGCGGCCGCCCTTAAGAGTTAAATCATGTTGATATACAGGAAGGAAATGAAATAGACGAACTCGCTCCTCTTTTCTTCCTACGGATTTTTCTTTTTTATTCTGAAGATAGAATTACTGTTTGTAAGCATCTGAAAGTCATTAGAGGCCCTGCAGTCTGTCAGGTGCCGACGCAAGAAACTGCTGAAGCCCTACGGGTGCCTGCACCGAGGGCTGGGGATTTGTCATGTGCTGATGAGCAGTTATAATAATATATGAGCAAATCACAAGCATTCTGCAAATTAATCAAATTTTTTTCCCCTTCTCCCTTGTCTCTGGGAGAGTGGCTTTGCAGGCAGACGTAGGTGAAACAGTTTTACCCACAGATGGTCGCTCTGGCATCAGATGGAATTTATATAACAGTAATTCTGATTTCCTGCCAAAGTAGCAGAGAACACACCAGGGAGATTGTAGAAGGCGAGTCATGTGGTTTTGCTGAGGTTGTTGTGGGAAGTTTAAGGGGGGAAATCTCAAATTTTCCTCTTTGCCTTTACTGTTTTTGCCTGAAGGGCCAGAAACGGAACGCCATTCTGCCATGGGCGAAATCCGTCACATCTTTTCTTGTGACTCGTGCTGAAAGAGTGCTTCGCAGCTGTTGGAACTGCTGGCCGTGACAGAGCCCCACGACTCCTGCTCCTCGCTTGCTCCTTACAAGATTGAGAGGGGAGTGGGTTCAGAAGGTGGTCGCACGACACGACACGCCGGAAGGAGGCAGGGCCGACTCCTCCACGCGCGGCGCACGCCCGCCCTCCCGCTCCCCGTGGCATTGCTAAACCGACAAGGGCTTTTCTTTTCAAGTGTTTTATTAAATGAAGAGTCTAACAACCCTCACTTTAATTACACACGGGCTCCGTTTATAATTCCTCTGGATTTATTCAAGTCGTTGGAAACGATGGTGCTGGCGATTAAACTGATCATCTTAGTTTAGCCGCTCAAAACCTGGGCGCGTGCTGGTGTGTGTGTGAGTGCGGGGCGTGTGCTGTGTGAGCCTGCACGTGGGTGCGCGTCCTGGTCCCGGGGAGGCCTCCCCGTGCTCTGACACCCCTCCCCCTCCCCGCCCTAACCGCCATCTCCCTTCGGAAACCGTGTCTTGCATGGGATGGGGAGGTACCCGAGTTGACACTTGGAGACACTGGTTCTCACCACAAGGTGCCTTTCCCCTGCGGAGGAGAAAATGATACCAAGATGGCGTGGAGACTGCATTATGCAACAAAGTCCTGCTGCTGTGGGTTTTTTCTTTTTTTTTTTTTTCCTAATGTAAAGCCCTGCCCATTTGTTTTGGTTTACGTGACTACAGAGAAATAAGTGGATTAGACGGAAACTTTAGCATGCTTCATTGCAGCTGGGTGCCGACATCTGTCATTCCTCAGCCATATTCTGGATCATGCCAGCCAGAGAAAGCAAAGTCTGACACCTTTGATTTTAGAGAGAGCCTTTTATAGGGGGAAAAAAAGAGAAGAAAGGAATAGTATTCCCTTTGTGACTTCATAGGAAAAGCCACCTTTCTTCTATGCTTTATTTATTTTATTTTATTTTTGGCATGTGACAACATTAGTGGCACCCGGCGAGGGCTGAATGTAGAAAAGTTTATGCTTCCATATTTCCTCTTTACTTTGTGATTTTCTATTGTTCATGGTACCAATTTGTTGAATTGGGCATGTTAAAAAGTAGCTATTTAAAATACATCCAGTGTGCCCACCTCTATGGATATATACTGTGGGTATGGATTGTGGGTGTCTGATTCCTTTATGAAAGAGACATGTGTGATTCTCTCTCACACATAAACACATTAATATAATACGGCAGCACTGAAATTTGATTGAATGTGACTGTTCCCGCTACACTGTTTTTGGTGAGATGCTCTGCAACCCATTCGAGCCCCCCGCAAAACCGTATAAGCCCCCCCAAGAAATGTGCTAATGTTTTTATGGCGGATGTGTGTGGGTAGTGAATCACCCACAGATAACCTCGGATGCCAGCTTTTAGTGGACTGGATATCTATTTTCTTACCGTGTTTTCTGCTGGGGCTTTTGCAGGTTTGCTCCCTCCCCCCGTGTCTTTTCTAGGGTGGCACGGTGCATAGCACCTCCTTGGCACATGCCAAGTTACAGTGTTGGCCCCCCTCCCATATTTAAATTGTACAATAAAACTGAAACTACAATTAAGGGCTGATATGTTCATTTTAAGCGACACAATGGAAAACAGGAGACTATTGAACTGGCAGAGACCACCCACTTGCTTATTTCACTGGGTGTGTGTAGGAATGCAAACTCATCTGCCCGATGAAAAACCACACGAAGACCTCACCCACCGTCCCCACCCCACCCCGAAGAAGGTGAGGCCCTGGTTGTTGGACGCAGACAGTACCAAGCAGGGACTGAGAGTGCCAAGGCCACCAGTGCCAGGAAGGTGGTGGCGGGGTGGAGTGGGCCAATGGGTGCCGGGCTGGGGGGGCCACTGGGACCCAGCTCTGAAGTGGCTGCATCAGGGAAGATCTTGCCAGGCCTTTGGACTTTTCAAGATAAACTGGAAATCCGTGTTTTTACATGAAATCTCTTTGTTTGGAAACATTGGCAATACCTTAATTTTTTTTTTAAATAGCATTGGGGACAAAAAAATAAATATGTATGTGCCTCCAGCTTGTGACCTCTGAGGAGGGTGACAGCATGTATGTCTAGAGTAGTGATGGACTCCGGGGAGTGGCCCCCTTAGCCACCTGGGCGTCCTGGCTCTTGGTCAGGTTGGGCAGGGCCATCCCAGCACAACGGGAAGTGCAGGGTTGAGGACCCTGGGGAGGGCAGAGTGGGGAGGAGAAGGCAGGGTTCACGGAGCTGCCACTGGGAGACTGAACTCCCCTGCAGACAACAGAGAAAGTGCAGAGCCGCTCCGTGACCCAGTGTGCACCTGAAAATGGCCGAGCCCCTGTGTGCCCTCTGTGAACACGGGGAACGGGAGGAGGAGTGTGGCAGCCAGGACTGGGGTTCCCAGGGGTCTCCAGGATTTTCCTGGTGAGGAACAGAGCAGGGCAGCGTGGGGCATTCCAGGTGTGGAGCACAGGCAGGTGTGGGCAGCCTGCAGGGGAGGGGTCTGCAGGCTCACCTGTCGGGAGGAAGGACCCAAGCAGGGAGGAGGGAGGCGAGGTCCGGATATGTCCTCACAAGACCAGAAGCTGAGATGAGCCTGCTCAAGGTTGGGGCTGCCCACCCCAGGGTGTTCCCAGGGCCCAGTGAAGGCGAGAACATGGGGCTGGGCAGAGGGGCCACCCCCATGGAGGAGTGAGCCCTTCCTAAGCAGATGCTCAAGGGGGACAACTCCCGCCCCGCCCTTATCCAGCTCCTACTGGGTGCAGAGTCTCCAGCATCTTAGTGAGGGAAGCCCGCCAAGCCTGCGTCACAGGAAACCACCAGTGAGCAGTGCCGGGTGGAACATGGTCAAGTGCCCAGTTGTGTGGCATCTCTGATAAGTGTCCCTGGGGCTCGGCAGGCTGTGTCCTGAGAAAGGCTTTGGCAGGTCTGACTGAAAGCAGATTTGGGGGCTGGGGTTGGACAAATTCCTGGTGGAGATGGCAACGAGTATTAGGTAAGAAGGGGTTGCAAGTCGGAAAGCCGGGCCAAGGCTGCAAAACGCTGTGGTGAGAAATAGGGAGCCATCGAAGGCTGGAGAGCAGGGGTGGGCACGAGTACGGGGGGACCGGGGACTGGCTTGGTGGGGATGGCATGCCCGCTGCCTTTTTTCCTTCTGGTGTCCTTCTCCTGCCCTGAGGGTCCTCGCTGTTGTTCTGGGGTGGGCTGTGTCCCCGTGGGCCTCATGGTGCCCAGAGGTGGGTTCCTAGGGGGCAGGGCTCGCTGTTACTGCTTCTGCCAAACGGCTGGCGTCTCTCCTGCCCATCTTGTTGCCACAGGAACTTCTGACAACTGTATTTAGCCCCATATTCCCAAGGAGGGAAGATATGGATTTTAAAAGTGTGAGGAGGAGGTGCTGCATTGGCTAATTTTAGAACCCCTCCCATTTTTGGCATCTCTTCAGTAATTTCACTTTTATTAAAAACTTAAAAAAACAACTCCAGCTTTATTGTAGCACTGCTATCCAACTTTGATTCACTTGTTTTTTTCTAAGGGTGTTAACCTAAAAAGTGGTCAGCTTGGTTCCATCTAAGATCCCCTCCAGGCCCGTGGTGTTCCAGGCACCCCTTCCCCTGGAAATGTTGGGAGAGAGAAGAGAGGCTTAGGAGGGGCAAGGTTTGCTGTGTGATGTTGGGTGAGCCGCCAGCCCCTCTGTTCCCTGGCTCCCGCCTTGCACCGAGGGCAGTGTCCTCTCTCTTTGGCCTCTCCTAGTGTTTCTTTCAGGAATAAATGCGCTTGCCCAGAGACAAACACTGGGTGTTGTTAGAGCATTATTATATTACACATCTAAAAATCTCCAAAAAAGGAAAGTAAGTTCATCGACCCTTTGAAGGTTATTTAATGATAAACATAAATGCTTTCATAAAATCCGGGGATGATTTAAGACCCTGAATCAATAGACGCCTGTGAGTGCCAGCCGGCCTGCGCTTCAGACTGGCTCTCTGACCACCCAGGCAGGCTGGTGGCTCCGCTGAGCACGTGGGCAGCTTGGGGCAAACAAATAAACACGATTTCAGGTGAAATCCACGTGGCATGGGCCACAGATGGGAATGACGTTGCTCAGGAAGGGGCCACCATGAGGACAGGGGGAAAGAAGGGCCACCCTCCCGAGGCTGGTCCTTCCGGGGTCCTGGGCTGCGAGGGGAGGTGAGGGTACTGCGCTGGGAGGATCTGGGAGACTCCGAGACCCCAGCCAGATGCTCTTCTCTGCAGACGCCGCCTGGAATCCAGCCTCAGCTCAGCTTTTGTGCTAACTGACTTGAACCTACGGCTGCAGGGCAGCAGGAAGGCGCAGTGGGCTGAGCCCTGGCTGCAGGCTTGGGGGAGCTGCTGCAAAGCTGGGTCTGCCTTTCTCTGGCTTCGGGGCCCTGGACAAATGTGGAGCCTCTGGGGGCCTCGGTGTCCTCGGCTGGCAAGTGGAGATGCTAACATCTGACTTCAGCATCCTCAGAGGAGCCAAATGCTCATAGATCGCCTAATCCAAGGCTAGCGCACAGTAGGCTCCTAATAGACGGAGTATTTTAGTACTCACAAACCATTTATTTAACTCCTCCTATGTGCCACCCGTCGTGCTAAGCATTTTACAGGCGTTATCTCATCTAATCCTCACAGTGACCCTATTAGTGAGCTATTATTGTTAGGCCCACTTTACAGATGAAAAACTGAGACTTGGAAAGGTTCAACAGCTGGCCAGGAGCACACAACCCAGAAGAGAGAGATAGGGCTTGAATCCTGGCATCTGACTGAGGGCCCGCACCCTTCACACCGTGCCCGAGCCACATAGGTGCTGTGTCCTGGTGGGGCTGTGGTTCTTACTCAAGCCCCACTGCGCTGTGCCCTGCCCTTGGGCACAGGCCCAGGAGGGCATTGATGTGTCCCTTCCCCAGGGGACACCTGCTTGGCTCCATGACACTGGGGCCACACGCTTACTGTGGCCATCTCCTGAGCTGGAGGGCTGTGTTGTCACTGTTTACTGAAAATCAACCGAATTCACTTTTTAAGAAATTTTAAAGTAAACTTTTTATTTTAATATAGATTTTAAATTACAAAATGTTGCGAGGATAGTGCAGAGAATTCCAATATTTCTCACAACATTTCCCCCTATTATTAACATCTCACATTAGCAGGGTACATTTGTTACAATTAATGGCCCAATATTGATATACTATTATTAAGTAAAGTTCATATTTTATTCAGATTTCCTTAGTGTTTACCTAATGTCCTTTTTCTGTGCCAGGAGCCCATCCAGGACACTACGTTACTTCTAGCTGTCATGCCTCCTAAGGCTCCTCTTGGCTGTGACAGAGTCCCCGTCTTCCGTTGTTTTTGATGACCTTGACAGTTTGAGGAGTATTCTGTAGAATGTCCCCCAACTGGGCTTTCTCATGGTTAGACTTGGGGTGTGGGCTTTGGGGAGGAAGGCCACAGAGGTGAAGTGCCTTCTCATCTCGTCACATCATGGCACGTGCTGTCACCCTGACCATGGTCACTTGTTCGTGTTTGTTGGGTGTCTGTACTGTTCCTGCCTTCCCGCTTTCCACACTGCACTCCTGTGAAGGAGGTCACCACGCAGCCCACACAAATGAGTGGGCGTTATGATCTGCCTCCTCTGGCGGGGGGGGTGGCATTTATCCATCCTTCTCCACGTAGTTATTGATTCGATCACTTAGTTATGTCAGTATGACTTGTGGATGCTTATTTTATACTTTGGGTTATAATCCAGTACTATGTCACTTTGCTGCTGATGTGTTCCAGCTCTGGCCATCGGGGGCTCTTTCACTTGACTCTGTGGTATTTTGACATATCCCTATCAATGTGTGGGGTGTTTTTTT
Source organism: Tapirus indicus (assembly GCA_031878705.1). NCBI lineage: Eukaryota > Metazoa > Chordata > Mammalia > Perissodactyla > Tapiridae > Tapirus > Tapirus indicus. Next base: position 2,385,738 of record CM062926.1, read on the forward strand.
TTTTTTTTGGTGAGAAAGAGTTGCCCTGAGCTAACATCTGTTGCCAATCTTCCTCTATTTTGTATGTGGGCTGCTGCCACAGCGTGGCTGGTGAGTGGAGTAGGTCTGTGCCTGGGATCTGAACCCACGGACCAGGGCCACTGAAGCGGAGTGCATGGAACTTGAACCACTCGGCCACAGGGCCGGCCTGATGTGTGGTTTTCTGAGCGATCCCTCACCGTCTGGCTCCAGGTGCTCCAGGATCGCCTTGTGTATTTCCTGCTCTGGCCCTGGAATCAGCCATTTCTCCAAGGAGCCCTGGTTCCTTTCTCGGAGAATGGTATTGGAAATCAAGTTCTGGGTGCTCAGTGGGCTTGTGGCCACTGCAACGTCCTGGGTTCTCTGCCCTCTCAGCTGACAGAGAAGGAAACATATATGTGTATACTAACCCCTGCATATACTCATCTCTATGTTATATACATTAAGGTAAACACAAGTTCATGCTGATGTCTCCAATCCATCACCACATACATCAAAATTCACTTTTAAAATATTTTTTGGTAGTGTTTTAAATTAAACCCCAAATCACAGGAAATTTAAAACCTAAAATTATTTATACTAAGGATATTCCAAAGTGTTTTAGCATTTTTGATTAGATGGATGAATATTTTTTTGAAAACTGAAAACATAGATTATGTACCTGATTAGAATCATTCTTGCCTATTTGGAATTAGGGAAATTAAAAAACATACATATAATGTGTGCCACTGAGAAAAGGGCTCCTTCTGTCGATGCAATGCATGTTTATGTATATTTTTACCTGTCTCATTGCCTCTGCTGAGCCTACTGACCCTGGAGAAGGACGGCAGGGGTCCTAGGTAGGGACCCCCCCAGTTTGCAGCTTTGGGGGCAGAGCAGCAGGCACTCATAGGAAGCAGCAGGTGAGGGCCACGTCGAAACCAGACCAGCGCCCTGCAGGCCTGACCGACTCCTGAGTCTGCTAGTCCCACCGTGCCCAGTGGATTGCTCCCCTGCAGGCGGGGTCCACCTCTCGGGGGGAGTTTCTCACATGCACAATTGGCCCTATAGGTGGAGCCATTTTCTTACCTACCAGCATGCATTTTGCAATTGTCCTTAGTTTCAGGGAATCCAAAGGGCTCTGGCGGGGGTGCAGTAGGAAGCGTGCTGTTATTAGGGAGCCCTCTGGGTACCTCTCAGAGGTGGCTCTTCCTGGGCCTCTAGCCCTGTGCTGTGAGCTGCATCTGAGAGCTGCTTCTCTCCACTTCATCACTTTGTCCCTTCAAGAAAACAGCTCCATAAAACGTGGCTGCAGGAGACCCTTTTAGGGCATCTTAGAAGTACTCCATGACTGTGCTCCAAAGAGGATATTCCAGACAGGAAAATGGGAGTGTCTCCAAGTGGGTGGGCCCTGGGCCGCTGCAGGCCCGGGGAGATCCCCGTGGTGCTGCTGGTCACTGGGGCTCTTGCTCTGCCAGCCAGGACTCTCCCATGTTTTCCTGCGTCTCAGGGGTCTACACCAGCCAGGGACAAGTGGGCTGTGGCCAGGGCTGATCCAGAAGCCAGGGCAGCATTACGCCTCTTCATTTACCCGCTTGTTGTCTTTTTCCATTTGTTTCAATGAACAGTAAGAGGGCCCTGTGTGACCGAGCTGGAAGTTAGCCCTGGTCTGTGAGATGGCTGGGCCGGCTGAGGACACAGGGCTTTGCCTGTGTCACTGTGTCTGCCAGGGACCCTGCTCTCCACCATGTACTTCTGGGACCCTCTTCTGGGCTCTCTTCCTGTGTTGACCACAAATCACAGACCGTGCTTCTGGGGATTGTTTCTCTCCTGTCTGGGATGTCCTTGTTCCCGTGTCCAGAGTTGTGCCTCCGTCCCCAGCGACAGGCCCTGCCGCTGGGAAAACTGCATGTGTCTCTCCTCAAGAATGTTCTTCTCTCGAGGGACACTTTTGGGCTCCCCACCCCGAGCCATCTTTTGACTGGAAAGTGGAGCCTTGCTCCAAGCAGTTGGATGTCCTCCCCTGGTGAACACGGGGCCCCGCCCTCCTCCCACCTGCATCTCCAGTAGGTCGAACTCCTGCAGGCAGCCTCGAGACTGGCGGCCAGTCATCAAGTCACGCATTGGGTGGGCGTAGGGTCAGGCGTGCAACATTAATGCCCTTCCCGCCCTTGTGGTGCTGAAAGTACTGCATTATCCCAACAGCCATCTGCTTGGGGAATGTATGCAGCAGGCACTCAATGTGTGCTCATGGAGTGGGCTGGGTTCTAGGAGTTGTGGATGGGAGCTTGGACAGAGAGTTTACAAGGCCTGTGGCTCGGTGCCAGCCATGTGCTCAATGCCAGGCTTTGATGGGGGTCTTGAGGCCACGGTGGTGCCTGTGTCCATAAGGGGTGTGGCATGTGACGTGTGCGCAACATCACACACACATATACACAGTACAGGACACACCCTTCTGGCTGTTTATGGACTCCCTCCTGGAGCATCCTTGGATCCTGACCACAGATACCCCTTGGCAGAGACTCTTCCAACAGGCAGTTTGCACGGCGTGACAGGCGGGAGGGAGGGATGAGCACCTGTTTGGAGACGACCTGCTGTTGAATTCCTGATCAGAAACCAGCTCGCTGTGTGTACCTGACTTTGGACAATTATTTGGTCTCCCTGGGCCCAGTTTTCCTATCTGAAAAATGGGAAGAGATATCTCTACCGTGGATCCCTCCTAGCGATGGCGAGGTCAATTGAGGCGGTCCCGTAAATGTGCTCTGATGAGTGGGTGTCAGAACGTTTCCTCGCCGCCCCAGGACCAGACACCAGAGGCTGGTCGCCGGCTCCCGGCCTCTCTCCTATCCACCGCCCCACACCTGAAGAGAAACCATCGGTTTGAAGCGCCTGGAAGCCCCGTCGACTCACCCCGCGTCTCCCCCGAAACCCGCTGCCCACAAGTGTGAGCTGTAATTGATGGATGGTCCCCCAAGGCCAGGCGGTCTCCTCTCCCCCTGAGGGGCAGGGAAAGAGCAGATCTTTCCATCGCAGCAAGTAAGAAAAATACCTCGTTTCCCCACTTTCGTTATAAACAATGTACGACTTGCTTTCTCCTTACTCCTCTTGACCCTCCACACTGTATACATATTTATATATTATTCATAGTGGATTAAAAATGAATGTACTCTTTACCACGGCTCCACGGCGCAGTGACAATACAAATTAACGTATGATGTACTTACTTTTCACATGGCAGTGATGGGGAATGTTGATGGCCTCAAAGTGAGAGGTAGAAAGAGGGGAGTGGAGTGGGGCGGGCAGTGGGGGGGGGGCGCCCGTCTGGCCGCACTGTCAGGGCTCAGGGCCCTGGCTACAAAAGGATACTGGGGCTATTCTGGGCAGCTGCCTTGCTGCAGAGCTGGAAAGGCCTTCCCGCTTCCCTTCTCCGGTGCAATGAAGTCCAGTCTCAACAGTGGGTCTTTGAGCCTGGCTCCTGCCGGCTTGCCCACCAAGTGTCACCTCCACCACATTGACCTGCTTCTAGGCCACTGCACTAATCCCAGGCTTCCTGTCCCTGCGCTTGGGGTTAGGCATGTTCTTCTGTCTGGAGTAGCATTCCTCTCCTTTTCCCTTCTCCTGGCTGCCTCTCTCATTCTTTCTTCCATCCATCCATCCATCCATCCATCCATCCATCCATCCACCCATCCATCTATCCATCCATCCATCCATCCACCCACCCACCCACCAATCCATTCTTTTGCTTGGGTATCTGTGATGTGCCGAGCACTATGCTAGGTGGTGAGAAACAGCAATAATAAAAAAAAAATCGAAAACCAAACCTCACAGTCCCTGCCCCGTGGAGCTGACAGTCTGTCTAGTGGGGAAGACAGATGTCATTGTCTGTTTGTTCAGCTCCTGCTGTTGGAAGCTCTCCTGCAGAAGAGTTGGCTATGATGTGCCTTGTGGCGATCATGGTGACTCTGGGGTCATTGGTGAGGCCTCCCTGAGGCCGAGGCAGCTGTGCTGAAGGGTGTGACCACGGTGATTAGATGATGTAGGGGAAGGGAGCATTCCGGGTTAAGGGAGCAAGAAAGGATTGAGAAACAAGAAAGAATTGAGCAAAGGTCCTGTGTCAGGAAAGAGTAGGAAGCATTTGGAGAACAGAGTCCTGTGTGGCCAGAGGGCAGAAACTCTAACTTTGAGGGTGAGGGTTTGGAAGGATGCTCAGGGGTTCACGTTCCTCCTGGCTGAGCTCTTGGAACCCCCAGTCACATCTACTGTATCACAAACTGCATTGCCACAAAGTGCTGTTTTGGCCTAGCCCCTCACCAGAATAGCACCTTCTGGATGGGGAGATCCTTTCTGCTCAGGGCCTGACTCACAGCCATCCCAACCCACAGTGACTGATCTTCATCCAAGTGAAATGCTGCCATTCACAACTTGTTCCTTTGGACTTCGAAGGTCTTCCAGCCCCCCCAAAGCCCCATTCGAAGGCAAACACATGGATGAGGAGAGCGGATTGGTGGCTCCCAGAGGGGAAGGGCGTGGGGCACAGTGAAAGGGGTGAAGGGGCACATGTGTACGGTGACAGGTGGAAACCAGACTTTTGGTGGTGAACACGATGCAGTCTATATAGAAACTGAAATGTAATGACGTACACCTGAAATTTACACAGTGTTGTAAACCAATGTGACCTCAATTATATAAGTAAGAAAAAAAAGGCTAATGCCCAGGAGAGAGACAGTTTCTTAAGCTTTAATCAAAGACCACCCGAGGTGGGCAGGCTGGCACAAAACAGTGGCACACGAAACACTTACTGAATCAGACCTTTGGGTGAAGAACAAAGCATAGCCTCCCTGACCAGGCTTAGGTGATCAACAAGATGAGAACAAACAGCAACCACAACGATGACAAACAGCTGACAGTTGTAGAGTTCTTTATCATTTACGAATCTGACACATCATCTCCGCTGATCCTCACAACATTCCTATAGTGTAGGCATTAGTATTATTCACCCATTTTCAAGGTGTGGAAACTGAAGCCGTGAGAGATCAAGTTCCTTCTTCAAGGTCAGACAGAGGAAACTGAAGTTTGGGTGTTAAGTAGCATCCCAGCCTCACGAAGGGTGGAAGCTCTGCCTTGAACCAAGCTCCTGGCGGACGTGACCTCTCTACTACGGGGCAGGAGGACATCTGAGAGCAAAGCAAAGCAGCCAAACCCAGAGAGCTCTCGTCTTCCGATTGGCCAAAGTCCACCCTGGAGTGTGGTGCTTCCCAGTGGAATTAAACTTGAAAGAGACTGTTGTCTTGATGCTTTTCTCTAATGGGGACTGACCGGGCTGGACGTCCTTATTCTCCTAAATTCAACCACCATGAAAGGCTGTTGGATTCAACTCTGTCTTAAAGCTTGTTCTGCTTCTTGGAAATTGATGAACATTAGCATCTTCATTGCCACCTAGAGACCCAGGAGAATTGCCAAGTCCATCTCCAGTTGACCAAGGTGGTGCAGGCAGCATGGCTGGTCTTTTTGTTTCATTAAAATGAGACGGATGGGGACCGCCCGGTGGCGCAGCGGTTTAGTCCGCGCTTGGCAGCCCGGGGTTCGCGAGTTCGGATCCCAGGCGCCCGCGGACGCACTGCCTGTCAGCCATGCCGTGGCGGCATCCCATATAAAGTGGAGGAAGATGGGCATGATGTTAGCCCAGGGCCAGTCTTCCTCAGCAAAAAGGGGAAGATTGGCGATGGATGTTAGCTCAGGGCTGGTCTTCCCCACAAAAAAAAAAAAAAAAAAAGAGACGGATGGAAGTTTGCAGAGTTTACAGCCCACCAAGGGGCTCCCCTGTCACCCCGAGGGCTGCAGTGGCTTCTCCTCTGAGGATGGGGTGACTTGCCCCCATCTGGAGATCTGGTTTCCTCTGAGCCCCACATCCACCTCTGTGGGACAGTCAGAAAGCTCCAGCAGATGTCCACGGGCCTCTTGCTGCCTCTGCCTTCAGTCAGGTCCTTCCTTCAGTCTCCGCATTTGAATTCTGCAGTGAAGCAGTCAGTGGAGCTCCTGGCTCTGGGTTTGTTTGAAGCCCTTTCTTATGTTCTCTGACCAAAAGCCAGCAGACCTCGTGTCACACCGTGCTTGTGCCGATACTAGGGGCTTCACGTGGACAAATGGTGTAGAGAAATTTGAAACTTCTCATCCAGATTTAGCTGGACTCAGAAATGTATCACGTTTCCAAAAGTGCTTTGCATAGCCACAGCTTCTGTTTGGGAGTGAGTGTTCCCATCACCAAAGGATCAACCTGTCACTGGAATTTGTTTCTTGGAAGAGCACAATGCCTTCTTCTGGACCCATCATAGCTCCTCACAATCCCCTTCCCTCAGGGAGGACCTCTCACTTCTTCAAAGAAGTTTCTCCTATATCAGTCTCATGGGAACCTTTCAACAAACCACTCAGAAGGTTGTGTGTGTGTGTATCCCACAAAAACACATTGTAATCATGGTTCTCGAAAGGATTTTGGAGAATCAGGGGATCTGAGTACTTTATATCCATTGGAAATTTGTTTTAAAGTCAAACTGTAAGGTTCGCTATATCTTAACTTTCTCATCTGTACAATGGGGCTGATATCACTCCTTGACAAAGTGCCGTAAAGCTCAAATATGAGGATAAACATACCAAAATGTCTGTGAAAACTGTGGAACGTAGGCCTTCAGGATCTCCAGGTACTACCATTATTGTGTAGAGCTTCTACTCACTAGGTATATTGCAAGAGCAGCATTAATTATGATTCCAGTGTTGTATAGACTTCCTTCTACAAATGTACACATACATAGCGTTAGATACTTTTACGTATAGATTTCTCTCTCATCTAAGTTAAAATGAAAACTAATTCAATACTAATGTTTTGACCACTGAAGTATCCAAATGTTCCAGAATTATTGCATCTTTGACTCTACCGAAAAATAGAGATTCAGATGTAACCATAGGATAAAATCATGATTAATATTTTACAATCAATTGGTGGGAAATCCCGTTGCCACTGATTGGCACCCCGACTCTTCCTTTCAGTCTATGTCCTAACTCCAGTGTGAGGAAGAATAGGGCCATTGACAATCTTTGTAAAAATCCTAAATCCATATTAGAAAGATGAGTCTCAGTTCTCTTTCCCCACCAACCCGGGGCCTTCCCTGTCATCTATGGGAGAGGCACCCAAGCCCTGAGGTGGTACTGGGCACAGGAGGGCAGGAGGGGAATGGTGCTGGGGAATCCTTCTCTTACCTGATGGCCATGGTCCGGGGCCCTCCTGCTGATCGTATGTGCTCCTCCTGCTGTGGTAGGCTGTACGGAAGGCCAACAGCAAGTGGGATTCTCTTGGGTTTCATTTGTTCTTAACTCCAGTGTCTATGATTTGCAAACTGGCTTTTGCAAATGGAAAAGTTGATCAAATTCAGCCTCGTGTTAGGTGCAACAGTAGACACAAAAGAAGCGGAAACTCTATCCAAAAATTTATAATTCCTTCAGAAAAAGGCACAGTGAAGCAGTAAGATAGCATTCAGTTCCACAAACAGTTCACGGCTGCTTGCTCTATGCCCAGTAGTGGACTTGGTACCGGCGACACCAAGATGGTTGTGCTTCCTGCCTCAGAAACTCTCAGCCAGTCAGGAGACCGATACATACACCGCAGCCTGCAATGCAAGCACCCATTTCGGCGGAGCCTTGAAAGAAGAGCGAGGTTTAGGCCTGCAGAGACTGGAAGTGGTATTTCAGGGAGAGGGTGGCACAGCAAGGGCATGGAGACCCTGCAGAATAAAGCCTTTTTACAGAGACCATTGAATGGTTTGGTTTGGTGTGGGCAAAGGGGGCATGCTCAGGAGGAGACCGCAGAGGTGGCTGGAACGGAGCTACATGGTCCTGACCGTTCCCTGGGCGGGGGGAGGGAGGGCAGCCATCAAGGATTTGGGGCAAGGCGATCACAGCTGAGTGTCTGCTTTAGGTGCTCACTCTGTATCCCTAGGGAGGATGGGCTGGAGGTGGGGAAGCTGGAAGCATGAAGCCCTCCTACAGGCTGCCATGTCTGTAGTCTAGGCAAGAGCCGGTACACACTGGGCCAGGCTCTGGAGGAGGGATTGTAGAGAGAGATTCAACAGGTAGAATGGACTCCTCTCGGAGACCCGCTGGCTAGGAGGGCAGAAGGAGAGAGCTAACTGCTGACGCCCGCTAAGAAAGAAGCGAGAATCCAGCACTGTGTGCAATTCGGTGGAAAGCGAGCTTCCACTCCAAACATTTGGTTGGCCTCCAGCTTCTCAGGAACAAGACTGTTTTGCTAAGTAGATACTCAGATTCTGCTATTACTGCTCTAGAAAAAGTGCTGAATATGCTGTTTGGGTGTTTTCTGGGATAAATGGTTGGGCCCGTTTATTTACTTGTTTATTTTTCTGAGCAAATGAAACCCAGGCCTGGGCCTTGACCTCTCCGGTGCTGGCTGGGACGGCACTAGTGGGCTTCCAGGAATGGCACATCAACAGCTTCCCAGCAGCGGGAGAATGCAATTGTTCCATTATAACTTCCCAAACCAGATGCTTGCCGGTTCCTCAAGATGGCAGAAATGTGTGCATGTCTGCTGTGCCTCAGAACAGAGAACTCTAGCGTGGACAATTAGGTGGATTTCCACAGAAATCCATCTTCTGTTCTGATTTAGAGCCTTTCTAGAAAAGTTTGATTTCAAGGGTCACTATTCAAAATTTAACTTCTTTAAAACTATGCCGGTTGGCCTTGATTATCTGAACGTCCTGGTTCCTGCCTGCTGTCTTCTAGGGTCTCCTCTTGAAACTGTGAGGTCTCACAAATTCCTCCTGCTTAGCACTTCCAGCTCCACCCAAGAGCAAGGCTTGGGGCACAACCCTCCTCACCCCACCCCCCAAAACACACTCCCTTGTCATGCTTGGTTTGCTTATCAATAAAGAGTTAGTGGGGGGATAAGAAAGTGAACTGGCTTTGTGTTGAGACCTGAGTCAGAATCCCAGATGGAGGGATTTAGGGTTTTTTTGTGGTGAGCTGGTCTGCAAAGTACAGTCCAGGGGGCAAATCCATCTATTGTCTGTTTTTGCATGCCTGAGAGCTAAGAATTTTTTTTTTTTTTTTGCGAGGAAGACCAGCCCTGAGCTAACATCTGTTGCCAATCCTCCCCTTTTTGCTGAGGAAGACTGGCCCTGGGCTAACATCCGTGCCCATCTTCCTCCACTTTATATGGGACGCCGCCTCGGCGGGGCTGACAGGCAGTGCGTCGGCAGGCGCCCGGGATCCGAACTCGCAAACCCCGGGCTGCCAAGCGCGGACTAAACCGCTGCGCCACCGGGCGGCCCCTATTTTTATATTTTTAAATGGTTGAAAAAAAACACCAAGCAGGAATAATGTTTCATCTGACATGAAAATTATATAAAATTCAAATTTCAGAGTCTGTAAAGTTTTGAATTTTATCAATAAAAACTTGGAAATTTATTTCCTCTCTTGTCACATTAAGTACCTACGTAATGTCTTTGATTTTTGCCTCTTGACCTGCAAAGCCTAAAATATTCACTAACTTTTTGTAGAAAAAGTTCCAGGTGTTGGGCACTTTCTTCTGTCACCTAGAAAGTCTGAATTAGAAACCCTGGTTAGGATGGAAAGATCTTTTAAAACCCTGTTCAAGTTATTATTCGGTAACGTGTTACTTATCCGAGTAACTTATTATTTGTCCAAAAAGATATATTGGCTACTTTTCTATCCTTTGCTCTTTGATTTTTGCAAAGTAATGGTAGTCGTAATATTGGTAATAATGATGATGGGTCTTGCAGCGTTGGGGGCTGGGGAGAGGTAAGCAGCAGAGCTGACGGACCACTCTTTCTGCCTGCAGGTCACAGGCCTTTCCAGTGCCGCTACTGTCCCTACAGTGCCTCTCAGAAGGGGAACCTGAAGACCCACGTCCTCTGCGTCCATCGAATGCCTTTTGACAACAGCCAGTATCCCGACCGCAGGTTCAAGCGCTCCAGAGTCGACTCGGAGGCCTCTGGGAGTTTCGAAGACCCCGCAGCTGTCAAGGCGGGGAGCTCTGCGGAGCTCACGGAGGAGGGGTGCAAGGCCCAGGAGGAGCGCAACTGAGCAACCAACCTGTACATTGCAATATTCTTTTACACAGTTTAAGATTATGCATCTGGTATAAGAGTTTGCTAACTGCATTCCAAGGGGAAAAAAATCATGTACAACCCCCCCACTAGTGTATAGAACATTTAAAAAATTTAAAAAGATATCTATATATATATTAAAAAAAAAAATCCCCAGCCCTTGAAAATGGCTGCTAAACTGTTACCCGGCAACAAGTACTTCCAAACACTGCAGGTGGGAGAAAACTGATTTCAGAAATGCCTGGTGTCCTCTGAGCTTGGGAGAGCTGGGGGCCCTTCCGACCCGAAAGCCGTCTTTGTCCAAAAATCATGCTCTTAACTGAAAAACGATACCTTCTAAATGATTGAGTGTTGCCTTGAAGATGGAGGGGCTGTGTTTTCGTTGTCGAAAACACCGCTATAATCTGACACCAGCTGCTGTCATTTGCCTAGCACCTTAATGAGATGTGTTGGGAGGCAGCCGCGGTGCCAGTCAGACTGGAGCGGTCACTGCAGAGAAAATCAATTCACGTGGTCGTCACTGCACTCTCGGAGAAACCTTAGACGGCCCGCAGCCAGCGCCGGGGCTGACCGGCGCTGCAGTGGATTTGCCATTTTAATGTGCATTTAAAAAAAATACACAGCCAATGAATCAATGGTCAGGAAGCATCTGCAGACAAATGTCCATGCAGGTTTGATGAGTAATTCCTTTTTTTAGATCAAATTGCAGTATTGAGGGAAATGCTTTTTTCTTGGTTGTCTTCTTTTTAAAAATTTTTGATGAGAAAGAAGGTTGCTAATAAAAAAAATTTAGGGGTACATTATATAAAATGTTTAGAAAAATTAGCCAACCCTATCCATAGAAGGTGCTGGTGAGAAATTTATGTACTAATAGAAAGATTGTTCTTTATTATGATTTTTAAAATTTTACTTGAATGAAGGCTGCTCCGGTCCTTATTAGATTTTTCTCATGTGTTAGTTTTTATAAGTGTCACAGACATGAAGCGAGATTTTCTTCTCCAGCGAGCTCTTATGAAAGAGCTTGTATTAAAATATGAATCCAAGCATCCTACTCTCAATTGCTAATGAAGAAAACTGTTTGAGTTAAATGTCTGTTTTTGTAAAACAAATGTGTTCTCTATTTTTGTAGATTTTAGATTTTCTACTGATTGGATACTCCAAATTGATCAAGTTCTGCACCACCCGGAGGGAGATTTTGAGGGCCAATAATGAAACACTTCACTCAGTTTTTAAAAAAAGATTTAAGAAGACTAGTTAAGGGTTTATCCTTGAATCTGCTAGAATGGCGTAAAAGTTCAGCCTCTTCACATACTTCCTTTGAGTGACATGAAATTGGTGCTGTCGTTTGTGGTGGTAGAGAAGTATTGAAGTATCAACTTCTTCTAAAACAAAATCATTCAGACTTAAAAAAAAAAAAAGTCGATATTTCCTTGCAGGCTGGGAGCACAGAATAAAACCCCAGGGCCTTAAAAACTTCAGCTCTGCCTACAGCAGTTTACAAAGATACTAAACTGCAATCAATGTAAATAAAATGCTTCACTATCCTGGGACCAGAGGGAACCTCAGGCTAATAAGGAATCCGGTTTGCGTCCGCTGTCGGGAGGGTGTCATCTCCCGAGGTTTCCGTGTAAATGAGGTCGCTGTGCAACGTGGACCCATCTGGCATAGAGCAAGCTGCTTTCTTGTTTTTCTAGAATAGTTCTCACTGCCTTACTTAAATCGAGTTGATAAACTTAATGCAACTGTTTCTATGATCCTAGAGAAAGGACTGAAATGTTATTGAAAACTTTCTGACTGTAGTAAGCTTTAGGATTTTAACTGCACTACTGTGTTTGGTGACTGTGCCAGTCGCTTGCTTTCTGTGTGTTTGCCCCGCCTTTGGTATCTTAGCAAAGAAAAATATAAAAAAAGAAGGAAAAAAAAAGTAAAAAGGACAAAAAAGAGGAAAAAAAGCGGAAAAAAAATGAGAGCCACTTCCCCTTTCTAGCACTTGGGAGCTCTTTCAGAATATTCTTTTTTGTCTTCTGAGCATCATCAGATGCGACAGGCAATAATTCTGTTTGTGACACTGGGAACATCCCCTCTTCTTTGTGACGTGTGTGTTGATTCCATTTTGTCCAGTGGTACCGTCCTTATTTCCCCTTCTGACACAGGCCTTCTCTCCAGAACATTTGTAACTTGTAATACAAACAAGTGACAGCCGCAGTGATGCATTGTCAGTTTCTGAATGTCATCAGGTTCCCATATCTAAACATGTCAAGTTCTTTCCCTGTAACTTCTGTAGTCTGTGATGCTGGTCATAATACTGTCTACATTCCTACACAAAGAAAAAAATCTATCTTGGAGGAAATCTGAGATCAATAGAGTAGAGGATTTTGTTGCTATGCTTGTAACAAGTAGAAAACTTTGTATTTAAAGTTTATTCTTGGTCATTATTTATTATTATAATACATCAGTTGACAGAACTTTATTCTGGTATAGAAAGTATTAAAAGTTGTTTTTTCAGCAATGACTGTTTTCTTTCTGCTGTTAGAATAAAATGTCTTTGAAGCAGTCCAGTTTTATCCAGTGTTTTACGCAATAAAACCTCTACCTCTGGAAAAAAAACAAAACATCTTTTCCTACTCGCTTATGTTTACTAGGAAGAGTAAAGCATATTTTTGCAGCTTTGTCAGATTGTGGTAAGACTTGGTCAAATCCCACTTATGAGAAACAAGCCCCGCAGTATTCTGGGCAGACGGGCCCCACAGCCTTGAGGGGTTTTAAGCGGAATGAATCTCTGTGCAGGATAAACAGTGTGAGTGTGTGTGTGAGTGTGTATGCACACCCACGGGCCTGTGTGAACGGTGTTTCTTTAAGGCTTGCAGACATCGGCTTCACGAAGGTGAAACCCAGGGAAATACCAGTGCTTTCCGCATCCTACATCCTAGTAATCATCGCAGACACTTAAAGCATTGGGATCTATTATTCCCCTTTACTGGTAGCAAGTTTTTTTAAAAAGTCATTAAATGCAAGGAGGTCTTTTACCTCCAAATTATCAGAGGATAACCTGAAATCTTCCTCTGGAAGAAAAGGAAAGAACAAAGACTATAAAGCCCAGGGTGTCAGGGGTGACTGAAAAGGCGGGACCCCGACATTGATCTGAGAGGGGTGAGTGTGTGCTCCACACCTGACGTGCAGGGTTGCTTTTTGTTATTGTTGTTGTCGTTTGGGGTTCAAAACCAAGTGTGTATAGTGCATGCTGCAGCTCTGGAGGGCCCACGGAAGTGTCAAAAGCAAAGGAGTCCCCTCACATTTTACAGGAATTTGTAAGTCACCGTGCTTCTTGTAGGATGCCAGCCTGCTGGTGTCGCTGGATGGGAGCAGCTGGCTTCAACGGAATCTGCAGCAGTGCTGACTGTCTGTTGTTACAAACAGCGAAGGTGAGTCACGAAGTTCCAGCGAGGGGTCAGGAGGTGACCCCATCAGGGGAAGAAGGTTGGACGAGGGGTTATAACCTCCACCGGAACCACACAGATGATGAACCCCAAACTCAATGCCTCAGTGGAGAGGGGAGGGGAGCAGGAATGGAGGCATCTCAGGGGGTCAGTGGCCCCTCAGCAACTGCTCGTTGTTGCCCTGAGGAAGGTGGAGTCAGGGCTTCTGGGTTTTCCGGAGACACTGGACACCTGGGTTTGGTGTGAAGTCTCCCAATTTTCACACATTGGCTCAACATGTGTTTTAAAAAACTGTGTAATGAATGGATGAACAAAACGTGGTTTATCCATAGAATGGAATATTATTCTGCCATAAAAAAGATAGAGTGCTGATACCTGCAACAGCATGGATGAACTTCGAAAATATGCTGAGTGAAAGAAGACAGTGACAAAAGACCACATATTATATGATTCTATTTATATGAAATACCCAGAATAGGCAAATCCATGGAGACAGACAGTAGATTAGTGATTGTCAGGGGCTGGGGGAAGGGGAGAAGGGGGAGTGACTGCTAATGAGTACGAAGTTTCTTTTTGGAGTGATAAAAATGTTCTAAAATTAGATAGTGATGACGGTTGTCCAACTCTGAATATACTTAAAACCACTCAATTGTACACTTCAAAAGGGTGAATTTTATGGTATGTGAATTATATCTCAATAAAGCTGTTATAAAATAAAAATAAAACTGGAAGGAGGCCTTTTTAAGAAGCATCAATATACATTTCCATCAAAATATTTTGAACTCTCATATAGTCATGGCAATTGTCACATTAGTACATTGTAAACAATACAAAATTTGGGGTGTAATGACTTAAATTTGAACCCTAGATATATTACTTACTGGCTGCTTGATCTTGAACAACTTAACTGTTTTGAGTTCATTGATCATATCTGTAAAATTATGAAATTAAATGCAGTAAAGTAGGGGAAATTATATATACCCTTTGTAAAGTACTCTGCAAATGTTAGATGTTGTCATTATTGTGGTACAATAAGTTATGGATAAGTTTCAAATTAATTTCATAGCCACAAAACACTATACACCCAAAACCCCCATGTGGGGAAAGGCTCCCTTGTGGTCAGAGGGCCAGGACTCCTCCACACTCGTTCCTTTCAGACAAGATGATTCTGTACAAATGTGTTAAACTTTTTTGTCTTCCAGTTTTCTCCTTTGAAAAATCAGAGTATTAACAAGTCTTTTGCCATCCTGAGGGGCAGTAGGGAGGCAGCTGGGGAAAGAATGGGATGCACTGGGAACAGAATTGGCCTTGGGGTTAGATGTTATTCCATTCATTTGTTCAACAAATATTTCCAGGTGTGCCAGGCATCAGGTGCAGGCTGGAGATACACTGGGAAGTCAGGAATCCTGACCACAGATCACCGTCTAAGGGGGAAACAGACTTCAATCTGATAATCACAGGAATAAATATAAAATATCTGGAAAAGGAGACACAAGAGAACGGGGCTTTCCCACGTTCCAGCCAACTTCCTTAAGAGGCAATGAGGACCTGAGATATGAAGGAGAGTGTTCCAGGCAGAGAAGCAACGTGTGCAAAGGATGCAGGGCCTGGATAGGGCTCTGAAGCCCTGTCTCCACATCTTGGTAGCTGTGTGATCCTGGCAGATCATTCCACTTCCCAAATCTGCTTCTTTATCCATAAAGTGGAAAATATAGTGTCCACGACACAAGGCTCTTTCTGAGGTTACATGAGACAGTCTACATAAAGGGCTGTGCAGAGAGCAAGCTAGGTACCTCCAGATTCCAAGGACTGCCGTCAAAAGTCACAATGGCTGGGAACCCCCCTGAACGTTGAAACGCATGTATTCTGCAGACGTGTGGCTTTCTGGCCCTGCTCTGAGGTCAGCCAGGTCAGAGTCGATGTGTTGCCGTTCAAATGGCTTCTTCAGTAGATGTACAGGATCCGAGAGAACTGTCAGTCACCTCTCACACTTAGAGGCCTCGGCCCCCTGACAAGGAGTGGGTGGGATTCTCCTGGGCCCAATCCAGGGACTTGTATGGCTCCAGTTTAATCCCTCTGTGGATGGGCGTGGCCACCTTGGCAGCACATTTGCTGGAGGAATCTACATAAGGTGACCAACACCCCGGTTTGCCCCGACTGAAAGGTTTCCCAGGACACGAGACTTAGTGCTAAACCCAGGGCAGTCCTGGACAAACTCGACTGGTTGGTCACTCTAGATCTAAGCCAATGTCCTCTACAGGCACATTCCAAGCCAGACTATTGCTGCCCGTAACCCAGGAGGCCGGTGTGAGGCCCATCGGGGGCAGGCTGGAGGCTCAGAGCAGGGGCTTTGGCAGCGCAGGACTTGGGTTCGTTCTTCCCTGCCACAGCACCTTTGCTGTGAGGACGGAAGGTGACACACAGCACTTCACAGGGCACCTGGCACGTGGTCATTATTGTATCCATTCTTGTTGAGTGGCTGAACGAATCTTTGTTCCTACTTCCAACTCAGGTGGGGAATGGCTCAAATGTGAATCTCTCTTCTTGCCCGCCAGAGGCTGCCGCCTGCTGACACTCATCGCGAAGGTTCTATTTTGTGCTGAAACTTCCATAAAGATGATAACCCTGCTGTCTCTTGTAGTTTGGGATTTGCACACTTCTCCCCCTCTGTTTAACATCTGTATTGTAGCAGTATATTATGAAAACCTCACCTGGTGTATTGTAAGCACGATCCCAAGGAAATTAGCGTTAAATATTGTGATCTTCTTTTCAAGATAGAAGGGCTGGGCCCGTTCCACCGAACTAGAGGTATATTTCCGTGGGGAAGGGAAAAAATTCATAGTGTAATGCAATATTAAAAATGTCGCCCAGCTGAGCATTCCATGTAGGAGCTTGTGTAGAGTTTTAATCTCTTCACCTGTTGGTGTGAAGAGAAAAGAGAGAGAAGGAAAGACTGAGGGAGGGAGGGAGACGGGGAGGGAGAGGAAGGGCTTATGTGAACAGGGAAATCACAGGCAAAGAGGAGGGGGAAAATTTAAATGATCCCAGACCGAACTGTTTTGCTGTTAATACAGAAATACAGTGCAAGACACATTTAATGGGCTCTATTTTTTATTATACTATGCTGAATAATTAAGTTTGAGGATAAGTGTCACATGGATTTATCTTTTAATTAAAAAAGCATGGTTCACGCATATTTGAGTGGTAGTCCAAATAAATGCAATATAGAAATTTATGTTTGTTTATCTAGGTGTTAATTACCTAGAGATTGTTCTGGATTACTTCTTTTTATAAAGTGTCATAGGCTCGTGTCAGAACGAATAAAGCTTGCCCATGGAACCTTATCAATTTGCTAACTATAGTGCTGGTCTGACCTGAGGGGGGGCAGGGAAAACTTTGGAGATTGTTATGTATACACACGCCCCCATTCAACCCACACCAAATAAAACAGTCGTTTTAGAAAAATATTTCTAGGACATAAAGGCACGAATATATCTTCGTTGTTTTACAGCCTCTTGTCCACAGCTATTTATAAAGCATGTGATTATTTATGCATTGGGTTATGAGAAGTTCGGCTGGGAGATGCTATGAAGGAAGCTCCATCAATCCAGTTACCTGAACGCGGCAGCGGAGGAGGCAGGGTTTCCCCTTAGAAACGCGGCCGGACAGGAAGTTGGCTGCTGTGATTTGTCTAAAATCTGTCAACCACGCTGCTGCTCCCAGAGACGGCAGACAGTGGGAGAGAGAGGGACAGCAAAGTTGAGGGTCAGAGGTCACATTTTTTAAAATCAAGGATGCACACTGAGAAAGTGAAACCAGAAGCCCCCACAAATTGTTCATCATACCTTGGGTCAGCCCCTGCCTTTTTCTTTGTTTACAAAGTGATTTTTGGAGACAGGTTGAGCCAAATGGCTTGGAGGAAAGCGACGGCTTTGGTCAAAAGGTTCAACTTCAAAGAAACAGACTTTCCAAGGGCAGGAAAAATTCCAGGCCGGCCTGGGAATGTCTAAGTTGGGTGCTCGCCTTTGTTCGGAAGGTTTGTTTTCCTGCATTTGCTGCATTGCCTGGCCTCTTTCTGCTGCGCACCACGCCTCCATTTTTGGCTGTCACAACACCGGAAAATCAATAAGTGCAACTGCGGGTCCCTGTGGGCTGCACCCGGCTTGGTGGGCTGTTCTCCCCGGGGTGCGGGGAGAGCAGGAGGGGAGCCTGGCCCCGGCACTCCACTGTGCCTCTCCCCAGCCCGAGCTGGGGGAGCATGGAGAAGCCCCAAATAGGAAGCCAGCCCAACGTGGAAGCTCTCCGCTGGGTAGGGGCTCATTTTCAATCTTTGTTCTCCTCTGGGAGACCTGGCCCACTGATGGGGCGGGTCACTTGGCAGCGCGCCTGGAGAGGTGGGCCCGGGCCCGCACCAAGCGGGACGCGGCGCCAGGCGGGGGCGCCCAGGCTGCCGTGTCGCCGCGGGTGGGGGGCGGGTGTCCTCGAGCGGACCCCTGCAACCCGGCCTCTGAACCCGCCCCGCGCTGCTGAGGGATCAAAGCAAAATAGACCTTTGGCTGGAGGGGAGAACACCCCCCGCCCAGAGGAACGATTCCCGGAGCCCGCCTGCCCCGAGGGCGGGTCTTCTGGAGGGGAAGGGGACAAATGCGCCCCAAGGGGGCTCGCTGGGGCGTTGGGCACCGCGGAGGGTGCGCGGATCCCGCGCGGCGCCAGCTGACAACCCCATTACCGCGGACAGGGATCAATGCCTAGTATCTTTTAAATGATTGACACTTAAACTCTGTTTTCCTCCCAAATCGCTGCCCATTTCCTCCCCGGAATCATTGCTGTTATCAGAAATGGGGCCCCAGCAGCACTAGGGGGTGGAGTGGGGGTGCCACCAGGTGCTGAGGACACGGGAAGACAGGAGACGGGGGTCCCTGCCCCTGCTGCTCACCCTACCCCTCAGTCACCACCAATCTGACAAAGTGATTTGTTGGGAAGTGGAAATGGGACCCCTTCAGATCGGTGGTCAGAGAAGGCCCTTAGCTGAGCTCTCTCTGAGTGAGGAGGTGCTGGCCACCGGAAGGCCACCTGAGCCTTATACCCAAAAAGAGCCCTGGGGGCTTCCCCAGTGGCGTAGTTTTTAAGTAGTGGGTAAATCTGCGCCCTCGGCTTCCGTGGTCGGTTGGCAGGTTCCGATCCCAGACTCTGACCTAAACCGCTCATCAGCCATGCTGTGGCAGCACCCCACATACAAAATAGAGGAAGACTGGCACAGATGTTAGCTCAGGGCTAACCTTCCTCAAGCAAAAAGAGGAAGATTGGCAACAGAAAATGAGAGTCCTGGACTGAGATGGGTGGGGAATATGGTGTTTGAAAGCCTGGGCTTTAGAGGCAGTCCAAGAAGGGGCCCTGCAAGGCCTTGGGGTCCAGGCTATTGGTCTGGAATGACATGGAAGAATCCATGTGCCCAAGAACATCAGCTTTTTTAAAAAAAATTCTATAAAAGTAACATAATATAAAAGTAACCGTTTTAAAGTGTACAATTCAGTGGCACTTAGTATATTCATGGTATTGCCCAACCACTGACTATATTAAAACATCTTCACTACCCCAAAAGAAAACCCCATATCCACTAAGCAGCGACTCTATCCCCTCCCTCCCCAGCCTTGGGCAACCACCAATCTGCTTTCCATCTTTATGGATTTGCCCATTCCGGACATTTCATATGAACAGAATCATACAATCAGTGACCTCTTGTGTCTGACTTACTTTACTTAGCATGGTGTTTTGAGGGTCATCCACGTTGTAGCCTGTATCAGTGTGTCAACCTTTTCTATAACTGAATAATATTCCATTGTGTGGGTACACAGCATGTTGTCTGTTCATCTGTTGATGGATATGTGGATAGGTTCCCCCTTTTAGCTGTCTCAAATAGTACTGCTGTGAACATTCGTGCACAAGTATTTGGGTGCCTGGTCTCAATTATTTTAGGCATATACCTAGGAGTGGAATTGCTGGGTCGTTGGATAATTATATGTTTAAATTTTTGAGGAACCGCCAAACTCCATCAGTTTTTTATTCAACAAATCAGCTCATGTCAACACTGCTTAAAACCCTCCAGTGGCTTTCCCTTACATCAGAATAAAACCCATATGCCTTACCGTGGCCTCTGAGACTCTACATGGTCTGACCCTGCCAGTCTCTCTAACTTCATCCTCCACCTCTCCCTCAATACCCTCCATCTCTAGCCAAAAAGGCTTTTTGTACTTCAGACTTGCCAAATCTGTTCCTGCCCTAGGGCCTTTGCATTCACTGTTCCCTTTTGCCCTTCCATGCTGGGCAACTTCAGTTTCTTAGGCTTCAACTCAGATGTCCCTCAGAGAAGCTCTCGTCACCACTGGATCCATGTGCTCCTGGCATCTGTGTCAGGCCACAGCCCATCATCCTATTTCTATCTCGATTGTGGCAGTAATTAATTACTCTCTAAAAATATCTCGTTTACCCTTTTCTTTACATGCTTATGGTCTGCCTTCCTTACTGGATGCAAATTCCATGAGAACAGGGACCTATCTTTCAGAGTCCTGGCACATACAATGCCTGGTACAGAGTAAAATAAATACTTATTGAATACTCAAATACTTATTGAATAAATAAAAATTCGCAGCCCAATTATCTTTGATAATAATCACTAGAGTATTGTGGAAATTTTGTTAGCTTTAAAAAAAGAAGTTCCTTCAGCAGTCTCCAGAAATGAGGCCCCCAAACAAAGACGAACATTGACTGGACTCAAAGGCAGACCAGCAGCGTCCTGGGCAACTTGGGTGTGGTCCTCCCCCAGGTAGTGTGGGTGTGTGTCCGTGGCTGGGCGGGAGGGGCTGGCAGCACCGCGTGGACAGAGCCGGTCTGATTTCCCTGCGCATCACGTTCATCTGAGACCAGCTCCCCAAACTCTGGAGAAGGGGTCACAGCTGCCAAGCGGGTAGCTGCAGTCAGGAAACTTGGATCCAAGTCCAAATCTGCTGACCCAGGTACCTGCCTTTGTCCCTCTGAGCCTCAGTTTCCTCATCTGTAAAAGAGGTTGCTAACATTTGCCCTACAGGCTTATTGCGAGCCACAAATGAGATCGCAGGGAAGCACTTTGCAAACAGAAATGCTCCACACATGAGTTATTACCACAACCAGTAATATGAAAAAATATGTGTGCCCTGCCCATGCCATGGTGTGGGCAGGGAGGGTGGAGCCCCGCAGCCTGGTCAGCATCTGGGCTGCGGCCACCCCAGCTCCCTCTCCTGCCCTGTTGACCCTGGCCACACTCATGCCTGTGACCCTGGGGTCAACGCCTCCTCTTAATGCCTTTCCATTTCTCAGTTTGCTGACTGGGGTGATTTTCGGTGAGGTCCACATAAATACTTCAAAAATAATTCACGATGAAGAGGAACGCTTCTGGAATGGATGATGGCACGACGAATTAAACGCTTTATAGGGCCGAGCGTAAATTATTTTAATGCATGTAATAGATCCGCCCAGGGAGACTCGAGCCCCTCTAGGTCATGCCTCTGTGCCCCCAGGGCCCAGAGGGTGGTGGGAGCAGGTGGCTGGGAGCCTGTTCTGCTGGGGCGTGAATCATTTCCCTCTCCCAAGACCTATTCTCCCAGCACTTAGGTCCTCCGAACCTGAGGGAAGAACGGGAAGGTTTCCACGTCTGGCCAGGCAGAGGCAGGAGACAGATGAGGCGGTGTGAGAGCATTTGTTAGCAATGACGACGGCTGACCCGCACCCTGCCTTCCATTCATTGTCTGCTCCTCTTGAGGGAGTGAGGAAGCAGCTCCATGGGACCACGCATTGGAAATATTTTGTCTCCCTTGAAAATGTTGGGCAGCAGGACCAATGTTCCAGTTCACGTCATCAATAGGCGACATTTGACATTTAGACTCGTTGCACCTTAGTGCAGGAAGAAATCGTAGAGATTATTGTACCCAACATACCCATTCAAGAGAAGAGAAAGCTGGGAGGTCAGGATTCTGTGCTCCCAGACATAGACAGTAAACGCTCTTGTTATATCTAAGGGCTATCCAAGCAGTGTTTATAGAGCAATATCTAAAGATTGTTGTTGTGGTTTTGTAATTACTGAAGTAGGTTTGTAGTCCCAGAGGAAAGAATTCATTGATTCCAGAACGTGCTACTAAGACCCCTTATGGTCAAGCAAAGCACAGTGCTTTGTGCTGACCAGTTGTCTCGTGTCTGGAGAGAAATCTTACTCTTCACTCAACGCTGAATGGTCATGTGTTCGTTCCCGGGTGTGTGCTGGGCATTGGCCATACAACTATGAGCCGGACATGTGAGAACAGCCGCTCGAAGACCTTCGGAAGGACCCAGATCAGGAAAGCTGAGTGACCCGTGCGACGCATTCGACTGAGTTCTGGGGTGTCTCCTTCCACACACAGCTCTTCGATGGCCTGTCCGTCTGTGGCTGCAGTTCCACCCTCAGTGATTCAGTCGTGCACATCAAAGTCAATGCGATTGAGCACAAGAGCAGTGGGAACAGACAGAGAGAGCAACCACTTCCAGGGAAAGCACTGTGAGGTGAGGTGAAAGGCCTTGAATGAAGACCAGGATTTGGACATGAGGGGCTGAAGGAGAGTAGGGGAGGAGGTTCCAGGAGGAAGGGTCAGTGTGCCCCAAAGCAGAGATCCAAAGGCTCCTGGTGGGTTCTGTGACTAACAAGCCTGCCAGGAAAACCGGAGCCCAGAGAGCAGGATGAGAGGGGCAGGATGAGGCTTCTAGAGGCAGGTATGCAGAGACGGCCCCGGTGTGTTTTCCCAGTATTTTTCATTGCCATGTAGATCAGGAGGAGACTCACAGATTCTGTTACTGAAGAAGTTAGGCTGGCTGGTAAGGAAATAAATCATGCTACACCCCAGGAGGACTTTCAAATGAAAATTAAAATTGTAGCCTACAGAAGGAATCTTCTGAGACGGTTGATAATTACTGTCCACCAATGGTATAAATTGCGTATATCATCTCCGCCATTAAACCTTCCCTATCCAACTCTGGGACAATTATTTCCTCTCTGTGCTCCCCAAGCACATGGCTGTGGATGAGAGTTCTGGACCCACTGCAGTGTGTCGTGGCAGTTCCTATTTGTCTCCACCTAGACTGGGCCGGGTCATTTGAGGGCAGTGGCTGTTTGTTCCTGGATCCATGGTAATCCATGATGGAAGTCCCACGTATGCTTCCTGGTTCCATCTACATAAATGAATCAAGTTAACTTCCAGACTTCTGGAATTTAGATTCAACATAACCACACCATCTCCAATTTTAAATTTCTGGAAGGAAACCACTCAAACCATGAAAAATATGGTTGGCTCTTAGATGGCAAGCTTGTCCAGAGCCAGAATGGTGTATCCCTCATAGCCTTAATGCAGTGCCTGGCACTGACATGCATCCGATAAATGTCTGCAAAATGAACACCACGGGGTTGTAGTGCGTGTTCTCAGTGCCCTGCCTCAAATCCCTGAGCTCCTCCTGAGTCCTTCTGCAGCCACAGTGGACAGTTCCCACCCACTGACAGCTTCCCGCATGAGGAGCCATAAGAGCATGCTCAGCTGTGGGGAAGCCTGGAAACGCCCAGGGTTAATGCCCTCTCAACGAGACAAGGGAATCAGTGAAAGAAACGCCCGGACACTGGCATTCTCCAAGGTCCTCAGGGTCTGTCTGCAGGACTGAGCCCTGGCTGCCCATCAAGGCAACCAGCAGCGGCTCTTCTCCCTTCCCTGTCTCCCGCCCCCACTCCCTCATTTGTGTTCCCTGGAATCATTTCCTAAATGGACTACCTGTATCCGTGCTCATGTCTCACCAGGTGTCCGCTTTCTGGGGGACCCCAAACTAAGACACCAGCTAAATAATTACATGAATAAATGTTGAATGAATGAATGAACATAAATGAGTGAATGAATGGGTGAAATGATGGCGAGATGAGAGGAACTGAAGACAAATTGTGCACATTCCACCACCTTCCCTGGGCTGGCCTGAGACCACGCTGACAGAGGGGAAGGCTGCGTGGCTCCTTCCTGAGGCACAGACTCAGGTAGAGAGGACTGTGGCTCGGTGGGCTTGTCCCTGCACTGCCACGGATGCCAGGCGGCCTCTTTGTCCAGAAGGTGCAGCCGTAGTTGCGGACCAGCTCCCAGCAGGGCCCCGGGCTTCTTTGTGGCTGGTCCCCATTCCACATGGAGTAAGGAAACTCCAGCCATTGATGAAGGAGGTGGTCACCTCAGAGAGGGAAACTGGTCCTCCATGCCACAGTAAGACCACGGTAATCTGTTTTGAGCCGAGCCTTGTATAAATGACATAAAGGCCCAGATAACCGAGGAGGGAGTGGAAATATGGCGGAGTGGGGCCAAATGAGGAGAGGATCTGGTGCCTCTTCCAGTGGCTCCCCCCCCCACCCTTTTTGATAGGAAGAATGGAACCATCATGTACCTGAAGGTGGAAACAGAAGGCTCTACCGAAGATTGGATGGAGAAAGCCAGTCGCTGCCGAACAGGGAACGACAACCAGCCTTCTCCAGGGACCGGCTGTGAGTGCTGCTAAGAATAGATCTGGGCCAGGACGGAGTCTCTCTGCAAAAGTCTTGGGAACAGTCTCAACTCATGCAGCAGAGCCCCTTTCTGCCTCAGCCTGGCTGTGAAGGGGGCTCAGTGTGCTACAGCCTCGGCCTCTGCAGCTGCGTGCAAAGCAATCACTTTGGAAAGCAAATGGTTCAACATTTGTGGGAGGAAAATGGCCCTCCCTTCCTGCTGTAGGCTCGGTCGTTGTGCATCCACTGAATGATTTCAATCACTATGTGTGCACCAAGTGTCTACCGCATGCATGGTCTGTGCTTGGCGCTGAGGGACACACAGGAGAGAAGACATCCCTGCCCTTAGAGAGCCTGGAGTCTGCTTGGAGAGACAGGACCTTCAGACGGTGCAGGGAAGAGAAGTGGCCAAGAAGAGAACACCAGGGAAGTCACCTTGCAGGGAGCTGGGAGAGAAGCTTCTTTAGCATATTCGGGGGGATGCTGGGAGAAGTAGGACAGAGATGAGGAGAAGCTGGACCTGGGAGCCGGGGAAGGAGAGAGTTGGGGGTGTCCTTGGGCTCAAGAGCAGCAGAGAGAGAAACTGCTGGGGTGGTGCCGATGAAGCCAGCAGTGAAGATCGAGGGGGCGGCTGGGCAGGGTGGAGGAACAGGGCCCACAGTTGCACAAGGGGCCAGGGATGGGTTGGGCAGCCGGAGAGGAGGGCTGGGAAAGGAAGCAGGAGTAATAAGCACTTGGGCTTCTCTGAGAAATTTGGCAATGGAAGAGAAGGTCAATGTTGGGGTCAGTGGAACATGAGGTCAGGCTGGCAGGCCGCTTGTGTTGGGTTAATCTGTCTGGCTAAAGCTGTCAGTTAAGAAGCACCCCACCCCAATTACACAACCCCGTGAAAGCAAGTCCTGTCCCGCAGGCCAGCGCTCAGCAGATGGCCGTGCTTGGTCTTCCCTCTTTCAGAAAACCTATCACCCGCCTGTGACTTTGAAAAGTCAACCTCCCATTAAATCCTGTGGTTTGAACAGGACAGGAGCTCAGGAGTTGACTTTTTAGAGGCTGGTAGCCAGTGCCAGGGTTCAGTCATGGGTGGGGAGTTTTCCTATGGGCAAGACCACTGGTCCCCACAGGAAAGGAGCCAGAGCTTTGACCCAAGGAGCACTGAAGGGGCAACAGTGGACTCAGAGCAGGCCTGAGGATGCTCGGAGATGCTGCTGATGGCATGTGCTTGTTGGAGGGGTGTTTACGAGCACCTCCCGTCCCTGAGTCTTGGGGTGGTGGGGTACGCTGAGGAGCAGCTGTGCCTGGTGTCTTAGGCTCCCAGGGGACGTTGGGTTAGGTGTGGGAGTAAGGACACTGGCCTTGTCCATTCGTTCCTTAGTCAATCTGCAAACGTACTTTTAGAGCCTTCTCTGTAATAGATATTTACCCACGGCTCCTTCCTGTGTGGAGGCTAAGCCTCTCGAGGAGACAGAAAATAAATCAACGTTTTTAAGAAATCCCATCCCAAAGAGCAGGAAAGAACCACAGAAACTTCACTGAGATTTCCCCTGACACAGGACCTCAGGCTCCGCCCACCACCCTCCAACTCAAGAGCTCAAGAGGGTGAGGGCGGCGGGGACCCGCGTGTCTCTCCCCCCACACCCCACCTTTGGGTTGGTGGGATTTAGGAACTGTCACCCCCAAACAGAGTGACCACGTTAGCGTCAGCCTGACAGACACCGCTAATGGCTCTGGCCCAGATCCACTCACCCCCTCCTTCCTGAATTCTGTTTTGTTGCTCTGACCAGTGCTGGCCTCCTCTCCCCTTCATCTTCTAGAAATCCAATTTTACAGCTGTTAGTCTTGAGTGTGGACTGTTGCATTTTATTATTTTGAAAAAAAATGTTATTTTTGATGACTCCTGTGGCCCATGCTGCCTCCTGCCCCCGCTGCCCGCAGAGGAGGGCCCGTCGTTCAGGGTCTTTGGGCTCCTTTTGCTGTCAGGAGTAGGAACTACCCCTGCGGGAGGTGTGGTGCTCTACCACGTTGCTGTGAAACATCATGGCTCTCTCGTTGGGCTCTCACCGTGAGAAGGGAGGCCATATTTGTGTCTTTTCTTTGTAACTCACTGGGCCATATATAGCACTTTCAATGACACCCAAACAGCTCCTGGTGGCCTGCACAGAACTGACCAATGTCACTCACCAGTACCATTGAAGGCCCATTACCAGATGTAAACGAACCCTCTCCTAGAACGTCTTTTCCCTCCTTTTTGTAAACGAGACCATTTCAGCAATGGATGGTGTGTGTGGTCATGGTGGATGCCCCATCTCTGCTCTAGGGATGGCTGCTTGCTGCCCAAGGCAGGACAACGAAACCCCTTAATGAATGTTCCTCTGACTAGTCAGCTCCCATTACCTATTCCCCTGGCCCACCTGTTTCATTTCTTTGCATGCTCCCAATTCAGTGTCCTCAAAGTCAGCCTCCCCAAGAAGCTCTTTCTTGTCCATGCTCTCCCCACCAGCAGTCCTTCAGGATTCTGTTTAGACTTCTCCCAGAGCCCTCCTTGGCTCCTGTGGGCCTCAGTGGTCTCTCCTCCTCTGAGCTCCTATGTTACTTCTGGTCCAAGTAGCATGACTAGGCCAGCACATGACAATAGCCAGTCTCGGCTCTAACCTGGCCTCCCTGCACTGAAAGGACCCCAGGGACCAGGCTTTTGAATCATTTTCCCTATGCATCCTTGGGGTACCCAGTGTAGGCGGAGCAATCAATGAGTGCTTGCTATGGGGCTGACTGACTGATTGAGAGATGGCTGTCTGGACCTGTGGTCTGTGTAGTTTGGTGAATTGGGAGCTCTTTTGGCGTTTCCAAGATCAGAAAGGGAAGGAGGAGGATGAAGCTGCAAGCAACAGGAAGCAGATCTTCCTAGAGGCCTCCTGTCCTATAGTTGTCGGTCCCACATTTACGATCCCAGAAATGCACACCCGCTGAGAGGGGGCAGTCAATCCTGCCCACTGACCACCAATCAGCATGGGTTGGAGAACCCCCTTGCCCACTAATAGGGTCATCATTTAACTGATAACTGCTTTCTCTGCCAGGGGCCCTTAGCACCTCAATTAGCCTTGTGTGAGCCTAGGCAAATAATGCGTTATGCTTATTTTTGCATATTGGCCTACAAGGCTGACTGGTTTAGGACTGCATTGGAATTCCAACTGCCCCTTCTGAGGACACTGTCATTAAACAGAGTACGTAATTTAAAACAGAAATAACGACCAAGGCACAGTCTGTTAACTTGCCCATCCTGGTTAGACAATGCTCAGTGACAAGCACACATGGGTGGCGGCCTGCCTCTTCCGCTCCTTGTGTTGCTTTCTTTCCCTTCTCTACCAGGCGGGGGGTCGTGTTGAGTCAAGCTCTGTGTGTATCTGCGTGGAACCTTACAAACAACTCAGCTTCTTTCATTGGTCTGATCCAGATTTGCATCCCAACTCTGCTTCCTAATCGATGCGTGACCTTGGCCAGGTTACATGTGCTCATCTCTGTGGGTCTGCTGTGGAGAGCCACGCTCCCCGAGCCAGCCTTTCTTATGGCGGATGGCAATAATGCACGTGCGTGTGGGGGTGAGCTGCGATAATGGATGGACTCGGCCTTTCGGTTCACTGCAGTATTCCCTTAAAGTAGATCATTATTCTGTATGGAATAAATAGTGTTATCGGGCTGATATGCTTGAGGCTAATGAGCCCATGTCTAGCATCTGAGAAGCCAGATAACAAGACATGTTTTTCTCCATTGGCTTCTATTGATGTATTAATTAATGAAATCCAAGATTCCCCTTTGAGCTGGAGGAGTGTTTAAATCACTCCTGCTCCCAGATGCTGCTGAAGGGTGGGGAAGGGCAGCCAGGTCTTCCTCTCTGGCCTGGCCCAGGTGGGAGCAGGAGCAGGTACAGCCAGGAGGCAAGCCCCTCCCTCATCATCAGCCTTGGAGCACCAGCTTGAGGAGCGGGGGTTGCACGGGTCCAGGCCTGCCTTGGGGCTCAGCCTCTGCTTCACCCCATTTTCTTTGGGATTTCTCTGCCTTCAAAAGAGCCCCAAGATATGACCTCTCAACTCGCTGTCTTTCTATTGACTGAAAACCTGCCCAGGGATGAGACTGTGTGAGTCCCGGGCAAAGCTGTCCCCACACTGTGGTTGGTTCGCTTTGAGTGACCATCTACTACGGCAGGTGGCAGCATGGTGAAAGTCACGGTGCTGGTGGTAGAGAGGCGTGGGTTCTAAGCCCGACTCCGGCACTTAGTAGCTGCAGAAACCTAGTCAAGTTGTTCAAAGTCTCCAGCCTCAATTTCCTGTCTGTTAAATGGAGATAATAATAATAATAACGTATATCCCAAAGAGTTGGCGGTGAAGATGATGTGACCTAGCATGGGTGACGCAGCTCCTGGAATAGCGTTTGCATAGAATAAGTAATTAAGGGCGAGAGAGATGATTATTATTGGCAACAGTGATAATACATCTTATTAAATATGGAATGGGGAAATAAGATTGGTGGAAAAATATTTCTTAGAAAAATGAAATTGCATTATATTTTATACCTCTCAGTAACTTTAGCTTTTCTAATAATCTGTCAAGAAGATATCTTAAGGAACCTGTTTCAATATTTAAAATTTAAAAAGTGTATGATCACCACTTTATTTTCCATACAAAAGGAGAAGGGCATTGAAAAAATGTTATTTTCATAAGTGACTTATGCTTCTCTCAACAACCTTACTAGAAATATTCATGTGTCTTGGCCCCCAAAAGTAACCATGTACCTGCACATGCCATAGGTAACTGTGTACCCCATACACCCCATAGGTAACCATGCACCCCCATGTCCTACAGGTAACCATGCACCCCCACACCCCGTGGGTAACCATGCACCCCACACCCCACAGGTAACCATGCACCCGCACACTCCATAGGTAACCATGCACCCCCACACCCTGTGGGTAACCATGCACCCCCATGCCCCATAGGTAACCATGCACCCCTGTACGCCATGTACCCTTGCACCCCAGTCTAAACCTACAGTCAAGTGAAGGCTTCTTTGCAGTCTGCTCTCTCACAAATGAAAATTTCCAAGACTGTGGTTGTCACCTCCCAGCCTGAAGAAACAAGGCAGCCTCAGCCCGTCCTGTATCCCAGCGCCCCCGCTCACCCCTGGAGTCTGCTGGAACAGGGTCTCTGGGGAGCATGGTAAGGTGTCGTGCGTTTCACTGGTCTGTAATTGTACAGTGATGACCTGTCACACCACAATGGGAAGCGTGTGCCACAGGCCCTGGGCCCTCCACGGTGAACCTCCTTGTCTCTCTGCCGATTCCACTATTGGTGATGGACAGAGGACCCCATGTCCTCCATCCGCTCCCCGCACGTGCTGCCGGAGCATCACAGTGATGAGCGCCTCTCAGCCTTCACCGCCACAGCCCCGCAACCTGCTTTCTCTTTCGCATTTCATATCCATGTACATAATGTTTTGCAACTCAAATTCTACTCTATTTAGAATCAATAACCACTTAGAATTAAAATCTGAGCTGAACTATAAACCATAAAAGCCCCTGATTATTTCATTAGTAATTTGCTAATTGGCATTAGATATTTAATTACACATTCCAAATATTTGATGAATTATTTCAGCTCCACGTAGGAAGCTGTGATGGGGACTGCATTTTTCAGGAAACAAAGCCCAGAGGGATAACTCGCTGGAAGTGTTAGTGTCTGCGTGTGCCTGCAGCCTGAACAACTGGTGTAAGGATTTGCTCTCTCTTTGAAGGAGCCCACCCAGACAGCCATAAAGTCTGGCTTGGCCCCCGCGGCCGAGCCTCCACTTCTCCCAGGCTCTCTTCATCAACAGCACTCTCTGCTCACCCTTTTCTCGTGGAGACTTTATCCTTTCTGCTTTGATCTGCTTCCCACAACATAAGGTGATTCCCTCCCTCCCTTCTTATCCTCCTGATGGGCTGTCTTTTGACATGGATGAGGAGTCAATCTCTCCCTCCTCACCCCCTCTCACCCTGTCTCCTGTCCTCTCGATTCATCTCGCAGCAGGCCCTGTCTGCATTGGACACCAGATGGCCCCCACAACCTTCTTAGAATGGATTTGCATTAGATACCACTCCGTCTCTGGCTCCCTCCCGTAAGGTGTGGGAGTGCTGTTTCTCTAGAAGAGGAAAAAAAGAGATAATTTCAGTACATGGAAAAAAATGCACAAATGTTCATTTCTGTTTCTTCTGGGATTCTTCTGGTGATAAGTGGGCACTGAATTCATGCAGCCCCCAAAGTGTGTACTGCTCCTCAACTGTGCCTGGGACCCCAGTCTACTGGGCACCAGCCTTATGGACCAGAGTCTCCATGGGACGATTCATAAGTGATGTAGAAAGATGTGGATTTAGAGAGCTAGGTGTTTGCTCTCAATCTGCCTGGCCCTCTGCAGACACCAGCTCGTCTCTGTTGTGTGGATAGACTGAGAGCTGAACTGGACCGATAAGGCAAGACAGCACAACTACTCCCACACTGCGCTCGCCCTGTACTAGACCCAGGGGAGGGCACGGTATGTTTTTCACTGGTCCACCATCGAATCCTCTGTTACTCTCATAACAGATTGTGGTAGGCCATATGTGGGACTTTCAGTGACCATTGCAGAGAAGCCCAGGAAGGATGAGCAGATAACATGGAAGAGAAAGCTGCATCCCACTCACAAACCTGCCTGACAGATCAGAAGGAAGAAGTCAGCTCTTGAAGGGCCAGCCGTGCCCCAGTGCAGGCCTGCGCAGGAAGTGCAAGCCGTGCGCCCCTAGCTCATCCAGCGACGTTCCTCAGATGCAGAAGGGTATGTCCTCGGGAATTGAATTAAGGACGCGAAGAGCCCTTACTTGAAGGATGCGAATGCCCACTTCCTCACAGGCAGACTTGCTCCAAATTAAGCGCAGTCATTTTGGAATGTCTGTGCAGGGAGGCACAGCTGACGCTTGAACACCTCTCTGTGTCTGTCCACAAACATTCTTGGAAGAAAGTGGAAGAGAATCCGTGTTCTGGGCACTTGCCGCAGCTCGACCCCTCATTGGACCTTGAGACCATCACTTAACTTCTCAGGTGGCTCAGCTATAAGATTGGGACGATGTGCCCCGCCCAGCTCGTCTATAAGGGGGATCCACTGGAGATGAGTCTTGGAAGAGTCACAAGCACCAAACCCCAGGAAGGGCAGGGAGGTGGATGTTGGCTCACTGGGCCATTAGCTTTCCCATTCCTTATCTGGCTTCTGAGCTGTAAAGTTTATCTGTATTTTAACCAGTCTGTTTAAATAGGTATACCAATTTTTATGAGAAGCTGCCTCGAATCCCTTTGGAAATAGGGTGGGTATAAAATAAAAACCAGTAAAGTAATTTTTCAATAGAAATCTAGCTGCAGTGATCAACACAGAAGAGTCCCTTTGCTTCTCTCTGGACCTGGAGCCACTTTGAAATAGTGATGCTTCCAGAAGCGTGAAGTTTGTCCTGTCCCTGAAACTCCAAGATGAGTGTCGTGGAGGAGAAGGTGCAAGTCTGCAGACAGCAGCCTTCAGGGACTTCCCCCGTGGGGCTGAGTCCGACCTCCAAGCCTGGCCTCATCTCTGACCTGGCCTCCATCCACACCACAGTCTCAGCCACCGCCCCCTCCCCCAGCGTCCTCACTCCACCCCTGCCCCTGCCCACCCCTCTTTCTGGGCTGCTCTACCATTCCCACCACTTCCCAGGCCCTTGAAACAATCAGCTCTTCACTGGCTCAGGGTCAATGTTTAACAACGGAATAAAAGAGAAAATCCCCTAGTTTAATTGGAAGCAAAGAATGGACTGTAGGAAGATCTTTATCATCTGGGTGAATCTCAGAGTCGAGGTGTGACAGGTCTGATTAACCGAGGAAGGTGATTCGCTTTCTCTGGCTTCCTTCCCATCTTCTGCTTTCAATTCTATGAGACCTCGAGGACCGAGAGCAGGGCCGTCTCCTCCAGGAAGCCTTTCCGGATGCCCAGCCAGAATGCACCCCAGGGTCTCTGTCACCGCCCCCCAACACTGAACACCTCTTTTGGGTATGTCAGCTGTGTATATGCTCCTTCCTTCCAGGGGACTGACAATACCTGAGCTGTGTTTGCCCCATAGCCTAAGGCCTGGCACGGATTAGGTTCCCCGTAACTCTGGTTTTGAATGAGCGGATGGATGAAACAAACTGTCGACCCCATCTTTGACAGCTGGAGAGGGAAGAGCCTCTTGCGTCTTGGGATACCACTGCCTGCCCCAGACAGAGCTCGGGGAGGCTGGTCTGACGCCTGTTCAACATCAGAGCTCTTGCCTCTGGGCCCAGGCGTGTGGAAGAAAGTGGCAGGAAGAGAGGCTGGGGAGAAGGCACTTCTGGAAAGGTCAAGGCAGAAGGTCCTGTGCTCTGAGGGTGAGAGCAGCCTTGGTCCTGGGGTGGGCCTTCCACTTGGACAAGAAGGTCTGAACAACGGTGCTGGTGAGATTGGGGGATGCTGGAAGTGGCCACCCCAGGCCGAACACCATCCAAAGAGACTCTTGACATGCAATGTGCCAACTCTGTATCCTTCCCTTTTGGGTCTTTGAGCTGCTGAAGTGCTTTTCTGTCCCGGAGACTGGGAGCCTCGGTGATGGAGGGGACCTCGGGACATCGGGGGTGGGGGGACGGGAGGGCACAGAAAAGGAGGTGAGTCTCCAGAGGGGGAATCTTGTGGAGCCCCTATCACACTCATCCAGCAGATTTCACTAAAAATGCCTGGTTTCAGGTCACCTAGTGGGAAGGGACGCAAATAAGGGGCCGCCTACTCTATCCCCAGCTTCTGGGCATGTACAAGGTCACTGTGTCTAGAGATCTGAACAAATAAGAGTGTATCATGTTTCCCAGGTCATGCCAACACACATATACACAACACCTCCCCCCCTCCCCCCACGTATCCCAAGGTTGTGGAGAAGATGAAAGGCTGTCATGCGACCTGGTCCCTTGAAACATCCCTGTGTCCCTGCCACTCACATATGTATGTCTGAGCTGTATGTGACAGGCAGCATTGTCCCTGCCTTCACGGAACTTACAACCTGGTGGGAGAGACACACACCATCAAATAGTCAGACTCATACCAGTCACCTATCAAAGGTGACAGTTGCTAGGAAGGAAAGAAAAGGCTCTTAGTTGAGGAGAACAGATCATAGGATGTCAGCTGACCCCGTTTTGGGGAGGGTGGACCTCAGAGTAAGTCTTACCAACCACATTTGATATAGTACAGAAAAAAGTATTTAAACATGAAAGTGACTGAGGTCATTTCTGCCTTCTAAGGATGTGTATTTGTAGGGGATGGGGTGTCACAATTCACTTCAGCAAGGAAATAACTGTCCCTTGTTTGGGGACTAACATTTGGAGAAGTTGGCCTGGCCAGTGGTGTGGCTGCTGGACTTAAGAATAAGTCCTTGCACAGGCTAATGGAGGGGAAAGGGGGCTCATTCTCTTCACGTAATAAAGCGCTAGGATTTACTTATGCATTTTTTAGTTTGAGTTGCTGGAGTGTTAATGAAACGGACAGAGAGGCGTCCTGGTAAAAAGGGAAGAGGTGAGGTCCACGTGTGTGGGAAGGCTGGGAGACTTATAAAGAAGAGAGGAATCTATTACTGAGTTCTAAATTATCTGCTATGTGGAAGTGCACTGACCCCCGTCTGCTCCCCGCCCCCCTCAACCCTACTCCTCCTGCATCATTAGTGAAGCGCCCCACCCCAGCTTCCTCCAGTGATGCTGCAGGTGGGAGGGGAAAGGGAACTTAAGAGAAGCAGCAGGGTTTGGCTGACAGTAGAAGCGGGGTGGAAACACAGGGACTCCAGAAGCTCCCGAATTTGGCTGAAGCCCCAACTTGGCGTCCGAGGCCCAGGACTCTTGGGAAGGATTTTGGACTCGCCCCAGGTCACGAGCCTGGGGTTGGGGCCGATGCTGACTTGACATCTGGATCACATTAAGGTCGAGAACCGGGGACGGGCAACCTCTTTATTCGGTTATGCTATGCTAACACTGCTACATTAAAAGTTTTCAAACCTGAAAACCAGTCAGACTTTAAAGGGGAAAAAAATCAGAATTCAAGGATTGTTTCAGACAAAACCTTCCACTAAATCTGAGTATGTTCAGCAACTGGTGCTAATGGCTACAAAGTGTGGACAAGTGGGTGTCCTGCTGCACCTGCTTTCCTGAAGGGCCAAGAGCCATTTGTGATGAGTGCGGAACTGCTGGCATCCCCGCGGTGGGGTGGGGGGGCTGAGACACTTGAAAGCTGCTTGTCTTAAAAGGTTCTAAAAATGGTGCCCCCCAGGGTCACTGCACATAGCCCATGCTCAGCAAATCCTTTGTGCACAGACAGTGTGAGGTACAGTCCATCCGCTCCTTTCCTGAATTTCCACTTATTCCAAACGTATAGGGGCAAATTCATAAAGGCACCTGTATCAGGAATTTTGCGGTCCCCGAATCAACTTGGTGGATCTATCATGGGCCAGGGTTGGGGGTGTACTGCAGTTTAGTACCTTCAGGCTGGCTGTGGCTTCTACTGTCACCCGTGGAGTCCAGACAGAATCTGCCTTTGAAAGGGCCTATCCTTGAGAACCAGAAGAATTTTTCAGTACGAGCATTTACGCAGGGCTTCTCCACGGTGGCACTTTTGACGTCACAGGCCTGGTGACCCCGTCCTGGGGCTGCCCTGTGCACGTGGCAGCAGCCTCAGCCTCTACCCATAAGATGCCAGGAGCAACCCACCTACCTAGCCGTGATGACCAAAACGTCTCCAGACGTTGCCAAATATCTTCCAGGGAGCAAATTTGCCCTTGGTGGGGCCTCATTGATCTAGCAGAGGCGACCCACAAGAATCTGCCCTCAAAGAGCTTAAAATCTGGGATGAAAGGCAATCGAGAGCCCAAGCGCAGAGGTCAACGTCAGAGAAATCCAGAAAGAGGGAAGCCTGCGTTGGCATCTCTAATGACTCTCCTCGTGATTTCAATTCCGGTGAGTCCTTTCTGCTCTCCCCTTTCCTAAGGACTATATTTCTGAGGTCCCAAGTGACACATTCAACTCATTAAGGCTTCTTAATTCCCACATGAATTATGGCTGGAAGGGTCTGAAGGCCCAGTATCTCGCCTTATTACACCTGTAGTTACGAGCAGGAACTGTGGCCTTTATTATGGCATTCAGCACCAGCCATTAAATTCGAGACATGAAAATGATTATTTCACCCCCAAATTCACTTACCACTGGCACATTTCCACGCATGTTCTCATACCAAACCGATTCTCAGGAGCACTCCCGTGGCAGGCCCTCTCGAACGCAAGGGCCTCTCTGTGACAGCATCCGATGTACCGAGGCTGTACGTCAATCATTCTTCATTACTCTTCATTGACTTTGATTTCTAGGTTTCCTTGGGTATTGGCATTAGCTAATCTTTCAATAAATAAGGGAAAGGCTAGTGCTGTCACTGTCTCCCATTTCACCAAAGGATCTTTCTTTTCCCTGTAGAAATTTAGGGCTAAAACCTTCCTTGTTTAGCTCGGGGCTAAACGCACCCTACACGAAGCAGAAAAATCATCTAATTTTTTCCATGAAAGCTTGTGCCAGTCAAAGACATCCTTACCTTCTCACACTTAAGAGGCACCAAAAATGTGCAAATAGCGGAATCCTCAGCCCCGACAGGCAAGTTACCATGTACACAATTATGAAAGAGAACCAAATTAAGAGCGTGCAGAACGCCTTTGCAATACCAGTGCAAACGTGAAGGCTGCTTCATTTTAATGTTTTTGATTTCACCAATAATGAGGAAATTGTCCTCGTTTTCATTGGTAGAAGTTCTTAAAGGTTTTAAAATCTGAATAGGAATCCTGCTCAATTGTGCAGGGTATAAATAACTTGTGACAAATCTGGTGGCTTCCATTTTGAGGCCGTGATTGGAAATGTAAAGAGGAAGGGGCAAATGGCAAGAGACCTGGGGACTGTGGAGGATGCCGCGCAAGGAAGGGAAGAAAGAGAGACGTCCTGTAGCAGAATCTTCTCTCCCACCAAAGAGTTAACAGAAAGAAATAAAATCAGATATGTGTAGCCTCCAGACGTCCATTAAAGTGCAGAATGCTGTTTTCTAGCACAGATTATATGCCAGATGTTCAAATATCTCTAATCATTGCAGATGTAATGGAGTAGAATGTTGCAGTTTGTGAGTTTACTGGCATTAATCCTATATACTGCACAAGGGAGAAGATTTTAAATATATAATTATATCTCATTAATACTCAGGTTTTATTTCCTTTCAATGGAACAGGACTTATTAAAGCAACCATTTACCGCATGTTTTCTTTCAGTATTTGGCCCTGGCATAATCCTGTGCGCATTCGACGTGTAAATATGTACTAACCTGGGTGCAGAAAAACACCCAGGAATGGTTGAGAGTGCGCCGCTACCCAAATTCACTTTTATATGCATGAGATGTTTTTATACTGTAAATTGATAAGAGGGACTTAACCGCATACTTTCTGAGTTGCTGCTCCGGTTTTCTTCATGCCGGAAATATTTGTATTTCTTAATTTGATAGGAAATTGCCTGTGCTCTGGCTCTTTATTGCGTGTTGGGAGAAGGTGCACCCGGGCTCCCGAGGAGGCCTGCGTGGATGTGCTGGGGGCGGAAGCTCTGGTTGGAGCCCACATTCTCCCAGTCCCTCTTGGGATTCACCAAAGGACTAAGAAAGTGTTTTTTTTTTTCCCCAGAGAATCACCATGATTAGAATGTATCTCAAGGGGGATGCTGAAGTGGGGAATAAAGAACTTCCCTCCTGAGCCCCCCAGACCATCTCCCCCCCAAAAAACAACAACTTTTTCACCAACCAACTAAATTGGCTTGTGACAGTGAGCATTAGCACTGAGCCACCTCTGGAGCTGACAGCCAGCCTTCGCCTTCCTGAAGCCCATCCACAGCAGCGTCTCTGCCCGCCTTCCTTTGAGGACAGCGGCTGTCCCCGCCAGCCCTCTCCCCGTGGGCTCAGAATCCTCTCTGCTCCAGGGAGTCGGTTATCTTGGCTGGACCCGGCCTGGCTTTGCTGGTAGATGGATGCACACACCTGATCTGGGGAATGCTGGGCCTTGCTTCTTGATAAGGAGAGAGACTGAATTTTCAGAACCTCTGCTTTTTCTCTGGACTAACTCTTAATTCATGTGCAATGACTTATTGGATTACTCCAGTAATGGACTCCTGAACTGCAGGGACCACATCCACCTTGGTCATTGAATCCCCAGTGCCAGACACAGTGCCTGACACGTAATGGGCCTTCCTACCTCTTTTGTAAATGAGAGAATAAAAGAATAAATTAATGGAGAGTGAAGGTCTTTAGAGAAAAGCTGGGTGGGGCTGACAATTGAATACAACGTCCTTAGTGATCATTTTTGGCGTGGAAGAGAGTTTGATGGATTCTGCAGTAATGAGATTGACGAGATAGATGGTCACTGCCAGGAACTCAGCAAATGCCGGGGTGACAGGCATCGGCTCTGCGTCAGAACCAGGGGCTGTGAGTGGGAGCCCTGGAAGGTCACGTGGCTTTAGTGCCTTGGGGATGAAATGGGTGGAGGGCTTGTGATTGCAATCCTGAAGCAGAGTGGCCAGGCTAACAAAGCAGAAGTCTGGAGGTACCTGGCGGTCCCAGAAAGTCCCAAAGGGGTGCTGTGGGAGAAAGGGGGATGCAGGCTACAATCCACAGGACGAGGAGACTGGGAGAATGAGGAAGCACAGGGCCCACGGGTGTCTCTGAACTGAGTCCAGCTCATCAAACTCTTCTTACCTCTGTTTTGTTTTATGTTTTTTTTTATAATACTTACGTCATCTCTGGATATTGCTGACTGAATATACAGTCTCAATCTCTCGCTCCCTCTCTTTCACTTTCTTCCTCCTCTTCTCCCCCATTCCTTGTGGGACACTAAGACTGACAGAGAAAAAAACCCTGTTTTCCCTCCCAAGAGCAAAGCTGGAAGGAGCAGACCTACAACATTAGGTGGAGAGAAATTTCCATGTTAGAATTACGTTAGAGAAGGAGTTGGTGGGAGGTGTGGCGGGGGGCTAGCCTTCCTTTTCTTTTCCTATTTTGGGGTCCTGCAGAAGCCAGACTCAGAGACCAGAAGGGACGGGGCCCAGGCTGGGGAGCAGCTCGGGAATGGAGTGGGTGCCCAGGGAAGGAGGGACAGACTGAGCCAGAGAGCTGAGAGTCTGAGCAAGACAGGCCACTTCCTAGGGGGACGTCCCCCAAGGTGCTGCCAGCTGCCCCCCTTGGGCCAGTGGTCAGTTTCTGAGGAGCTGGAGAAGGAAGGCTTTCAGTCCAGATGGCAGGGGCTCAGCTGGTGTGGGGGGAATGGCAAGCAGGGGGTCCACTTAGGAACAGCACCATGGTGATGACAGAAACATCAAGGAGGTAAGATGCAGGATAGTCACTTCAGAATGGTGACAACTGGAGAACGCTACTGAACAGAAATGGAGAAGAAAGTGGGACAGAAAACCGAAGAATCCAGCGGTCTAGAAAAGAGTGCTTGTGCATTTTGAAGGAGGACGGTAACCCCGTACAGTTATTTCTCTATTGCTTTATACTGTTTACACCAGGAGGTAGGGAGCTGCCCCTCATTGGATATCTGCTTAATGTGGAAAGGAAGCAAAAGATGACTGAATTAGTAGATAATCGATCAAAATGGATATGTGCCAAGACTCATCTTTTAGGAGTGTATGAATGAAACTTGAAAGTTTTACGAGGTATGAGTATTAGGTTGCCCGAGGGGAGCCTGCAAACAGGTGGTAAGGAATCAGAGCTCAATCACCATAGCTGTTGGGGTGGCGGGGGACACGGATGGCACCTCCTTCACACAGGTGGCCCTGAGGCATTCACCTGGCCCTGAGGCACGAGTGGGGGTTAGCCTGGTGGGAGGGCTTCCCATGCAGCCAGCCTCCAATTCCACGGTGGGGCAAAGAGGTCCCCTACACGGCCCTGGGCCTGGGGTCTGGGGCTGGGCAGGTGCTCCATGTGAATGAGTGATGCAGTCACACCTCATGATTAGGACTGTTTGAGGCAGAGTGAAAATTACCCATTTAGCAGCAGAATCTTCTGGAAGGCTTCATGAGGGCATGTCCAGGTTGAATTCTCTGGCCAGGCTAGCTTAAGGCCCCCTTCTCTCCCATCATGGGGGACCTCCATGCCCTGCACTGAGCTCATCCTTTTCTGACTTTCTAGAAAATTTGGGGTCTGACAGCTTGGCTGTCAGGCATCCACTCTGGGGGGGCATTCACAGACATGCCTCTTCTGCCCAGGGCAGTCGAATTCTCTCTTGCTTCGGCACTTAAATAAGGCACTGTGCGTCTGCCTCCGTTTCTCTCCCACTGCACTCTGAGCTCCCACGACCGGGGCCCAGGATCCTAGGAGCGTGGGGCTCTGGAGCCCGCCCGGCTATGCTCATCAGTGGGGTCCGCCCTTTCCTAACTTGCCTCTGTCCTCATCTGGGCGGGGTTGTTTAGAGGAGTAGATGAGCACAGAGCACTCAGAAGAGGTCTGGCTCTCTGAGTGCTGCAGGTAGATCCAGAAGTGGGTTCTGAGGTGGAGGTGCACGTGCAGGAGGTATGGTAGGGAGTGCTTTGGGGATCAACACCTGGGGAAGGGAGGGGGAGGAAAGAGGATGGGGAAGAGGGAGAAGTCAAGCTGCCACATGCGCCAAAGGACATCCGTGATTAAGTGGCCACCCCTGGAGAGAGCTCTGGAGCCAGACTGGCCCTTCAGAATTGCCCCAAGTTGGGCTGAGATGGGGGGGCCGTTATGCTCCTTTGTCAACAGTCACTACGTGTGGCATGACGCCGGTTGAGGCAGCTCTCTGCAGCTGAGACAATTCTGGAAGGAACCGACATCTGGAGGGTGTCCGCTGGGGCAACAAGCTCTTCCTTGAAGGGATCCGGGCAGGGAGTCATCTGCCCACTGTTTACCCTTCAGGCTACTCAGATCCACTTCTTTACATACGTTCAGGGAGCAGCTCCCCCAGATCCCTGTGGGTCTCTCTCCCTGAGGAAAACTTAAAAGAGGAAGGTTAGTGACATGAACTTGAGTCTCTGCTGCTGCAGCTGCTCTCGGAGTTCCAGCTGGCACCCATCATCTACCTCCTCCACCGTCCCTTCTTGATTGCCCACAGCCTCAGCTAGCACTTGCGCTGGTCTGAATGGCTTACTTGGGGCCATTACCCAGACCCTCACCCTGAAAGGGTCCGAAGGCCTGAGTTTCTGGTCGTTGC
This sequence comes from Tapirus indicus, assembly GCA_031878705.1. Taxonomy (NCBI): domain Eukaryota; kingdom Metazoa; phylum Chordata; class Mammalia; order Perissodactyla; family Tapiridae; genus Tapirus; species Tapirus indicus. The sequence goes on from CM062926.1 coordinate 2,426,172, forward strand.
CCTGGTCTGAACCCTGGGCTCAGAGCAGGTCGCTGCATTTGTCCATTGACCAACCCAACTGGGCAAGGGAATGCCAAGAGTGAATTAAATGCCACTAGTGAATTAAGTGGAAATGTGATAGGAACCACCACCCTTGCATCTCTTAGATCTTTAAAAGGAGGACTATTATTTATCATCTCCTTGGGATACAGTATTATTGTTTATTTTGTATCTTGATTTGGGGAGCAGTTACAGAGGCTTCCGCTTGGCCACCCCCATTAGGATATCTCTTACTCCACGAGCAAGGGACTCAATATGTCAATTTCCCAATATATTGATGCTGACATCCATGGGAGGGCTGGGAAAATTACCCAGAATGTCTGGAATCCAGTGGAGCTGACGTGAGGCAGATTTTGGCCATGATTACGTTTCCCCTACATCTCCCTCTACCAGGGGACTGCGATAACTCTTTGGGTCTCCAGAGATCAATGCCAACTCAACTGTCCAACAGTCTTCAAAAACTTGAGATATTTCCGTTTCCCCAGGGCACAGTCAATTCCCTCTGGGGAAGGACTCAGGAATTATTACTGGGTGTACTTGTCGTGGTGTTGCAGGATGCTCACTTGTGGGGACATGGCTTCATCTTCATTCAGTGAGTTCCAGATCTGAAAAGTGGACAAGGCATCGGCTTTTACTGGGGCTCCTGCCCTCAGTCGGTTTATCATGCATCTTTGATTTCTTTTGATGGTGCAGATTGAATAATGCCCTTGGTGGGTGCTCTTCTGTTTTGCCCCCAGGTACACTGTGTTCTGTTAACCAGCTCCATAACGCTCTGCAGATAAGTCTCTGCAGTGACTTTGCCGCTTCTACAATAATTACATCCTCTTGGCTTCTGACAATTAAGTACCACAGTGTGATCCTTCCTCTACTGTTTCAGTGGTCTGTTGTCCCCATTGCCCAGTTCTGTAACAGCCTCCTCTACACCAGCTCTGGTCTACAGAGGGGGGTTACCACTGAACTTCACAGTGATACTGGCACCCGTCTCACCGGTGCATTCCATAGGCCTTTTGTGAATGGGGCACTCTCCACACTTTCCCATGGAGCATAATCACCTGGGCTTTGGCCTCACAGAGTATATCTATTCCAGCAAGGCTACTCTTGAGATCCTTTTACTTCCTTCTTCTGCTATCTGCCATGGCAATTCTGGCATTTCAACCTCATTCAGTGCAGGTCTTTGCTTCTTCTACGCTCCTAGGAGACATCTTAGTAGCACATCTCTCATCTCCTAGAGTTCTTGTCAAGATATTAAATCCTGTATTCTGAAAGAGTACTCCCAAATCGACAAACTGTGTCTAATTCAACCTCTCGTTTTGGTTCCCCTGCTCAAGCACCACCAGTGTTCAACCCCGTATGTAATCTCCTGGCTCCAGCTGGCACATGCTGGATATGTCTTGCAGTACCTTTAGGATACAACCCTTTTCCTCTCTTACCAGACCCAGCATGACCCCAGTTGAGTTTTGTTGTGATTTAATCGTAGTGTGGGAGTGCGGGAAGTAAAGGTCAATGTTGAGGGGCATGTATCTTGTGATCCGGGAGGGCTCTTTGAATGGCCTGCAAGCAAGAGGAGGGCTCACCTCTTTTAATAGGGAGACCTGGGCCACTTCTGCAGGTTCAGAGGGTCGGGGGAATCTGGAGATTTGTGATTCTCCTCTGATGTCCCCATCCCAGTGTCAGGGTCCAATTTTTTCCGACTCAGGCCTAACCTTGGCCTGGCAGACCTGCCAGATTGGGGACTGGGAGTCTAACCTTCTGTGGAGCTCAGCTACTCGAATGACTCCATCCGAGGCCTGGTCCTCAGCATCTCTACCCTCCTGCTGCAAGAGATGAGGGCCTTTGTGTAGGTTTCCAGAGGCCCCCGGGCTGCACAGTAGCTTTCAAGTGGTGATTGATTGTACTTATCTTTTCATCATCTTTTTCCAGATGACAATCCAGTTAGCTGGACTCCATTGTCCTTTTAGTTATTATTTCCCTCATATTTTTCAACTATCAGATACATCTCACCAGCAAATGTGTCCCCTTCTATAGGTGCACCATCCCATTCAGCACCTATGGAAGTTCAAATAATTGGAGTAACACCTACCAGGAGTGATGGGGTCTTGGTTGCCTGTGGAGTGGAGATAGTGATCCAGCTTCAAAACCCCACCTCAGCACCTGCTTTCTCTTGGACCGCTCCTGTTTCCAGTTCTCACAGGTCGGGTTTTCTGGGAAGCAGACGGAGGTGGAGTTTAGTGTGCCTGATGTTTATGAGAGGGTGCACTTGGTCTCGACACCTGTAGAAGGGAGGGAGGGCAGCATGATTAAGCGGTGGGAGAGGTCAAGCTGCAGTGCAGGCTCAATGAGGGCCCACGGGGAGCTTCAGGGCTCAAAGAGCCCTTGAGAGTGGAGCTGAGCCGGGCAGGCCTTCTTTCCGCTGTGATCATCAGTCATTGAATGTGGGATGCCAAGGAAGGGGCATGACCTTGAGTGAGGCAGCTCTCTGCAGCTGGGGCAATTCTAGAAGCAGCCGACAGATGAAGGCCATCTGCTGACTACACTCCTAGCAGCTGGGGTCACGAATACTTCATCGAAGGGAGAGCTGGACACATCACAGTGTCCCTCCCAATACAAGTTTTATTACTTTTATTGGTATGATTGTTTCTCTCTTCCAGACCCTAGCACATAGCAGGCACTCAATAATGAATGTTGTTAAATAAATGGGACTAGGCAGAATGTTTCTGGAGCATCCTTTACAGAAACTGACTCTGTGCTGAACAGTAGTTGGGGCTCACTGAAATGTGAGGTGGTTGCCTGAACAGAGAATTTGGGGGCTGCCAGGTCAGGCAGCCCTGGGCCTGCTGTCTGCCTTGTCCCTTTCAGCAATGTGGCCATGGCAGGCTCACATGGATGCAGGCCAGCATCTGAAGTGCGTGGCCAGGGTTGGAACATTGGGGTAGGGGTGACCAGGAGAGAGACGTCTGGATGCATTGGAGCAGGCACCCCACAGCACCCACACTTGGCCTATAGAATAAAGGGGAGACAGCTCTGTTCCCTCCAAACAAAAGTTGACCATTCTGCAGTAGAAGCCAGTCAAGAAGCAGATCCCACTGAGATAGGACTCCCACATTTAAATAACCTGTTAAATGGCTTTCATTGTCAATAACCTGATTTGCACTCGGGCAAGACAAGTTGGATGCTTTCAAATGGCCTCAAATACGTCAATATGTAACAAGAAGATAAGGAAGAGAATTAGGTTCGGCACCCAGCCTTTTGCTCTACATCTTTCATTTTCTTGGCTAGATTGCTAAATAGTTTTATATGGAACCAGAAATTGCTGCCTGATGCTAATTTGCGAACGATACGATCAGTGCTGAGGTAAATGATATAGAGAATTGATACGGAAATAAATTGGGATGTGCCCCTTTAAATAAGAATATCGACAAAAGTTTGGCACAAAGGGCAGGGGTCTTCGTTAAGCAACAATGCTGTTCCTGAGAGAGGAGCCTGGATTGAGAGGGACAGGCAACTGGAGTCAGAGGTGGGCTGGCACCCTGCCTCCTTCACCTGCCAGCCCCATGACCTTGGCAAGTGACTTTACTTCTCTCAGCCTTTACTTCTAAGATGAGAAGTACCAGTCCCAGGGTTGCTATGAGGATAACATGACATGTAGTATGTAAAGCATTTTTCATGGGACGTGGCACAGAACAACTGGTACATGTTAGCTATTACTATTGAGGATGATTGCTCATCTGCTCCCTGAAGGGCTCACCATCGGCCTCCAGGGAAGCTGGAGTTGGGGGCAGCCCTGGTGGGCTAAGTCACATTTGCGAGGGTTTCCAGCTCATGGCATGGAAAGCCAGCATGCACTGTGTCCTCTGGGGTAGGAAAACCTAAGCATCAGGGTGCCCACCTACTTAAGAGAGGATGGTGGTTACAATCCCAGGCAATCTCGTAAGGAGCTCTTTGAAGTTTTGGGAAAACCTCATGTTCTTATTGAACTTTCCTTAATCCCACAGGCTGCTCCCTGCCTCCCAACTGTACCCCCATCATTGGCCACGATCTTCTTCAAGGCTGGGATCCGTTTTCATACGGCCCCAGGTCCTGGATCTTACAGAGCAAAGCAATGTGGTGAGGCATCTTCCATCTAGATGTCCTGAGAATGGAAAGCCCTATACCTGGCTTAGCAGTAGAAGAACCTTCCTGCCTCCAAATCCTGCAAAGCACATTGGGCACCATATTCTATTTTTGTGCTGTCATCGTTTGGCTACTTTATTTTCTGATTAGTTGGTGAGCTCCCTGAGGGTGCATGTGGTATTCTGTTCATTTTTCAGTGACCAGCATGGCACCTAGGATGAGGCAAGGACTCAGCAAAAATGTGTTGAATACTCTACACCCAGGAAGGAAATTCTGGTATGGTGTGTGACATCCATTGGACTATCCTATTACGCCATGAGAGGAAATTGGGGTTAGTGGGGTTTCACCTTGATCCATTGCTGCTTCTTTCCATGCGGTTGGTTGAGTGTCTCAAGGCAGCAAGACAGCTATTTGGCTTAGCTCCTGTCACATACTGGTGTTTTCTGAATCCTGGGACGATGGAGGTGTTTCAGGAAAGAGGTGGTCTTGGGGGAGGGACTTTTAGAAGGTACTGCAATGCTCTGCAGAGAAGATCCCAGCCCCAGATAACATTAAAACTGCTACAGGCATCAAGGCTGAGGTTAGCTAAATTCTGGAGAGGAACTCTGTTCCCTAAGAGCCTGAGTTTTTTGTTGGCTATTGGTTTTAGGTTACTTATTTCAGCAGCAGGAGTCACCCTTGGCTACTCGAGCAGAGCACCTCCTGTATCGTGACTGTCATTACTCTTGTTATTTTAAGCACATGGCAAGTGCACATGGAACTCAGTTTCCCTTTGAATGAGAAAAAGGTAAGACGCCAACAGGGCCCAGAGGTAGTAACAGGGCCTTCCATCTCGGTTCCAGAGTCTCCACCCTGGCTGATCCTGGGTCCATGCCTGTGTGCCTCTGGTTTTTCTCACCCTTTGCATTCCTGCTTCAATCTTCCTGCTTCTTAGTGCTCTCCCGTTACTTCCTCCCGCAGACATCAGATACAGCATAGCTGAAGACGTGTAGCCCATAGAAACAGAGGGAGCGTCTTGGGGCCTCCCAGCCCTTAGAAATGGCAGAAGGGTCTTACTGACTATAGTGAATACTTATGAAGCATGGGTTGAATGAGGGGGAGAAGTTCTGAAATACTTGTGGCTCAACCTTTTGACCATCTCTACTTCCTGTGCAATATAAGAAATTGAGTAGAACCAGTTGCTAGTGGTCATTGAAACCGAAGACGTTCTGATCCAGGAAATCGATTTCATCCATTCATCTTTAGTTAAACTGGATCCAAACGGTGGCTTGTAATAGTCATTTTAATATGTTGAAATATTATTTCTAAAACAGTTATTCAACACAACCTGTCTGGAAGTTTTCTGGAGAAGATATTTTTGGAATCCTTTTGACAGCCAGGCCAGCACAATTGTGTAGAGAATGACTAATGAGTGGGCACTTTGTCTCCTAGCCCCACTTTTTGCTAGCAAGCTTTATTGAGTGCCTACTGGATGCTGGCAGGAGTTTGCAGTGGACAAGCCCTGTCGACCACCATACCTGCAAGGAGGCTCTTTGTTAAAGGCTGTCCCACATGAAGAGATATTGGTCAGTCCATGACCAGAGTCCTCTCAACAGCCACACTAGCCAGAGGAATTTAGGGGCGAGCATAGGCCCAGGCAGAGATTGGTGTACATGAGGTTTTCAAAGGTGCTTGATTTTTAAAAATACCTCATGACTCCATCTTCTTTCTACCAGTAAACTGGAGTTTCCCAAAGTGGGCATCCTCGTGGCCTTTGATTGTTACAGGAAAAATTGGACCTTCTTTAGCAGCTCCCATTCGAGTTGTAAGCCTGGAAGGGGGATGGCTTTCTCCCCAAAGGAACAAAATGCTGGCCAGGGGCTCTGAGGCTGTGCCTCTGGAGCTGTGTGGGTACCAGGACGCAGCGCTCAGATCTGCACTCGTGTGCCGGGAAGCCAGACACGTCAGGCCATGGCCGGAGCTGCACATCACCCAACACTAAGTCCATTCCTCTGCTTAGGGCAGAGTGACTGTATTTCTGAACGAGCTCTCAAAACCACGAGCAGCTGAACTCCCCACACTGAGGGGGATGAGGAAGGCGGAGAGGGAGCACGGCTGACTGATGTCATGTTCACCTCATAAAATGGTGAGGGAGCTGGCGGGCGGCAGACACACGTACTGCCTGCAATCTCAGGAAGGCTGGCCTCATCAGAGGGGGAGAAGGTCAGCGAGGTTTCCCAGGCCGAGACCCTGCGAGGTCTGATAAGAAAGGGAGCAATTTTAAAAATCAATGGAATATTTACTAGGATCCGAGCATAGTCCTCAATCTATTGCAAAGGATGCTTCCCAGGTATCTATAAATAAAAGACGCTCACCCTTCCACGTAGGTCTCCTAGGAACTAGAGAAAGGTGCAAGGCAGAAAAAAAGCCCTCTCCGTATCAGAACCTTCCGTGATAGACGGCATCTCCTCCTGACATTTTCATTAGCAGGAAATTTATGTTCCTATTTCTGTCTGTTGTAATGACCATTCATAGCCATAGCGTGGTGGCGGCTAATGGACAGGAATGGGAAAGAAAATTCTTTAATTAATGCAAAATTGAAGCATTTTCTTTCTACACTTTGAGAAGCCAAGTAATTCACAGCAGTTCTTGGCACTAGAGTGGAGGTAAAATAATTATATACAATTTCTAGTGATTAAAAGATTGTAAAATAGTTTTAGTTACATCTTAAAATTATTTATCTTGTAAATGAGAAGGAGTGAAGAAGATGAGAATAATGTGTTCTGAGGTTCAGAGCCGACCCTGCAGAAACTTCCTCCTGGATTGCTGCCTGCCCTCGGCAGGTGGCCTGGGGGTTTTGGGTGCTGGGTCTGGACCTCTTTCTAGTCTCATCTCTTGCTTTGATCCGCTGGGGCTCTGCTGCCACCCCATTGTGATCATAATTCCTTCTCACCTCTTTGGTTCTCCCTTTGCGTGAAAATTCTTTCTTTCTTTTTTTTTTTTAAATAAGAACCCTTAACTGTCACTTTTTTATTCAATTCCTGCATGATTACTCAGCCTCCGCTGGAAGGAACACTGGCCCATCTCTGGGTCTTCTCTTTGAAGCAATACTCTTAAGAGAACAGCCTTCTTAATCTTTGTAATTGCCCCGCAGAAGAGTTTCTTTTTGTTGTTGTGTGTTTTTTTTTTAAATCAGAAATCAGGTATCAGAGAGGACAAGCAGGTTGCTGAGGGGAATACAGCCAGTGGCTGGGGTGACTGCCTGACATAGGTCTGTGGGATCAATGCTCTTTATGCCGCTCTTTATGCTCTTCTGCACCGAGGTGCACTGCCCAGACATTCCGTCCCCTTCCTCCCTCCGGAGAGCACTTGTGAGGGACACATGAGAGAAAGCGAGATGAGCCGGGAAGACAAATCCCAGAGCTGGGTGCTCTCGGCCTCCTGTGTCCTGGAGAGAGGCTGTAGACGGCTGGCACATGGTCCCTGGGCAGGGTAGCTCAGCCTACCCACACTGCCCTGTGGTGTCCTGGCAGCGGGTGCCATGGGAAGGGGCACGCTCCACGGCCGCGTCCAAAGCTGCCCAGCAAGTATTTAGCGACTCAGAATGGGCAAGTGCAGGGGTCTCCACGCGGAGGAAGGCCCTCCCTGCCCGGCCCGTCTTTTGTGTGGGTGCTTCTCTTTACACCTCACACTGTTCAAGAAATCTTGCTCAAATCCTAGAGCAGAAAGTGCTGGGGCTGGAAGATGTGTCATCGGCCCAGCCTAGCGAATGAAAGGACCACATTTTATAGTGAATTGTGAACTTTGTTTCTTGCCAGTGTTCTTCATCATATCCTGAACAAGACTGCATATACCTAATACATTTATATATTGTGTAAGCTGGGCATAAAACTGGATATGCAAAACCAGGTAGACTAATTTACAGGTGATTTCAAGTATTTTTTTAAGGGTAATTTTGACAATGTGACTTTTCCATGTGCCAACTGAAGGGCCCATCTTTCTACTCAGAATAATTCCACCAGCGTCCTAACTATGGCTTCTGTTGATTGTGCTCCTGCCAGACACTTTGATAAGCACTTAAAATGCATTATCTTATAGAATCCCTACAACTACTCTTCAAGGTAGATATTATTCCCATTTTCTGAGATGTGGAAATTGATGATTAGCGAGTTAAGTAACTTGGTATGCATTTTGGAGCCTGAGTGATCTGGTTGGAATGGGAACTCTGTCACTTCCTGGCTGCCAGAATGCAGACAGTTTACTTAACTTCTCTGAGCTCAGTTTATGGTAACCATAGTTACAAGTGCATCCCTGGAGGTGTGGGACATGTTTAGACACTCCTGCTCTGACAGCTCACCCTCGGCAGCCGCCTCCTTTCTCCACTGACTTGCTTTTGCACCTTGACTGTATTTTGTGGCCCTATTTCTGGAAACTATTCAGTTCCATTGAGCTCTGTGTCTATCCTCTCACCAATAACACACTGTCTTGATTACTGAATCTTTATATTAAGCTTTAAAAATCAGATAATGTTGACAGACATACATAAGTTTTTACTGAAGTCATCTTTGCTTTTGTCAACATTTAAAATTTGTCAACATACAGGTGCTACAAATGTTTTATTAGATTTATATCTAAGTATTTCACTTTTGGAGCTATCATAAATGTTACTGATTTTAAAATCTCGGTTTCCAGTTATTCATTGCTAGTATCTGGAAATAGGGTTAATATTTTTTTGTTGACCTTTCTTCCTGTGACCTTAAGAATATCACTTATTAGTTCTAGAAATCTTTTTGCAAATTCCTTGGGATTTTCTAAGTAGACAATCATGTTTTCCGTGAATAAGGACAATTTTATTTCTTCCTTTCCAACCTGTATGCCTTTTATTTCTTTTTCTTGCCTTATGGTGCTGGCTAAGACATCCAGTAAGATATTAAATAGGATTGCTGAGAGTAGACACCCTTGCCTTATTCCCTATCTTGGGGGAAAGTACTCAGTCTCATTGTTAAGTATGATGCTTAGCTGTATGTTTTTCGTACATGTCTTTTATCCAGTTTTTATTAGGCTGAGGAATTTTCGTTCTATTTCTAATTTGCTAAGAGTTTTTAAAAATATATAAATGGATGTCGAATTCTGTCAAATTCTTCCTCTATATCAATTTATTTGTTTATAGGTTTTTTCCTTCGTTAGACTGTAATATGATATATTACATTGATTTTCAAACATCGCACAAGCCCTACACTCCCAGGATAAATCCCACTTGGTTATGGTATATTATTATTTTTATGTATTGCTGTATTTGATTTGCTAATATTATGTTGAAGACTTTTGCATCTAGGATCATGAGAGATATTTGTCTGTGGTTTTCCTTTCTTGTACTGGTTTTGGTATCAGGGCAATGCTGACCTCATTAGTTGGAAAGTGTTCCCTCTATTTTCAAGAAGAGATTGTGTAGAATTGGTGTTGTTTCTTCTTTAAATTTTGTTAGAACTTGTTAGGGAAAGCATCTGAGCCTGGAGTTTTCTTTCTCAGAAATTTTTCTTTTTAAACTACCAATTCAATGTTGTTAATCATTATAAGACTGTTTAGGTTATCTATTTCTTCTTGGATAAATTTTGGTTGTTTGTGGTTTTCAAGGAATTCATTCTTTTAGCTTAAGTTGTTGGATTTATGTGCATAAAATTTTTCTATAGTATTCCCTTATTAACCTTTTAATATCTGTGGGGTCTGACTATATCTTCCCTCTCATCATTTCTGTTTGTAATATGCACTGTCTTTTCTTTCCCTTGTCAGTCTGGTTAAAGGTTTATCTTTTTTTTTTAGTTTTTTCAATGAATCAACTTTTGTTCCACTACTTTTTCTCTATTGATTTTTTTGTTTTCATTTTCTTTTATTTCTCTTTATTATTTCCTTCCTTCTGCTTGCTTTGGGTTTATTTTGCCCTTTTTCTAATGTCTTAATGTAGAAGCTTAGATTGTTGATTTGAAGTCTTTCTTCCTTTTTAATGTAAACTTTGAATCTTATAAATTTTTATCTAAGCACTGATTTAAGTGCATACCGCAATTTTTATATGCTGCCTTTACATTTTTATTCAGTTTAAAATATTTTCTAAATTTCCTTGAAATTTCTTCCCTGATCCATATAATTTTTAATGGAATTTTTAAGACCAATTTTAGGTGTACAGAAAAAGTGAACAGTAAGTACAGAGAGTTCTCAAATTTTCTCCCTCGCCTCCCACAGTTACCCCTATTATTAACATCTTGCATTCGTGTGGAACATTTATTACAGTTGTTGAACCAATATTGATACATTGTTAACTAAAGTCCATAGTTTACATTAGGGTGCACGCTTTGTGTTGTGCAGGTTTTGCCAAGTGCATAAAGCCATATACAACCATTAAATTGTTGTCCAGAATAGATTCACTGCCCTAATGTGCTCTACCTGTTCATCCTTTACCATCCCACACCCCATCCCCTGGTAACCACTGATCTCTATAACTGTCTCTATAGTCGTACTGTCTTGTATCCTTTCTAAAATGTCATATAGTTGGAATCATACAATATGTACTCTTTTCAGACTGGCTTCTTTCGATTAGAAGTATGTGTTTAAGGTTCTTCTATAGTCTTTCATGGCTTGATAGCTCATTTCTTTGTATCACTGAATAATATTCCATTGTATGGATATACCACTGTTTGTTTATCCATTCAATTGTTGAAGGACATCTTGACTTCTTCCAATTTTTGTCAATTATTACTAAAGCTGCTATAAACATTCATGTGCAGGTTTTCAAAGTGTAGACATAAGTTTTCAATCCACTGGGTTAAATACCTAGGAGTACAATTGTTGGACCTTATTGTAGAACTGTTTAGCTCTGTAAGAAACTGGCAAATTGTCTTTCCAAGTGGCTGTACCATTTTGAATTCCCACCAGCAATGAATGAGAGTTGTTCTACATCCTCACCAGCATCTGGTCATGTCGGTGTTTTGGATTTTAGCCATTCTAATAGATGTGGAGTGTATCTCGTTGTTTTAATTTGTAATTCCCTAATGACACATAATGTTGAACATCTTTTCATATGCTTTATATCCTTTGGTCAGATACCTGTTCAGATCTTTTGTTCACTTTTTAATGGAGTTTGTTTTCTTATTAGAGTTGTAAGTGTTCTTTGTATATTTTGGATACAAGTCCTTTATCACGTACGTGTTTGCAAATATTTTTTCTCGGTCTCTGGCTTGTTTTTTATTCTCTTAACAGTGTTTTCATCAAGAAGTTTTCAATTTTAATCAAATACAACTTATCAATCTTTTCTTTCATGGATCATGCTTTTGATGCATCTAAAAATTCATTGCCAAACCCAAGGTCACTTAGATTTTCTCCTCTGTTGTCGTCTAAGAGTTTTATAGCTTTGCATTGTACATTTAGGTCTATGATCCATTTTGAGTTAATTCTTGTGAAGGTATAAGGTCAGTGTCTAGATTCATTTTTTTGCATGTGGGTGTCCAGTTGTTCTAGCACAATTTGTTAAAAGGCTGTCTTTTCTCCATGTAATTGTCTTTGCTTGTTTGTGAAAGATCAGTTGACTATATTTATATGGGTCTATTTCTGTTCTATTGATGTATTTGTGTATTCTTTTGCCAATACCACATTATGTTGATCAATGTAGCTTTATAGTAAGACTTGATGTTGGGTAGTGTCAGTCCCTTGACTTTGTTCTTCTTCGGTACAGTGTTGATTATTTGGCGTCTTCTGCCTTTCCATATAAACTTTGGAATGAGTTGATTGATATCCAAAAAGTAACTTGTTGGGATTTTCATTGAATCTATAGATCAAGTTGGAAAGACCTGCTATCTTAACAATATTGTGTCTTCCTATCCCTGAGCATGGACTAGCTTTCCATTTATTCAGATCTTCTTTGATTTCTTTCAAAAGAGTTTGCTAGTTTTCCTCATATAGGTCTTGTACACATTTTGTTAGATTTACACTTAGGTGTTTCTTTTTTTTTGGTGGTAACGTAAATGGTGCTGTTTTTTTTTTTTTTTTCAGCTGAGGAAGATTCACCTTGAGCTAATATCTGTTGCCAATCTTCCTCTTTTTTCACTTGAGGAAGATTAGGCCTGAGCTAACATCTGTACCAATCTTCCTCTATTTTGTATGTGGGCCACTGCCACAGCATGGCTGACGAGTGGTGTAGGTCTGTGCCTGGGATTCAAATCTGCAAACCCGGGCTGCCAAAGTGGAGTGAGCTGTTTGTAACCACTATGCCATGGGGCCAGCCCCAATGGTGTTATCTTTTTAATTTCAGATGCCACTTGTTCAGCTGGTATGTAAGAAAGCAATTTTCTTCCCTTATTGGATTAGCTATGATTTCCAGTACAATGCTGGCAATGGTAAGAGGGATCCTTGCCTTACTCCTGGTCATGGTGGGGAAGTATCTAGTTTCTCACCATTAACTATGATGTTAGCCGTAGGGTTTTTGTAGATATTCTTTGTCAAGTTGAGGAAGATCCCCTTTATTTCTCGTTTGCTGAGAATTTTTATCATAAATACATGTTGGAGTTTCTCAAATGCTTTTTATGGATCTATTCATATGATTATGTGACTTTTCTTCTAAGCCTGTTGATATGATGGTATGTTTGAATACCTGGAATAAATCCCACCTGGTCATGGTGTATAATTCTTTATATACATTGTTGGATTTGATTTGCTAATGTTTTGTTGAGGACTTTTGCATCCATGTTCATGAGAGATATTGGTCTGTAATTTACCTCTCTTGTTATGTCTTTGCCTAATTCCGATATGAGGTAATGCTGGCCTCATAGAATGAATTAAGAATTGTTCCCTTTGCTTCTACTTTCTAGAACAGATTCTAGAGAATTGTTATCTTTCTTCCTTAAATGTTTTGTAGAATTCACCTGTGAAACCATTGGACCTCGTGCTTTCTGTTTTAGAAGTTGATTAATTATTGATTCAATTTGTCTAATAAATATAGGCCTATTATGATTATCTATTTCTCCTGATATGAGTTTTAGTAGGTTATATCTTTCAAGAAATTGGTCCATTTCATCTAAGTTATCAAATTTGTGGGCTTAGAATTATTTATAATAATTCTTTATTGCCCTTTTAATGTCCATGGGTCAGTAGTGATGGCTCCTCTTTCATTTCTGATGTTAGTAATTTTCATCTTCTTTCCTTTTTTCTTGGTTAGCTTGGCTAGGGGTTTTTCAATTTTATCGATATTTTCAAAGAATCTGCTTTTGGTTTCATTGATTTTCTCTATTGTTTTCCTGATTTCAATTTCACTTATTTAATTTTCTGATTTTTATTATTTCTTTTCTTCTGCTTACTATGGACTTAATTTGCTCTTAATTTTCTAGTTTCTTATGGTGGAAGCTTAGATGATTGATTTTAGATATTTCTTCTTTTCTTATATGCAATAAATTTGCCTATAATCACTGCTGTACTGCATCCCACAAATTTTAATAGATTGCATTTTCACTTTCTTTTAGGTCAAAATATTTTTAACTTTCTCTTGAGACTTCTTCTTTGACCCATGTGTTATTTAGAAGTGTGCTTACTCTTCAAATATTTTGGGATTTTTTTTTTAGCTCTCTTTCTGTTATTGATTTCTAGTTTAATTCCATTGTGGTTTGAGAGCATCATTTTTATGTCTATTCTTTCATATTTGTTAAAGTACATTTTACAGCCTAGAATGTGTTCTATCATGGTGAATGTTCCATGTGAGCTTGAAGAATGTGTGTTCTGCCATTGTTGGACGAAATATCCTATAAAAGTCAATTAGATCCAGCTGATTGATGATGCTGTCTGTTTAACTATATCCTTACTGATTTTTTGCCTGCTGGATCTATCAATTACTGGTAGAAGGATGTTAAAGTCTCCAACTATAATAGTGGGTTTGTCTATTTCTCCTTGCAGTTCTATTAGTTTTTGTCTCACATGTTTTGATGCTCTGTTGTTAGGCACATGCACATTAAGGATGGTTATGGCTCCTCGGAGAATTGACCCCTTATCATTATGTAATGCTCTCTTTATTCCTGACAATATTCTTCAGTCTTACATCATCTTTGTCTAAAATTAATACAGCTACTCTAACTTCCTTCTGATTAGTGTTGGCATAGTATATCTTTCTCCATCCCTTTACTTTTAATCCATCTGTGCCTTTATATTTATATTTAAAGTGGGTTTTTTTATAGACAATATACAGTTGGGTCTTGCTTTTTTATCCACTGTGTAGTCTCTGTCTTTTAATTGGTATATTTAGACCATTCACATTTAAAGTGATTATTGATATTAGTTGGATTACCATATTTGTAATTTAAAATTCATTGTCCTCATTCTTTGTTTCTTTTTCTTGTCTTACACTCTTTTTTTTCCACCTTCTCTGGTGTTCACTGAGCATTTTATATGATTCAATTTTCTCTCCTCTCTTAGCATATCAATTATATTTCTTTTTAAAAATTTTTAAAGTGGTTGCCCTAGGCTTTGCAGTATACTTTTATAATTAATCCAAGTCCACTTTCAAATAACACTCTACTGCTTCACTGGTAGTGCCAGTACCTTATGATAGAGTATTATTCCCAGTTCCTTTCTTCCATCCCTTATAATGTTACTGTCATTCATTTCCCTTCCCCGTAAACCATACTCCCTGAGTACATTGTTGAACAAGGTATTATCTGTTAGATCAAGTAAGAATGAGAAAAATAAAAGATTTTATTTTATCTTCATTTGTTCTTTCTCTAAATCTCTTTCTTAATGAAAATCCAAGTTTCTAACCTATATCATTTTCTTTCTCTCTGAAGAAATTTTTTTTTTTTTAACATTTCTTACGAGGAAGGTCTACTCGTAACAAACTCCCTCGATTTTTTTTGTCAGAGAAAGTTTTTATTTCTCCATCAGTTTTGAAGGACAATTTGACCAGAAACAGAATCTAGGCTGGTGGTTATTTTCTTTCAACTCTTTAAATATTTAACTTTACGCTCCTCTTGCTTACATGGTTTCTGAAGAGAAGTCTGATGTAATTCTTATTGTCTTTCCTCTGCAGGTAGGCTGTTTTTGCCCCCTCCAGCTTCTTTCAAGATTTTCTCCTTGTCACTGATTTTCTGCAGTTCAAATATGATATGCCTTAGTGTAGTTTTTGGTACTTATCCTACCTGGTGCTCTCTGAGCTCCCTGGATCTGTGGTTTGGCACCTGTCACTAATTTTGGAAAGTCCTCAGCCATTATTATTTTAAATATTTTATCTTTCCTTTTATCTCTTTCGTTTCCCTCTGGTATCACTGTTACATTTATGTTATATCTTTTGTAATTGTCCCACAGTTCTTGGATATCCAATTCTATCTTTTACTTTCTTCTTTTCTCTTTGCACTTTAATTTTGGAAGTTTCTATTAATATGCCTTCAAGCCTACTGTTCTTTACTTGGTTGTGTCCAACTTACTAGTGAGCCCATCAAAGGTGTTTTTCAGTTGTTACGCTGTTTTTTTTTTTTTTTTGCTAGACTTACCTTTTGATTTTTTCTTAGTTTCCATCTCTCTGTTTACATTATCCATCTGTTCTTTCATGTTGTCCACTTTTTCCATTAGAGTCCTTAGTGTATTAATCATAGTTATTTTAAGTTCCCAGTCTGATAATTCCAAAATTTCTGCCAAATCTAAGTTTGGTTCTGATGCTTGCTTTGCTTCTTCACACTGTGTCATTATTATTATTATTATTTTGCTTTTTAGAATGGTTGTAATTTTTTGTAGAAAGCTGAGCGTGATGTTTTAGGTAAAAGGAACTGAGATAGTATGGAGAGAGAACATGCTTTGTATGATTTCAATTCTTTTAAATTTGTTTTGTGACCCAGGAGATGGTCTCTATTTCTGACTGTTCTGTGTAAACTTGCAAGGAATTCGCATTCTGCTGTTGTTGTTGTAAGTGTTCTATAAATGTTTAGATCCAGTTGGTTGATAGTGTTCAGTTATTCTGTCTCCTTGATTATTTTCTATTTGTTGTATCTTTAAATGGGAAAGACATGTTTAAGTATTCAACCACAATTGTGAATTAGCCTATTTCTCCTTTCAGTTCTATCATATTTTGCTTCATGTATTTTGAAGCTATATAGTTAGTTGTACACATGTTTATGATTACAATGACTTCTTAGTGAATAGACCTTTCTACCTTTTGTATTGTCCCTCTTTATTCATGATAATTTTTCTTGCTCTGGTTTTTTTTTTTTTTCACTTTGAAATTAATGTAAGCATTCCAGGTTTCTTTTTATTGGGTGTTTCCATGGTACCTTATTTTCTGTTCTTTTACTTTAATCTTCCAGTATCAATATATTTACAGTGGGTGTTTGTTGATACCATATAGTTGAGTCTTTTTAAAATCCATCTTGACAGTCTCTCTTCTAATTGGTGTCTTTATTTATTTTTATTTTATTTTTTTGGTGAGGAAGACTTGCCCTGAGCTAACATCCATTGCCAATCCTCCTCTTTTTTGCTGAGGAAGACTGGCCCCGGGCTAACATCCGTGCCCATCTTCCTCCACTTTATATGGGACGCCGCCACGGCATGGCTGACAAGCAGTGTGTCTGTCCATGCTCAGGATCAGAACCTGCGAACCCCGGGCTGCCGAAGTGAAGCACGTGAACCCAATCACTACGCCACCAGGCCGGCCCCACTAATTGGTGACTTTAAACCATTTATATTTAATGTAATTTATTGGTAGGTTTGGATGTACACTTACCATTTTATTATTTATTTTCTGTTTGTTTCCTAAGTTTTTATAAAGTGTGTGAGTGCATATAATTTTTTTGGTAAAATACGCAACAAAATTTTTGCCATTTTAACCATTTTTAAATGTACAATTTAGTGGTATTGAGTACATTCACAATGTTGTATAATCATCACCACTATCCATTCCCATAACTTTTTCATCACCCCAAATGGAAACTCTGTACCCATTAAACAATAACTCCCCATTTCTCCCTGCTCCCAGCCCTTGGTGACCACTGTTGCACTTTTTGTCTGTATGAATTTGCCTATGCTAAGTACTTCATATAAATGAAATCACACAATATTTGTTATTTTGAGTCTAGCTTATTTTACTTAGCATAATATGTTTAAGGTTCAACCATGTTGTAGCATGTATCAGAATTCCATTCTTTTTTAAGGTTGAATAATATTCCATTGTATGTATATACTACATTTTGTTTATTCATTCTTCTGTTGACGGATGTTTGGGTTGTTTCCACATTTGGGGTATTATGAATAATGTTGCTAGGACACTTGGTGTACAAGTACCTGTTTGAGTCCCTGATTTCAGTTCTTTAGGATATATATCTAGAAGTGGAATTGCTGGATCATATGGTGATTCTATGCTTAACTTTTTGAGGAAATGACAAACTGTTTTCCACTGAGGCTACACCAATTTACTTTCCCACCAACAAAGCACAAGGGTTCCAATTTCTGCACATCCTTGCCAAGACTTGTTATTTTTTGTATTCTTGATAACTGCCATTCTGATGAATGTGAAATGACATCTCATTGTAGCTTTGATTTGCATTTCTCTAGTAACTAGTGATATTGATCATCTTTTCATGTGCTTATTGATAATTTGAACATATTCTTTGAAGAAATATGTCTTCAAGTCTTTTGTTCATTTTTAAATTCAGTTGTTTATTTTTTGTTGTTCTTGAGTTGTAGGAGTTCTTTATATGTTCTGGGTATTATTCGTATCAGATGTATGATTTGAAAATCTTTTTTTCTCCCACTCTGTGGGTTGTCTTTTCAATCTCTGTATAATGTTCTTTGATGCACAAATTGTTTTAACTTTGATGAAGTCCAAATTATCTATTTTTCTTTTTTTTGCCTATATATCTGGCATCATATCTAAGAAAGCATTTCCAAATGCAATGCCATGTTTTATTCTAACAGTTATATAGTTTTAGCTCTTTTGTTTAGGTTTTTGATTTATTTTGAGGCATAAGGTGAGATCCCAACTTCATTATTTGGCTTGTGGATATACAGTTTTCCCAGCACCATTTGTTAAAAACACTGTCCTTTCTCCATTGAATGGTCTTTGTACTCTAGTCAAAAATTGTTTGATCTTATATGTAAGGGCTTATTTCTAGGCTCTGTATTCCATTCCATTGGTCTGTATGTCTGTCCTTATGCCAGTAGCACAGTGTGTTGATTACTGTAGCTTTGTGGTAAGTTTTGAAATCAGAAAGTGTGAGTCCTCCAGTGTTGTGCTTTTTCAAGATTGTTTTGGCTATCTGGGGTCCCTTGAAATTTCAAATTAATTTTAAGATGGGTCTTTCTATTTCTGCAAAAAAAAACATTGGGATTTTGAGAGGGATTACATTGAATGTCTAGATATCTTTGGGTAATATTATTATCTTAATGATATTAAGTCTTCCACTTCATAAACATGAGCTATCTTTCCATTTATTTATATCTTCTCTAATTTCTCTCAGAAATGTTTTGTTGTTTTCAATACACAAATCTTTTGCTTCTTTGGTTATATTTATTTCTAAGTATTTTATTCTTTTTGATGCTATTGAAAATAGAAATGTCTTCTTAATTTCCTTTTTGGATTGTTCATTATTAGTGTATAGAAATACAAGTGACTTGGGGATTTGATTTTTGTATCTTGCAACTTTGCTGAATTTATTTATTAGTTCTATCAGATTTCCTCATGGAATATTTAGGGTTTTCTATCTATAAGATCATGTCATCTGTGAACACAGATAACTTTACTTCTTCCTTTCCAGTTTGGATGCATTTTATTTCTTTTTCTTGCTTAAATGACCTGGTTAGGATTTCCAATACAGGGTTGAATAGAAGTGGTGAAAACTGGCATTTTGGTCTTATTTCTGATCTTAGGGGAAAAGTTTTCAGTCTTTCACCACAGAGTATGATTTTAGTTGTGGGATTTTTAATATATGGCCTTAATCATACTGAAGAAGTTTCCTCCTATTACTAGTTTGTTGAATGTTTTTATCATGAAAGGGTATTGAATTTTGTCAAATGCTCTTTTGGCATCAGTTGAGATGAACGTGTATTTTTTAAATTTTTGTTCTACTAATGTGGTGTATTACACTGATTTATGTATGTTGCACCATCCTTGCATTCCAGGAGTAAATCCCACTTAGTCATGGGGTATAATCCTTTTAATATGCTACTAAATTCTATTTGCTAGTGTTTTGTTGAGGAATTTTTTTATCAATATTTTTAAAGGAAACTGCTCTGTAGTTTCCTTTTCTTATAGCATCTTTGTCTGGCTTTAGTGTCAAAGTAATCTTGGCCTTATAGAATGAGGAAGAATAGGAAGGGGTCCCTCTTCTTCAATTTTTTGGAAGAGTTTGAGAAGAATTGAAATTTCTTAAGTTTTTTTTCATTCTTCTGTTTTCCCTTACCTGCCTTCCTTTGGATATTTGAATATGTATTGTTATTTCACTTTCATCTATTTATTTTTTCTTACATTTAAAGAACTTAAGTAAAATTTATATAACATAAAATTAACATTTTGATGCAGTGATCAAAACGGTGTGTTACTGGCATAAGGACAGACATAGACAAATGGAATAACATTGAGAATTCAGAAATAAACCCATATTCTTATGGTCAGTTGGTTTCTGATTAGGATGCCACAATCGGTTATTGGGGGGAAGAGTGGTCTCTTGAGCAAATGGTACTGACACAACTGGATATCCACATGGAATGTAGTTGTACCTGAACCCCATGCCATATGTAAAAATTAATTCAGAATGGACCAATGACCTAAATGCAAGAGCTAAAACCACACAATTCTCACAAGACAACATAGGGGTAAATCTTCATGACCTTGAATTTGGCAGTGGATTCTTAGAAATTACATTAAAACTATGAGCAACAAAAGAAAAAATAGATACATTGGACTCCATCAAAGTTAAAAACTTTTGTGCATCAAAGAGTGTTGTAAGAAATATGTTACTTAAAATGGGTTTTTTGGATGACCAGTCAGGTGTGGACATGGAATAACACCACAGAGAGGTATACAAAAGTGAAAGAGATTTATTATACTCACAGGTTCTAGAAGAGGGAGGCATGGCATACCACTCAAGGGCCATGTGGGAGGAGCTTCCAGGGGGCAGGCTCAACCAAGCAGGTGGGGAGTCAAAGAGAGAGTGTGAGGACCCCTGGGCAAATGCCTTTATTGGGGTTAGGGTGGAGGATACAAGCAAAAAGCATGAGGTATTTCATTGGTGTGTTTGAATGTCATTAGGTCACAATCAGAGGAGGGCAAGAAGGGAAACTTGTGGTAGGGACCAGCCTTATCACACTGGTGCACCTGGTCATCTGGATGGGGTGCTTATAACCTGTTTGTGGGGATATATTGAGGCATCAGGAAAATATGAAATTAAAAAAAAATTACAATATAGAAAGATATTATCAAGAAAGTGAAAAATCAACTTACAGGAGGGGAAAAATATTTGCAAATCATATATCTTGGTTTACTAAGTGTCTAGTATCAAGAATATATAATGAACTCATACAACTCAACAGCAAAAAGACAAACAACACAATTAAATATTTAATTTTGACTATATGTATTTTACAGTTTTATTTAGTGATTGCTCTAAGGATTTCAATACATGCTTAAGTTCTCACAGTTTACTTATAATTAACATTTTTTTCCCAAAGTGGAATGTGGAAATTTTTACCTTCCCTCATTTATGTTTTGTTCATATGTATTGCATTTACATACATCAGACAATGTTATGCCTTCTGCTTTCAACTTTTATGTATATTATAAGGAACTTAAGAGGAGAAAAATAATCTATTAAATTTACCCAGGTATTTACCATTTCTGTAACTCCTCCTTTATTTATGATGTCCCAAATTTCCCCTGATATCATTTCCCTTTTTCCTGAAATACTTGCTTTAGCATTTCTCTTAGATGAGGTTTAGTGGCTGTAATTCTCTTAGATCCTTAATCTGAGAGTGTCTTTATTTTGCTTTGACTTTACTCCTGAAGGATTAGTTCCACTGGATATATTAGTTCCAACCTATATACTGTAGGTTGAGAGTCATCTTTCTTGGCCCCTTAAAAACATTGTGCCACTTTCCTCTGATCACCATGGTTTTTGATAAGAATTCTGCAGTCTTTCAAATAATTATTTCTCTGTAAGTAATGTATCTTTTTTCTTGGGTACTGTTGACATTTTTTTCTTTGTTTTCAATTTTCAACAGTTTAATCATGATGTATCTGGGTGTGGATTTCTTTGACTTTATCCTTTTGGGTTTCATGAGTTTCTTGAATCTGTAAGTTTATGCGTTTCATCAAATTTGGGAAGTTTTTAGTCATTATATCTATTATCTATCTATCTATTTATCTATCTATCTATCTATCATCTATCTATCCGTCTATCAATCATCTATCTAATGTACCACCTTCTTTTTCTTCTTCTTATGGAATTTTAATGACATGAATATTAAATCTTTGGTATTTTTCCACTGGTCTCTCAGTCTCCATCCATTTTTTTCAATTATTGCCTTTCTATTGTTCACATTGGATAATTTTTATTGATTTACTTTCAAGTTCAGTGACTCTTTCCTCTATCATCTCCAGGCTATTGAGCTAATCCAGTGAATTTTAAAAATTTTGTTATTGTATTTTTCAGTTGTAAAATTTTCATTTTATTCTTCTATATGTCTCTATTTATGTGCTGAGAATTTATAGCTTTTCATTCAGGAGAGTTTTCCTGTATTTCTTGGAATGTAGTTATAATAGCTGCTTTAAAATCTTTGTTTGATGGTCCCAACACTATGCATCTCAAGTTTGTTGTCTGTTGATTGTCTTTTCCCTTGAGTAATACAGAGATTTTCCTGATTTTTCAAATGTCAAGTAATTTTGGAATGAATCTTGGGCATTTTGAACATTATTCTAGCCTCAGAATCTTGTTTAAATCTTTTGAAGAATGTTTATTTTTGTTTTGTTCCGTTTTGTGTCAGAAGGCAATCAAGCCAGGTATCTTCAGGCTGACGGTCCACAGTCTGTGGATTCTGGTTCCAATTTAAATTCCATTTTCAAAGCTTTTATAGGGCTATTCAGATCTGTCCTCCGTGTTTGTCACCCAGTGTCCAGTGTGGGACCTGGGAGGCAATCTATTTTGTAGCATAGTTTTCAAAGCCTTTAGTATGTTGCTTAAGGTCAGATCCATGTGTATGCAGCTTGAGTGCAAGCCCAGGAGTTCAAACACAAGCTCACAGAATCACTTTCTTGAACACTCTTCTCCACTATCTCCTCAATACTTTTCTGCTCCCAGGGATTTTCCTTCCTGGTCTTCTGACTAGTTTCACTTCCTGCAACTGCCTCTACCTCCAGGGTCAAGCGGTAAGATGATAGAAAGGAAAAAGGAATGTGGCTTCTCCTCATGCTTTTGGGACCACAGTTCCTCTGGTCAGAGAAAAAGGGTTTCCCTCCTTCATAATTTTATGCCCCCTACCAGCCACCGTTTTTGCTCTGTCACTGCTCTGTCTACAGGATTGTCTTGTGGTTGGAGCAGGAGAGAATGACACACAAACAAATAAAAACAGTAGAGAATTTTCCCCACTGTCTCTGATTGTAGAATCCCCTTTTATGCTTTTATGATCAGAAATACAAGGACTTGGGCCTTTTTCTGACTGTACCTGGTGCATAGTTCCAGGTTTTAGACTGCCTTTGAGTTCAGGCTAGAAAACCCAAAGTAGGGGAGGAAAATAAAGGAGATTTGCTAATATTTTGGTGGCATTTCGATGTCTGTTTTCCTACTCCAATTTGCCTGCTGCCATCTTCTTTTCAGAATCCTAAGATCACTGCTACATCTATTCTGTCCAGGATTTTAGTTGTAGTCAGTGAGAGAGACAGAGTGGAGTACGCTTACTCCATGTTAACTAGAACTGGAATCCAAGTAGCTATTTTATTCCCATTTTATAGTTAAGAAAACTGATATTCTAAAAGGTAATTTTATTTGGTTTCTTTCTGTTTTGTTTCTCTCTAAAACTCGATAGTACTAAATGACAGAACTAGGGTATTAACTTTACTCTGTTTGATTTCAATGTCCTTTATCTACCCTACCAACCGCCAGTTCAAGAAGTCTAGACTCAATCTGGAGATGCGGGTACAGACGCTGTGAGCTACCTTAGCTCATTCCTCAGTGAATTATGGTAGCAAGACCTCTTGATGGGAGGTCAGTAAGTCTATGTTCTATTATTTATTTAGCCTGAATCCTTAGTCACTACTGGTCCTATCTCAGGATCTCAGTTTTTTTGTTTTTAAAAATTACCCTTAGAACTGTCTAATGATTCTCCCTGTCTTGATATTCTTCCATTCTTGGATTGTCAGAAGATATCTTCTAGCAACTCAGTAAAGGCAGAGACTTAGGAGACTGGTTTATACAGGTATTACCTTGCGTAAGATGAATGGGACTCAAGTTTTGTCCGACCTAATGATTAAGCAAGACTTACTAACACAGGGAAGGAGCGGGCTGTGTTAGACATCTCTTGTTTTTATGGCCTCTGATGGTCCTTTTTCCTTCTGGTTACATCAGCCTCAACCATCCCTCTCAAATGTTCTATCTTTTTATTTCCACGAGGCTGATGATCCTCCAGCTTGGGGGTGGACATGAGACTCATGAGGAAATTGCCATATTTCATCCTCTTTATCACAGGGATTGGTACAGGGTTGGCCACATGACCCAAGCCTACCTAATCAGAGTCTTTTATTCTGGAACAGTTGGGAAAGAGGAGCCTTTTTCTCTACAATATTTATTAAGCTGGTACGTTGACAGCCTAATATTCTTGACAGTCATCTTTGCCACAATGAGGGAAGAGCTTCTGGAGGGTGAAGCCAATGCAGAAGGATCTGGAACCAAGGAGATGGGGAGACACAGAGCCTTGAAGATGTGTTTGAGGCTCTGGATTAAGCCATGCTAGAAGTCAACTACTTTTAGTCTTCTCATTTGTGTGCATCAATAAAGTCTCTTTACGCTTAGACCAGCATGAACTGAGTTTCTCTCACCAGCCCAGACTGGCACCAGGGTGGCTAAGAGGAGAAATACTACAACAATGAGAAGAAGGTGAGAATGAGCCTGGAACTTTTGGGGACTGCAGAGGAGACACGGAGGTCCTTATAGTAGAGGTGGTTCTGCAGGAGTGATGAGAATTGAAGCTATAAGAATAGATTTTGGCCAGATCTTGAACTATTTGTTCTACCTGGGCCATGAAATTTGCATTTTGTCTTCAAACAAAGGAGAATAAGGCTGATGCAGCATCAGATTCTCAAAGAATTCCAGTTGATCTGGCATCAAATCTCATGTAGGGAGTGGAGCAGAGATCCCATACAGTAAGGAATGTGTTAGCCATTGGTTCCTCTGTCTCCCCTGCAGCAACGCCCTAAGTGACCGAATCTTGTCCCAGGAGCTGGATGATGCCTTCTTCTCAGACACCCTGGAAAAACCAGCATTTTCATTTAGAACTTGGGAGCCCAAGGACCAGGCTCTAGTCCCCCCGCAGTCTCACCCTTACTAGCTGTGGTGACCTTGGGACAAGTTGTTTAGCTTCTTGGCCTTGTTCCCTCAGAGATCTCAAGATTCTTCTTCTTGAAGTAATAATGCCTTCTCTATTTAGCTGACATGATCCTTTGAATGTTAAATGAAATGCTGTCTGTGAAAGGGCTTTGGGAATAAGGTGAGTTAAGCTAGTCAAAGAGAAAGTTACTTGAGAGATGCCTAAGATGCTTCTGCTCCCTTATCCTGAGCTCTGACACACTGTGGACTTTGGTCTCCCAGTGCTTCATGGGAAAATGAAGCTTCCTGCTTCCAAAGAGCTCTGCCCCTGCTCTGGGTCACCTTGGAGAGGGAAATGGCTTCAACTCCAATAAATCTAGGATTAAGCAATAGGAAACCATGAATTGATCATGGTTGCCTTATAAGATAGTGAGTTCTCCATCCCAAGGAGGATTCAAGCATCTAAATAAATACCTGTAAGAGGGGTTATGGAGAGTTCTATTTCCTTCCTCTGTAGAAAGCACCACAGGACCTGCCCTATTTTGGATGCTACGGTCAGATCTGCCCAGTCCTGAATCTTCAAGAATATGTATTCCCATATGTGATCTGCACAATACCCTCCCATTGAAGAATTAAAAGTGTGTTGTCTCATGACAGGTTTGCTGTTGTTATTTAGTACTTTTTTGGATTTTCAAAAGCACAGCTCTCCCCCTTCTCCTCATCACTCCTGTCCCCAGCCTTCTGGTTCACAAAATCCAAACACATTGTCCTGCATAAGTAATAATGAAGAAATCTACAAGAAAAGATTCGTGCCACTTGCTAATCAGTTTAATAATGGAGGATATCTTCACTGCATTATAGAGAGACAAATTAAAAGGGCAAGGAGAGCTCCCAGAAATCATCTGTTCGTGTTAACAAAGTGAATATTAATGAAAAACAAAATTGAGTTCCTCTTGTGTCTGATTTTCATCAAATTGTACAGGTATTAAAAAATAGCTGTAGAAATCCTATCCATTAGTAGTTAATTCAAAATAACTTTGGCCTCTGCTCTATTTCTGACTATTACCTCTCTCATGAGCAGGAAAGCCAGTCACCTTGCTGGGCCCATCGTGCCATGAGAATCGACAATGGAGCTAATTCAGTTCTCTTTGTGGACCAAATGTCTTGAGGGGGGAAATGGGCATGAAGTTAAGACATACGTGGTTGGGAGGATGAGCAAGAGGGGCACAAGGGAGTGTTTTGCTTTCTTCCTCTGGGTAGCCGGGTTCAGGTCACCCAGATGACCAATGGTCTGATATCTATAGAGCTCAGGTGCCTTTTAGGGACTGGAGGGGCACCAGGGTGCATTGCCCAGTAGAGGAGTTGTGTCCAGCTGCTCAGTGCTCAACTTCTGGGCACCTCTCTGCCGTAGCTCTGCCAGGAATGGCTCAGCAGGGGAGCTGCGCGGGATGAGGAGGAGTCTGGGATGCCCTGGGTGCACCGACATGTGAATGGAGAGGTGCTGGGAGCCTCTCCCTGACTCACGGAAGACTGCTCTTAGCACCATTCTTTGGGAGCGGAGAAAAGACTAGTGGCTAATCTCACTAGTAGATTATTAGGATGCAGTTGAGACGTATGGGGCAGAGCCCAGAGGAACTGCTGGGGAAGTGGCAAGGGCCCCCTCAGTCTGTACAAGCCCCCAGCCAGCTCCAGGACACTTTTGATCTCTAGGGAGAGGAGAAGATGCTACAAAAAGGAAGAGAAGGTATGGGCTCAGGCAAGATACCTGGGAAGACCCCAAAGACAGACATGTCCACATCCCCATGTGTGCTGAGGGCTGACCTTTTACCCACAAAGGGACTGCTGTAATTCAGATTTCCGCAAGTGTCAGCAGGCGTTGGCTAGAAATGAAGGACTGTAATGTCATAATGAGAATGCCGACCTCTCTTTGTGCCCCACATGCCCTCTAGGTTTCAGGCCCCTGCAGATCTTCCTGTCTCTCTCCAAGTGTTTCTGGCATCCCCAGTGGCTGCCTTACCTGTCTCACACGCAGTCCATGTGTGCTTGGCCCTGCCCCCTCCCACCTTGCCTATGTTGTGTACAGCTGTGTCCACTGGACATGTCATCTCCAGCCAGCTTCCATCAGGGGTCACAGCTGACAGGACCAGGACCTGGGGAGGAGCTGGCTTCATCTCCTGGGGTGCGGTCAGGATACCAGGGTGTGGTTCCCACTCTGGGGCCCTGCTCGCTGATGCTCCTTGCTGCACCCAGTGTCCTGAGGGGACATCATAAGCAAATGTCTCCCCGTCTAAGGGGAGGTGTCTCTGGAGCTCCTGAAGCTGCAGAGTGCCAGCGTCATGCTGTGGTGTGTGCAGAAGTGACAGGGACTCCTCTCCATGGGCTCAGGTCGAGTTCCTGGGGCTGGGCTGGGGCAGAGCCAGTTCTCGGTCCCTCCTCCCTGCTTCAGGTATGTGGAACGCATGGATTGGCATATCCACTTCCTCCTGCAGGGCTGCCCTCGGCCCCTAGCTCCCTGCAGACCAGTTTCCTGGGCTGACCCATGGCTTCTGTTTGCCTATTAGACTTATAAGTCCGCCTTATACACGGCTTCGACTGAAGTCTCCACTTTCAGTAACTTCTGCCTGAGCTCCCCACACTGTACAGACTCCGTCTCTCAATAGCTGGGAATAGTTAAGAATGATTTCAGCTGCAAGGAACAAGCCCCAAGAGAGGGTGTGGAAACATGGGGGGCTTATTTTGCTCAGGTAGCAATTATTCTAGATATAGTCCTTCAGTGTATCAACAATGCCGTCTGCACTGCTTTTCTACTTCTTCCTCCTTAGCATATTGGTTTTGTTCTCGTGCCTGCTGCCTCGTGGTTGCAAGACGGCTGCTAAAGTTTCTGGCATCGTATCTACATTCAAAGTAGGAAAAAAGAAAGAGGGGCAGTGTCAACTGCAACTTTTCCATTCATCTGGAAACACCAAGCCTTCCCGGCAGACAGTCATCTCCCCACTGGCTAAGGTTGCTGGGGACTGACCACATGTTGGCTGAATTTGCATAAAGCAGTCCAGTTCTGGCACACTCAGGACATCCAATGCAACAAAGTCACCAAGCGCCAGACCAGCCTCAGGCTTTTGGGGCAGGGAGGGAGGGACCGGTGTTAATGGAAGGCAAGCCCATGGGAGCCTTTTCATGGGAGCCTGGGAGAAGCTACAGACCCACACAGTCCCCCTCCTGCTAAGGATGCTCAAAGGAGAGAATGTGGGTCATCTGGCGTTAGGGCATGGCTAGGTTCCATGCCCCTGCTGACTATGCTGATCACTGGCGATGGGGGCAGAGATGACCAAAACTGGGCCTGGCCGTGTCACTCCAAATCCGCCAGTCTGGGTGCCCCTGTCTTCCTCCAGATGTCTGCTAAAAGGGGCCTAGAGGCTGGCTCGCTCTCTATCCAGGCCGCTCTCCCAGCCCACATCCCGCATTCAGGCCCCGCTCTGTGGGCAGCTAGCTGGCAGTCACTACCCTCCAGGTGACCAAGGCAAAATACACGGGGACCTTTGCAAACCCCTGGAAGACATGCTATTTTTCTCTGCCTGCGTAATTGTTGAGAAGGGAGCCAGAGAAGATGTTCTAATTAATTAGAGCAGGTACTCGAGGATGCCACTGTGTGCCAGATTCAGGACCAGAATCCAAATTCCCCACTTATCGGCCTCCACCACCGCGACCTGAGGCACCCTCTCCTTCCCTGCATTCGCATTTGTGTGTAAACTGCAGCCTGTGACCGGAGCCTTATTAGCTGGTCAAAATTTTACTTTTAAATGGACCATTAACCTACTCGGAAGCCAGGAGCGCACTGATAATGTAATGCCTCTCGATCCTGTCGGGCCTCGGAGTGAACCAGGTCAGAGACCACAGCTATTTCTCTCCATTATCCCACAGACGCCCAAGGCACATTCTCACCCATCAGACTTCTCAGCCTGGGAAGACTTTTTTTATCTTTCCTGTTAATTCCAGCTATGCTGTTGACTTGGACAAGTCACTTTAGCACCCCGGGCCTCAGAGTCCCCATCAACGAAATGGAATGAGCTGTTTTTTATCCCCATGGCCATGAGGGAGGTAAGAGGATGCAGAGCTGAAATGGAAGTAGCTTGGACTCCACTCAGTCCTGGGTCGAAAAGCTGGGCGCCTCCCCTTGGGTGCTTCTTGCAGCTCTCTACTCTGAGACTATAGATGGAGACGTGGGGAAAGGTCCCCAAGATGAGATAAGAGGCCCTTTCAACCTCCTGGGTCTTCTCGGCAGAACTCCTGCTTGGCTGGAATTCCGTCTACTCTTGGCAAGGCATAACTTCCTGTCTCCAAGGGAGAGGGGCTTAGAGAAAGGCATAAAAATGAGGCTTCTAAAGACATCCTGGACGTCAACTAGATGTTGCAAAATTACATTTTGATGAGTTCAGTGTAAATGAACCAGAAACATATGGATTCAATTTCCCTTGGAATCCACATGGGTTTAAAAACCAAGGGGGCGGGGGAGAATGCATTTGGGGAAGAGCATTTTAGGTCTCACTAAACTCTCCGCATTTGTAAACAGCAGTTTGAGGTTAGTGATGATTGTGTCCCGGGCTGGGTTCCTTTCCTAATAATAGAACGTACAGGATGTTTTGCAGCAGCCTCACAAAATGCGTCCAGGGAAAAACACCCAAACGTTTCTCTCTCCCTGTCTCTGCTCCATGGTCCTATGAAACTGCGGTGGCCTCCCGGATCCCCTGCTCTAGGTTTGATCCCATAAGGGGCCTCTGTCCTCCTCCTAATTCTGCAAAGATCAAGTGTTGCAGAGGCACAATCAGATCACAAAACCAGTGCCTGTCAAGTGCCAGGTCCAGCCTAGGGATCTCAGCAGGAGCTACTTCTTTGCAGGGTGGGCAGTATGACCCCTGCTTTAAAATAAGGGATCGGCGTTCAGAGATGTCAAGCCCAAGGCCCCTGAGCTGGTAGGTGCCTGGACTAGAACTGGAACCCAGGGCTTCTGAGTTGAAGTCCAGGGATATCTCCACCGGAAAGGATGTGTCTCTATTTTTTAATTTCAGAGAAGGCTGGGAGAGGCACTTCTCCATCTGGAACCGCTATGAGGCAGGTCTCCCGGGTGGCCGGCAGAGGGGCTGACAAAGGGGTTGTCACACCGTGCCCAGAGAAGTCAGGAACTCCCAGTGGTTTCTTAGGGTGTTCCTTGGGAGAAGAAATGGAGAAGCTGAGGGAACGCGTGAATGACTGCACCCCCAGTCCTTGGCGCCCATCCAGGGCAGCCCCTTCCCCTGCTTTACTTACTGAAGCTTCAGGTAAGATTTTAGTTCTAGAAGGTTTCTGTAGTCAAAGTTTGGAAATCATGGATCCAAAGGATTTTGAGTGGCCTCCTTCCCCCCATCCCATAAGTCCAGTTTTGGAGCTGACCAAAGTCAGTGCTGGTTCTTGGCTTCTTCTCTCCTCTTTGTGCTATGGGGTTCCATGCCCTCTATCAGATTGCTGGAGCTGGAGATGAACCCAGACATTCGGATGACTCTTCTGTGTTCAGTCCTGCCACCAGGTGGGGGGAAAATATGAGATAGGGGCCCTGCCTCCAGGAAGCTTGAAATCTGGTTTTATTGAGAAGACAAAGCCCAAACCCGGGAGTTGTCTTAGAAAGAGGACAATGTGAGAGAAGGAGCTGGCAGGTTCTGGGCATCAGAGACCCAGGCCCCATGCAGCAGTGTCCTAATCAAGGATGGCTCAGATAGAAGCCAAATAGGGAGCTCCCCACGGGCCAGAGCTTTGGAGGCAGTGCTTCCGAGTGACTTGGGCCCAGGCACAAACTCCTGACCCTAGGGAAAGGGACAGAGCCTTCTTGGCTCTCGGCTGATGGAAGGATCCACAAGACTCCACTGCACTGGGTCCCCCGGGAGAAGGGCTGCCTGGACCTGCCTAGGTACATCCTGCAAAGCCGGCCAAGTCGGAGATGGGCTCGAGAGCCATCTGATTGTTATTAGGCTGTGCGACTTTCTTTATTGGCAAACAGTCTGTCAGCAGCTTCTCCTTGCAGAGCGGCCCAGATGTGCTTACAAAGCGTTCTGTGTCCTTCCCATCCACACCCAGCCCCCACGCGCATTGCCACTTTGCCAGACTTTGTGCTGGCCCCAGGAGTCCAGCTGCAGCCAAAGAGAGGCTTAGTCAGGAGTCAGAGGAGGGAGGCTGGCCCTACTGGGGAACCTCTGTGCCAGCCACCTCTTCACTCATGTGTGTGTCCCTTTCCCCCTCAGGGTACAGGAGGGGCCCTGAGTGGGCAGGAGGCAGCCTGGCCTTGTGTACTAGAGGATGTGTCGGGGGGCAGACGAAATCTCACTAATGAACTAACTTGTTTTTTGCACATGGTCTTTTGAGTTCTCTTCATCAATGGTCCACATTGCTAGGGCAATTTTCATCTATTACTAGGTCTAAATCTCTTATTTGAGAGAATTCTCAGGGGAGAATTTCAGAAAACATGGAGTCTGTGGGCCTCTGCTTCAGTCCTTGCTAGGTGGGGCTGGCCCTGGACGCAGCTCATGCTCCTGTCCACACGGCCTCCTCAGGCTGTCCGTCAGGGTAGAGGCCAGGACGAAGGGCGCTTCTCTAGTTTCCGGTTGAAAGGTCGGGGGGTGAGGGCGAAGTTGTGCCTGGACGTCCCCCTCCTGGGGATGTTTTGGAGCAAGTGGAGTCCCAGTATACGGATCTGTGCACCCCACACGCATTCCCTTCCTTTAGGTAATAGAATCCTGAATTGGGGGAACCATGATCCCCTGACATCATACCCTGGTTATGTGAGCCAATAATTCCCTTTTCACTGAAATTCCTCTCACTTGCTTCTCCAACCTCTTACAGTCAAGAGCCTAGATTGATCCAGGTCCCCCTACCCACCCTGATGCAGGCCTGCATTTCCCCATCACTCCTGTGTGTAGGAGGTGCTAGGAAGGAAGGATGAGGGGAGGTGGGGGTCACTTCCCTTCTTTTATCACCTTCGTCCTTCTTCCTGAAGTCCTTAAAGCACCAGGAGCCAGCCTCTTCCTTTCTCTGGCTATTCAGGAGGTCATGAATGCAAAGGACGTGTATTTCAGTCACAAACCGGCTGCATATTAGACATTGTTGGCCTTGGAGATACACTTCTTATTTAGAGGGGAAGCTGAGGTCTGGAAAGAGGGCAGGAACTTCTCAGGGTCACTCAGAAAGTCCCCAGCTAGAGAAGACTTCCACGGCTGTGTTGGCTGCAGGGCATCACCTCGCCGACGGGGCCACAACAGGGGTGTTCAAATGTCATCGCAGATCTCACCAGATCACACCTTCTCTGTCCAAAAACTGCTTTGCTGCAGATGTGATTCTCTTCTACGGTGGTCTGGATGGTTAACCCCCTGTCGCGCATCCCCCCCACCCCACCCCGCCGCCCGAATTTGGTTTCTCGAAGCCAATCATGGTGACCAGCCTCAGCGTACTAGTCGCTGGTTGGCTTAGAAACAGAAATAGGACTCACTTCTGGCGAGTAAGGTGAAAGCAAGCGTCTGACAGGAGCAGAGCTGGGGATAAGGGGCTTCTAGAAAAGGTTTCCCAGCCTTCAGAGGAGATATAAGGAGGCATACATTTTCTTCCTCTAGACCTTATTATTTCTAGGTGCAATTTTGGTACTTTGGGGGCAGCCTTCTTGAGACTGAAGGAAAGCCGTCCTGGAGCCAGAGACTGTGTGTGCACCGAGAAGGCAGAGGTGGGAGGAAAGGACCCAGGGCAGGGACGACTCTGAGTTACTAACTCATCCAACTCCAGGACCCTCGCTGTTTCTGGACTGCTCGTTACCGTGAGACACGTTCTTATTGTTGAAACCAGTCAGAATGGGGTTTCCCCTGACTTGACACTTAAGGGGCTCTGATTGGTTCCTCTCCGTGGGGTCAAGGGAAGCGACCACCTGCCTTTATGTAGCATTACAGGGCATGGGCAATTACAGCCAGGGTTGCCCTCTTTATTCTCTCTCTCTCATTCGACTGCCTGCCTCTCCTCAGAGTGATGGGCTGCTGGAGCCAGGAGGAGACTTAACCTTCATCTAGTCCAACCTGACTCCACAGTTGGGGTAACCGAAGTTCAGAGGGAGGGAGTGACTTAGTGACATGCTCATGGTGCCCGGAAAGTGTGGAGCCGGGATGAGAAACAGGTCTTCTGCTGCCAGCCCTGAGCTCGCTCCTAGTGCTTAATTCTTCACCGTCTTGCTCTTTCTCTCTGTGTCTCTTCCACGCAGCTCCCTAGGTCTCTTCTTCCTCCCTCTCCTCTGACCAAGATAAATGAGCTCCTTCGTGTAGAGCTGCCAGGGGCAGCTCTAGCAGGGACCGTGGGGGCTCCGGAGGAGGCTGTGCTAAGGAAACGAGGCTGGAGTGCTGCATGAATGACCATCAGGCGACAGGGCCCACAGATGGCTCCCCGGCATCGGGAACTGACAGAATTCCATGGCCCAGCTCCATGGAGCAGGCTCAGCTGGGGCTCCTTCCCATCCCGTCCTGCTTCCCACTGACTTGGAGAGACAGCCAGTTGGTGGGGGGTTTGCGTGGGTTTATTTACTCTTGATAACAAGCTCATATTTTAGATATTCCCCCCCCAGGTATTTCTGCTCATTTGGGTTAAGTACAAAAACATGGATCTATGTGCAGAATGTGGGAATCTGAAAAATCAGGATTACATCCCAACCTCCATATGACAGACCCAGGCTCCCTTGAAGGACCCAGAGCCCCGTGTCCTGCCCTGGCTGGCCAAAGCAGATCCTTGATGGGGCAATGTTTGTTATCAGTCACCTCCAGACCCATACACTTCGGTCAGTGTCTGCTCTCCCCTTGGGCCCCCCTCAGTTCAGCTCAAGAAACATTTACTGAGAAACTCCTATGACCAGACCTGGTGCCCTGCCTGGGGTGAAAGATACACAGTCTCGCCCCGAAGGTCCCAGTCATTTGGGGAGACAAGAAAGACGTCTGCACTTAGCATGTGTGCAGTAAGCTCTGCCATCCAGAGCAGCCCTGGATGCTGAAGGAAGCCTCCATGTGCCATCCAGCCCTGTAGGCCCATACCTACAGTCCTGCCCTCAGCATGCCTACAGCCCTGCTTCTCTAGGAAGACCCGCTGGCTCCCAATAGTTCTACTTCATGCGCTCTCCCCTCACCTCCAACCTGCCTGGTGCAGCTGAGGAAAGTTTTTCTCACACCCAACTGGGAAAAGCAAGGATGTCATATAGATCCGCATTTTTCTTCCCATCACCAAGTGGTGAACGCCCTGCCTCAGCCACCCACATTGTCTGATGTGACTCCTTTCCTTGAGGAGGAAGTGATCTTCTCCCGGTCGAAGGCCAATCCCTCCCCATGTGCCCTTGGTCCCATCCCTTCTCACTTTTCCAAGGTCATCGCTCCATCAGTCAGCCCCTCTCTCGCCTTGTATTGCTGACATTTTCCTCCCTCTTAATACAGTCCAACCATCTATGAATGCCTTCACTCTCCAACCCGTCTAATCCAGTTTCCATCCCCACACATCAAAAATTCATTTTGTCAAGGTCATCAGTGACTTCTGTGAGGTGGCCAAATCCAATGGATGTTTTTCATTTGTTATCTTACTAGAAGGCTCAGCAACTTTAGTTGGAAATGTTTGCTCCCACCTTAAAACACACACACACACTCTCTCTTAGCTTCTGTGACCCCACACTTCTGATTTTCCTCCTATCTCACTGGCCGCTGCTTCTTAGCCATGTTGGCTCAATCTCCCTCCTCTTCCCATCTCTGTGTGTTGGGTCCTAAGGGCTCAGTCCCTGGACATCTTCTTTTTTCTACCCACACTCACTCTCAGGTGATCCCACTCAGTGTGATAGTGTTAACACAATGATTGCTCTCGAATGGATATCTTCAGTCTAGATCTCACTTACGCAACCAAACTCGACTTTTCACATCTTACCTCAGCTGTTCCACAATTATTTCAAAATGACTCTATCCAAAACTGAATCCTTAACCTAGCCCCAACCAACCCGACGTGATAGGCAGAATTCTATGATATTGCCCAAGATTTCTAGCCCCTCTGGTGTAGTCCCTGGGATTGTGAATGTAATGGATTTTAGTCCCATAATTAGGTTATGTTATATGGCACAGTTGACCTTAAGAAAGAGATTTTTCAGGTAGGATTAACTTAATCAGACGAGCCCTTTAAAAACAGAGACATTTCTCCAGTTGGTAGCAGAAGAGGAGGTGTTCAGAGGGATTCTACCTGAAGTAGATTCTCTGTTGCTGGCTTTGAGATGGCGGGGGGGAAGGATGGCCTCTAGGAGCTGACAGTGACCTCTGGCTGCAAGCAGCAATCAAATTGGGACTTTAGTCCTACAACCACAAGAAACTGACCCAGTGAGCTCGGAAGAGAACCCTGAGCCCCAGAGGAGAACCAGGGCTCCACTGACACCTTGATCGAAGCTCCAGGAGACCCAGTGTCAAGAATGCAGCTCTTTGCCCAGGCTGCTGACCACAGAAACTTGAGACCATAAGTCTGTGTTTCCTTCAGCCACAGAGTTTTTGATGAGGCGTTTTGCAGCAATAAAAACGAATCCATTCCCTCATAGTCCTTTCTTCTCGGTAGACGTCACCGTCATCCAACCAAGTTGGTTAAACCAGAAATCCTAAAGTCCTTACTTTCCCTCACATCCAGTCCATCAGTGAATTTTCCCCCTTCTACCTTAAAAACATGTCTTGAACTTCTCCGCTTCTCCCCATGTTTACTGCTGCCGCCCTGATCCAGGCCCTATGACATTTTGCCCGATTATTACAACTGGCTTTCAATCCCATACCTACATCTGCCAATCATTTTCCACACAGCAGCAGGAGTGCTCTTCTGATCATCAGTGGAATCATGCCATCCCCTGGTTAAAATCCATCGGTACCTTCCTGCTACACATCAAACAGCCGAGCTTCTCACTGTATCCTACCAAATTCTCCATGGCCTGGCTCCTGCCTGTTTCTACAAACTCATTTCACGTCCTCTTCTCCTTGACCTGGCGACACTGGTTATTTCCTTCATAGCAC
The DNA here is from genome assembly GCA_031878705.1 of Tapirus indicus. Taxonomy (NCBI): domain Eukaryota; kingdom Metazoa; phylum Chordata; class Mammalia; order Perissodactyla; family Tapiridae; genus Tapirus; species Tapirus indicus. Next base: position 2,461,885 of record CM062926.1, read on the forward strand.
ATATCACAGTTTGAACCTAGTTTATTTAATGTGTGTTTGAGTGAGTAAGTGTCTGTCTTCTCTACTAGACTGTAGGCTCCTGGAGAGCTGAGACCATTCCTATTCGTGTTACCATTATATCCACACAGGGAAATCTCTTGCAACACTTTTTCCTTTGGGGCTGAGGTGGGACAAATGCTCTTCTCCAGACCCTTGATCCCCTTTGTGGGGGGCAGGAACTCCTGGAGAAGCCCCCATAGGCTCAGTGTACCCATGGGGACCTGAGAGGAGGGTGGGAAGGGCCGCAGGGGTCCAGCCCTCGCTGACCATGTGCCTACACCCTGGGGTCCACCAGAGCCCTCTCTCCCATGAGGACAGTCTGTGGGATTTCCTTCTGTGGGCCTTGGGTTTCTGTTCCTAGTTTCCCACTCCTGGTGCCCAGGGGAATCACGCTGCTTCTCTCCTGTCTAATTAAGACCTCAAAAAGAAAAGTGTGAAATACCCCTCTGCCCCAGAGCCAGTTGTAATGCAATTCAATAAAACCAGATGCTGGGAAAGGCAGACCTCTATTCCCTCCTCAAACTGGTGAGGCCAGTGGCCTTCTGCTACAAAGGAGCTCTGGGAGTTGTTTATAGGCAAAGCTGGGTCTGGATGGCCTGGGAGATGAGGAGCTGTCCTGGGATGAATTTGTTCTTTTGGGAGTGGCACCAGCTTCGGCCGCTGCTCTACTGGATGGAGAAGATTGTCCCCATGAGGTACCAGTACAAGATGTCTCTCGCTGCCTGGCTGAGGGAGGGTCTACCCGGAGCCTCCCTGCAGGCTTTCCCAGCCCATAAGCTGGTCTAGGTGGTCAAATAGAAAGCACCAGAGGTTTGGAGCCAGGTCCCCCCATTGGCTGGCTGTAGACCTAGTGAAAAGTGCTGTCCTCTCTGAGCCTCAGTTTCTCCAGCGTAAATGTTGTAATCCTTCTCTCCCTCCCACCCTGGACCCAAGAGGCCTAATGCAAAGATGAAAAGATGTAGCAGAAGGAAAAGGCCTGGCATGGTGCTTCACATCCAGCAGCCGAGCAGGGGCTCAAAATTAGGAGGCATCACTACCAGTGAATAAAATCTACTACAGCACCTTATTTTAGATCCACAGCTAAACTTGTTGAAATGAAAGAAATAGCAACAAAAAATTAAAAGTCCGAAGGGCTCTGGAGTACATTTATTAAAGTGTCAGGCTGTGTTTTTCCCCCCTGTAGGTTGACTGAGTCTCCAGAGGTCACACTGCTCTGGGCCGTCCACTGGGAGCAAGAAAGCGTGTTGGAGGCCCTATGGGACAGTAGCCTGGGAGGGGAGGTCCTGCCCTGCCCTGCCCCCTGCAGAGCCTGGGGAGCTATGTGCCTGGCTGAGGGTCCCCTTGGGGGAGAAAAGCAGGAACAGAAAGAGAAGATGTGTTAGTGTTTTGCAGGCTCTTGTGGTGAGCTGTGGCATTAAAGGCACGTAGAAAGCCTGTGGGAGAACTTGCCTGGACCCGGCAACACTGAACTAGAGCATGGCCTCCTTGGCCTCTTCCCCTCATCCCCGCAGTTCTCCACCTGGCAGTGCCACATTTATGCAGCCCACATACCTACTGTCCCAAAGAGTCTTGTCTGGGGATGGGGTTCACCCGGGGCTGAGGCAAAGTCCCTCATATCCAAGCTCACACAAGGTGCCAGGCAGAACATGTGAATGGGCACCATACCAGCTTTTGCTGCACACCTGTCCCATCTCTGGTGGCACGTCCCAGATGCAAAGTTTTCATGCATCCAGTGGCAGTGTAGGGACTGTGCCATGAGAATCATGTAAGAAATGGGGTGAACGGGGTCACAAGAATTCATCCTGGAGGGGAGAGCTCTATATGAATTTGAAGAAAAATATTGATTGGCTGTGAGGGATTGAGGGCAAGACCTCAAGGGCCTGCCGGGAAGCAAAGATGGTGCTAAGGGAGACAAGGAAAATGCCACGTGGTGCTCCCGAGAGTAAATGCAGCCAACGGAACAGGAGGGTGGGCGAAGGTGAGGTCCTGCTTGAAATGACCCCTCGCCAGGACCCCAGGTCGTCAGTAAATATGACTAAACTCACAAAATGCCTGGTACGAGTGGAGTGGAGGTGGAAGCCATAGATAGAGTCACGTTCGAGCTCAGATTTGATTCAGAGGGAACCAGAGGCAGCTGGCACAGGTCAGGAGCCAGAGCCAGAGGGCGCTGCGAGCGTGTAAGCCCCTGTAAGCTCATACAGGTGATGGGATGTGTTTTGGACTTTCACAGACTGTGGAAGTGGGGGTGGGGTAAAGATCCGAGTCAAGGGTAGCCAGATCTCCAAGGGGCAAGGACACCCCCAGGGGGTCCCCGGGTTTGATATCGTTGTGTAATAAAGAACCTGACTGGCCTTTTCCCCTGGTTCTTGGAAGAGAGACTGTAAATCCTTGGAATTTCCAAAGTGATAGGCGTGTCTTTGTTCTTCCTGAGCCCCTGGAGTCACATCCGAGCTTACACTAATAAGATGACTCAGGAGGGGGCTGGTCACCAGGAAGACCAACCAAGGTCTTTGACCTCCAGGGAGGGGAGGGGCTGGAGATCAAGTTCAATCACTTGGCCAATGACTTAGTCATGCCTACAGAGCAAACCCAGGTGGAGACTCTGCACACCAAAGCTCAGTGGGGCTTCCTGGCTGGTGAACACATCCATGTGCTGAAAGGGTGACAGGCCCTGATTCGACAGGGGAGGACGGGGAAACTCTGTATTGGGAGCCGTCCCAGACCTCACCGTATATGTCTCTTCATGTGACTGGTGCTGGTTTGTATCCTTCATAAAAAACCATAATCCTTGGGATAGTACTCTCCTGCGTTCTGAGTTGTTCTAGTGAATTATCAAACCTGATGGGGTCATGGACTCTCCCAGCTGGTCATTAATTGGTCAGAAGTGCAAGTGACCTGGGGACCTCTGAGCTTGTGGCTGGTGTCTGAAGTGAGGGCAGCCTTGTTGGCGACTGTGCGTTTGACCTGTGGGGTCTACACTAACTCCAGGTTGTCGGCCTCAGAACTGGATTGTAGTATACCGGCTGGGTCATAGGAAGTGGATTCTTTTCACTATATGGGTCCTTCCCTTCCCTCTTCTCACACCCACTCAGTAAACACTCAAATTACAATCCTGAAGAAAACAATCCTCTGCGCTCCTCTCCTTGGCCACGTGAACTGGTGGCATGCAGTGTTTGCTGCAGCCAATTCATTTTGTGCCCGCACCGTGTCTCCTCGCCAAAGACAACGGTGGCATGAGCTCACGGCAGGGCCTGCTCTGAGGTTGCCTGGTTCTTTGGAAGGGCACATGTAAACTATAAACACGGCTCCACTTTTGCAATGGCAGCACCAGGACTTCTGTTTGGGAGGTCCTTGGGACCACAATCTGGTCCTGAGGCATCTTCAAGCTGCTTTTGCATAGCAAGCATATGGTTTTGACTTAGATTGTATGTTTCTTTGAAGAGCTTGGGTGGAGGCTGATAGAAGTGCTCAATCAAGTCCAACCCAGGCTGCTGCTTGGCCCAGCCATTGTCCCTTTGGTAAGGCATACAGCCCCCAAAGAGGTAAGTACGGAGAGGGTCCAGATTATAAATCTTCCCTTCAGAGCAATGCGATTTCATTGTACTTAAAACTAATTAAACAAATCTGTAAAACATGTTTCCATTGCATTAGTTTACTTCACTTGGCCTCGCAATGTGAGGATCATAATTACTTAAATATTTCCCTTTACTATTTTTCAAAACATTTTTCTAAATTGTCAAAAAACATTCTGGAGACAGTTGGATAAAAAACATAGTGAACATGTGTCTGATTAATTTTTTAAGACAATCAAGATCAAATGCAAAAAATGATTGGAAACGGTTTCAGTGCGACAATAAAAGACAGAAATCTCAGAGCAGGGAGTGTGGTGAGTCATAAGAAAAAAGTATTCATCATTTTTACTACGGTATCTACTGGAACTCGGATGACAGTGAATGAACTGGCCTGGTGTGTAAATTGCCGAAGGTGGAGCATGGCCCGAGGAGGCTGCGTCCGGTGAGGACGTTCTGCCGAGCGAGTTCCAGGGTGCAGGGTCGGTCCGGACACCGAGCTGGTAAAACAAGAAATCACTCTGAGGAGCCATTCTTTGTCGCCTGTCATTACAAACAACTCGAGGGCAATCCGCTGGCATCCTGACAAGCGGACCGTCTCTCATCTGCCAGCTGACAATCAGGCCGCCGTCCCGAGGCCATCGATGGAGCTGCTGGGTGATGGAAAGTCGCTTGTCAAAGGAGGGTTTATGACGTTAACTCACAAGCACTTCCTAAGCTTGAACTGAATTTTATTTTACTTTATTCAATTTATTTTGTTGAGTCCTTTTCTTAAACTTATTTTTTAAGTTCCAATAAACAATTGGGATCAGAGAAAGTGATTTCTTTCTCTAGCAAAACACTCCTGCCCCTGTACCTTCCTTCTCTGGCGTCCACTGCGTGGCAAACGTCACAAGAGGAGGAGAGGCGGGGTGCCTGTCTGAGCTCTTCACCATCTAGGAGCTGGGGTCAGGCTCCAGGCAGGTGGACTCTACAAGCCCTGTTTTGCTTACGCATTGAGGAGCCCACACTAGGGCCCTCTCTGGAATCCCAAACGAGGACTCCTTTGAAGGGAGGGCAGCATGCTGAGGGTCATGGCCCTATAATCGCTCCCACATCCCCATGGTATTTTTAAAATTTTATCTTGTAAACTGTTTGTGTTATTTTTTATAGTGCAGACACTAATGCGCCTTTTGGTTTTAAATGGCAAGACACAGTTCCTGTCCCTGGGTTCCTCACCACCGGGACGAATCTTTGTCTCCATAGGAGGGGAAGGGCAGGCAATGGCAGAGGTCTTGCCCAGCGTGGCTCCAGGCTTCCTTGGGAGCCAGCGTCAGTTTGAGCGGGAACCATAGTCTTGGGGAACTGAGGCAGGACCAGGGGCCAGGAAGACTTGCTGAGGGCAGTTAGACATTGTCTGCTGGAAGTCAGGGTGCTCTTTGGTGTCCCATGCACAGAAAGGAAATGTCAGGCTGAAGTAAGAGACAGTGACTCATCAATGGACACTCTCTGGACCATAATCTGTCCCCTGGAGGCCTTGTTCAGGGCTGGAGGGTTGGCTCTATCCCCTCGTCACCCATCTTTTGCTGTTGCTGACCATAAGGAATGAACAGTTTCCCTTGGCAAGAGAAGGGACATGTTCACGGAGGCGAATGGAACAGTTAGGATTACGTACAGACCTGGTTTTGCATCTTGATGGTTATTCACCAAGTTAGGCAGAGGAGCCCGCAGGAGCTCCCAGACAGTGGGAGGTAGAGTGGATGTGAATGATGTGAGGAAGGAGTGACAGGAGGCTTCCTGCACTTGTGCCGGGTGGGCCGGTAAGCCCCCGCTTGCTCCTAAGGAAGACGAGCAGGGGATGAAGGACGGGAGTGACTTAGTGGGTGATGGCTTCCAGAAGAGCTCCAGACCTGTCTGCAGCGATGTTGACTGACTCAGTGCCCTGAGCATCTGGGCTGTCCTGCGACCTTCTGCAGCACTCCACTTTATCTCATGTCTCTCTCCTCCAAAGCTTTGGGTTCCAAGCTTTTAAAATTTTCAAGTTATAGTGATTTTGATATATTTTGCACCCATAATTTCGTGAGGATTTCTTGCCAATCTTTGTCATTTTCAGAGGAGCCTGAAGATTTAAGAGAGTGACGTGGACCTACCCCCAGAGTGCTGTGTGCTGGGTTGGGGGCTCCGGGCAGGGAGCTGCAGCCTCACGCGAGGTGTCTCTGCCCCTCTGTCGCGGCCCCTCCTCTTGCCAGTTCTGTGCCCACTAACGTACCGTCCGATGGAAAGGAACCTTGGGTCTAACTCCATTCTCGCGTGCGGCATCAATCACGTGATGCCTTTGCCAGGGAATCCAAGGGCCCCCTGAATAATTCAGAAGTGCTACGTAGAGTACTTGTTGCTCCCAAGTGCTAATGAAAATATCAAGGGAATTAATTAACAGTCAATTACATCAATTTTAGATTTGGACATTGATTCTGATGCCGAAAGCTAAATCTGCATTTTTGCCCCAGTTCCCTTCCATGATTCTCAACTTGTCTTAGTCGTTTCCAATCAAACTTACAAGGGGGAACATGCTCAGATAATTCCCTTTCCTCATTCTGTGCAGCTTCAGATAAATAAGGATCAGAAGAATGGTTCCAGTGATATTTTGTGCAGAAAATCCAGTGTATTTTCTACAACCCTAGGTGTGCACGTGCTGGCTTGATCTCTGTATTAAACTCGGGGGAAAAGGGAGTTTGAATCTATGGATAATAAATTATCAAGAAAGGCAAAAAAGCAAAAATAAGGTGCATGCTGATTGCAGAGATATGTATATTTTCCCAGACCATGACATGGAAGAGCTCATGAGAGATGGAGAAATGGCGAGGGAATCACAATAGAATCCTCAGCCCTTGTTTATTATACCCGGGGCATAGGAGTTTGTCCATTCTGCCTCGTGACATGTTTGCTAGACATTTGTTAAGCATCACATATGAAGGGATTTTTTTTTAAACCCTCTATGATCTTTGATATTAAGAAAAGGCATTTCATTGAAAACAGTCTTTGCATGATTTGGCACGAGTCGTCTAGACTGCTTTATGAAAAATGACAGCTAGTAGGAAAGTAATTAAAGATGTATTTTGCTGAAAGCAAAAGTATTTTTGGAATCAATACCAACCATCTTTAATTTGCCAGCTCTTTCCACAATCATTGTGCATTATCCGGAGGATCTCAATTCTAGGGAACAGGGGATCTCAATTCTGGGCCATGGGGGTGCCAGCCCCTCTCTGGTGTCACTTGTGGTCCTCCTTCTGCTACTCACCATCCTCAAGTAGGGTTGGAGGAGGGCTGGGCGAGGAGGAGGCACGGTCGGTGTGGTGGGAAAGGAGCGAGCCGATCTCTAGCTGGAAAGCTGGCCCCTCATTTGGCTCCTCCTGGTGTAGAGGAGAAGTTTGGTAAGGGGCGGCAGTGGAGCCGGATGCACCACAGGCTGGGGGTGGGGGGTGGTGGTGCCTGTGGTTTTGAGTTAGAGACAAAGGGGCAGAAACCTTCTTTCACACTTTTTAGAATTCTCAAGGCAGAAAGAAATCTGTCTTACCTCTTCTACTTTTTTATAGGAAATATTTTTCTTAGCCGGTTGGGAGCTCCCTGTGCGACAGGATTGTTCCTTTCACTTCTGTGCTAGGTGCCGGGTATACCACACACACTCCATGTGTGCCTGGCCAAGCCTTGACTGTGCTGCAAACTCAAGCTCCCCACCTGCAGGAACATCTCTCTGGCTCTATTCTCCCCTTGTCTCCTCACCCATCCTTTTGCCTGCCTGATTCTTACTTATCTTTCAGGTGTTAGCTTAGACAACACTTCCTCCTGGAAGCCTTCTTGGAATGCCTCACCCTTCCCAGTTACATTTCAGAACACCAGTTCTGATTCCATCACTCCATAATTGGTTACTGGCCTACCTTCTTTACCATCTTCTGGGGACAGAGACCACAACTTTCTCACCAATTTACTCTTGATTCCCAGTCTGGGGCTTTGCAGAGCTCCTTGGGTTTAGGGAATAAGAGATAACATATTGTAACCACAATCACATTTCTGCCCGTTTATTGTCTCATCCCCTAGCCTAGAGGTCTCTGAGTCCACACCCCAGGTGTGGTGCTGGGGTATGAACAGACTGGCTTTCCCTAGTTCTTTCTGTATTAGAACTGTGAAGACACCTTCCCTCTCTTCACAATGCAGAGGAAAGCTGGGTCAGTGGGCAGTAAACCCTACACGGCTAGGAGGAGACTGGGGAGCCTGATCCTGCTGAGGACTGAAGGTTGGGTGGACGTGAAGAGTGGAGGTGATCGAGGGAACAAGTCTCACTTGAGGGAGCACCATGGTTTTAAGAGGCATGGCTCTGCCATGGCTGTGGGGCCTTTCCAGGCCATTCTCTGTACCACAGGGGTCAAGAGCCAGCCAGCCAGCCTTAGTGGGATCACCTCAAAAGGTTAGAATGAAGACTCCATTGGCAGGGTCAATGGTCCTTGTTCTCTGATTCTGGAGCCCTAGGGGGCCCTGGGGGACCTCAGAGGGTACCATGCTGGAAGAGGAAGTAAAGAGCACTCTACCCAGGGCTCTGCTCCCTCCTCAACTGGAACGAGTCTACGTCTACCTCTTCGTTTTAACAAGATCTACATATGCGTACATGTGCATGTGGTATATGAATGTGTGTCGGTGTGAGCACACTTACAAACTACTATTACCTTTTTGCTTATGACCACACCTGTCTAGAAAGCGCATTGTGTCTCACCACGAAAGGTGTGTCAGCATACTCAGAGCCACGTGCACGGCGGTGCTGAGGGGAGGATGCAGTCTTTTGACCCCATTTTCAACGTCTAGGTGTTGTGGATTTTCATTGCTTTGGATCTTAATGAGGCATTAATTTTTCCCCTCGTTGATATGCATAGTCAGACATAGCTAATCTTCGGGACACCTGCTGGTCAGATGCCTGGGATAAGCATGGATTAAGGGAACTCTGATCACCAATCCTCCCAAAGTGCCAGGCAACTTGGGAATTCAGGGCACGGGGGGTGATATTGAGTACAGAGCTGCCCATGGTGAGGTGGCCAGGTGTGTCCAGAGGGACTTTGGTCAATGGCAGTCTCTCTGGTGGCAGTGTGTGGGGATCACTGGGAATGGGGCTCTGGTGCCCATGCCTGGTTTTCAATCTGTCCCTATATTGGGTGGGATCTGAGCTCAGCCTTCCTGCGGCTCTTCGCCTTTGGCCACAGTTTCAGGGCTGGGTGCCATGTCCACGGAGTAGTGCTGCCCCTGTTCCCTGACAGTCCTTAATCCACTGAAAGGAACAGTCCTGGACGAGTCCAGACAGAAAAGGAGTTATAATAATCATTATGTATCACAACTTCCTATAGTCAGTCTTCCCCACCAGAAGGAGAGATTCATGAAATTATGTCTGAAAAGTATTTGTGGGGTGAGTGGCTCTCCATTTATGAGGATACCTCCAGGTCGTAGCTGGGGTGTGCACCTCTGGTGAAGTCCTGTCTGCATTCACGGTGCTCTCCCCAGTGGGCCAGCCCCTGGGGGGTCTGAGCAGAGCTTGGCCAAGAGGGAGCTTTCCTCCGGGTCTGGCCCCAGGCGCTTCACCCACCTGTGTGGGGTTGCTCATCTTAACGGAGCTGCGTGCTTCCTGACATCAGTCTCGCCTTTACCAGAGACATTTCCTCCAGTCGTAAAGGTTCTTTTCTTTCACCCACACATGGCAACAGGGAGGACACCTATATCTGAGTGGGGTGTGGTGTTTTCTGACTTCGATTCTCAAGTCAGCCCATCGGGCCTGGGTAAGAAGATGCTCCAACACCCGCCTGTGCGAGTGGAGGCCCATCAGGGCCTGTTGGAGGAGGATGTGGAAGTAGATATTAAAATTGAAAATACACATAACATTGTGACCCAGCAAATTCACTTTTTGGCATCTCCTATATACTTTCTTGGGTGTACGAAGGCAAGTACGAGAATATTCGTTGCAATATTTTTCTAATAGTGAAAAATTGAAAACAATCTACATGTCCATTAATATAGAAACAGCCAAATAAACCTGGATGCAGCCATACTAAAGAATGCAACGCAGCAATTAGAAAGAATGAGAGAGAGCTGTGCGTACTTGTATGCATAAGGCTTCAAGACATGTGTTGAATGAAAACAATTTTCTGTGGAAACCTGTATTGGGTTGATCAAATTTGTGTTAAAGATATAAAAAATTTTCTACAAGAACATATATTTATACATATATTTGTAAATGATTATGAAAAGGCCTGGGAGAGTACGCACCAAACTGATCCCAGCAAACACTTTTAGGAAGAAAAGGAACAGAATTGCAGAGGTGGAAAAAGGGGCTTTAGACCCTAGCGTCTCTTTCTATGAACAAGTGTGTCTCCACTCTTGGGAAATTCAACGTTCTGTGGGAGTTAAAAGAGTTAAATCGATCTTCAGATTATTTATGTGTTTATACACAACAGCCCTTTGTCCCACCCCCAGAAGACCGTGGCTATCAGCGACCATTCGTGCAGCATTGGCTATGAATGGATTTGCTGTGAAGGAGACGAAAGGTAGGTCCAGCCATTGCCTGCCAGGAGCAAATAGTTTAGTGAAGGGACTAGGATTTGGACCCAGGAAGTAGGGGCAGAGAGTCACAGCAGGTGCCAGGGCAGGGGGTGTGGGATGCTCCTCGGCAGCACCAGGCTCTGGACCCCTCTCTCCGCTGGTTCCCAGCTCCCCAGGACGGGACCTGTCTTTGGGCTCTCCGTGCCTGGAAACCACTCCCAGCATCCTCCAAGTCTCTCTCCCTTACAGCATGGAATTAGTTGGTGCTCTCGGGGTCCAAAGAATGGAATGGCAGGTTAGGTAATGGCAGGAGTTGTCGGGAAGGACCCTAAAGTGGAGGTTGCATGGGGGCCTTTAGATGAGTCTTTGTTGGAACAGGTCAGCACGCTGGGGTGGGAGCCTGGAACAGGCAGGAATGGAGTGGCAGTTCTGCTTTTGGCTGAGGTGAACGTCATTTCCACCAGCCAGAGGCTTTGCTTTCAACAGATCCAGGTGGCTGCCCCCTGGGGACGGGGGCTAGACACCAAGCACTCAGTAAACCCTCTTGCTTAGAGCAAAAGCCTTGGGACTGGCCCTCGTGCTGCTGGAGCTGGGATTGGGGTCGTGGCCTCCAGTTATCCTGACTTGTGTTGGGGTCACCAACTGTCTTGGGGACAGACAACTGATACAAGCAAGTGAAGCGCCTTAGAGAGTGGCAAAGACTGCATGAGACAGGTGCACGTATACACCACCCAAATACACACCATCTAAATGCACACGTCGAGAAATTGCTGACCGCCGCAGTCCAAAAATATGTGATGAGCCTAATTTCTCAGGTTGGGATTTCTGATTAAAAGGGTACTGAAAGCTAGTGAAGGGCACAGGACTGAGGTTTGGGAACCTTGGGGTTGATAGCTGATGCCATTCCTAAGTGATCTTGGCAAGCACCCTCCTCCCGGAGGAGCCTCAGTTTATCCATCTGCAAAATGCAAGAGTAATAGAACCCACGTGGCAGGGTCATCGTGCGCCATCATGCACAGGTGATATATGTAAGCCCAGCATGGACAAAGGGCTTAATGGATGAGGCATAATAATAATTGATAACACTCCACTTTGCTTGGGACAATAAACAGTGTGTTCTCCGATGGGCTCATTCTTCTGCCTCACATCAGCTGCAGCCAGCTGCTAACTCTCTGCCTCATTTTCTTCTCCTAATGAGGGGAAATCTAATATCAGCTTTAGGCTGGATGTGGAAATAATCCAGTTCCTCTGATGTGGGAGGGGCTGGAGCAGCGGTGGAGCGGGTCTGACTCCTGCCATCAGCCTGCATCGTCCGCCATCACCACTGGAGGAGTGGATGGAGAAGAAAGGGTTGTTAGCCACTGTCGCCAAGACCGGGAGACGGTCAGAGCCCCTCCCACCTCCTCCAGCAGTCTACTTCGAGTTGTTAACGAGGGGTGAGGCTCTCCTCCTCACCACGCAGAGAAGCAGAGAAAACTTTGGGTGGCTGACCCCAACCCTCCTCACGCACAGCCAATCTCCCTCCAATTGTTTCATCAGCGTTGGGACTGTCAGCTCAAACCTGACAAGTGACAAGTCTCAGGCTCATGCTGACTAGATAATCAAAGTCTTGTCAGGGCTGTCAATACCCTGCAGATAGGAGAGGACAAAGGGAGGAAAGGTTTCTACAGAAACGGCTGCCTGCACGCAAATGCTGCCAAAGCCTCTTACCAAAATCACCTGTGTGTTCTTAAACGTCACTTACCACTGAATCCAGGGGTTCAAAAGCACCCACCCTGAAATGAGACAATACCCTGATAGCATGCATAGAAAATGCAGAGTTTTCTATTTTGTGGAAGATTATTTTGTAATTTTACATATAAGAAATACATAAATGTGTTTTTTGTAATATTTAATAACAGTAACTTGGTGAAAGAGATTTTTTCCAATAAAATATATTTAAAAAAAATCTAAACTGGAAAACACCAATAAAGTGACATAGACTTACCTCTACTGCATCTTTCCAGCGGCACAGAAAAATGAATCGGTATCACGGCGTCCGATACACGCGGTAGCGCAGATGTGTAACCATTCCACAGTCCCCACTTGGCCTCCCTTTGTGAGGACATGAATGGGGAGTGGCCGGCCCTCACCTGGGAGCGGTGATCAGTTTCCACCTTTACCCAAACCTCGGCAGAGACAGACACAGGCCAACCCATCTGTGAAGAGGAAGGGAACACCGTGGACTTGGAAAACCACCCAAGGGCATGCATGGCGTGGAAGCCAGGGCCTGAGGGATCACGGGATCCCTAATGTGGGCCTCCTTCCTCTTCTCCTCTTTCCACACCCCGGGTCAGCATCCAGCCTTCACCCTCCATGAAGGTGCACGGTTGTTAAATCATGCATGTCAAAATCCAGCATGGCCGTCATCTTAAAAGGGCTCTTGCCCAATGACACTCAGCTGGCTCCTTTCCCTGGACTGCATGAGCTCGGGTAAATACAGACTTAAGTGTGCAAGTGTGTGTGTAGATGGCCTTGCTTGGTAAAATAACGGTCTTGGGAGGGTTGCCACAGGCCCCATCCTGAGCCCTGGTCAGTCTGTCTTGGTGGCCTGGCTGCCCCAGCTCAAACAGGGGAGGTGAGAGTCCCTAGTCAGGGGCACTGCTGAGGGAAGCTGTAAGGTCTGCCCTGATCTCCCGTCACACTCAGAAGAATCCATCCACCTTGCCCTGACCGACGCCCCTGTGCTGGCCTTGGTTTTCTCTGGTCTTGCTCTTCTCTACTCGCCTCTGGCCTCGCCACTCCAGGCACGGGTCTACCAGTGTCCCTGAATTTGCTGTGGCTTCTCAAGTCTCAGCGAGCCCCCCCCCCCCCAGGAACCCAGATTGATGGTGTCCATCCACCCTGCTCCCTGTCACTCCTTATCAATTGCCTGTTTACATTTTCTAGACGGCACACCATGCTCTGACATGCTCTTGCTCCTGAGTTTGTTTCCTTGTTTATTGCCTCTCTGTCACAGAGACGGACCTCGGAAATCCAGGGGACGGGGACCTCGTGTTGCTCACAGCCATGCCTGGAGGGTGGTGGAAGCTGAAGAGGGGACCGGACACACTTCTGCCCAGGGATGGAATCAGGGCCTGGGTACTAGGGATCCTTCCAGTCAGAGGTATGCGGGGAGCTTCTCACCTCGGGGCGGAGGGGCAACAGCGTCATGTCTGGGTGAGATTGTGGCTCAGTTTGTCTCCAGGCCAAGGAGGAGCTCACGCTCAGCCTGGAGAAGCGTGGAAGACTTCCTGGAGGAGGTGACACCTGAGCTGAAATTAGAATTTAGAATGAAAACAAGATGAAAAGAGGCCAGGTCTCCCTGGCTCAGCAAATGATAGTGGAGTGTGTCTCTCTGAGTGTCACGCCTGGGTTGCATCTCTCAGGGGCTGATAGCATCTGCAGGAGGCTGCACCGTGTTGGGGATGGCTTGGTCCTAGGGCACGAGGTTTTGTTCTCCGGCAGCAGTGCTTTGCCTCATGTCACTGTGCATTCCTCAGGAGCAGGTGAGGCAAAGCCCTCTGCTCCAGCATTTCCTGCTTGAAACCCCTCCTGAGTCCCTCTCTGGTAGTTCTGCAAAGCCTTTTTGAAAATTCTTTTCTTCATTGCTATTTCCTTTCCCGGGCGGTCCTTCAATCTTCAAAAGGGAAAACTGACCGTCTTTCTCCCATCCACACCAGCACTTACTCTGGCCTTGATTTTTGTGGTGCTGAGGATGGCAGGAGTTCTTGCTGAAATATTGCTCACTGTCCTCAGCCCCGTCAACTTGCAGGCAGCCAGATTTCGAGGGGAGTGAGAGGGGAGCAGGGGGCGTGCGTGTGTGGAGGCCAATATTCCCCTGTCTAATTTATATTTTACATTTCTGTAAAATCATGCTTAGAGTATTTTGGTAATCTCTGCTGAGATTAAGTATAATGCTGTACATTTAATTGATATAAGTGGTTTCAATTCTCCTTAATATGACAAATCTCCAGTGTGAAATATTCTTAGTTAATGATCAACATAAAATAGAGTTCATTTTTAATGTGAGTACAAGATTTGAATTAATTTGTAGCTAGAGCAGGGTTATTAAATTTTGTGTGCATTCTGTGCACAGGCACACGTGTGGTCATACATGTGGCCCGGAGCATACACGGATGCTCTGGGTGAAGACAGGAGGTACACGCCCCTTCCGGTGTGAGCTGAGAGGGTCTACTCCTACCTCCCCTTCTGTCTCGGAAGCAGCACCCTCAGCGCCTCACACTGGAAAGGGCTGTCACTGTGGGTCTCTGCCTGCAATTCCTTGGTCTTTGGTGCCTTGGGTCACCTGGCCTAGCCCAAGAGTATTGCAGTTGTCCCACCAAAGCTGGACAGACTCAGCACAAGCTCTACCCAGGTCGTCTGCTCCTCCCAACTTGGTTTCAGACACAGCAATTACTGGCCTGAAAATTTGCATATTGCTTTCTATTATCAAAACCATATGAGGGCTAACGTCATCCAGAAGAGTTCAATGAAAGTTTCAAGTTGAAGAAATTCCTTGCAAAGTCATGTCCAGGGGAAAGGCTTGGGAGCAGACCCCACAGTGTTGATCAAAGCTGAGAGCCTTGCATCCTCCTGCCTCCCTGGATCCAGGGCTCACACAGGCCAGGGTGTTTTCCCAAGGCACCTGAGTCAGGAAGCATTTGCAGAAAGCCAGGACTGTGGTCTTTGGCCCGGAGATCTAGGACGAGGGCACACACAAAAACCACCTCTGCCTTGACCGCTTTGAGAGAACAGAGATCAATTTTCCTACAACTGTTGAAAGAGAAAGGGGGAAATAAAAGCTTCAGGATAAGTGCCAAGCGGAATTTGAATATTGTATAAACCATGCGTGGGATGGAGGCAGCAACTTGCAGGAAACATCTGTTCCTACTGGACCCTCCGCGCCTCTTGCAGCTGGAGCACAGAGCTCGGCTCCTTACACTATTTCTCTGTGATGCGGCCCATTTCGAGACAGCCTTCAACAGGCAAGCAGACCATGCAGCTCTTAAATATTTTGTTTGTAGTCACTTCTGTAATGATGATGGGATTTGAATCCCAATAACAGTGAGGCCTTCCCACCCCCTCCTGTAGTCCAGGCAGGGCTGAGGGAGGCAGGCTGTGCTCTGGCGAGTTCAATTTCTATTGGCTTAAGCGGCTGCGGAAAGAATCTTTAATCACGTATGCAATATTATTGGCAACATCGTGCAATGAAAGGGCTGAATGCTTCGTTTTTCTAGATTTCCTTTTATATTTCAAAATCGCTTTTCTTTCAAATTAGCCTACCCTATACATTTTCTTAAAAGAAATTACTTATGGCTCCCCTTTTTTTCTTTTGTTGGCTTACCATTCCTTTTGAAATTACCACCTCATGGGGACTGCAGACTTGCGAACACTTTGCATATGAAATGAGAGGCTTGGGTGTATTATGTTGCAATTTTTAAGAATGGCATAATTTTAATTAGAAATGTATAGATGAATAAAAATAATGCTGCTGCAGGTTACTAATTAGGTATTTTATTACTCTTTGATTTAAAAAAGCAGTCTGCCTGCTCTAACAAGGTGACACAATATGCTCCTTTGGAGGCCCCCTCTGAGCTCCCAGGGGAGCAGAGGGCCTGAGGACCCCTGGGTCCTGATGGAGGGATGGAGGGAGGGCAGGGTCATCTCCCGGGGAAAGCATGGGGTTGAGAAGAAAATGTGTGTCCAGCAAAACACAGATGAAGAGACACTGCTGAGCACTGTGAAAATGATCTTTCTTTGAAATTTGGTACCAAGAGGCAGCAAATACTTACTACCATTTCAAGCATTTCACCCCTCAGCCGACTGATTATCTGGGTGATGCTACTGATGGAGACGTTTTCCCCCTTGAAATTTCTAGATAAATAAGTAGCTAGCTCTGTAGCACCTGCTATGTTTCAAAAACAGTCCATCTTTTGTGCCTGAAAGAGAGACACACGTGATATGTAATTGTTGCCCTCGGGTGTCCTGTATCCCTCGGGTTGGCCCAGGCGAGGCTGCTGTCGCCAAGCTGGACCGTGAGCTCCCTGCAGGGGTGGAGACCTGTGGCTTCACTCCAATTCCCTGAGCCTGCTGGCCGGCCCGCTACACCTGGGCTGGATCCGGTGTGACTGGGGTGTAGCTTGAGTTGCATGGATGCTTTCGACTGCTGCTGCTGTAAAGCTACAGACTCGCCTGCCTTTCTGCACAACGAGGCTCCTCTCTGGGAATGGGAGAGGCTCCCGCCCTCTTCTTCACCCTGGCCGTCTTTCTAGCCAGTGGGACCCATGGAGGGGACAGCGGCTGTGATCAGGGACATCTGTGCTCATAGAACAGAGTTGAACTTATTGGAACAAGGGAGAGAAGAGCCTTTGTCCTGGACCCACCAGGTGTGCATGGTCTGAGCATGGCCAGGGTGGACCCTTCACACAGACCACTGCTTCTCTGCCCAGCTCTGCTCCATCAATCACTCCCATCGATTTCACTGAGCTCAGGGCAGCAAATGTGGATCCTCACAAAGACGTCTCACCAGGCTACAGGGATGGATGCTGAGTCCCTGTATTTAGCATCTTCAGGCTACCAACCTCGGGCCAACTTCCCCGAGGCCCCAGATCTGTGGCCACACACTGGAGGAATCGTGGGGTTAATAGAGGAACTTCCAGCATGTGGAACTTCTGCAGAGGGGAGCCTTCCAAGAGAAGCAGGGTGGCTCCCCCCATTAGGAATGGTTTGTGGCCAGGAATCTCCGGGCTGTCACATCTAATTACGCAGCCTACTAATCAGCAGATAACTCAGTAGCATCCGGACTCAGGGAAGTCGGCATCTGTTCTAAATCCTGCCCTCGGAGCAGGAGCAGTGCCAAATGCTGCAAAGACTGCTTAGCTGGGTACAAAAGATGCTGTCAACAGGCCAAAAATGGAAAGGAGTCCTGGTTTGATTTGAATGAGCTATTTTTTTTATGGGATAGAAAAATGTAATTGAATTACACCCAATGAAAGTAAGCTCCCACATTCTTTGAGAAAAAAATATAGACAAGTTGTGTCTGGTTAGAAATAGATATTTACTGCTTAGATTTCCAGCACACATAGCAAAATTCATGACCCCCTGATCTGGCTCAGGTACCAGTTTTTAAAAGCTATTTCTTTGAGACTGTGCATGGCAGGTGCAGTATATTTCTCAGGAACCTAGCCTCCAGTACACCCGCTAAACTTTTAAATGACTCCTCCTTTCAATTTTAGCCAACCAGGAGGACAAATGCGGCGAGGCTGCCAGAGAGATCCCTGCTCATGTCTGCTGGTGGGAGAGCTGCTCTGGGTCTCGGGGCTGATGAGTAAAGCCCTTCACCACCACTGGCTACTCCCTAACTTTGGCTTAATATTTGGTCAGTGAGCCTTTAGCAATAAAAACCAGTGTTGGTTGTGAGCCTTGCCTTGGGTTAAGGGCCTGTGTGGGGGCTGGGAGAGCACAGTGGCAAAGAGCAGGGACACTCTTTCTTCTTGGAGCGTACATGCCACTCGAGGATATCAAATGTACCTGCGTGGAAACTCAAAGATCAAAGGGGTTTCAAAGCCTCGAAGCCAGAACCTCCACGGGGTGGTTCATCTAATGAATGGGAGAGGAAATATGATCTACAAGAGTATGGAGGAGGGAGGAGTTGCCCTGGCTGGGAAGGTTTGCCGAAATGGGACTTGAAGAGTTGGTAGAATGTGAAGGGGAAGGAAGGAGGCTTGCATTCAAAGGCCAGAGCTTTTCACTCACAGGACGGCTTGGGAAGGTGTTAGTGGGAAACTCTCCAGTGACGCAATTTCCAATTTTTCAGCGATAATCAAAATAATACACAGGACCAAGGGCTTTTGTTCCTGGGCCTAATCGTGCGGCCAGCTTCTTCATTCCTGTTAGCGTGAGTGAGGCTGTGCACATGGAGACGAATCCACATACCTCGATGACTTCCATCAGTAAGACGGGATGGGAATGGACTCTCCTGGTTTCTTGATTTGCACAGAAGGGTGAGGCCTGGACAAAGAGTCCTAGGAGTGACCTCTAAGCTTCACGCCCGGGAGCCCCTCAGGCTGAGAGGAGCTCCCTGATCCTGTCCTAGACACCAGCAAGATAATCGATGATCGATTGAAGGGGTCAGTGATTAACAAGCTGCCTCCCAGGATCCCTTCTGCACAGACCAGTCTCTCTTCCTGGGCTTTTCCCTGAGGCCCTAACCAGGACCTTCTGGGAACACACCACTCCCCTTGCAGCCCTTTTCAGTGCTGGCTCTGCGTTCTCTCACTCCCCACAAATCTCTGCTTTGGGAGACGGGTGCGGGGACCCCATCGATCACCATCGCCATCTCCAAAAAATTACAACCCCATTCTTTTGTTTATAAAACAAAAACTAAGCCATATTCTGTTGATGACTCTGCCTGCCAGCAATCCCACCCTGATCCCCCACTCGTCACTGTCTCCTCTTTCTCTGTCCCTGTGGACTTCAGCTCTTGGTTCATTGTCATCCTCGTCACCGCGATTCTTCCCAGGATTCGTGTGAATCGGCATTCTGTGCGGATGCTCAGTTCAGTACACGGGACTTTCAATTCCTCAGCACCTAAACAACAGTGGCCCTCTCCCCCGTGCACTCCCCAGCCACTCATTCTTGCAAACACACACGCCCTACCTCCAGCTCCAGCCACGTCTCCTGACTCCCTGACTGATTTGCTTCACTCCTCCCGCCTTCACTGTGACTGGGCTTCAGAAGGGTCTCCAACACATGACTCCCTCCTCCCTTCCTGTCACCCCTCCCTGCTCTGATCCTCTCTCGCCCCTCCCCCAGCTTCAATTCCAGAGTTCAACATTTCTTCACTTTCCTGTATTGCCTTCAGCTCCTTTGGCCCTTTGGCTCATTTATCTGGAAAACCCTTAAACCCGAAGAACCCAAATGTTCATGTTCCTCAGTCTCATAAGCACCTCTGAGTCCCACCAGGGAAAAACCACACAGTAACATGGCCTCACGTGGGCCCAGCGCCTGATACCTGGTTACACTGGATGGTCAACTTACTGCTGGGTCACAAAAACCATGTTTGCTGAAGCGACTAATAGAGGCCTGTAGGATAAATGACAGTAACACGCCAGTGCAGCCCCCTCCCACCTCTCATGGAAGGTAGGGCTGCCCAATCCTTAAAAAATGGTCTCACTGCTCTCCAGTCCACCTCCATGGGGTCCTGAGAGTGTTTATTAGTGTTTTCCTTTAAGTTTAAGCAAAGTATTCCAAATGACTTCAAACCCAGAGGAAGGCAGAAACGCAGTTAAACTCTAATTGGTCTAAGTCTTCCCTGAGCTCTGAGCAAGGAGCTGTGGCAGGCATTTCTCCTTCTCAGTAATCGCCCAGCCTCTCCTGCTGGGTTCATGGGAGAATTGTACTTTTTCTTCCCCTTGAATGTGGGAGTGGCCATGTGGTCGATGGTCTAACCAATGGGCTGTGGCCACAGCGTTGTATTTCCAGTATGAGTCCTCCCAGATCCACCCCTCTTGGGCCATGCTGCCCATGGAAACACACATGGAGATGGACCCCCCGTCAGCCAGGGTCCTTGGTGAAGACTGTGAACAGAGTCCCCTGTCAATGTGCACGAACATGTCCCAAGAGCGAGAAATATCTTTCTGTTGTTGTTGTTACTGCAGCATGACTTAGCCTAACCTGACTGAGCCAGAGGCTGTGGGAGTAGACTCCCAGGGATTGCCTTGGGACCATCTTCTGTCAATCCTGTGCCCCTTTCTGTTTCCAAAAACCCTTAGTGCACCCTGTCCCCATTCCTCCCCTGGGGTCCTGTCTCCTCTGTGTCTCTTCTCTAGCCTGAGTGGTAGTCATTCTCTCCTAGGTCTTCCACATTATGGTGGCCTTTGAAGAAGGATGATGTGGATCCGGTGCAAGAAGAGGGAGCAAAAGTAGGACCTAGACTCCAGGGACGCCCAGTCCAGGAGACAGTGAGCTGCAGTGCAGCCGCCTGTCTCCCTTCACTGGGATCTGATGTCACGAGGCAGGGAGGAGCAGGGGTGGCCCTGGGAATGACTGGCATCATTGCTGGAAGTGCTCTGCACATACCTTCTCTTAGAGTGTTCCCACCTGGAGTCCTTGCAAAGGGCTTCTGGGGCCCCTGCAGCCCCTGCTCTCCTGTGCCTGCTTTCCAGAGTGAAGCTATTAGCCTGGGTAAATACTCGCTCTCTTGAGGGACTCAGTCTCTGTACTTCCTGATTCAGTTCCTTTGCAAGGTAAATAACTATAAATATTAAAATATGTCAATAGCTTTATTAATAAATGACTTCTTGCTATTGAAGAGATTCTGCACTGTGGGCTTTTGGTGGGTCTCTGGTGCATACTTCCATATACTGCACACAGCTTCACCACTGTTGGCTGAAGGATGCATGGGGTCTGGCCAGCACGTCAGAAATTGCTGAATTTGGATGCCCCAGTATGTTGGCTATGCAGAGTGTTAAATGACACTTTTTTTTCTTGGTTTATTTTTTTTCTTTTCATTTGGAGCTCCTATGATACATATGGCCCAATATTAATACCAATTGAGCCTTAAATAAGAAATACAGTGACTCAGTAGTACCCATGCACATCTTACTGCTAGAATTTTAAACTTGCAACTCCTAACTTCTCACCTCAATAAAGCTTAATAAATTCTCCTCACAAGAGCATTTACAAAGATCCTGTGATGAAATGCATTTGTTTCTCATCTGCAGTTAACTTGATATAATTGTCATAGTATTTTCACAAAACCTTACCCTAGTCTTTTTTCAGGATTTGTCTTATCAATTTTTCTCCAAGACGACGCAGTTAAAATTGCAATTCTTTTGTTTTTGGTGAGGAAGATTGGCCCTGAGCTAACATCTGTGCCCATGTTCCTCTATTTTGTAAGTGGGAGGCTGCCACAGCATGGCTTTGTGAGTGGTGGAGGTCCACACCTGGGATCTGAACCCACGAACCCTGGGCCGCCAAAGCAGAGTGTGTGAACTTAACCACTAAGCCATGGGGCAGGTCCCAGAATTGTAGTTCTTAAAAGCAATTATCTAGATATTGCATTCTGGAAAATCCAGCCCGAGGTTGGTCTTCTTCTATCTAGTTTAGAGGCTTATTCCGAAATAAGGACTCCGAGGAAAAACACAGTAGTTTCAAAATCCTACAGAATGTGATTCTGCATTTTTCCTTGTGGATTTTCCCCAGCACCATCTGCAGTCTCGCAACAAATCTGAGAGCCTCGTGGGTTTGACTTGGACACATGGGCCTGGTCCCACCACTCGGGGCAGTTCTCTAGCTGAGAGGAGCAGAGCTTGGAAGCACGGAGATCCAGCCTGAACTGCACGTTGCCTGATGCCAGTAGCTGAGGGCATTCTCAGACATCCATGGTTTGCTAGGGAAGAGGAAACTATCCAGTGTTGTCACTGAAGATGCTGCAGCTGCATCTATGTCTCCCCTTCTTCTCTCCCGTCACCCACTAGGTTCTGCTAACCTTCTCCCAGGAAAGGAGACTGAGAAAGGGGCTTACCATGCTTGCGCTCTTCTGAGGAGCATTTAGGTGAACAGCACTGCTCTACCCTGCCCATCTCTAGAAGGACAAGCAGGGTGCAGTGAGGAGCAGGTATCTGGGGAGGTGATTGATTCCATTTATGCTGGAAAAGTCATTCTGATGGCTGGGTAGATAGCTGAGTGGACAGTGGCAAGAGAAGCAGAGAAATCAACCAGGAGACTATGGCAGCAACCCGGGTGAGAGATTGCAGTGGCTTGACTTAGTGTGATAGTGAAGAATTTAGGGAGAAGGAGAGGGATGATTCCAGGCTCACTTTAGAGATATAAAGGGCAGCAACTTCATGGAATAGACTAGGTGTGGGGTGTGAGGGGAGGGTAGGAATCAAGTGTAGCTTGTAAGTGTTCAACTTGACTAACCGGGTGGGTGACAATGTCATTTACTGAGATGGGGAAAACTGGGCAAGGGATGGGTTTAGGGAGAGAATTAGTGTTCCAGTTGGTCATAGAAGATTCGTGAAGCCGACACTGATACTTTTGGTAGAGAATCCAAATAGGTAGTTATGGAAACACATCTGAAGCTCAGAAGAAAGATCTGATCTGCAGATCTAGAGGCACTTTCAAATAGATGAGATTTAAGTCCTTGAACTGGCTGAAATCACTCTGGAGAGAGTGATGAGAGGGAGGAGGGCTAAGGAGTAAGCCTGAGGTGCGTAATAGCTATTTACTTCAAATGATTCTTTGGTCTTTAATTACAGGAGACACCATTTATTTTCAAAATGTTTATCCTTAGAGATAAAATGTATGTCCCTTTTGACCACCCCTAAATCCCTGTCCTATCCCCCAATTTATCCCAGCATTGGGTACACTCCCTTTCAGACCTTTTAAAATGCATTACATACATTTATATGTGCATACAGAAATGTATCATACTTAAATAGCATCATTCTCTGCAACGCTGTCTTTTGCTTTCATTTACTATATGTCTTAGAGATCTTCACATGTCAATATGTAGAGATTTAATTTGGTTTTTTAAACAGCTACTTGGTGTTCCGTAGAATTAATGTGCCGTGGTTTACTCAACACTTCCCCTATCGATAGACATAAGAGTTGTTTCCAATTGTGTGCTATTGCATGCCAATGTCTAGAGGCATGAGAAGGTCATGCAGAGGTCATGAGAAGACGAAGGGCCACCAAAGTCTCCTGAGAGAGAAGGAGGGACTGGAGAGGAGGACAAAGAGGAATGTGTAGAATTCTGGAGGCCAAGGGATGAGAGTGTTTGAGAAAGAGAAATGGACCTAATATTTTGAACACTGCTTCACTGAGAGGTTGAAGTTTCAGACCTAGAAATATCCATTGGATTTGGAAACCTGGAGCTCCTCAGTGACTTGTCAAAGCTGTTTCAGTGGAAAAGTAAGCATGGAAAGAAGCTAAGAAGGGGTTGAAGAGTAACCAGGAGAGGACGAAGTATTTAGCAAGAGCAGCCGTCTTTGTATATCTCTAGAAGGGTTGCTGTGAAAGTGAGCAGAAAAGTAGGAGCCATAGCTGCAGGAGGAAGTGGGGTCAGGGGAGAAGCTTTCTTCCTTTCTTTCTACCTCCTTCCCTCCCTCCCTTCATTTCATTCTTTCTGTGTTCATTCCTTCTTCCAGTTGGGAGACACCACTTTGTGTGTGGCATTGGTCAGGTCACACTCCTTGGTGTCTATTTCTGAGTTTCAAGTTGGAATCACGGCAATGTTTGCTGGCACATAGCGGGCACTCTACCGATAACGCTTGAATACGTTAAGGAAAAAAGTGTGTCTTCCTTGTGGGATTGTTTCTCGTGGGAAAATATGTGAGGTGCCCTTGGAAGAGCGTGGCCCCCACCCAGTACTCAGTGCAGTCAGCTGTTACCAGTGACTGCCAGGGGTCAGACACTTCAGCAACCTTCTCTACCCCAAGCCCTGCCTTCCTTTGACTCACAAACTAAAGGCACCAAGACATCAGCCCTGAGGCTCGAGGAGGCTCCTGGCTTTCCCAGGTGGCCTTTAGCCTGATGTTGTGATATCTCCCCGGAGCTGATGCCAGCCGAGGAATAGCAGTTCCTCCAGCCCCTGTCCCACTGTGTGATCACCACCTCTGCCCTCTGCCACATCAGAGTAGTTCTTCAGCAGCTCGGTACAATTGAAATCAGAAATTTAAAAAAAAAATGCATTTACTTGTTAGGAGAGAAAAAGAATGTGGATATTTTGGACTTTTTGAGATGCACTTTGTGTGGCTGGAAGTATGAGTGGAACTTTTCATTATAAAAAGTGACCAAACTGAGGCGTCTGGTCAGGGGACACCCTGCGGGGAGGCTGGCCCACCTGCCGGAGAGACAACGGTCACTTCTAGTGCAGGGCCGCAGAAATGGCGCTCCCTGCCACTTGCTGGGTCTGACCACTGCGCGCCGACTCCAGCTGCTCAAAACATAAATCGTCTTTAACACCCAGGACCTGCCCACCTCCCGCTGCCATTTTTGGACCAATTCATCAATCCCCGCTCATTCCATGGTCCGTTTTTTGAGCCTCGATAATGCTTCTGAAGGGAACTGGGGACACTTTTGCCATTCATCACAAAATAATGCAACATTCTGTACATTTATTACAGCATACATTATGACTGCACTATTAACTTAAAAAAACGTTCATTTCTCTGAAGTTTTCCTTTATCTTTACCAAACAGATACCCAATATGACTGAGAATTTAATACCCTAAAGTTTAAGACCGTTTTGTAAACACAGTCCCTGGTGTCTGCTATTGATCTTTTGCTATTTTAATGCATTTTTACTGACCGACATGTCCTGTGGTAAAGAATATTGCCTAAATTAGTTATCTGATTGGTTCTTTTGATTAATGATGGGCCTGTGCTTCATTACACATGACAACATGATCAGAATAATCACTATTGCCCTACAAGCCGGGCCTGGCATTTTTTATTCCTTCATTTTTAAAGTTCATTTATAAAATTATTTAATGTATACGTCCTAAGTTGTAATTTATTTACATGACACTTTTTTCGATGGGAACTGTTGTACTGTGTCACAAATGGCTAAGAAAACAAGGTAAACTAGATGTACAAATCAATGTCTCTTGGCTCAAGGGGGAAAAAAAGCATAATCAAGATTCAGGAGCTGACCTTGTACCAAAGTCCAACTTGTCACAGAGCAAACACCGAGATACCCAACAAATCACCAGGCACAGCGGGATATGTTCTCACGCAATCTCTTCTCTCCGTCACCTTCCATCTGCCTGGGATTTTGAGGCCTTAGAGCTCTCAACTTCCTTCCTTCTGCCCACGGAATAGTCCTGGCCTGTCGGCCAGCCTGCAGTGATCAAGCGGGCTTCTTGTTCCTACATCAGTTCAGCAAGAAGGTCTACCAGGGATGCAGAATATTTGGAATCAGACTTTGGACCAGATCTGAATCAGAAAATGATGTGTGTTTAAGCAATGGTATTATATTAATTCTGGAGAGATGCAAAGACCTCAGTTTAGTGCACTAAGTTGTTTGTGATGCCAGTCCTCAGAGTACATGTTGTAATTATGGTTTGGCTTGATAAAAAGTCAGCTGGGTAATCAGTTGTAACTTACGGGTAAATCTGGAATATTTGGGGCTGCTCAAAAAGATGGCTCCCTCTAAAATTTTTCTTCCCCCCGTGGCCTGCTGGCCCTCCAACAAAGACGGGGAAGAGAAGCTTCTCTCTTGCTCTTTTTTTCGGTTATATCATTTTGTGAATTTCTGGAGTTCAGGTGAATCTGGTCTCCAGGGAGCCCACGCCGGGCTCAAGCTCAGAGTAAGAGCCCACTGTCGTCCTTCCCGTGAGGCTCCTCACTCGGAGGCAGCTTACCAACCTAGCCAGCCCTCCCTCAGGAAAATATTACTTGGTCAAAATGAGACAAGCCTAGGGTCATGCTAGATTACATTTTTATTCAAAACAAAACCTGGTTGTCTCCCTCTCCTAGCCCTGCTTGCTCTCGCCTCCCTTGAACTGCCTCCATTCCCTCTGCAAGGAGCCTTGCCGTCCCTCTCAGGCTCCCTCTGCCATTAGGGCTCCCTCCAGCGTTGGTCTGATAGAAGGTACGAGGGCACCTGCCATATGGCTCCATGTCAATGAATGATGCACAATAAGAACTCCTAACCCGGTATCTAAGACTGAACGAAATGTGCGAATGGTGTCAGAGACCGAGTAAAATAGAGCTTCTCCTCTCATCCTTCAGAATCCTTTGCCATCTGTGTACATGATGTTGACAGTGACTTCAGCATTCGCCAGTGGACAAGGTGGCCACTTGCCAGGCCATTGTTTAACTCGGGCACAAAGTGGGTGGGAATGTCAGGTGGGTGGCAGGATACAAAGGAGGCTGTGTGTTGGGAACTCTTCCAGGATGGAGATCACATTCCTTCCCACACACAGGCCTCCACCGGAGACCCGTCTCCCTCTCAGGTCCCAAGGCACATGGAGTCAACTCCTTCCCACCACACACGTGGGGAGTGTCTTTCTTATTAGGTGGGGCTTCAGCTCTAGGTTCTCTGCTTTCTATGATCCTTGGCAACTCCTGGCACCTAGGGCATGCTACCAAGTTACAGTAAAAAAAAATAAACCCAAAGAATCTCACAACACATATGAAAGTTAAAAAGATCGGCCCTCTGTACTCTACTTGAATTTCAAAGTAAGTGGAAGAGTAAGACGTGGGTTCCCAAGCAAAAACACTTAAAATAAAGTGAAGGAGATTTATATGGTCCTTTTTTTACCCCTGGACTTAATTAATGTTGTAAATAATGCCTCCTATCTTCTGCATAATGATTTGCTCTGTTGTGCTATTAAAAAGTTCCGTTACGTCAGTTCACACAGACAGTCATTTGCACAGCTTAGACATTAAATAGAAGTTTGGTTAAAAGCCTACCACGGGAAACAAGCATGTGTGTGCGTGATTGTGTGCTCATGTGTGCGCCTGTTGCCTTGTGAGGCTTTCTGGGGTATAAGATAAGCAAGCAAGTGAGATTATGTTGAATATGCAAGTTATATGTTAATATGATTAAATGACTACTGGATCGCCCAACATAATCAATTGAAATATTCACCAACTTTGTGTTGAAATTGGAAGAAATTATTACCTTGAGGCTGCCAAACACATTTTGTAGCTTTGCATTTGCAATAATGCGTGTCTCACTTAGCATTTAAAAACATATTTTTGACTTTAATAAAGCAAGATGAGTCTATTAAAGAGATACTCACTAGAATGGAAGGAAGATCCAACAAGCACAAACAACTACCCAGAGGAAAGGCACCTGGGCAATGGAGGTGCCTGCTTGTGCCCTCCCTCCCTCCCTCTGCCTTCTACCCTCCTTCCCCTTCTTTCTCCCCCCTTCCCTCCCTCCTCCCCCAACTCCCTTCCTCCCTCTCTCTTTCCCTCCTTCTCTCTCTCCCTTCGTCTCTCCCTCCCTCCCTTCTTCCCTCTCCCTCCCTCCCTCTCCCTGCCTCCTCCCCTCTCTTTCTCTCCCTCCCTCTCTCTGTCCCTCTCCCTTTCTTCCTTCCTTCTAGCCCCACTGCACACTGTTTGAGAGGAACTCGAGGTTGAGTTTTCCAAGGAAAAGCATCCTATTCCAAGCCATTCATATTAATTTATCATTGAATTATTTGCCTTCACTCAAAATCCTACAAAATGATTTAGTCTCTTGATGTGATTTACTTGTATTTTAAAGGCTCGTGCAACACCATCCAGATCACGGAGACGTAAATGTGTCTTCTCTCTCACTGAACAAGCACAGCTAAAACAAATAAAATCAAAGATGCATATTCCTTCCCCATGGCTTTGCAAAATGTAAGTGATGAGAGGAAGGCGGCCATCATTCGGGTCTGGTCTGTTATTGACAACAGCAGAAGTAAAAATTAGAAAACAAATCCCCTTTTAAATGAAACGAAGTCAGAGGCCCACCTTACTCAGAGGAAATACTAATTGGAACTACCTTGCTAATGCTAGCGAGTCACAGGAAGGAAACATTAAGTTATTATTTTTAATAATGTTTACAAGTATATCCAGCCATTTCCAGCCAGTGAAAGATGTCAGCCTTGGCCAAACGTGGCAGATCTACTTTTCACCAAAGATGCTCCTCATCTTCCCCCTGATAGCAATCATTAATTTTATTTTTTAACTCAGTCTTCAAATGAAGACAGATGAGCTGGAGAGTTTTAAATGCAGGCTGCTTATGTTCAGAAAAATGGCTGTGAGAGAGCAGATCACGGCATCTGAGGCGAGGCCAGTTATTGTTTGGGAAGAAAATACAAACAAATGAAAGGTGAACAGCAAAGCAGGTCTGAGAAGAGCCGCTGGTGAGCGTGTGGGGAAGTCTGGGCCCTGCTCTTTGGGCTTGGGTCACTTCCTAATTGCGCTGGAGACTTAGAGACGTAATTATTGTTAATTGCTCTTGATAATTTTAATGTTACATTTTAATATTTATTTCTTATTAACAATCTTCTTAAGTGTCAGAGATCAAAATGCCTCTTAGATGTCCCATCATTGATTGTGCCATGTCTTTAAAAAACATTTTTCTCACCTGTGCAATCTCATCTAAGCCATATTATTGTCAAATGTCAATTAGTCTTACTTGATTGCTATTATTTTACTTTGAAGTCAAAGATTTTGACTTGACCTCGCTAGAGGCTGCTCCAGGAATATGTCAAGACGCTTTCACCTTAGAGGTTGTGAAGGGAACTCTTACTTGCATGCAGCAAATCATTTCACTCAAGATAATGTGATTAACACACTTGTGGCTTCATTTGGTGACCTGTCTGGGGTGAGCACAAGGAAGAAGGGAAAGAAGATGGGGTAAGTGCAACGGAAGTGCTTCTAGAATGGTGGAGTGTGAATCTCTGAAAATCTGCTCCTCCATGAAAGCAGCAAGAACACTGGAAAAATAGTCAAGATCAATTCTTTCAGAACTCTTGAAATTAACCAAAGGACTCCAACAGTCTGAGGAACATTTATTCGAGAAAAACAGCTGAGTCTTGGTAAGAATAACAAGCATGAAGGCATTTTAACAGCCTTATTTACACCCGCTCTGCCCAGCTCTGTGTGGTCTCGGAGCCACAGTAGGTGTGAAAACAACAGTGTGGTGGCCACCAAAGGGGGCAGTGTGGATTTGGAGCTCCCCCCAGAAGCCCCCATTCTTGAGGATTGTTACTAATTACCTGTAACAGAACCCCAGAAAAAACCCATTCATAGTGTTTACCTTTATCTGACTCAAAACTTCTTCAGTGGGAAGAACCCTGTCTCCAGAATATTTATGTAAAACAATCAGCAGAAATCATTTAACATTACAATGGTTTGAGGCAGTGATACCAGTTTGGGCAAACAAAGCAGGCCAAAATACTTAGAAGATAAATCTGAGAATGAGATGACCATAGAAGGTTTTGAAAAGCTCCAAAATATTCCTGGGTATCTAGAAGACCATGTGCATGCACAGGACTGGGCACATTCCCAGGGCCATAGTACAGCCACAAAAGACCCGAGAAAGCCCTAATCTCACAGCTTTGAGTGTCCCTGAGGCTCTGCACAATCAGGAAGTGAAGGCTAAGGCAGAGCTGCAAACTGCTAGAGCCTTGAAAGAGCACCCAACACACACAGACTGCCTTGGAAAAGGATGGGAGATGTTGATTTCAGGCATTTAAGGAAATCTCCATCCTGTTATTATCTGAACACAAAGTGAACCAGTGTCTTTGGTGGTCACACAAAGAATACAAACTTTATAGGATTAATTCAGGAAAGTCACTAGACAAACAAAATAACTACTTCAATAACCAAAAAACAAAACAAAATGAAAAGCCAACAAACCCTGGAAGGGAGGGGAATCTGATTCCAAAGTTGCCACATTATAATATTTAAAATGTCCAGTTTTCAACAACAAAAGACATATGAAAAGAAACAGGGAAGTATATTCCATAAAGATTAGAACACAAATAAATAAAATAAAGAATAGAAAAACAATAGAGAAAATCAATGAAACCAAAAATTGTTAT
Source organism: Tapirus indicus (assembly GCA_031878705.1). Classification (NCBI taxonomy): domain Eukaryota; kingdom Metazoa; phylum Chordata; class Mammalia; order Perissodactyla; family Tapiridae; genus Tapirus; species Tapirus indicus. The sequence goes on from CM062926.1 coordinate 2,491,604, forward strand.
TTGAAACGATTAACAACATTGCTTAAACTTTAGCCAAACTAACCAAGAGAAAAAAAACAAAGACTCAAATTACTGAAATTGGGAACGAAAGAGGGGACATCACTACTGATCTTACAGAAATACAAAGGATTACAAAGAAATACTATGAACAACTGCATGCCAACAAATTAGATAACTTAGATGAAATGAAAAAATCCTAGAAAGACATAAACTATGAAAACTGACTCAAGAATAAATAGAAAATCTGAAGAGATCTATAATGAGAAAAAGAGCAAATTAGCAACTAAAAAACATCCCACAAAGAAAAGCCCAGTGCCAGACAGCTTAACTGGTTGATTCTAACAAGTGTTAGAAGAATTGATACTAATCCTTAGGTATAGAGATACAAAAATTCCTCAGAAAAATACTAACAAACCAAACCCAGCAATATATCAGAAGGATTACACACTGTGGCCAAGTGGAATTTATCCCAAGAATGCAAGGTTGGTTTAACATCTGAAAATCAATCAACATAATTCACCATATTAATGGAATAAAGGACAAAACCACATGATCATCTCAACAGACTCAGGAAATAAAAAAGCATTTGACAAAATCCAATTCCCTTTCATGAGAAAATTACTTGGAAAACTAGGAACAGAATGAAACTTTGTCAACTTGATAGAGTATCTACAAAAAACTCAAGGTGACATCATAGCAGTGAAAGGCTAAATCCTCTTGTTTCAGATCAGGAACAAGACAGAATGCCCACTCTTATCACTCCTAGTCCACAGGGCACCAGAGATTCTAGCAGGATAGGTAAGAAAATAAATAAAAGGTATCCAGATTGGAAAGGAGAAGTAAAACTATCTCTTTTCACAGATGATAAGATCTTGTATATAGGAAATCTCAAGGAATCCACTAAAAAACTATTAAAACTAAAAAACACATTCAGTGAGGCTGTGGGATACATGATCAATTGTATTTCTATACACTAGCAGTGAAGAACCAAAAAATAAAATTAAAAAAGCAATTTTATTCACAGTAGAAATATAAAAGAACAAAATACTTAATAATAAATTTAACAAATAATTGAGAGACTTGTATACTGAAAACTACAAAACATCATTAAGAGAAATTAAACTATATCTAAATAAATTGAAAGACATCCCATGGTCATGGATAGGATGACAGTTGAACCAGGCAACAATTCTCAAATTAATCCACAGACTTAATGCAGTCCCTATCAAAATCCCAGCTGTCTTCTGGCAGAAATTGACAAGCTGATCCTAAAATTCACATAAAAATGCAAGGGACCCAGAATAGCCAAAACATTCTTGAAAAAGAAGAACCAAGTTGAAAATATCATACTTCACAATTTCACAACTTACAACAAAACTACAAATGGATGAACCTTGAAAACATTACACTAAGTGAAAGAAACCAGTCACAAAAGACCACATATGGTATGATTCCATTTATATGTAATATTCAAAATAGGCAAATCCATAAAGACAGAAAGTAGATTAATGGTTGTCAGGGGCTGGGGTTAGGGGAGTGGAGAGTGACGGCTAATGGGTACAGAGGTTCTTTGTGGGTTGATGAAAAGGGTCTAAACTGAAATATTGGTGATAGTTGCATAATTCTGTGAACATACTAAAATCTACTTAATTGTAAACTTTAAAAAGATGAATTTTATGGTATATGAGTTATACTTCAATAGAGCTGTTAAATATGTTATTCAACAAGTATGATGATCTAGAGGGAAAAGACAGTCTCCCAACTGATTTGCTTTTTATATCATCATCAGCCTCAGAGAGAGTAAAAAAAAAACCAACAACCAGAAATGACATTTTTTGTGTATCCATGAAGGTCAAGAAACCCACCATTGCGTGCTGTCATCATTGTCCTTGTCGTGATGTGGGGCACATTCTGCCTTCCTAGTGACTGTGGCAGCTTGTAAAAGGCAGGGCTGCCTTGTTCATCTCTACTCCTTTCCCAGTGCTCCACTCCCTGCACCTGCCATGAGGCCTTGAAAACATGAGGGCCTCAATGAATAATAGGTGAATAGATAAACCAGCAAACGGATGCAAATCCTGAAAAAGAATTGTGAAGTAGTGATGCTGCTGATGATATTTATGATAATTAAAAGTAGTATTATTATTTCTTGAGAGCCTAGCAAAACTAGCTTTGAAAGAACTCTTCAAAGGTGACTTCTAGAAGTCATTTCTGCAATGGATAAATTGCTGAAATCAGCACTGAGCTTCCCAAGGGGACTACTGTGAAATTCAGCTCTTGTGTAGTGTCTATGTTTTTTTTTAATGCTTATTAATATTTCTGTAGCTGGTGTGCAAGAGTTGGCAAAGAAGGTGAGCACAAAAAGCAATTTTAAGACCAGTCTCAAATCTTATTTCTCTTTGAGATTTATTCATCTTTTCCTTCCCTTAACAACGGTCTTTATATTTTGGAGGGTAGAGCTCAGTAAGGACCATGGCCAATCTTTCCATGTTTCTGGGTTATGTGTGTCCATAGCTGCCAGCAAGCTCTCCTTCTATTGGTTAGATTTCTGACTTCCCATCTCAGTCTTTTCTGTCCTCTTATGTTCTGGTGATTGTGAAAGGGAAGGTGCTGAGTCCACTTTGTTACTCCCACTAGGGCCCTCCTTGTCACAAGACTTACCTCAAAGCTCCTCCTCACTTCACCCCTCTATCTGCTTTCTCTTCCCCCAATTGTCTTTTTCTGTAGATGAGAAAGGTAGAGGGGGCAGGAGACCAGCACCCTTTTCTGAATGAAGGAAACAAAGCTTATCAAGTGTATAGAGAAGAATTTAAAACACGAAAGCAGGCGTATGGTGGGTTGGCTGGGAAAGAAAGCAGTGGTCTAAACGGGGGGGAAGATAGACATTGTCCCGACTAATGTTGCCAGTGGAAGTAATTCAATCACATTCTGTGCTGTGTCTGTGGTAAATTCCTTACATTTTGCAGGTACAGAAATGATTGAAACAGAACAGCAAAAATTGGTGTGAAAAAACACTATAGAGGTTAAACAGGTTGACTGGTTTGGTGGCTCCAAAAACAGGTAAAAAATATGGCCCTGGAGGGCAGCAAATTTAATCTTTGAGCAGGTTTATTGTTTTATCAGGTTTTTGTTTAAGGAGGGTTTCATTATATACAACATTGAGATAAATTTTTGCATAGCAGATTTATTCAACAGGTTTATTCTTTTACCAGGTCTCATAGTATTTCACCACTTGGTATGTGGGGTCTTATTTATCAAAAGAGTTTATGACTTAATCAGTTATGAATTTTAAAAAAGTTTTACTAATAATGCAGGATGTGTTCAGATTTATAGGCAGTGCATTTATTCTATTAGGAGTTTTATTCTTGAGCTAAGACACACTGGGGATGTAACGCAAGCAAACTGTATGGTTTATGTGTAATGAGCAGGCATGGTTTCTGCAGGGGCCCCTGGCATGAGCCATGGATTTTATTCTTCATCTGACTCTAGCTTGAGACACTGTAATGATTTCCATGCATCAGGTCATCAGTGAGTCTAAAGCTTTGTTTAAAACATCTGTGGTCCCTTTCCCACAGTACGGAGGGCTCACCTTACACTGGTGGAAGCACTGTGCTAGACTGGCCCTCCCAATCACTTTGTTCTGTAATTATTTTCAACCACCATTTCTTAGAGGAGACACCACAACTGCTGTTTTCTGAGGTCAATATCAATAATTTGCCCGAGTAGTCATCCCCAATGCGGAACTGGAGTTCAGGTGAGACCCTTACCTGAGCCATGAGACAATTTGTAGGGGAGAGCTTCCACTCGCTTAGGGTTACCTGCAGGTGTTTCAGCACAGCAACATGACTAAGCCCCCATGCGTAATCCCAGCAAAGTGACAACTTCTGCAGTCCTGACCTGCCCAGGTATCCTTTATGATTTCCTTGTGGCATTTGCCATGATCATCATCCTATCCTGGGTCATCACAGAAAATGTTCTCTAGTGTCACCAAATGTTTACCTAGTTTCAGTATCACATCACTAAAAGATTCTGCTCCCTATGGACTCTGTTGAGCAGATAAGTGAGTGCCATTCCAGGAGAGCTCTGACTGGTCCAATCACTTGGATAGAAATTCCCGGCAACGGGACAAAGTTCTAGCAGAAGTGACTCTAGTCAATGACTCCTCTGCAGGAGGAGACACTGCTTTCAGGAGGCAAGGTTAGCTGTTAGTTTTCTGATCCCATTTCAGCATAGAATCATCCATTTCTTGAGAGTAAGCAAAGACCCGTGGTCAGTGATTGGTCGAGATATGATGTACTGGCTCAACTTCAAGTTTCACGGCTCATGTCTACCGTATATGTCCTTTAACTGCTGACTCCAGGACCCCCTCCTTTTCTTGAAACTTTATCTGACCACTTCTTATCTCTGATTGATTTGCATTTACTCTTCATAAGAAGAGAAGTTGATGGAGTTAGTTTCCACTGATTGCCTCAGGGTGGGTGTTGCTTCCCTGAACTCTGTCCCTCTGTGGTTGGTGGTCAGGGCTCTGCGATGTTCCCCTGTCTTTTGAGCCCTGCAGTGAGGGCTGTGGCCGGCTGTGCTCACAACTGCCCCAGAGGAGAAGACAAGCAGAGCAAGATGCTCTGTTTCCTTATGAGGTAGCCGGCCTCTCACAGCTTCCCCACAGTTACTCCTGCTCTCTCCTGGCCATTTTCCACACCGAAGCCAGCGAATCTTTTGAAAATGAAAATCTTATGTCACCCTCCTGATTACACCTGTCAAAGACTTCCCAATTCCCTTAGGACAAAGATAAACACCTTTAACCTGGCCACTTACGTTCTTCAGGATCTTGGCCTAGTTTAGCCCCACAGCTTCATTTCAAGCCACTCTCCCATCACTCTCCATTGCTCAGGTCCTCTGTCTTCTTTCTTCCCCAAACGTATTGAGCTCTTTCCCAACTCTGAGTCTCTGACCTTGGCAACTCTCTCTTTCTCTGATACTCTCTCGCCCACTCCTTTCCTGGGTCCTTCTTCAGGTCATTTCTGTCATTTCTTCAGGGACGTTCTCCTGGTCTCCCAGACTAGGGGCCAGTCACACACTGGTGATCAACCTCTGCTTTTTCTTCAAAGTTCTTGTCAAAAGTCTAGTTAGACATTAAACAAATACTCAGACAAGAAATATATGTTTACTTAACGTGGATATGCGTTCCGTGTTGGCTGGACCATGTTTCCTTCACACCAGGGTCTCCAGGGCTTTGTTCAATGGTGTTCAGTAAATATTTCTTGAGTGATTGAATGAATAAATGTTTCTTGTCTTCCCCATAAGTTGTAAGATCTATTTGTGCTGGGATTGTGTCTTAACATTTGCATCCTTGCCCGTGGCATCTTGCTCTGTGCTGTCTGGCTGATTGACTGGTCAAATCCAGAACCTTGATCTCATTAACGTTATCCCCCCACCGGCTCCTGGTTCCCCGCGGAGTACTTACAAAAGAAGAGTGTTGCCAGGGCTGGCTCTGAGATCCCTTGAGGAAGTCTTAGAAGGGTACCACTTTCCTTGCTGTTTATTTGGTGTGTACACTTCTACCCAGTAGGATTGTGGCAAACACTTCGGGTTGCCTAACCAACAGCTATTTCCCACTTCTTTCCTGCTGGCCAGGACCATGTTTGTTTGTGTATCCAGCCCCGCAACATGATTTTTAACAGGGTGAAGTAATCCCAACTCCAGAGCAAAATCCCAGTTGGTATAAAAGTGTGGTCTGCAGAATCCCAGGAGTCTCAGAGACCCCTTTGAGGGAGTCCTTGAGGTTAAAACTATTTTCATGATAATACTATTATTTGCTCTTTTTCCATGCTGACATTTGTTTGACGGTAAAAAAGCAACGATGAGTAAAATTTCTGATGTCTTACCACAAATCAAGGCAGTGGCACCAAATTGTACTAGTAGATATTGTATACTTCACTGCCATATAGTCAGAGGGAAAAAAAGAAAGAAATCTATTTTATTTGAAAATATTCTTAATGAAGCCGTGAAAATTATGATTTTTATTAAATCTCAACTCTTAAGTACATGTCACTTTATTGTTCTGACTGGAGAAATGGGAAGTACGCACGAATCACTCCTGCTGCACCAAAGTGCAATGGACACGGGCATCTCAAGGAAATGCCCTTGGGCGATAGTTTGAATTGTCAGCTGAACTGACTGGCTCCCTTCATGGAACGCCATTTTTACGTTATAGAGTGTCTGACAAACTATGGTTATTCAGACTCGGGTATTTGGCAGATATTTTCTCAAAAATTAACAAAGGAAAATGGCTAACAGTATTTGTTGCCAGTGATAAAATTTAAGCTTTCAAGAAAAAATTACGATTTTTAGAAAAATTGCATTTGTTACTATCATCGTGACAGCTTCCCAATATTTTAAGAATTTTCTGATGAGATCAGTGGAGATATTAAGGAATATAATTTTTCCATTTTGTGTAATAAAACATGTCAACATTGGAGAATCTATTTAATTTGGTGAACCAATGTTTTCCAAATGATCGATGCATGGAGTTACGACAATCATGCTTGGGTAAAGATCCATTCAAAGAGCAAGATAGACCAATGGATTTTAACGTAACAGAATACATGAAGGTCTTTGATACGGCTCCACACTGCACTTAATCTTTAAAAAACTCTCATTTGTTGGGTTTAGTGTAGTATCCAAGAATATCCACAATTATCTGAAGAGGTTATTAAAATATTCCTCCCTTTTGCAATTACATATCTCTGTGAAGCCAGATTTCTTCATACACTTTAACCAAACAACATGTCACAACAGGTTGAATGCAAAAGCAGATAGGAGAATATAGCTATCTTATATTAAACCAGGCATTAAGAATACACAAAATTTAAAAGAATACCACTCTTGCATTTTTTTAAATTTTGGAAAATATAGTTATTTTTCATAACTGTATGCTGTTTAAATTAACATAGGATGGGTTTATTTTTTACTCTAAATGAAAGTAAATTTCTTGGTTTCAATTTCTAATAGGGTAAATATTGATAGATATAATCTGTGTAAACAAAACCTTGAGATCCTCTGGTCAGGGCTGGTCATTGTGGTTCTATTTTGCTTACTGGTGATTGCTTTGGCCATAGGCCTGTTATGAGAAGTGAAAGGAATTCTGCAGCGAGGAAAGGTTGTGTGACTTCTAAAGTGTGCAAAAAGAAGGGACGGCCTCTTTTCCTCCACTGGCCATTATTGGATCTTCATGTGACAGCTAGAATTATGGCGGCTTCTGGCGGGACCATGGCTGATCACCAGAGGTACTGAAGAGAGGGACTGAAAATACCTTGGGTTCCGGTCGACATTGTTGAACTGTAGGATGAGCCAGCCCTGGAGCAGTCCTGTCCCAAGGCATGTTGCTATTTGAGAAAATAGGGTTCCCTGCTGCTTAAGACATGTGAGTGAGGTTTCCTTTGCTTAATACAGGAATTTCCCCCATACTTTAAACATGAGGAGTAACTCACAGCCAGGATGAAGAGCCTTTTCTTCCTTGCGACTTGCTTCAGTACAGAGCTTGACATTGCATCAACCTCAAAGATCATTAGTACTCTATGCCTCATCTCCTGGTTTTATATATGGCGGTTCACATGTGGGTATATGAGTTTTCCTCCTCATAGCCCCTCTTACCATTCAAACCAGCAGAAAAATAAATAGCCATATAAAAGAGGTGAATGTTATAGACAACTAAAAACTGCCGGGATCTATGCCGCACTTCCCCCAAAGAGTCATTTCAGTCTATTAGGCACATAATGCATGTTTTAAAAAAGAACCTGTTGTAAATACATATTTGTTTAGATGGACTGCAGCACAGTGGAGAATCTCCTGGGGAGAGAGGATGTATTTTACAACCTGCCAAAAGAGATCCTGTGAAAGGTAAAATAAGGGCAAATTGAAGGCATAGAACCTTCTCCCCCCGTGGCTGAATGGAAGCCCAGTCCCTCGACAGCGTGGCCCTGGCTGGCCTGACATTCAGACGCCTTGACCTCAGAGGCAGTTCTGGCAACCACTTGTCTCACTCAAGTCTGGGAAGCGCTCATGCTAAACATGGGTGCTGAGGAGAGGTGGGGCAAGTCTTCCCGCAGAGGGGCTCTGGTCAGCGGTCTTCAGCCCCAGGAGGTGGCCCATCCCTCAGGTGATGCTGTGATTGCTTTTTCCTGGCTGTAGGGGCATGAACAGAAATGAAGTACGCCACCATCTGTGGTGGGTTCCAATTCCCTCCACCAAAGTCAGAGTAGCTCAGGACCTGATTTTTGGGTCTGAATGCAATGTTCTTGTGCCAGACCTGTGCCTGATATCACAGGTTTAAATAATAGCTACAGCCAGGACCCCTACTGCCTTAAACAGGAAAACGCCAGGGAAATCGGCTGGACAATGAGTGCCACTTAGGAGGAATCTTGAGACAGAGGGACTGGGGTGTCTAGTACTAAATTTCAGCACCCGAGGAGCACGGGGATCCTCTTCAACCTTCCTTTTGTGGATGCACTGGGCTTCCTTCCTCTGTCTTTTGCCAGGCTACATCAGGTTTTGGGTACAAATAGAGTGTCCCCACCCCGAGTATCACTCAGGTGATGATGTGCACTCTTATGGCATCACATTAGGAGGAATAGGTGTCAATTTGTTCCATTAATTAGTGATTCTAAGGTTGTTCGCCTGGTTAGGGCAACGACTGCCAAGTCTCTCCACTGTGGACGTACCTTGTACTTTTTGCATTTAGTAGATAATCTGTGGCCTGACACTTGTAATTCATGTAAATATCCTGCTCTCCAACAATTTTTCAACCAATGATTTTTAGAACAATCCATGACTGAGTCAATTATTACACTCGTGTTTGCAAAGTGTTGTTTTCCTAATTCAGCCGTTGCTTCTACAGTTGTTAGCTGGTGTGGATATGTAAACGAGAATCTATCGCCATAGACCCCTGGATTCTTTTTCAGTCCAACGCTATAATCCATTACCGTCATTATTGTTTTTGATGCTTCAATTGTCTCAAATCTGGCAAGTAGGAACCCCTCAGCTTTGAGCACTTCCTCGCCTTCTGTCACAAGCCATTCCAAGGTCAGCTTGCCCCCTCCTGCTCCTGACCTGGAGTCATCCATTTCTTCCAGGAGCCCTGGTTCCTTGTAGTGGAGACTGGCATTTGCAAACCAGGGTGCTTGTTGCTACCGAAGGGTCATTGCTTCTAGGCCATTTCAATTGACAGAGCTAGAAAATGTAGTGTTTCTTTTTTATTTTCTTTTTCTTTCCTTTATTTGGCAAAGTCATGAGTTCACACTAATCCCTCCAAATCAATTCCAATACCACAGGTATTTTCCTCACTTTTTCCAGTCCACATTTGTATCTCCTTTCTCTCTCAGTGAAAATTGTAATTCCCAGAAACACTAATATATTTATATTTCCTTTTTTGCTCTGAGCTATGGCATACATACAATAATTTCAGGATAGCTAATTATAGATGCCACAACCAACACCAACTTGCTAACTAAAGTTCAAGAATCCTTTGCAGTTGTTGCAATCCTTTGTGTCTGTGGTTGTCTCGCCGATGTGTTTAACCTGAGTCCGGTCATGAGGAAATATTAGATAAATCCAGATTTGTTGATGTCTCACAGGATAACTGGCTGGGATTCTTTAAGAGTCAATGCTATGGAAGTAAGAAAAAAAAATGTGGGAGAACTGTTATGAGTTACAGGAGACAAAAGAGATCTGGTGACCAAATGCAAATGTATGATCCTTGATTGGATCCTAAAAAAAAACACAAGGGATATTTTTAGGACAAATGGGTAAATGCAAATATGGGCTGTATATTATATAATATTACAGCATCCATATTAAATGTCTCGGGTGTGACAATGGTCCTGTGGCTGTGTGTCGCATTTATGGGGCAAAGCTGCACTTGGTGGACACTTCTGAGCAATCAATAATACTTACTGTTTTCCTTCTTTTGTAAAGATACAGAAGATGAGAATAAAGATATAATTTCAAGTTTATTAACAGCTCATAGGGATGGACTTTTGATGTTTTATCTTTGGCTCTCAATAATCCACTCCTTAACCCAGCCACTAATCTCATTGACTATGTTTTTCATTTCTAGATGCTCTATCAGTTTGGTTCTTTTTAAAAATCCATATGTTCTTTTCTCAAAGTGTCTCGTTTTATCTCCCCGCTCCCCCCGAGGAGTGTAACTCTTTTGAAAAATATATTTTATGTTAAAAATCACTTAAACAAACAGTTTATATAATGCCTTTAAAATTGACATTGCATTTCTCAAATCTGGGGCTCTAATCCACCTGTTCATTGTTTCTGCTGACTTTCATTCCTAGTCTCTGGCTTTCCTATCTGCTCGGTAAGACCCAACTATGAGCCGATTGTCAGGGAGCCTCGTTTCACTCAGGAGAAGCCCAGGTGGGCTGTGTTACACAGTCCTCCTCTCACAGAGGTTTTATGTTCTTCGCTTCTTCTGATGCCGCAGGATTATAATCATCCTAAAACAGATTTTATATTAATTTTTAGTGGCTGAAAGTTTTCTGGATCCTCTAGAGGTTGCAAATTCAAACCCTCAACAGTTTCAGGCTGGGGTTTTGAATTCTCCAGCAAGCGCTTGGACCCAGATCACTGAGAGAGCTTGTGTCTCCTCTCTCCAGTGTGGTCTGTGAATTGTTCTCACAGAGCCTCCCCTGTAACTGAGGGTATAGCTTTCTGGGGGTCCTATCTTGAGGTAGGCATCATATTCCAACTCCTCTCCACACTGGTCTAAGGCCTCATTTTCAGTTTCCACGTAGCTTTTAAAACCCTAGCCCTGGATGGCCTGAAGGGATACTGGTTGAATGGTGTCCCCCCCAAAAAGATATGTTGAAGTCCAAACCTCAGTACCTTGAAACGTGACCTTATTTGGAAATAGGGTCTTTACATAGGAAATCAAGTTAAAATGAGATCATTAGGGTGGGTCCTAATCCAATATGACTGGTGTTGTTATAAAGAGGGGAAATATGGACACAGAGGGAAGACAACGTGAATACACAGAGGGAGAATGCAGAGTGAAGACAGGATTGGGGAGAAGCATCTATGAGCCCAGGAATGCCCAAGGCTACAAAAGCTAGGAGAGAGGTGTGGATCTGTTCTTCCCTAGCACCTTCAGAGGGATCATGGGCTGGCTGACACCTTGGTTCTGGACTTCCAGCCTCCAGAACTGTGACACAATACATTTCTGTTGTTTGAAGCTGCCCAGTTTGCGGTAGTTTGTTATGGCGGCTCTAGGGAACTAATGCAGACAGCCCCTCTGCCCCACACCCCAACGGCAGCCACGGCATCAGTGCCATCCTCCCCACTCTTGCTGTCAGTTCCCTCTTCACTACTGACCCCTGAGGATTTTCCTTCTTCAAGCTCAGCTTTGCATTGTTAACATTTTGGGGTTGTTATATCTTATCCAGTGTTTCTCTGCATGTGTAGTGGGAGAGATGTCACGTTATCACATGTTTTCCATCTCCCCCCGTTGTTGACCGTTTGGGCTGCTGGGAGCCCAAGGGAAAATGAGCCAGACCTTCTAAGAATCAAGAGGCAGCCCCCGAATGAATGCTCCCACTAGGGTCACCCTGAGCCTTGCCCGAGGCCAGGGCCTAGAGTATGTCGTGTTCTACTTGGAAGTGGCCTTGAAGAGACCAGGAACATCAGGCTGACAGAGGCCAGGTGAACAACATAAGTGGGTAAAGACGGCTGAGTGTAAAACACTCCAATTGTTATGAAACCCTCAGACGTCATGGCTTAGCTTTTATTTTTCTGCTTTAATAGCAACCTGGGTGTCACTTTCTTCACAATTCTACTCGAAGTTGAACTGTCACTCAAACTTGACACAAAATGGCAACTGCCTCCGAGGCCTAGAGAGGCGGGCCCTGGTGAGCGAGGGTGCAGGTGTCCAAAGGGCAGCTGCCACTCGGCGCCGGCTGGTTCCCGTGAAACATTGTTGGAGCTCTGCATCTTTCCAGATAAAGGAATTCAGATCTTTACTTGAAATCTCCTGATTTTAAGATGTTGGCACTAAGAAAGAATTCAAAAATTTTAAAAACACTTTTAGGTCAAAGTACGTTCATATGCTTGTTTCATCAGTTTACTAAACACAATTTGATGATACTTTTCCAAAATTACAGTTCTATAACTTTTCTGAAAAAGAAAACCATTCTATAAAACAATAATAGATATTGGGAGGTCTCTTTAACCCTCTTTGTAACAATTTGCACATTTCTCTGCGGCAAAAAGCAAATTCTAAATAGTGGCGCCTTTCTAGGTCTTTATTTATTTTTTTAAATACAGAGAAGCTCTTGATTCTAAAGGCATGTTTTCCTTTAAGGAAAATGATAAAGAATAAAATTAATTGGAAACAGACGTTGCTTGACCCCCGAGTTCTGAAAACAGACGGAATACTCAAGGTCAATGTTGAAACTCCAAGTTTAATTTATTCTGCTGTTTTTCTTCCTTCCCCTCCCCAGAACATTCCATATTTTGTTAGCTTCTGTCAGAGAAATATAGCTTCATTTGATCTACCTCTTTGGGAGAGAGTGTTAAGTAACTGTGACTCTGAGGAGCCCATTTCAGAGAGATACACCTGCTTAAGTAGCTGCTCTTGCACAGTGAGAGTTGCCCGGACATTTTTTTCTGAGTGGTGGCAGGAGAACGACTTGTCCCTGAATCTGATGGACTAGCCTGCCTCTAAGATGACAGCTACTCCATCAAATGTTAACAATGTTTGGGTTGTCTGGTGTTTGGGGTCCAGGTCTGCCCACTTGTCCCCTATAGCAGGAGTGAGTGGAGGAGCCAACAACAGCACAGATAGACTGGATCTGATGTGGCTGCACCACTTCCATTCCTTTTGGGACAAAAGGAAGCAGAGAGCTCCAGATGGCCACCCACTTGACCCGTCCAGCCCCGCAGAGGTGATATCAACAATGCTTGTCCTTCTCGATGTCTGTTTTTGGGCAGTACCTCTGATATACTTTGTCTTTCCTAATAGCCAAGTGCGGGCTCATCATTTATGAACTGGTTATACCATTTTGGAGTTTCTCCATGTTTTCAGCCTGAACTGCCCCTCCAGGCTGAGGGTTTCATAATCCCTTCCTTTTCAGTGAAAGTCTTTCATCCTCAATACTGAACACTTGAGGTCTCTCGGTATTTTTGCCCACAGCTCCATGACCAACTGGTCTGCGGGATCTGCTCCTCTGTGAACTGGCTGTGTGAATGCAAAGTGCTGGTGAAGACTATGCCTTCCTTTCTATCCCATTAACCTTCTATATTAAGTTTCTTCAGTACCTATTGGCCCCTCCCTGGCCGTCAGTCTGTCCACCCTCTCACATCATCATCCTCATAATTCAGCTGTTGTGATCCTTCTAAAACAAAAGCTCAGCATATTGGGGCCATGATGAAACCATTTGATTATTCCATTACATGGAGAACAAAAGCCAAAGGCTACAGCATGGCACTGAAAGTCCTTAATAATCTGTCCGTTACCTAATTTACCACACCTTTTTCTTGGCACAATGCCTTTGTTCAGGCTGCGCCAAACTGTTTTCTGTCCCCCAGGTAAAAATAGCATGTTGGATAAGAAGTTTTAGTTCATTTTATAAAAGGTGCCTTTATAGACCCAACAACATAGCTTCAAAACATATAAAGCAAAAGGTAATAGAAATATAGGGAGAATGTGATAAATCCTCACTGATACCATGAGATATTTGCCTGATCTCTCTCAGAACTCAATGAGCTAAGAACACATAGATTAAAAGAAAAATGAGTAATTAAGAAGATTTAAAGATTTGAATAATACGATAATAAGCTTGACTACATATGTGTGTGTATATCTGCACACACTTTTTTTAAGCAAATAGAAAACTCACACTATTTTCAAACACACATGAAATATGTACAACATTGACCATGCATTAAGCCACAAAGTTTCTCTAAATTCCTCAAATCATAAATCATATGGATCATAAAGACAGATTGCATTAAAAATCCAGACTTCTAAAATAACCCTTGAGTTAAAGAGGATATTAAAATAAAAATAATAAATTCATGATAAAAATGAGTAATGCAAATAGTTTTTAAAAAGCTATTGGCAACCATAAGAACCTTAAGTCTGTATACTAGAAAACAAAAATGGTTGCAACTAAGTGAACAAAACATGCAACTCAAGAAGTTGGAGAAAGGATAATAATATAAACCTAAAGAAATTAGGACAGAAATGATGATAATAACAAATCAAAAATTAATGAAATAGAAGAAACACTATTAGCTTTAATATCTGGTTCTTTGAAAAGACAAAAATGTCTGGTCAGTATGGTCAAGAAAGAAATAGTATATGCAAATATAGATAATATTAGAAATGAGGAAAATAATATAACTTCAGAAAATGAGGGTGTTATCAAATTAAGTGAGCATTATCACATTCTAAAATGTAGCCAAAATAGAAATTTTTCTATTAAATACAAGTCACTGAGATTGATTCACAGGGACAACCTTAAAAGACCAGAATTTTTAGAAAAAACTTTTAAAAATAGTAAAAACATCTTTCCTAAAAATTGCACCAGATCTAGACCATCTGTAGATAAGTTTTACTAAACCCTCAAAAAAACAGATAATTCTTATGTTCCACAGAAACTTTCCCAGCTCATTCTATAATGGTAATATTTCCTTGACAGTAAAAGAAGACGAGAGTAGCATAAAAAAGAAAATTGAAATTTTCATGTGTGAGCATAGACACAAAAACTCCAAATAAAATATTATCATGTTGCTTGTTACTAAGTTGAGTTTATCTTAGGAATGAAAGGATAGCTAACCCTTCAGAAATCTATTGCTGCAATTAATGAAATGAACACATTAAAATAGAAGTGCCATATGAACAGGCACGAAGTAAAATTAATCACTCATTTATAATTTTCAAAAGCCATCGTCAGCTAAGAAAGGAACAAAATGTCTTGACCCAATAAAAAGGTTAAGAAACCCGAATTAATGATGTAAAATCAGAAATATTTTATTTGAAGAAACTAGACATGACACTCCTTGAAGATCCAGCCACTAAATACAAAAGTGAAATTAAGTGAGTAGATAAATATTATAATAGAAGAAACAAAACTATCACTGTTTACAGCTAATACATTTGCATACCTCACAAATCTAAGTAAATTCCTAGGAAATACTATTTGAAGGTAGTTGGATAAAAGATAAATACACAAAAATAGCATTTCTAAACAACAACAACAACTAAGAAATTCACTGTGAAAATAACCTGATTGATAGCAACAAAACACGGAAAACATCTAGAAATAAAGCTAACAGAAAATATGCAGGACTTGTGTGAGTAAAGAGTAAACTGTAAAAGTTTATAGAGGACATGAAGGAAATTGCATAACTGAAGAGAACTCGAAGATAGGAAGCTCGATTATGCAAACATGTCAGATCTCCCAAAATTAATTGTCCATTACATATCCAATTCTCTCCTGTCTTGGACTGGGGACTGCTCCCCAGGAAGCAGAGTCTGAGACAGACACTTGCCTGCAGGGAGTTTTTTTCAGAAAATGATCCAGCAGTGTCTGGAACAAAGGGAGTTGCTGAGGGTGAGATTGGGCACAATGGTGTCTGATACAGCACCCAACCAAATCTCAGGAAGAGAAATGTGACAAGCAGATTCTAAAATCACATGGGAGAGACATTTCAAAAGAATCCTGAAGACAGTTTTGAAAAAGAAGAAACCTGATGTGAGAAGACTAATTTCCCCACTAATCTGAGGGTACAGCAATTAGAACTGTGTGGTCTTAGGAAAGAAAGAAATCAATGGAATAAATTAAAGAGGGAAGAAATAGAACTATGTAATTGAGAGTCTGGTTTATGACAAACTCGGCACTTTGGATTGGAGGGGAAAGAATAGACCAATTAACCAATGATGACGATAGTCGACTATTCCTTTGGAAAATTAGGCCTCCATTTCATATTATACAAGACTTTGACATGGATTAAGGAATTCATAAAAATAATTAAAGGAAATAATCTTAGGATATGAAGCCCAGAGAACAAATAAGTTAACATATTTGACTACATTAAAACAAATATAAATCTTCTGAGCAAAATACAAAATATTAGGAGAAATATTTACAACATATATCAAAGAATTACTATTTAAAATTTGTAAAACTGTCCTCAAAATCAGTAAGAAAAGTAAAAATAACTCAAAAGAAAACTAGACAAAGAAAATGATTAGACAATTCAGAGAACAGGAAATAAAAATAGCTGATATATATTTTAAAAGTCAACTTTCTAATAAACAGAGAAATCCAAATTAAAACAAGATTATCTTTTTTTATATCTTAAAATGATAAAATTTTAAATGACTGATGTATCCTGAACATACTATAATGTAAAAAAATATACAATATCATCTACCACTGATGAAACATCAAGTAACCCTTTTGAAAGGGCAATTTGGTGAGGTCGCCAAATTGAAAATGCACACACCCTTCAAACACGTAATTTTAACCTAGAAATCTAGTTTACAGAAACATTTCCATGAATGTTCAAAGACTTTTATACAAGAATGTACACCAAAGTCTTATTTGTAATAATGAAAAAAATTAGAATCACCTTAAATATTTTATAATAAATATGGTATGTCCATACTGTGGAATACTAAACAGCTGTTAAAAAGAATAATGTGTATTGGCTTTGAAAGATCTTTGAAATGAATTAAGTGAAAAAAATCAGAATACAGGATAATATATATATTCTCATTTATGTGAATATCCAATTTATATATATATATATATATATATATATATATATATATATATTATATATGCAGTCATGCGCTGCATAATGAAGTTTCGGCCAATGACGGACCGCATATGCGGTGGTGGTTCCATCACGTTAGTACCATAGAGCCTAGGTGTATAGTTGGCTCTACCATCTAGGTTTGTGTCAGTTCACTCTAGAATGTTCGCACAATGATGGAACTGTCTAATGATGCATTTCTCAGACTGTAACCCCATCCTTAAGTGACGCATGACTGTATATATTTATGGAAATGGGTAGGAAAAAATGGCTGGAAAGATGTACCTCTAATTGTTTCATAGTGCTTACATTTGGGGAGGGGATGGAAGTGGGGGGTAGGTATATTTGGGGACTTACACATTTATTCTGTGTTTTTCAGTGATGTTTGACTTTTTTACGATTTTATGTTGATGTAGTACTGACATAAAATTTAAAAAATAAAGGTATGCAATTTTACTTTGAAATATCACTTTCTTCCCACCTTCACTAAATAAATGCTGAATAAATATTTAACTATATCAATGTGAAGGAGACCCTAGTTATTGACTCGCTGACCGCACCTGTGTGTCACCCTTTGCCCT
Source organism: Tapirus indicus (assembly GCA_031878705.1). NCBI lineage: Eukaryota > Metazoa > Chordata > Mammalia > Perissodactyla > Tapiridae > Tapirus > Tapirus indicus. The sequence goes on from CM062926.1 coordinate 2,509,009, forward strand.
GCTCTCATCGGAGTGCCTCCGGGGGGGGGGGGGCAAAGAGATGTGTGAGGGCAGGCTGGGGCCCCGGGGAACATCTGGGCTTCTGCAGCTGCAGACAGACACATGGGAACACATACGCTCACAGGACACTCACAAGACTCAGCAGCCCAGGGTGCCCCAGCTCCAGGCATGCTGGGAATGCAGGGAGGCACCATAGTGGAAAACACTTTTTTGTTGACTTGGGACAAGTGGAACATTCCAGGAGTCATGTGTAGAGGTGCCCCCCTCACCACTAAGCCACCGGGGGGTGGCTGTGCCCAGTCTCCCTGTAAATGCAATGGTCGGAACGACCCACAGTGTACCCTGGAGGCTAGCCGAGTGGAGAGATCAAGGACAGCACTTGGACTGGAGGAGCCCCCGCTTCGTGTGGACCTCCAGCCTTGAGCTTGGTGCCGTCCACCCCTGGGGCCTCCAGCAGTGCAGGCTGATGCAGCTGGCCGTTTCTTTACACCCTGTGTCATTAAAGGAGCTGAGACGCAACGGCTCTACAGAGCTTTGAGGAGCATTTTACATACTCTGAAAGCTTGAAACGTTGTCTGTCCTTTTCAAGGGCATATCGGGCCTCCACGCCCACGCATTGGTACTCAAATGCGGGATGGTCTCGGGAACCTTGGATGTACTGTCTTCCCATTTTCCTCAGCAGTTTGGCAACCCTTAGAGTCACACCTTATAATGAGATTGGCCAAAAGAATGAGTAAAACCGTGTTTCTGACCTTAGCACTTATCTGAATCTTCCTCTCCACTTACTGCGCAACAGTAAGTCTTTCTATTTGTTCTCAGTATAAACAGAAACATACCTTGCTACACAGAAAATTCCTGCCAAAGCTCTCTAATAAGGCATTTATACATCCAGGAGCTGCCATGCCTGAATCTCTAGACTCTCCAGATGGTCTTGGATGCATGAATTTCCCCCATTGCCGGACCCTATACATTACGGAGCACAGCATGTAGTCAGGGGCCCTGGAGCCCTGGAGACCAGCCCTGCCTCCAGCCACTGTCACCTGCAGACTCTGGCTCATGTGAATTACGTAGCCTTTCTGAGACTCTTATGAGGATATGAATTTCCACTTGGCGTGGTTGGCGTTCAGATGACAGACAGCATCCAGAAGGTGCCAGCATTACCTGGTCCTTTGAAGACCCAACAAATGTTGGCTCTCCTGGTATTATCCTCAGGGCTGCTGCTTATACCACTGGGCTCCTCCACGGTCAAGGTCAAGGCACTGGGGAGGAAGACCTGAACAATCCGAGAGAGTGTGATTTTTCCTCTGAGAGACATCGAAGGGGGTTTCTAAAAGCGGAGAAATGTTTCAGTGCAGTGAGCTTGCCCAGCTGGAGGTTTCCAGGCTCCTGGGCACTCCCAACAAACCAACTCACGCACAGACACGCAAAAGAAACTCATTCACGAGAACTATATGTTTTCTTATATTAGTATCATTATGTAATATTTTATTGAAAATGAACATTTTTGTCCCTAAAATGTGTTCTCTTGTGGGGACAGACAGTGATGTCGCACTTGAGGATAAAGTCTGTTACTACCATACGTCTTTAATCTTATACTGAGAGGCAAGCGGGATGTACACTTAGATACAGAGAAATGCGTCTTACAGGAAACCTCTCCTGAATGGCAGTGTGCTTGTGTGTGGGGTTTGGGGAAGCTAGGAGACTTTTCTAGGTCTCAGTGAAGAAGTTGACCTATTTACTTCATTTCTTTGATTTTACAGAATTTTTACCATTTTTCCTACAGTATCTTTTGCAGGCGGAAACCACTCTGGTGACATCACATTTGTGTTTAATATTCTGACGTAACATTCTTTTCTGATTATCTGAGTCTTTCCAACATTTAAAAACTCCATGGCTCCTCTCTGATGTCTCTTCCCACAACTATTTCTCCTTCTTCTCTCTTAAAGAACACTTCCTATAGTTGAGGCCCGTTTGGTAGGTGTGGTCTTAGAAGGGGGCATTTGAGACAGAAAACACGACCCTCCCCAGGCTTGCCTAAGCAAGGATGGGGGTTAATTGGAAGGTTATAGGGCTATTTCCCCAGAACCGTGAGTAGGACATGCCACTGGACAGCAGGAGGGACTGGAGTCAGGAAACACAGCCACCTCTTCTCTGAGACCACCTGGTCTTGCATTCATTTCAGCTTCTCTCTGTACATCTGTATTGCTCTCTCTCTCTCTCACCTTACCTTACCGTCTTACCTGCTTCTGCTTTCTCAAGGACCAATTCAGCCCCGATCTCGCTTGTCCTTATGACCAGGAGCCATAGAGACCTGACTTAGACATTCTGTGTTGCACTTCTGAATTCCCCCCCAAATTGAAATATCTCTGCCTGTTCTCTAAGTTGACCCTCAGTGAGTCAGGAGAACTCCTCTGTCAAAAGGGGGCAAGATGCAGTCAGTCCTGTTCTCCCAACTCTCTGAAGATTCTTGAAGGCAGGATCCAGTCTTTCCACTTGGCCCAGCACCCAGGAGATACTCTGGAAAACTGATTGATTGAATGATCGACTGATTATGTACTGCACATCAGGCTTGAAAGTTCCTACCGTCTGAGCATAGCTTTCAAATTGTCACTTGTCCCGTCTAAGAATAAATGTCAGATGATCCAGGCTGACTGGAGTGTTGAATTCATTTATTTTACTTTTTGTAGACCTTCTGGGTGAAAGGCAGGCTCATAAAACATGTGTATGAGCTGGAAAACTTGGGGTACTTTCAAGGATGAAATGTAAAGTGTGATTTAACAGCATTATGGGGTATAGCATTTAGGCTGTTGGTCGGATGCAACGCAGCCTAAGCTGCTGTGCATTTTGGTGTCTTGGCGGTTGCAGGTTCTTTACGAGACACCATTTGTTCCCCAGCTAAGACGTTGAGGCAGAAGAAAGAAGTGGCTGGTTTTTCTTAATCAGCATAAGTGACCACACATTTCCCAGCCTGACCACCCCTTCCCTCCCTGGCCCTTCTGAGCTTTGTGAAGAAAGATGGAAAAGGCAAGAGGAGAGAAAAGGGGAACAGTAGAGGGGACGAGAGGGTCTGCGAAGCATCTGCAAAGGGACACCACCCCGTCCCCATCCTGGGAGGCTGGGTACACTCAGGCCCCCAGATGAGCCACAGCCCTGGTCCTCTTAGGCCACAGTCTTGTGTCACCCTCATGCCATCCTCGCCTGAGGTCTCCACAGCCCCCACTCCACCCACACACCGGCCCAGATAAATGGAATCAGGCCATGGTGGCATCTAATGGCCAGTTAGATTAATGATGTGCTTGCTTTCCTTTTGGAAGCCCCAGAGGACATATCTGCAGATTTAATTCTCAGTTAAAGGTGGAAGTGTGGGTTTGAATCTTGTATCAGGTATCACCCCCTTCCTGCTCAGCATATCTTCGGAAAGGTCAACTCTGGGAAAGATTGGAGTGTCGGAATCTTCTCCCTGGTGCTGTATAAAGACTTCTGACCTTTCAGTGGGTCTAATTCCTTCCCTTCCCTCCCTCCTGATGCTCCCCTCCCTTGTTTTCTGCACTATTATTTATTGAAGTGTAAAGGATGTTGTATTCACACACACACACTCTAAATTTAAAAGAAACAAATGATTTATCAAAAATGGCACATGCTGGTACTCCTTACAACTGTCAAGGTCATCAAAAACAAGAAAAGTCTGAGAAACTATTGCAGCTAAGAGCCTAGGAGAGAAAACTAACTGTAACGCGGTATTCTGTATGGGATCCTGGAACAGACAAAGGACATTAGGGGAAAACTAAGAAAATCTCAGCAAAGTACAGACTTTAGTTAATGATACTGTATCAGTATCGGTTCATTAATTGTAACGAATGTACCTTACTAATTTAAGATGTTCATAATAGGGGAAACTGAGTGCAGAGTATATGCAAACTCTCTGTATTATCTTTTCAATTTTTCTGTAAGTCTAAAACTGTTTTTAAAAAGTCTATTTTAAAAATGAATAAACAAAAGTGGTGCATGCTCACACCACAGTTCAGCTGGCCCGTCACAGAGTATCACCTTGGCCACTGTGGCTGAAATGGCTGGGTGGGGGCGGGGGCCTGATTAGCTAGTCCTTCTTGCTAACCAGGAGGTAACCGAGCAATGAGCTCATTACAGGAATTCATTTCGGGCCTTGCTTGAAAAGCTAGAAATTAACCATTGAAGATGACTCCATATGGTTGGTTTCATTAACCTGTGAAGTTCCAGAAAGAAAGCACTGCAAAAACAGTGCCCGTAAGGAAGAAACTCTAGGTTGTGCTGGAAAGGAGGGGCAGTATCCACAAGAGGGGTGGCTGATTTCCCTGGAAATGAGCGATGCTGCTGCAGACACTAGCAATTTCGAGCCTGCGTTTTCTAGCCAGCCTCGGGTAGGCAGCTCAGATGGGTCTGGGTGGCCCAGGGCATCTGAACCACCCAATCTAATTCTACTCAGTCAGGATATTGAAGAGGGTCGCAAGGGAAGTTTCACTTACCTATTGTCTTTGAATATTCTATTTGAATACTTCACTGACCACAAGAAATAAATGGACTTTGTTCTCAATTCCTTCAACCTCTCCCAAATTGCATCCCTGTTCTGGCTCAGTCAGGCAATGCCGGGGAGCCACGCTGGTCAGCTCCTCAGAAGTCGGCTTCTGAGCTTCTCCCCTCGGTTCTCCTGTCTCTCGTTGACACTCCAGCCCTTGAAACAAGGTCTTGGCTCCTTTCTCATTTCAGGCTTTCATTTTGGGGGAGCTGGAACACCTGTCCACTGATCGCCTGCCACTCCGCATCTGGGCCCGGCTGACAGGCTTGTCTGCTTTGACTAATGATGTGATTGATGGACAAAATAAGGAAGAACATACAAAAAAACATTTCTGTCTGGTCTGGTGTGTCAGCAAGCCTTCATCAAGTGGCTGCTGAAGGTATATTTTGCTGCATGCCTCATTACACAGTAATGGCATTCCCAGGCAAAGCTGTTTCTTTTCATGACACAAGACAGCAGGCAGCTTTATGGGCGCTGGGCCCGCCGAGCCCGGAGGAAGGAGAGGCGCACTAAAGAGCGGTCATTTCCAAAAGTGCCTCAAGTCGCTTTTTTGTTGTCATGAATTTAATATGAATCAACACAATATGAAATGGGCATGAGGGATTTTAGTGACTAGTGATTTTTTAAGACTGCTGTCTAAACAGCCATCAAGAAGAAAGGGGAGGGTAGAACCACCACATTTTCTTTCTCCAAACCTGTTGCAAAAAAGGAGTCATCTGTCAATTTTATTGCATTAAAAAAGTACACAGAAGCATATAGTCCAAACAAATGTCTTCTTTCAGGCTAAACATGTGGAAAATGCCACATAGCCGATGCCAGAATCATCTCACTCAGCAAACCGAGTATTCATAACCCCCATTGCAGTGGCCTGCTGTAGATGGGGGTGACATTCGTGAGAATTACACATGCCGTACTGCTGCCTCTCTGTGCATATAATAATGATCTGAAAATCGGTTCTGGCTGAAACATGAGGGCTGCGAGGAACTGCTTCATTCAGCTAACAAGGGTCCTCAGTTACAATCCAGTGCTGGGGAATGAAAAGGAATCATGATTAAAAATAAGAGCGAGGGTAGGTAGATTCTCGGCCTGATTTTGTCTTCTCTTTCTTCATTAGGGCACAGTTAAAAGCAGCTGCACTGAGTTGGGTCACAGAGTTCCCACTATATTTTTTTGCAAAGTATTTTAACTCTCCTTGATATTATTTATTCTTCCACTTTTTTTTCCCGGAAAATTTTCTTTGCCAAGGTATTTTATTACACGCGTTCCACTCTTTTCTTTAACACGTTGGACTGTCTCCAAAGAGAAATGCTTAAAATGAAGTTTCATTTTAAAAACACTTTTTATTCTTTTTCGCTACCGTGATGAGTCTTTAGCGGTGGGTTATTGTGAATAATATGCGATTTTAATGAGTTGTGATTAGACAAAACTCTCTTCCTATAATAAATACTAGGTAATAAATTAGAAAATGTATATGAGATCTTTATTCCTATTTAAAAAGAGAGAAAGACATAAATGCAAAATCTTGTTGTGATAAATGTAAGAGAGAATCTTTTAACATGCATTTAATTTACTGTGAGAGTAAGAGGCAGCTGCTCGACTCCCAAGTCTATGTCGACACGGCATTGCACCAGCCAGTCTGGTGCCAGGGATGGTGGCCACCTTCCCACCAGGGTAATTAATAGCCGGGCCCCCAGGGGGCGGGGACATTAATATAGGGCAGAAGAATCAGCCTAGAAATAAACAGGTTACCAAAACCAACCATCAGATTACTTCCTATATGTACCATAATGAGTATAAAAAGGAAATGAAGGAGGAAAAGGGTGTTCCAATTTGGGGTTGAACAAAGGCAAAAATAGTTGTCAACATCTTTTGTTAATTTCCCACATCTGTTCATATTGTTCATTGAATTTTGATATCAAAACATCCAACTCTAGAGCAAAAGGACCGTGGAAGTCTGCCGACTCGAAAGTTAAAGCAGAATGAAGTGTCCATCAACAGCAGTCAGAGAGCAGGATTAGCGCGACCACGCACACCTGCTGACGCCTGGTGACTTAGCCACTCGGAATTTGGAAGCAGGTGGTTCTTGTAAAGGCAGAGGCCATTTTATCAGGAACAGTTTTTCAAGCGGCTGTGCTCTGCTAACCTTGGAGCGGAGGCCTGGTGCCAGGGGTTGCTGTGTTTCCCGCTTCCCACACTTCAGGCCTGAGGACCATCAGCAAGCCACAGGTTTCCCAGAAACCAGCACCCTCGCCGCCCTCCTGGCCTGGCAGGCTGTTTTGCTGGCACCTTCTTGATTTACAACTTCAAAGCTAAGCAACGAGATGCCTTAACCCGGACGTCCCTCCCCTGGCCTGGACCAAAGGCAGGCCTCCTCTGCCCGTGAGGGCCTCACAGGCCTGGAACCCTTATTCCTGCCTTGACTTTCCATTTTAGAATCAGAACCTTTTCAAAACCCCAGGAGCAGACAGTGGGGTGGGGCGTGGGCTCCCAGAGAGGGCCTCTTGAACCAAGGCTGCTATCCAGCCATTCCCCAGCGACGTCGTCGATTTCAGAGCCAGCGGCTGCAAGAGCCACTGGGGAGTGAGGTCATTTAGTAGCAAGAATACTCTTTCTCAGCAAATTGCTTGAAGCCAGGAGAAGAAGCTTCCAGGTGGGTGATGCTGAGCACAGAGTGGAAGGAGAAGGAAACCCTAACCTCGGGTTATTTAATCTTGGAAGAACCAGCCACCCGTTCACAGGCTGCTCTATATATTACAACATACATTTTTTCTTTTCCTAATCAGGTTTGTGTATCTTTCTTGATTGATTTTCTTTCACAAAACTCTTAATATTTTTCCAGATGCTTTCTACCTTTTGTCCTTTCAACTGCCACTCACTCAAGAAAGGCTCTTTGGAAAATATCAGACTAGAAGCATGTGTATTTTCTACTTCAGTCTGGGTTCCTTTCTACAATTTTAACTTATTTTGTCTTCTTGTTATTTTTAATATTTTAATTGAAGCAGTAGCGTTATCCAATTTTTCAAAGAACCCCAAATCAACGTGGCTCTTGTCTGTGTAATACAAAACGTGTTATTTGATGGTATATGATTTTAAAAACGAATGTTAGGATTTATTTGTTTAATTTGTGGGATTGATTTGGTAGATGTTTTCATATTAAAAGGAGGCTCATTGGTTATGATTGGGAGATGAAATATTCCCTTGCGTTCCAGAAAGGCTACCATCCAGGGCCAGGCAGCTACCTGGAGCTTGTTCCAAGGAAACATAGATGTAGTCTTGGCTACCTGTTCCCTGGAGCACAGGGCCTGGGGACTCTGAACGCTGCTCCCAGGAACTTCACCCACTGCTCCTTTGCACACTCTGCCAGGCAGGATGGCGTGGGGAGGAAAGTTCTCCACCATGAATGCACAAGAGGAGTCTGCAGGCTGATGTGCACCCAGAGCCACCGAAGTCTGGGTTGAGGTGAGTGACTGCAGAGCAGCCTCTCCCGGACCCCAGGGCCGGTTTCAGACATCTCCCATGCACCGCTTCAGATCTTCTTGGCCTCACTGCCTCGTATCCTGGCTGCTGCTTCGTGCCCAGCGCTCCGCGGGTCCCCTGACTTCACACGGGTGCAGCCGACAGTGGCTCACAGCTGCGTTCGTCCCTAACCGCCACCTCAAGGATTCCCCGTTTATTCCAAGTTGTGGAAAGCCTTGGGACTCAATTTGCACAGCCCAGAAGAGTGGGGGACTTCATGTCCTGTGGGTCAAATCTTTGACCTGTGGGTGGATAATTTCTCCCACTTTTGTCATCACCTCACCCCCTGTCAATGGACTGTTTTGAGATGTGGTTTCTCAGATGGCAGTCCTACAAGATTAAGTAATCAGTTGTACTCAGAGATGACTAGCTGGAAAATGCACGCTCGTGTTGGCTTTACTTCCTTCCTCACCTCAATCCCCTGGCCCTCACTTCTGCTTCCTGGGTTTACACTCCCTGACAAGGTGGTGGTACATGGGCTTTTGCCCCAGGCTATGTCTTATGTGGAACCCAGACTGAGGTATAGGGTTTCTGGGGGTGGCAGACTGGTGGATGCCCAATGGTATCAGAACAACTGGGCTTGGCAATTTCTCATTAGTTATCTCATTGGAGCATCCGGTGACTTCTGAGTGAATGACTCTATGCCCTGTGGGAGCCATGGGAAGGGATTGGGGATATGAGAGAATGGGTCAGGGGATGTGATACAAAAAACACATTGTTTGTACCCATGCCAAGATGCTGCAGACCCAAGGCTGTCTGGATCAAAAAAGGGCTTTGTCTCCATGGTGTGTCAGATGGTGGATGGGCCAAGTCTGAAGAGGCCAAGACCCCCTCCTGCTCCAGTTTTACACATCTGCTTTCCACCTTGGAAGCCCCATTCTCATGGCTGCAGTCTTTGAACTCTGACGAGGTGTGTGAAACACCCCATCGACACATCATATCAGATATCTTTTGAAATGAGAATCTCTTAGATCAGTTTCAACTCATTCCAAATGTCACATGTATCCTCCAGGCTGAAAATCAATCTTCCCTCCACTCCTGATATTGTTTGAAATGCACTGTGGGTCTTTGGGCAGAAAAGCTGGCAAAATGGCGAGTAGGAGATTGAGTTGGGGCTTGGTTGTGCTGATGCTGTGCCTATCTGAGTGATACTCTCCCTTCATCCCATTCAGAGTCCAGGTAGCTTCTCCTCTATTAAGCCCAGGCTCCTCTGCCTGGCAGTGTCCTCATCTCTCGTCCATCTGTCTAGGACCCTTGTCCTTCTAGGACCACCTAAGTCCCACATTCTGCAACAGACTAAATCTGGTTCTTGTATTCCAATCTGATTCCCCCCAACACAGGCGACGTGAGCCGCACAGCCTAGCCCTGCCTTGTGGTTCTCCAACCGATTCCTGTGTGTGAACCTCATCCCTCTAATGAGCCCCTTTCTGCTCTGTGCCCCCGTTAAAGTCTAGCTGATTGCCAGACACTGGAAACTTGGTACATCCCTGTGGATTCACTCAGGGGCTTTGGAAAAAAGAAAAAGATATTCTCAACATTTGCTCCTCATCCTCCACCCCACCCAGATTCCTCTCCCTCCCTCTCTATTCCAGCCACGTGTTTACTTGTATGGATTTATGCAGACCCACCCTGGGGCCCTGGGGATGGCAGTGTCAGACCCACTGTCAGAGGGTTTGGTTAATCACCTGATATTTCTCCAAAGGCACTTGGCATACAATAAAACAAATCAAATGCACAAATTGCGTCATATATAAAACAAAAATGAACTCCATAAAAAGGGAGAAAAATTTAAGCTACAGTGAATACTAACTTTAACCTAAAAGTAAAACCAGGACTATTTTCTGATCCTACTTTGAAATGGGAGCTATTGTCAAATGAAGAAAGAAACTTAAAATAATAGCAATTTAAGGCAAAGTGTGTGTTATTAAAAGTTCGTGATGTTGAAGAGCCAAACTCCCATTCCAGTACGGAGATTTAATATGTACTTCACACAAAAATAAATCATGTAATATTTTCATGGCAGACATAGAATTTTATGGCTTTTATGACTATCATGGAATTGGGATTCATATTTTATAGACAGCTCTAATAACATCAAGAAAATGCTTTGGGAAAAAATGGGGGCTTAGAGAAAGACGAGTGATCACTCAGCAGAAGCTGAAATCAAGTGTAATTAAAGCCTAAAGGTGAGGCTGTTGCCCACCCCATGAGCTCCCGGTAGGGCCTGGGCAGGTGCAACTGGGACAGTGGGGCCTGCGAAGATGGTAGTAGCTCCTTGAAGGGTGATCTTGGTGAAACAGGACTCCTCCAATGATGGCTTATCTGCTCCTGAAATTGTCCGTTGCTGGGGTGGAAGGGTAAGCAGAGCATTAAACGAGAATACATTGGGAAGGATATTCTCAGGTTTGATTATCTAGATGTCTCCCCATCTCCTCTGCAGAGGGGCAGGCACCGTTTTTGCAGGGGGCAGATGCAGTTATGGAGGGGTCCTTAGGACTTCCTACCCACTCATCATCCCAGCAAGCTACTGTCCCCCGCAGTTGGACTGTATGAGAAGTTATGAGAGAGCTGAACATAATCTAACAGACCTGCAGCTGTCAGGTGCTTTGCTGAGCTTTACAAGGATTACCTAGTGGAATCCTCACAGCCACTCAGCAGGTGGAGAGCTGGGGGTACTTCTCTGTTCTTCTTACCTGGGCACAAGCTCTCTGAATGCGGTAGTGGTTGGTTAGTGCAGTGGAGATCACATGTCCTTGATGAGCAACGGCTGAAGACTTGATTCTGAATCCCTTTCCCCTCTGAGCCACAGATTGCAAAACAGCTTCTCCTCTTGGGGCAGAGTGACTGGTAAGCTGGCCTCCAAGCAGCCTCTTGCTCTAGCTTCAGGCCGACTCTGACTCAAGGATCATCCCCCCGTTCTCCTCCAATCACAGGGTGACCAGCAGCCCTGAGTGTCCCTGAGCTTAGCCCCTGACTCACCCCCTAATGCAGTCCTGGGGCAAGCACAGTGGTGGTCCAAAAGTGACAAGCAGAGACTGAGGGAAGGACTCGCATCACCTGTGCCACTACCATCCCACGTCCATCTACAAAGGACGTCATCTCTCAGCCATTCTCAGGACCATGCCTTTCCATTCTTTGGATGCATACAGCTCCTTCAGGCACATCAAGTGCTGACCTTGTCCTCCATTCCCACCTGGGGTCCAGACCCAACTCCATAACTGACCTTGGGCAGGCCCCTTCATGCTCCTGGCCCCGCTGACTCACCTGTGAGAGGCGATGAGCTTCCTACTTATTTGGCTCGTCTTCCTCTGGGAGTGTTGACGTGAGCCCCAGGAGTTGGCAGAATTCAACGCGCTCTGTCAGTTGCAGTGTGCCGCATGCACGGAGAGTCTAGACCCGGTGACTTGTATACCTGTTCTTTTCCTGTTCCTGGGGACCCTGGCGCGCATGAGCAAGGCGGAGGGCACAGTGCGAGTCTGCTCTGGGGCTCTCACCCGGTGTGTCCTCCTCCACACACCTCTCTAAATGTGAGTCCCATGTCCACTGAGTACTGCTCTGCATCAGTGAGTAGTATTTTCCAGCGAAATTTCTGCTCTGCTCTGAGAAATGTGGGAACCTGCCTGTGACAGCATCTGCAGAGGCAAATGCAGGAGGAAGCATGGACTCTGAAGGGCTGAGAGCCAAACGGTCCCCTTCCCCAAGCTGGGCCCTGGCAGTCCTCTGAGGCCTGACCTCTCAGTAACCCAGCGAGCAGGCAAGCTGTGATGAATGGGAGGCCACAGTCTCAGCAGAGGCACTGCACACAAAGAACAGCCATAGCCCAAGTCCCCTGGAGCATGAGGACTGCATGTCCCTGTGATCAGGTCCCAGGACGGGTGTGGTACTGGTTTGGGGCTTTGGCCCAGTGGAGCTGCCACCACCCAGAGGGCACCTTTCTGGAGGCTGTGGCCCCAGACCTCTGCCTTACTCCAATCCTGGCTCTTTCTAGATGGTGGAACAGGTTTCAAGTACTGCCTAGGAGGTGCGGCTCTTTAGGATGCTTAAAAACCTCTCTTTAAAGGTTTATGGTCATTTACATTCTTATTAAATCACTTTGATAAAATATTCAGCCACAACCCCCTCCATTTGACTCTTAACTTTGTAAGATATAATTTGCAATTGATTATTGCTCAAACATTCCTGGCACCACATTACTATCTGCTCATACATCTCACCCTCTCTCTGCCAATTTGGAACAGAGGAAAAATGGTTTCTTTGACCTTTGACCTGTCTGAGGTGGGACGGTTAGGTCATCAGAGTCATCAAGAATCAAAATACCCCTATCTGCAGCCGATAGAGACAGAAATGGATGTGTGCAGCTCTGAATTGAGCCTGTTTTTTTTTTTTTTTTCTCTTGGTGAGTTACAGGTATTTTTCAGAGTTGGAAAATGTCTTGAATAAATGAGCTTCGTATATATATGTTTTTAATGTGATTTGCCTGTATTTATTTGGGTGATCACAATTTATGCCAAGTGAAAAGGTTAAGAGTCCTGGAAACTGAATTATTCCATTTATTTGCAGACATGATACAGTGCAGGACAGCAGAAGGGTGCATCCTCATCTTGCCCTGCCCCTGACCTCGCCCCTGACCTGGAGGTGGGCATCACAGCTCTGGGCTCCCTCCCCAGGGCCGGGGCGACCACCCTCGGGAGGCTGGTTCCGGAGCCAGGCAAGTCCCTGGAGGAGATGGGGTGTCCACTGTATACTTACTTCAACAAGCAATTCCTGAGCATCTTCTGGGCACCTTGTCCTCCTGCTCCCAGAGGCCGTTCCCCCAGGCCTGAGCTCCTGAGGGATGGCCTAAAAAGGAGTGGCACCCTTACCCGCTCATCCTTTCAGCCCTTCAGTTTGCAAACTTATCTTTACATCAGTTATTTTCTCACATCCACTCAAAGCCCTGGGCAGGAGCAGGCAGGGGTTGGCTCCCACTTCACACAGGAGGACCCTTGGGCCCAGAGAGCTGTCACCCCTTACTCAGAGTGAGGCCTCCAGCCAACAGGGGAGGGGCTGGGGCCCAGGTCTCCACGGCCCTGGCATGGCGCTCTCTGCTCCCTCTCCCCCTCCTCAGGCAGGTCCATTTTCTTGGGGCCTCTGGCAGAGCCTGAGCAGCCTTCTGACTCCAAGGAAAGGCTTTCACGTTGAAGGACAAGCCTGGAGGGAGACTTGGCTGGGGAGAAAGTCTGAGGATGGGGATTCCCTGTGCCCCCCCAGATCACACTCTCCTCCCTGCACACATGGCCATGTATCATAGACCTCAGCCAAGCCTGCAGCTTCCTCTTTGTGCCTGCTGTCCCCAGGCTGTGGCCTCTTGGCTCGCTTCCCCATCACCTTCATATTACCCAGGAGTAATTGGATATTGGCAACCAATTACTGAATTTTTCACGTCAGCTTCATCAGTGACTCTTAGACAACCGTGCCAGAGTCTCTTTCAATGAAGAGAAAAATTATAATGATTTGCATTAATGTTCTATGAGACATGGAAAGCTGAGGCGCTTGGCCTGCCGAGGAAGGGGAGGAAGGAGCCCTGGCCCTTGGTGCAGGGGAGCGAGCCTCCCCTCCACCTGCATACATCCCGACCCCAAAGTTGCATCCCTCTCTGCCCCCCCAGAAGTGCTCACCTGTTTGTCTCTTCCTCCTTCCTATGAACTGGGGAGATCCTGCCTCTGGCTAGTGGAATTGGGGAAGGCTTCCTGACGAGAATGTGGACATGCAGCCCCAGTGGAAGATCATCTCAGTGGTTGTAGGGGATGTTGATGGAAGGAAGGGGTGGGGGCTGAGGAGATAGAGGGAGCTGAGCTCACTGTCCCCGCCGTATTATGCCTAGGCCTACCTCGGACATCACTAGCAGACAGTTCCTTTATATGGTGACGGCTTCCGGTGTCTCTGGTGGAGGATATTCTCTGGCCAAGGGAGCATGTGTGACCCATGCCCAGGGCAGGCAAAAAGTGCAGCGGTGTGAACAGCTCAAGAATAAAGGACAGCAGTCGGTGGCTAAATACCGCAGGTCCTCATCCCCCAGTAGTACAATCTCAATGCACACCTCTCAGAGGATGCCCGGTGGGAACGGCCCTGGTTGCCACAGAGGTAACCTGCTCCCTAACTCACCCTCTGTTGGATTTCTTCTCTTCCCTGGTTCTGTTCCCTGGGTCCTCAACACTACATCCTGGAATCACCTCCCAAATCAACAACTTGCCCCATTTCCTTGTCTGGGGATTTATTTCTGTAGAAACCCACACAGACGCAGCCTCGAATGTGAAGATGGGGCAGTTCTGCCTAGGTTGCCAAGGACGCCAGCATCCTGGATTTTCAGACTGGGGAACAAGCAGAAGGCCTCCGGGCCGATGGGCTGGCACCCAGCAGGCAGACCGTCCCGCTGTCCCGCCTTCCCGCCGTCTCCTCTGCTCTTCTCCCCTCCAGCCCTCAGCCCACACGTGCTCCAGGTGGTGGGCAATCTGATTTATCTGGAGTGTCTGGGCTGAGGATGGGCGATGAGCACTTCTCGCTGGGAGGGATTTTCAGCTCATTTCACAGATAAAATCAATCAGATCTAAACCGCACTCACTGTGGCCGCGAGAGGGAACCCTCAACAGCAGGGGCCAAATAGGAGGCCTTTCCCTCCCTTGCTGTCTGGCTCTGTGCTGGCCTGAGAGCAGCAGGAGCCCTGGGCTCTCGGACTGTGGAAGCTACAGAGGCCAGTCTCCTCTTCAGGATAATTGGCACAGGCCTGGCTTGGGAAGCTCGGATGAGGATGGGCTGCAGCTAGTGGAAGAGGAGGGCAGGCAAGCCAGCGACCTTGCCATTAGTCACCTCCAAATGCACATCCTTTGCTCTCTGGATGTGCTGGCCAGGGGTGAGAGGATGGAGAGGGCATGATAATACCAACTACACATTTTCCTGTTCCTTTCATTTTCCCTGATGATGCTCCCTGGAAGAAATAGGAAACAAGGTGGATGGCTGAATGGCACACCTAGAGCCAGCTCTGTTGGACTAAGGCCTTTGGCCATTGGGTGGTGGGGATTTCTCTGTGTCTCCCAACTGTCCACATCGAGAAGATTTGGGACGTCAAGCCCTTTCTAGGTTGGCTTGGGGTCAGTCTTGCCACCCAGGGACTGGGACCTGTGTTGACAAATCTCGCTGCCTGAGCTCTGCCAGTATTATCCCCCCATGACATTCACACATATGGAACATGCCCTTTCTCATCCTGCAGCAGCTCTGGGGTGCTGGACAGACCTGCAACTAAGACAAAGAAGTTCAGAAGGAGTCTGAGGGAGCAAGTACCCAACTTTCTTTTCCAGCTTGAGGATGATGGCCTTGGTCTCATCCCATTTTCCCAACTCCCTGCAGGTAGGAGGGAGACCACTGTTTCCTTATGAATCGCTGCTCTTTACAGTCTCTTTACAGACCCAGGTGTTGAAAAGGCTGTATCTCCTACAAGTGTCTCCTGTTCTCATCCAAGGAAGCAACCTTGCTTTGTAACTGCAGAGGGTCCAGAGTTAGTGGCCCTGTGGGCACCAGGCCAGCTCCTGCAGGGAGTGAGCTGAAGTTGACTCCCCAGCATCTACACCCCTTCTTCTGGCATCAGGTTTACACTGGGGACCACTCCTCCCCCTTTCAGTTCATGTGGTTCAACTGGACCAGCCCAAGTGATGCTCACACGACCTAAGCCAAGCAATTAGAACATCCTAGTCTTTTAGGGGAAAATGCTTTAAAGAGCATTGTCATCTCTCCTCCAGTTGCTGAAAGAATTGGATATAAGCCTAGAGCTTCTGGCGGCCATCTTGTCACCATAAGGCAAAGGTTTACCCAAGGACTGAATCAATGCCGAGTGAACAGAGGGAGAGATGGAGACAGACTCAAATGACATTGCTTGGGAATCAAGGGTCCAGAGGGGCCTGAGGCGAGATCTTGTTCTGAACTCATGTCATGTGAGCTTACAAATTCTTTTTTTTTTTTGGTGGGGAAGACCAGCCCTGAGCTAACATCTGTTGCCAATCCTCCCCTTTTTGCTGAGGAAGACTGGCCCTGGGCTAACATCCGTGCCCATCTTCCTCTACTTTATATGGGACGCCGCCACGGCGTGGCTGACAAGCAGTGCGTCGGCGGGCGCCCGGGATCCGAACCCGCGAACCCCGGGCTGCCAAGCGCGGACTAAACCGCTGCGCCACCGGGCGGCCCCCAACAAATTCTTTTTTTTATGTAAACCAGTTTGATTTTGAGTATTCTCATCATTTGAAACTGGTGTGTGGACATTTGTGTTTACCTATGGCTCAAAGGTAGCCCATCATATTCCCATCCATCGATTTCATTAAATTCATTTCATTTAATTCAATTCAACAAACATTTACTCAGCTCCTGTCAAGCCCTGTTCTAGGTGTTAAGGAAACAAATCCAATTTTGTCCTTAAGGAGCTTACAGTCAAGAGTGAAAAACAGACACATTAGGAACTACCTCCAATCTAAGGAAATAAATACTCAAGAGTTGTTGCTAAAGGAGTGTGTACAAATGTGCACATTAATTAATGCATGCTAGCTAGAAGTGAAAGCAATGTGATGTGGGATCACGAAGCTAGAGAGTAATCCTGGCTGAAGAAACCTAAGGAGACTCAGGGGAGGAGGTGGTGTGTAATCTTGGCCTTGAAGAATGGATATGACTCTGATAAGAAGAGAATGAATGAGTGAATTGATAACTTACTGCAACATATGTTTACATTAAGTGATCTGCTCTGTTCATGGGCCCAGTGCAAGGCCTTGGCCATAATAAGCTGAGTTGTGTACACGTCATCCCCCTGTGGGCTCACAGAGAAGGTCATTCCTGCCAATAACTTATGCTAGAAAGTGGAGCATGTACAGGAAGAACTGCTTTCAGTGAGGGGCTCACAGAAGGCATCTAGAAGGAGAATGAAGAGGGATCAGTTGTGTAGAGATGAACGGAGTCATTCTAAGAATAGAAAACAGCCCAAGAAAATATTCAGAATTGGAGAAATGAGGGAAATACGTGGACACCTTCAACCAAGAGCTGATGATGTGAGAAGGGAGTGGTGGGTTGAGGATCTCGGAGAAGTTAGAATGTTGGGCTAAGGATACATGACAAGCGATGGGAAGCCACTGGAAACTGTGACCAAGAGCATGATGTCAGAGTGGCCTTGGGAAGATTCATCTGGCCCGGGGATGAGGAGGTACTAGAGGAAGGAAGGCTGGACTCTAGAATGCAGGTAAGAGAAACCAGAGCCAAATTTGGTGCTCAGTGTCAGCGAAGGAAGTGGTGTTGCCAGGGACCTGGCACAAAGTTGACCTTCCCCTGACCCACAGCAACTAGCGTTCTCCACACAGTGCGGGGAGGGGGGGTAGGAATGTGTCTTCCAGTGTTTCCGCACCCCCTCCCTGCTTTAGCACAAGAGAGGCAAAGTTTCCTCCCCCTGGTCCAGTTTGAAACCATCCTGGACGAGGACTCTGACTGGCCTAGCTTGGGTCCTGTGTCTACTCTGAATGATCATTGAGACCAGGACAGAGAGCTGATGATGACCCCCGCTTGGATCAAGTGACAACCTTCAGCCAGGACCCAGCAACCGGGGATGAGGGGGAGCCCTTACTGGAGCAAAGATCCCCTCTCCCTAAAGTGTCTAATATCCCAGGGATGGCCTCTGGGGGGGCTCTTGTGTGCCGTGAATCCCGGGTGATTTGAGTCTGCTTCACAGAGCTGGGTGCGGTTTAGGTGGGCACGACTGGGTCCTGCGTGAAGTTTGTGGGAGGAGCGATGGAGACACGTGGGGGGCCGTGGGAGGGGCAGGGAAAGCAGCAACATGGGTGAGTGCACAGCCAGTGGAACCTGGGTGCTTCACCCCCACTCCCACACGGGCCACCAAAAAGCCCGTGGCTGAAGGCAGCCTCCACTTCTGCTACAGACCTCCCCAGGGCCTTGTTCACAGGTGGAGGGGGTCACAGCTTCTGCCCTTGGCCCATGAGGGTCCAGAACCGCTCTGACTATTTTAGGAGGGGAATGGAAGACTCCTGTCAGTCTGTTCAATGTTTCAAATATGGCCTGGGTGTTTCATATTTAAAAGGCATGGGGAAAAGTCAAATTTAATGGGCCACCTCTGCTTCCCATCTGAGAGCAGTCTTTGAGGAGACATGATACAGTTTTAAAAAGTAGGAGCCCTCGAGGAAATGTTTACCCGCTTGGGTCTTAGGGCTAAAATCCTTACAGCACACCAGCTGGAATTCTACCCTCCGTGTGGTGCAACTGCAATTAGGTTGGCACCCCAGCTCTGGCCCCGGCGGCCGGGCCAACACACACGTCAGATTAATACATCACCAGGTATGAAAGCGCAGTTAGAATTTGACTGAGGTACTTCCAGCCCGAGAAAGGGAACGATTTATCAATGCAAACTTAATAACATCTATTTGAATCTAACTAAAAATCAATATTTCATTACCAAATTGTTAGTGAGAATGAAGAAAAATTGCGGAAGTCGGGCAGTTTGGTGCTGGGGAAGCGTCAGGAGTTCACTGCGGAGACGGAATGATTCATGAGGCCGCGCCAGAGTAAGGGTGAAGGAGGACGAGAGGAGAGAACTTGGAGGGGCCCCCTCGCTCATGACCTTGGCCGTGATGGGGGGAAACACAAGAAAATGAGAGTGACTGTCAGTTCCCTTCAGGGATGGAGCCCTCCATAAATCACAGACAGCCGGCCTGGGAGAGCAGAGGAGCGGGCCCGAGGTGGAGGGGCTGGCAATTTAACTCTTAGGACCCTGACCTCGGAGTTGTGCTTCCCAAGATGGATAAGTCCAAGGGAGGGTGATTAGTGGTTAGTTTATACAAAATAGAGAAGAGGTAGATAGACCGTGGAAGGTTGTCACCCACTGGATGCAGCTAATCCCGAGACCAGCCCACTTTCCGTTCCCATCGGAAGACTGGAAACGACAGCTTGTGTCTTGTCTGACACCAGCATAAATCAGCAGTTGGAGGTCTGCTCTAGGTGAGGTTTGGGTGAAGACTTGAAGTCTGAACATTCAGGTCTGAAAACGCTCTGCAGTGCCATTACTGGAGTGGAGTCTCAATACAAGTAAAATCCTTGAATTTTATTCCAAAGTCCGAGATGTCAACGAGGCTTGAGAGTTTGCTTTGCCTTTACTGTTGATCCCGCTCCACATGTGGTTTCATTGTGTTGGCCGTGTTTGGCTAGCAAGACGTTGGAAGAATATGCATTTGTGCTTTAGCAAGGCATAAAGAACCACAGAAGATGTGGTCCCCCATACGTAGTCCTCCCATAAATTAAAATCGGGCCCCTGCTTGCTTTATTCACCCAGGAGCTGGGCACAGGGACCCCACAGCGCCTTGGGTGGAGACCATGGTGCTCTCCCGTGCACCTGTGTTGTGGCAATCATGGGGAAGGGAGTGTGTTTAGACTTATTGACCTAAGCCTCAGGCCCTAATTTCCATTTAATTCCCTTTAAAAAGTGAAGGTTAGTCTCTTGCTCCCCTCAAAAAACATGATGCATTTTGACAGAAGATGGGAATATACTTTTTTTACTCAAAACTTTTTCAGAGCAGAGCTGGACTGCATGGGAACCAAGAATTCGAAGATGTGGGTTGGGCACAAAGTAAGCTAGCATTGTCCTGGAAATATGATAGGCAAGGGCAGAAAATATTTCCGCCTCAGCTCCTTATGGGAATAAAAAGTGCCACCCCATCCCAAGCTCTTGGGGCATAGATAGCCATATACCCCACAGGAACAAGACCCTATACCCAGGCACACCTTGTCATCAACATTTGGGGCGCTCTGATTCTATGCTAGACACTCTCCTGAGCTCTTTCATGAATTTACAACCCCGTGGGGTAGGTATTATTACTGTTATCTCCATTGTACAGAAAGGAACTAGGGCTTAGGGAGGCCAAGTGACCTGCCCCAGTTCAGACTGGAAGTGGCAGAACAGGATTCAAATCCCCGTTCACCCTCTGAGCCCACTGCCCTCCAGACCCTCCTCGCAAGTCTGCCGTGAGGTCCAGGTTAGGTGGTTTAGGGTGTGATAACATCCTTGTCCCATCTGGGTCTCTCTAATAGGATGCAGTCCTGTCCTGAGTCAGCATCACATTGCACGAGAGCCAGTAGCCCGTGCGGTGCCATGCTCCTCACCGTTGGCAGTCCGTGCCTCTCTACTTCACAGTTCTCAGTGGAGCCGGCCCAAGGATTACTGTTGAAAGCCGCAGGCCCCTGCTTGTGTACAACACCTTGGCGACCAGGACAGGAGTCCAAAAGAGAGGTGAAACACTGCAGTCTCTGCAAAGCCACCTCTGGGTACATCTTGATGACTGAGTGGTCTGCCCACCTCTGAGGCATGAGCAACCCCTCTGTTTAGGGTTGTTGCCCAAGGGCATTCTGCAGAAATCAATGTCCGTGACCTTCTTCCCAGGAATCACATGCTGGGAGACTTTCCTGCGTAGGGTTTAGGGCGGATATCTCAGGGGTTGGCAGCACTAGTCATGGTGCCCAGCAGAGCTTGAGAATGTGAGTTGAGCTGACTCTAGTAATCAGGAAGGGCGGTACCTCCAAGAATATTGTCTTTAAAGGTCTTTTACAGAACTGCAGGGTCCTGGCACATCTTTCAAGATGGGACCAGTTGCCTGACTGGGAATGTGCAGTGGGGTCCCTGCAGGGAGCCACTTCCACTCGCCCAGTGGGGCTAGCTGTGGGAAGTCCATGGGGAAAGAGGTTGATTGCCCTCAGTGCCAGGGCACAGCGTCCAAACACACCATAAGTGTATCCGGAGCTGAAAATTGGCTACAGAACTCTCCTTTGCATTGGAACCATGACTTGCTGGCTGGAAACAACTATTTTGAAGAGGAAAAAGGTGAAAAACACAGTAAGTGTATAGTGAAATAATTTCACCCCAAATCATCTCATGTGCACAATGGGCCACACTAACAGGCTAAAGCGTTTAACAGAGAGAGGACATGAGAGGTCGATAACACACCAACACAGCTTGGAATCAGCAGCTGCAACCCATCGACTCCTGGCTGAGCATGCTGAAGGAGGTCTTGGTGAAACTTGACCTTGCCCGAGCTTATCAGCACCTGTTGTCAGGAATACTCTAACTTGCACTCATCACTCACCAAGGGCCATTTTGAGTTAAGTGCCTTCAGTTGGGAATTTTTATGGTTGCTGGATTTTTCCAAGGCTTCACAGAAAATTTCAGGAGGGGTCCTAAATTCCGGTGAAATCCTGCCTTATAATTCACTAGATAAATGTACAGAAATGCTTGGGAAACTTTGACTGTGTTGAGTATCACTGAAGAAAAGAACACTTGAACTTGGAACTCCGATGCAGTGCTCAGAGACCACTACATCCATGTGGAAGAAGGAGGGTTTCTCATGGCTCATCTATAAATTGTAAAATATTGCAGGAAATCAAATAAAATGAGGCAATAGATGCAAAGTACTTACCCCAGTTCGGGGCATGGAGTAAGTGGCTGATGCATCATAGTGATAACAATTGCTTTATTATTTCTCTCACCACTAGCACTACTTCTGTTAGGACTTCTCCTACAATTATTATTCCAATTCAAGTCTGGATTTGCTTCAGCTGTCCTCATCTAAATTCACCTAGGCCTTACGTAACCAACGAGGCTGGGCCTTGAATGCTATACTTCATGATTTGTAACTTTTCATTCTAGATGGCTCTCTTGGTATTTAAGAATAAGGGGGGTGTTGGGGCTGGCCCAGTGGCATAGTGGTTAAGTTCCGTGCACTCTGCTTTGGCAGCCTGGGGTTTGTGGGTTCAGATCCTGGGCACGGACTTACACACCACTCATCAAGCCATGCTATGGCAGCATCCCACATGAGAAAATAGAGGAAGATTGGCAACAGATGTCAGCTCAGGGCCAATCTTCCTCACCAAAAAATTTAAAAAAAGAATAAGGGGGATGCCAAGAGGAAGTACTCTACAGCTGTAAAAAAAGAGTGAGGTGTGTCCCCATAGACAGTGATGGAGTATACACACTCCGGGATAAATAGTTCTGCAAAACAAAGCAAGATAGAGAAAAATGCATATAGTATGCCATTATTTATTTAAGAAAAGGGGGATAACCATATATATTATATATAAAATAAGTGAAGTTATAGGCCATAGATATGGTTATAAGAGGAGGGAATAAAAAGAGTAGAAGGGAGAGAGATAGAAGCTGGGCTTGTCTGAATATGCTTTGTTTGAAAAATTGGTTTTGGAATCAGATAAATATTTTACATAATTGTCAAACACTACTATTCAAAATAAAAAAAGCAGTTTCTAAAAACCAAGAGCAAAATGAAACAGGTGACACTAAATGTGTGTCCAGTTGGTTATGTAATCTACAGAGAGAATTTACTTTAGGTGAATTTAAAATAGAGTCCTTAGTGGGTTATATCCTACAGGCAAAAAAGAACCGTGAACATGGTTTTCAGGATCATATTATTAGTAATAATATTGGCACTGCTATTCTGAAACTCATTCTCTACCTCACACATGCATCTGTGTTGGGAAAAAGCAATGACGTAATTATGTTAATTTCATTAGAATATTATTAGCATAAGAAAAGAGATATAAACATAAAATCCAAATTAAAAGCTAAATTTGAATTGAAAATGCCAGTCTGGATTTGTGGTGTATTTTGTCCTAGGGAAGGAGTTATTTCCTGTCTGTTCACTGGAAAGGCCTGACTGCAATGATCAACTCAGCAGTACTGAGAATCCCCACCACCAGACCATGGTCTCTAAACACCATTTCCCACCAGAGTGGCGGACTCAGGATTGATCTTACAGAGCGAGAACTGTCCAAGGTGGGCCTAGAACATCTGAGACAAGACAGCTGTCGAGGATGGCCAGGGTCACGTCAAAAGAACACGAGAGCCAATGTGAGGCTTCTACTGGCCAGAGACGCGACAAATTCCAATGACCAGAGAGTGTCGATGTGAATACCAACTGCAGTGGGTTGAAACATAAAAAACTGTTAAAACCCATTAGTTCATAGTGATACTTAAAAAACCAAATTGGCCACCTTTGGAGGCCTAACAATCCACTCATTATTCTGAAAACTGGTAAGTAAAGAGAAAAAAAATCCAGCATTTAATTTGCCTTTTCTAAAATAACTGTAGTTCAGGGTAACCAAATAGTTGATAAGAGAAAATTATCCTTTACTAAAGTACTGTAGCTAACAGAAGAAAGAAGGATAGAATTTTCAATCCTTGAAAAAAAAGTTTCAGGCAACGTTTTTTTGTGTGTGTGAGGAAGATTAGCCCTGAGCTAACATCTGTTGCCAATGCTCCTCTTTTTGCTGAGGAAGGCTGGCCCTGGGCTAACATCCATGCCCGTCTTCCTCTACTTTATGTGGGACGCCGCCACAGCATGGCTGACAAGCAGTGTGTCTATCTGTGCTGGGATCCGAACCTGTGAACCCCGGGCTGCCAGGAGCAGAGTGCAAGAACTTAACCGCTACTCCACTGGGCCGGCCCCCAGGCAATGATTTTTAATGGCCCCTAACACCTCCAGAAAAGAGACAACTGGCCGTCAGTGCTTCCTGCCTGGAGGGCCACCTGTGAAAGGGTCTGATGCAAAGGCGTGGGTCCTAGCCACATTCTAATCTAAGTACCGTTTATGGCAAGTGCAGGGAATAGAGAAACATGTGAAAGGACACAATGGAGATGCAATCAGCAAAATCCATCACAAAAGAAAGTCTCTAGGACAAATGACATGATTTCTTCAATGGATAAAAATATAGGGATAAAAGGAATTTAGAGATTAAAAGTTGAATAAACCAACTGTAGACAAATAAGTAAATAAAATTTCCCCCATTGCCTATTAAATGTTGTTTTAAAATTAACTGGATATTTGATGATATCAAGAAATTATTCTCACTTTTTAGGTGTGAGAATGCTGTTTCTCAGAAATGCAAAATGAAATATTTATGGTTAAAGGATGTGATACTTGGGATTTGTGCGTGTCACAATAGCTCATGTTGGTGGGGGTGTGTAAATAAGGGGGCAATAGATGAAATAGGCTGTGATGATAATCGTCAGAACTGGGTGGTGTATAAATTGGATCTCATTATATTATTATATCTTTAGTGTGCGTGTGTTACATTTTCCATAATACTAGTTAAAAAGAGATGCGTTAATGTGATAATCCTGTTTCTCATACATTTATGGAGTACATATATTTTGTCGGGTACTGTGCTAAGCTGGGGGATGAAAAGTTTGCTCTGACATGGACCTGTCCTCCAGGAACTTGTTGCAGGTGGAGAGACAAGCCTGGGGTCGAGGGAAGGACGGGGGGTGCTGTGAGCACAGAGGAGGGTGCCCCTGCTCTGCTCTGCTGGAAATGGGCCTCCCAGAGGGATCTGACACCACAGAAGCCACATCTCTAGAGTCCTTTGCCTCCCGATGACTCAGCAGAGTCACAGAATGCAGGGTTTTGGAATTCTCCCTTTGAGGAGAAACACCCCCTAGTATAACAGTCCACCTCACCAGCGTACTTCTTCTTGGCCAGTGGAAATGTATGGTGTCGAATCAGTTTACACCCAGTTTGCACCCTAACCTCCTGGTGTGCTAGAACCCTTTACTTCATGGCTGGGCCACTAAACCATGACGTGTGAGGAGACCTAGTAGAACGCTTAGAGTAAACCAAGACCGTCTACTCACTGGAGCACACAGCAACACTGAGTAAAGTCCTTAACTTCGTCTCAGGAGACCAATGCTAGCTGATGCTACAGGGGGACCAGGTGGGTAGAGCAAAATCTGCCAATGTAATTTAACCCCTTCATGTGTGTTCGTGATAATTCCCGTTCAGGGAAGTGTGTCTTGAAACAGGAAGGTGAAGAATCACTGCATCAGGTAACTGGGGAGGGCTATCACGTACCCCCAGGGACACTGTTATAGGGGAGAAAAATAATGTTCCCTGTACCCTTCTAGGTTTTCAGGTGGGACCCCTCACACTGTAGCAAAAGACAGATTAACAAGAGAAAAAGAAACAGAAGTTTATTAATATGTATGCCTCATGTTTAATTGGGAGACACCCAGGGAAAATGAGTAACTCTCAGGTGTGGCTTGGAACTCAGGCTTAAATACCATCTTCAGCTGAAGACAAAAGAAAGGTGACCAGGAAAAGCAAAGGTGCCTTCTTCATTTGATAGGGGTCTAGGTTGTCTCCAGGGATTAAGTTTGCTCCTTCCTGGTAGAGAGAGGAGGAGAAACACCTTTGTAAGTTTATGTCCTGCTTTTAGGCAAACAGGGGAATAATGCTTATGCCAAAGTGGGATATTTTGAGGTGGCATATTCTGCCACCCTTCACTGTAATCCAATCAGGGCACTTTTAGTTCTCTGTCCTAGTGCACGCTTCTAGCCTCTGGCTGCTATTTTTCAGGATGTGCTGTTAGAGGGTTGCTTCCCTCCCTGCCCAGCCCCAATTCCCAGGAGAAACCCCCAATTTATAACCTGAATCAAGAAGACAGATCCACGTGCAGTGAAATGACGGGCAGCTAGGAAGAAGCAAGTGACAACGCTGCGCTGTGACGAGGACCGTGAGATTTACAGCAGGTTCTTGGAAATGGTGATGTGGCTATTTTGTGGGCAGCCGCGCAGCTAGCACTACCCCACGCAATATCTGTTGTGTTCCAACCCATCGGCTTGGCCAAGGACATCGCTTTGTGGCTCAGGCTCAGGAAGTATAAGGTGGCTGTTTTCCACATCTCTTCTTACTAGGATTCGTGGCTACAGAGTTTGTGAGCGCTCAATAAAGAGCCATGTGCTTATGTTTGCTCTGTAGTTCTCAAGGACATTCTTTTTCTTTAAACCGCACCTGCTGTTAGAGGGGTCCCTGCAGGGAAGGAGCGAAGAAAACACCCTGTAAACAGAAGAGCTTCTGCAGAAGGCCATCATGGTCCTTTGCTCACGGAGGATGGACTTGGATTCTATTGTCTCTACAATGCTTCCTTCGACTACAGCCTGTACTCCTGCAAGGAAAGGACCCCTGATGGGCTCTCCATCTTTGGGGCTCACCCCACGCCCACCAAGGGCTTTGTGCAGAGAGCAGGCAAGCGGAGATTGCAAGGGGGGGGGGATTCCGTTTCTACCCGTGGCACAGTCCCACACCTGGAGATGCAGGATGCTGAACTGACCTCCTCCCAGGACAGCTTGGGATCACGGAGCAGGTCAGGGAAGTGGCCCTTCAGAGAGGGGGAAAGGAGAGCACGAGATCGAGGTTGGATCTCTTCCAAGAACCATCCAGAAGTGGTGAGGGGAGAATGCGTTCATCTTGGGTATTTGTGTGCCGCTCCGGGTCCTCCAACTACACAGCCAGTTTCTGCTCCCATCTATGCTAGAACCACGACAGCATGAACATTTCGCCAGTAAAGCTAGCCTTGACTGTGATATTGTAGGGGTGGGGTTTGATTTTACATAATCGACGTTTAATAATGAAAATCACTGAGGAAGCATTAGGAACCAAGGATCCTGGGAGAGTCTGGACTCTCTGGTCTTTGTCCTCTTTATCATCATTCTCTTGAACTAGTTAAAGCAAGAAGGAATTTACGGACGGTGTTAAAGTGGGGGCCCTTTTCTGATCACTGACGAAGAGTCTCTTATTCAAGTCCCATTTGTTTCCCATGCAATCGCCTTTCCACAGACAAAGAGGAGATTTCTTGGGAATTTTATATGATACATTTGTCACATCCACACGCAAGTCACAGAAATTCTCTGGCTTTTTCTTACTACCACGGTCAAAGATGTTGCAGGTCATCATTAACCACTTTAATGTCCTCTAAGGACATACAACTGTTTCCATGAAGAGGCCAAACGAAAAAATGTGCTAGAATGACCTCTGTCTCTATAGCTGCTTATGTAGAACACACTGGGTTATAAAAATATGTGCTTGCATACGTGTGTATATGTGTGCACAGTGGATATATTTCATGGCCAAGGAAGACCCTGAGATGTGAGATTTTTATGTGAGATTTCAACACTTTCACATCTTGCCTTAAAAGCTATATAGTTTGATCATCTGTGTACGTAATGCAGAATGCACCTAAAAACGCTTTGACTAAAAGCTTCGTGGTAGAGCTGTCTTAGTTTGGCTTTAAAATACAGACACAGGAGCCTCTGTGATATCAAATTCCAGAATTATTTGCAAATTTTAGAATGTGCTTGAATTTTGCCTTTATAAGGCCATGCAGTTAAGAAACAATATGAAAAATCCAGTTAATCTTGATGAGATTAAAGGATTTTTAAAAGCTGAATTGCAGCCACATTTACATTCCCCGATAATTTCTTAATTTTCTTTCAAATCACCTTTCATCTTCATAAAATGAACTGTAAAAATCCTTCTGAATTCCATAATGTGCCAAGAAAAATGGGGGAAAATTAAGGAGGCCCCTACCTTTTAATCATTCTGTTCATAAAGTGCTTTAACTGCACGCCAGGAAAAATGGAGGCTCTGGTGTCTGAGGTATTCTGTGCCATAAACTCCCATAATAGAAACAGATGGTGAAACTGCCTTGGAAGTGAAGAAACCAGTGTACTCGCGGCTCACCCTAACATATGAAGAGATTCAGGGCTGACACATGAAGGAATGCATTTGGCGTGGCGCCAGCGGTGCACTCTAATTCAGCCTCCAGTGCTCAAGCTTGAGATGGGAGACCCACAATTTCAGGATCTGGAACGCCAGGAGCTCCAGGATTTAGAACTCTGCAGAAGGTTCCTAGGGTCTTTCTGTCCTGCCCAAGGAGGCCCACGTTCTCAATGTTTCAGGTGACTGCAGACTCCAGCAGAGAGCCCATTCTGGCTTTTCTAAATGGTTCAGAAAAACAATAGTGGAGAATTGCCAGTTTTGCTGGAGCTTCCTTTAACTAAGTTAGGATTTGCTTTTTACCTAGAGCTGCCACCAGTGGCTGCTGAAAGAAGAGAAAATCTTCAATACAAAGAGACATGAGTGAGAATGATCTCAGACGGGAGTGGAGAGACGGTACAGGCCACGTGTGGCCCTTCTCGCCCGGATGACACAATCCACACAAAGGAACCTCTCTTGTATCCTGTTTTCCAAAGTAAAGCCTGACACAATTTCCATGATCATATCCCAATGACATTAGTACACACATTATCTCACTTGCTGTATTAGGTAAGGTGGACTAAAATTCTCTGACAAACAGATCCCAAAATATAACAATGCAAACACAATAGATGTTTATTTTTCATAGAGCAGTCTAGAGCGTCCAGGCATCGGGAGGCTGTCCTCTTTGTATCCATGTGGGGACCCAGCTCTGTCCATCTTGTGGCTCCACCATCCAACAGAGTCTTGTCACCTCCTTCATCCACAGAGGAGGTCCACTGCCATCCTCAAAGCTGTTCCAGGGGACACACATTTCCCTTCCTCTCATATTCCGTTGGCCAAAAGAACTTGGTTGCCATGTGCCCAGGATGTGGAAAGAGGGATGTGGTGGTCAGCTGCAGTGCAGCACGCTGATGTAAGATCCTCAGGCATCCCCCCGTGTCTTGCACCCACTCCCCATTTTCAGGCCTGTCTGCAATTGCTGCTCTCTCTTCTCCCCCAAGAAATGCAGTGTCCTCTGATCTTCCATCCCCGCTGAGAACTGTGGTCCTCGCAGATTGGCCAAGCCCAGAGGGGCCTGATGGTGGCGCATTTCCTTCAGCCAGGGCCACCTGAATTCTGACCACAAATGAGAAGAACGCCCATCCCTCGGCAAGACTCAGCCCCGGTGCCCGGCGGGACTGGGGAAGACCCGACAGGAGCTTCAGTATGTGCCCTCTCTCGGCTCTGACCCCAGGCACTCGGGTGCAGCACTTTCCCCCCCCTGGCCTCTTTTCCTGCGTGGAAATCACTCAGATAATTAGAGACCCCTGTTGGCGGATGAGGGCAGATTCAAGATCCACAAGCCAATCTCGGTTTGGACTCAGCCTTGACCACCCGTGTCCCTTTAAGACTTCTCCTTCCCAGAGCTGGCAAATGCTCTTTGTTTCCCAAATCCAGGCCTCGTGCAAGGAGCAGACGATATTTCCGCTCAGAACAGGGCCTTCTGATAAGCACGACTCACCTCCTGTCATTAGCCTTCTTGGTCCAGAAAGGAGGCGATTCTAGGCTCTGCAAGGCCGGGTCCTAGGGTGCCTGTGTGTGGCCAGGGGCCTGGAGAATCTGCAGGGAGGGCTGTGGGGACGTGGGAACTAGCGTCCTGGCTTCGCCTGGCCAGTGGCTGGTCTGGAAGAAAATCCAGGTTTGGGGGACCTGAAGTTTAAACAGTCTGGGGGGCCCTCTAAGAAAAAGAATACAAAATGACAAATACAAAGTTGCTAGGGTTCCTCCCAGACTTGTGCCTGCATGAGATGGGGTCCCAAGCCTTGAGCTTCGTTAGAATCCTGCCGTGTGGGAGCCGGGGGTTGGGGAGGAGTGGCTGCGCGTCTGCGCGGTGTCCACAGCCAGGTAGTGCGGCTGGTAACAGGAGCGGGCGGGGGCGCTGGGGCCGAAGGCCTTGCTGAGAGCGACTGACAGAAGTGACGGAGGCCCTTCTGGAAGACAGGTCCCTCCTGCTCCGTGACGGGGCTCCTAGGCTCCCTACAGAGACGCTGCCCTCCTTCAAAGCCAACTTGGCACTCGTTGAAGGAAGGGGGAAGGCACCTGCAGTTCCTTCTGCTTCTCCTACCAGCTTTCTCTGACCGACCGTTCCCTACCCCGGGCACCCCTGAGCCACGAGCCCCTCTTTCATTGCGATTTATAACAGGTTCCAGCTGAGCTTGTGGTTTCTATCAGACCATGGATTCTCAGGAGTAAACATAGCATTGTCTTCCCAGGAAGCTCTCCCACTCCCTGTGCCTGGAATGGTGTGAGGAACAGCCTGTGCACAGTAAATGTTGGGAGGAAGGCTAGTCTTCCCAGCAATCTCCCTGACTCCCTGTACCTGGAATGGTGTGAGGAACAGCCTGTGCACAGTAAATGTTGGGAGGAAGGCTGGTTAGATGTGCGAAAGGATGAACAGGTGGAAATCCTTAGAAGATTCTTATTTAGTGGAAGGATCAGACCCCGCCTTACAGTTTCTCCTGTGTTTGGCTTCTCCTTTTGGTGAGTCTTTCACTCAGATATACTGCAAGCCCCCAGAGAGTGGGGGTGTGCCTGAGTCATCCTTGTTAACCCCTCAGTGCCTATTAGGAGGCAGAGCATGTGGAAGGGACCGAGCAGGCTGCTGTAGACACTTCTCAGGCATTGGAAAGGTGGCAGACTCTGCATAAGGAAAGGGTGTGTTTACGGGAGGCGGCTCAGAGGCCATTAGAAGACTGTGGGCGTGCCTTGGCCATCTTTGTGGGCACCAGGCAGGGCAGGCCTAGGGGCCTCCCCCACTAGCCATTTCTGCTCTTCTCATCCTCCGTCCAGACCCAGCTCCCGTGAGAGCCTCATTCAGGCCCCAGAGGCTCCGGCAGCCTCTCCAGAAGCTCCCTTCTTCCCATTTAGATACATCAAGAGTGCAGGGTGAGGGGCCAAGTAAGCTCAGAATGTCGGGGTTCTAGGATCCTAATAAGATGTTTCCCAACTGCTTCTTCCCACAGACAGATGGGCTCCCAGGGGGCCCTGCTCCGTATCTGGGGGAAGGAAATACCCGGGACTGGTTGAATTCCAGTGAGAATGTCGCCAGCGTTGATTTGCGGTTTGACAGTCAAAAATAATCCGAGCATTGCTTTGCATGTGATTTATAAAGTGTCTTAATTGGCATCTTGATTATATGATTGCGTGAAGTGCTGTTTTCAAGAAGGTGTATCTCTAAATAGAAAAAAGAAGAAATATACAGCTGAGAAGTGTACGTGGAGTTCCATGATCTATGCCTTCGCCTGCTTTTTTGCCTCAATACACATTTCCTGCTTTCTGGATCTTTACTGGGAAGCGTTTCCCCCAATTCCGTGAACCTTCCCTGCAGACGTGACGCCGGGTCTGCGGTTTCTCTTTGGATCTGCTGCATTTTTCCGTGCTGCACAGACTCAGAGATGGGGCCTCTTCTAGCCTGATTATAGCTAATTATTTTAGAAATACATTTTAAAGGCAAGTTATCCTAACTTTATGGCTAATCCGATGGAGAAGATCTAAGGAAAACCTGAAAATCACAAAACGTTCCAGAACATTATATTTTATGCAGTCCAGAATGTGACACATGGGGTCTTTAATAATTCACTGCTTCTTAACATTAAACAACTGTTAACATGCTCAAATAATTAGTTATGCTTGCTTGACATGTTTGCATCTTTAATAATTGATGCATTTATCTTAATTACTAAACAGTATTATGGTCGTAATATGAATCTTTTTTCTATCTTAAAATTGTAACAAAAACTGACTTTTTGCCAAAAATGATTATGCTCTAAGTTTTAATTACTCATTGTAATTAAATTGCAAGCTGCAGTATTTTACTAAAATATCTTTCACAAAAATATTTAATGGAAAAGAAGTGATTTGTTGTTTATGCAGTCAGGTTAGTAAATATTTCATAAGTTTGATATTACCCTTTCAGCGTGGATATAAAATAACATAGCTTTCAAGATATGAGTCAATTTAAAAGTCCTCCATAGGTGAGAATTTTTCTCCCATTTCTACTGAAAATGTCATCCCCTGCCCCCGAGCCTGAGACCACTCTGTGTGTGTTAGAGGTTTTCGTAAGCCAGTCAGGCATATTTGAATCTCAACCCCTGTTAGGAGGTGGTGTTGACTGGAAATCAGTGGGAGAGTGATGTCCCCACTTTTCCTCCATCTCCTTCCCTCAAGCCTGTTTGACTGAGTGACCCTGAAGAAAGGCGTTGGGTGACATTCTTATGAAGGCATTCCTGTACAGGGGCAGACACACCTTCCATTGGCCAGGTTTTGTCAAGTGGCTGCGCATGTGACTGGAAGGTTGCTAATTGACTCAGAAATGCCCCAAGGAAGACCTGGAAGATGATGATTTTACCAAAGAGGAAACTGAGCCTTGCCGGTCTTTGACCCAAGTTCACACAAAGTGACCAAGGTAGGAAAGAAGTTAGGTCTTCAGGTGGCGAGTCCAGAGCTCTGTCCATCATACTTGGGGACCTTCCCTCTGATCTGTGGAGGTGTCCTTTGGCAAAACCACTGTCATTACAATGGCCCAATTCCATGGAAGGCAGGGTTACGGGCCAGGAGAGGTCATCCCTGGCTATTCTGGGCCCCTTACTGGGATCCCATTCATTTGGGCTGATCTTGTATTTCTCCCTGACCTGGGGCTCACCTAGCCTGGAGGCATCAAGCAGAAGAGTGGTTGGGATTTGGGAGAAGCCCCAACATGTTCCCTTGGTTGATTAGTCACTGTTGTAAGTCATTAGAGGTTTGCAAGATGCAAATCAAGCAATTATGGGCTGCTTTGGAAACGACAAGCAGACCCAGAGAAAATCTGAGCTCCAGCAGAGAGAGGCCTGGCCGGCTGAGGACCTGCACTCATCCCGTGTCCTAAGGATCCTGAACATGAGAAATTCTTTTCTGTGTCCATAAAGCTGCCCGTCTTCTTGGGGATCTGAGAGAGGGCCAGGGCCAGGAGATCTCTACAGTGCTAGCTAGTGTGGAGAGCTGTTTCCTTCTCACCATCTAAGTCATCAGTTATAGTGCGTTTAGTTGCAAGTAGCAGAAAATCTTGACTTACGCTGGCTTTAAAATGTGAAATTCGTTATTTCATGAAACTGGGTCCAGAACTGCAGGAGATGGGGTGGGACCCTCCTTCCACAGTACAGTAATTTCAT
Organism: Tapirus indicus; assembly: GCA_031878705.1. Taxonomy (NCBI): domain Eukaryota; kingdom Metazoa; phylum Chordata; class Mammalia; order Perissodactyla; family Tapiridae; genus Tapirus; species Tapirus indicus. The sequence goes on from CM062926.1 coordinate 2,541,870, forward strand.
CAGGGACGCTGGTTCTTTCCATCGTCCCACTCCACCGCCCTTGAAGCATCTTCATCACAAGCCTGGGCCCCCTTGGGTCACATGTGGCTGCAGCTATTCAGCTATCACATCCGGACACAATAGGCTGAGGAGGAAGAGTGGAGCCATCCCTCTCTGTGCTTTCCTCCTAGCGATGAGAACACCCTTCCCCGGGGGCACAGCAGATTTCCACCCACATCTCATTGGCCAGTTTGGGGTCCGATGCTTCCCTGAACCAGTCACTGGCGAGTGGAGTGGGATGAAGTGGTCAGGATTGGCTTAGATTTGTCATCCGGAGGTCGAGCTGGCATTGGGGAGTCAACCATTATATCCAATATGCTCCCCCAGCTCAATCTTCCCTTATTCAGCAGCCATGCACTGAGTACACTCTCTGTGCTTGGTACGGTGTACGGCGTTCAAGGGAGGATAAGATGAATAGACCCAGACTCTGCCCTAGGAGGGTTTCAGGTAATGGGGAAATGAGACATGTTCATAGAAAAAAACAGCTAAATGGAAGCCACCTGCAATTGTTTAGAAGAACAACTAACAAGTGCTTGGCTCAGCACAATTCACCAGGAATTTTCTAAGCGTCTTCTCTGTGCATAGTTATAGTCTGGGTGTTACTGAGGAAAAAAGAACATAAAAATGCATTATTCCTGTTAAAGAGCTTGGTTAAGGGGACAAGATAAGCACACAAGGGGACTGCCTTTGTCTCTCCCTTACTCCAGACAGAGTAGGGATGCCCTTGGCTAGTTTAAAGGAGTATTTATGGGGAGTCATTTCACAGCTTCTGCTGGGCCTTTGCATAGCTAAGAGAGAGGCCATTAGGAGGTGTCTATCAGTTGAGAAAGCTTTTCGCTCTAAGTAACAGAGAACCAGATTAACTGCTTGAACAGCAAGGACGTTTATTGTTAAGAAGTTTCAAGGTTGGCAGTCAGCTCAGCAATGTAATCAAGGTTTCAGGATTTTTCCATCTTTCCATTCTCCCACCTTCAGCTTGTTGCATTTTCGTATGTGTTTTGTGCCTCATGATGGCAAGATGGCCATTGCAGCTCCAGGCATCAGATCTGTGTTCAAAGCAGGAAGAATGAGGAAGGCACCCTGGGGCACACTCTCCTTTTGTCCCTGTCCTTTTAATCAGGAAGCAAAACGTCCTTCTCAGAAGTCTACCAGCAGGTCTCCCTTACATCTGACTAGTCAGAACTGGGCCTCCTTGGCCCCTCCACAGGCGGGGGAGCCTGGACATCTATAGTGAGAGGTGGGAAGGGAGAGGGGCTTGGGGAAGGCCTGGGTTTTGTGAACCAACAACGCCTACTGTGGGAGATGCAGCCCAGCAATGTCTTTTTCTTATTGTTACTGGCAGGAAGATCAGAGGAGGCCAACATCTGAGGGCAGGAAGATGAAGGAAGGGACCAGCAGAGCTCTTCAAGGTCCTATGAGTCGTTGATTTCACTGTAAGAGAGTTTCTGTGCAAATTATGGAGCAGTTGGGCAAAGTTTGCTTCCTTATAGTTTAGACTGCACTGTCTTGAGAATGGATGTTGGTTTGGGTTAGTTGTGCGTGTGTATGTGTGTGTGTGTGTGTGTGTGTCTGACTGAACCCATTGGATAACTGGAAGAATCAAATCAAAACAAAACAGAACAAACCCACAAATACCCTCAGCCCTCAGCCATGGGGAGATCTTACGCCATGGCATCGGCAAATCTGACGCTGTCCCTCCTCCTCATCCCCATCCCTCTGCTTGCTGCGAGAGCAGGGAAGAGCACGTGATGCTGAGAAACAAACGGGGGACAGGGGATAAAGCTCGGTGGGGTCTAGAGCTTCTCGTTCACAGAACGTGGTAGAGAAAGCTGGGCCTTGACCCAGAGTGCAGCAGAGACTCAGAGCGTACAAGTGTCAGAGAGCCAACAGGACAAGGTCTTCGCGCCTTCACTGCGGTACCTTCACTCCCAGGACAGAGCCCAGACTCTTCTACCTTGTGCTTCAAGCCCCCCATGGCCGCAGCAAACGGAGACAGTCCTGTCTGCCCACTGCCCTCACCCCGGGTCGCCGTGTGCCCCCAGGCCTCCCTGCTTTTCCTCACACCAGGCCCTGTGTTCAGAGCCCCTCCCATCTCCCTCGCCTGAGTAAAGCCAGCTCATCTCTCAAGACCCCGCTGGCCCTGCTCCTCCCGCTGAGCACGCTGGGCCAGGGGCCTGGGTCTCCTGGAGCCCCTCGCTCAGCAGAGCCCCAGGAGGCCTGCTGCCGGTCTTTCCCGATGAATCGGCTCCCACTTGGCTCACGAGTCGACCTGTCTCCTGCGCACCACGTCTGTGAGAGTCTGGAATGTGTCCCAGCTGCGTGGGACAGAGAGCCATTTGTCGTGGTGGGAGGGGAGCAAAGAGACCACAGGAGAACAGACTGTGGCTCAGACTTACTGGGGTTTGACCCCTGGCCCTGCCAATCATTAGCTGTGTAAATTTGACAAGTTATTTAACATCTCTGTGCCTATATTTTCTCATCTGTAAAATGGGCTAACAATAGTACTTACTTTATTATGTTACTATAAGAGTTAAATGAATGAATATATGTAAGACATTTAGAACAGGGTCTGGCAAATAATTAGGGATATGTAAGTATTATTGTATGGCCAGCTCTGTCAGTTTGGGGAGGAAAGTTTCATCATGTCTTCTTTCTTTCTAGTGAATTTCTTGAGTTCCCACATGTGCAGGTCACCCAGTGCCTCCCTCTTGTGGCTCTCCCATTCGGTTAAATGACCCAAGAGTTGCAGGGACCACTCCTGCTCCTGCCAGTCAGGATGGTTTGGGCCAGATGAATGTCCGATGTGTTCCCAGCAGTGTTAATCCCAGCCGCCTCACAGTTGTGCCTCAGCCCAGGGTGCCTGCACCGCTGGCCTCCGCTGCTGGGAGGGAAGTGAGCAGCAAGGGAGGCTTCCCTTGACCAGATCTCTGGGTAGGACTCTGCATCCCTGCTCCCCTATTCTCAGATGAAGTGGGCCACTGCTCCCCAAAGTACAACACGGTGTCAGGAGCCTGGTCTCCCACTGATTCCGAGTCAGGGCCCCTGCTGAGCTGGCCTCATGCCCTCCTCCCACATTCCTCAGTGTTTCCTTTGGAAACCTGGGTGATCTTTCCACCCCACAGGCAGCCCTGACATCAATGCTCAAGGCGAAGCTAGTGGGATCTGGTTCCCCCTCTGAAAATGAGTCGATTGTGCGTGGTCAGTGGTTTTGAAAACTTATTTTCATCAGCGGAGACCTTCAGAAAGGATTCCACAGGTGATCCCACCATGTGAGATGGATCCCAGCAGAGCTGCTGGGGTTGAAGCCGGGCAGGTGTGGGCGGAGGGAGCGAGGGAAGACATCTGCTCCCAGCCTCTCCCCGCACTGCCTGCTTGGAGACTTGTTCAGGATGGGTGTCCAGAAGCAGATCCTGAATCCAGCTTGCGTGTGTGGATTTGGTGTGACTGTGCTTCAGGGGACCTGGGGAGCCAGCGGGAGAGGCAGAACAGGGAGGAGGAGGCAGCCAAATTGGGGTGAAATGCCAGGCAAAGTCTCCCCAAGGATGGCTCCACACCTGATCCCACAGGGGACTCGGGAGTGTTGGTTAAGATGCAGGATCTTTCAATCCTAGGCAAAGGGGCAGTGACTTTCCCACCTGTCAGTCTTGGGTTAAGAATGACCCCCACCCCACCCTGTCTGGGGAGGTGAGGAAATTCCCAGGCATTTCATACTCAGAGGGGACAAAGCAGGGTCCAGCCCCCCGAGGGCAGCCCCCTGGTGAGCTGTTGGGGCTGGCACGCCCAAGTCAGGGGCACATAGAAGACTGTAAAATGGGATCCGTGGGGATCTGGCAAAGCAATGACGTCATGCCTTTGTGGGAAATGAGACTACAACTGGGGAGGGGAGGGAGGACCTAGGGGCAGAGACAGGTCCTGGAGCCGGAGGGCACCGGCCACCCCTCCCGGGGGCCCACCAGCCTCCTCCCAGGGACCTAATCCCAGGGACTGGCAGAGAAGGGAGGAAGCCAGCTGGTGGGAGGGGTGGGGAGAAGGAGACCCGAGTCTGTGCCCCTGCAGAGCACTTTTCCATGGATGTGTTTTTCTTTCAGACTTTATAGTTAATTTGTTTATCTGACCACTCGGGAAGGGAGGAAAAGTACCATTTTATGAGTCCAGGACAAAATCAAAAACAATAGCACATTTAGGTGCCTTAATTTTTCTGTTCCCAGAGATTTATTTCATTTTATTATATTTGACAGCAGTCAACAAACAACAAATAGGCGGCCGAGTGCAGCCCTCTCAGCACATAATGGTTTGTATTCTCTGTGCACAGGGCAGAGATTTTTTTACGGCATACATCATTTGGAACTTGCTGCATTGATCCCAAAAAGTAACATACATAACTTCGTTCTCCCAGTGCAAGCCAGCAAAACACACGTCCAGCAGATGGATGCGGGGTGCATCCACGCGAGCGGTGGGACTGCTCTCGGGAGGAGGGGGCTGTGAGTTCGGTGATTGCCCGGGGACATCATGGGAGTTCCAGGGCTTGGGCTGGTGGGGGCGAGGGGGGGTTGTGTGAGTGTGCAGGTGTGCACCATGATGTGGGATCATGTGTGCTGGGTGCAGTGGGCAGCCAGGTGTGTTGTGTAATTAACCTTTCCAGAAAACCATGGCCTTGGAGACCCCTTGTCTTTGGGTTGGGCCAAGCGCCTTGAATCTGCTGAAACCTACGTCAGTGTGGGACAAGGGTTCTGGCCTCACGGGAGTGGCCACTGGGGCCATAATTTGGGCAGCCCTTACGCCCGAGGTGGTCAGCCTGGGAGTCTCATGGAGGCCATATCTATATCGTATTTTAATCCCCCTAGTTCCAAACCCGCATCAGCTCATGCTGGGATTTGAGTTCCCACCAACACTCCCTTGGTTGTGTCAGTGAGTTCCCAGGGTTCTGGCATCTCTCATGGTGGATGCACCCACCGGTCCTCATGACTATTGTTGCCTGAGAGGGGTCAGGTCTACTCTGCCCACTGAGTCCACCAGAAGCTCAGAGACCCCCTACCTCCCAGAGTAACTCCGTGTAGATGCCAGGTGGGAGTAGGGAATGGGCCCTTTCCATAATTACCTCCAACACAGCCAATACCAGCCTGTAAATCTGGCGAAACTTGACTGAAGGCTTGGGATCGCACCAGGAAATGAAGACCTAGAGTGGAAATAGATGTGGCTGCCCCCATAGTCTTCAGACCCAGGCCCAGCCTTGCAAGGTGTCCCCAGGGCCCGGTGCAGCCTGCCAACTCCCTGCTGGTGAGCCTGTGTGCCAGGGACAGGCTTATCCCCAGCAATGGCAGTGTCCACACACATGCCTCCATTGCCCTGGAGTCCAGATCCAGCTGGCAGAGAGGCCCGGAGAAAGAAACCATGCCTGGCCTGAGGCCAGGCTTGTTAGTTTCTGTTTCCTGACTCCCTCTGCTATGATAATTGACAGTCGATGAGTCCAGTCCTTTCAGAGGACACTGTTCCACCTCCACCCTCCTTGAGTTACGGCCACAAGAGATCAATTGCCGGAGAGCGCAGAATCCACTCCAGAGGCTGCACTATTTGGACTGAGCTTCCCCACACTGAGGCATCAACAGCACAGGGCAGGCTGGTCCTCGCCCTGCCTGGTGGGGGTTTGGGGGGAGCCTCTTCGGCCTTCTCTTCCCCACAGTTGGAGGGCACTCAACTATGACCCACAGTGACTGCTCGTCCCTCACTCTCAGCCATTCATAGGTACTCTCACATGAACTGGGCTGAAATCCAAAAACTACACTCTTCTCTGGAGCAAGGACACCATTCGAGATCCAGCACGGGGGACGGGTTCACTGCCCCGACCCAACCTCGAGCTGCTGCGTTCCAGGCAACTGTGCATTCTGCTTCTCCTGAGAACACTGGGGGAGGAACGGCTTCACGTTCACACCCTGCAGGGCCATAATGGTGGGTTTACTGCAACGACGGAACAGTTTTCTCCAAAGGTATTTTCAAATTTCCACCTCCTTTGAGAGAGAAAACTTCTGGAAACATTGAGAGCAGTTATACCAACGTTTGTTCTCCCCATGGAAGTTAAAGTAAACTGTGCATGTCTCATCCCAGGAGCTGTGTGACATTTGGATTGATTGTGTTGGGGATTCAATTAGGGAATGGGGTCCAGCAGCCACAGGGAGCTGGGTACCATGCTGGGCCAGCCCTTGGGTTGCCCAGAAGGACCTGGCAGGTCCCAGCCCACGGGCAGTGCACAGGCCAAGGGGAGCTCAGGCAGTCCTCCAGGAGCCCGATGGGGCAGCCAGGACAAACGCCAGTGCCCAGGTCGCAGGGAGTGACGGGGAAGGGCAGGACAGAGCAGCCTCAGGTGGGGAGTAGCTCCCAGAGGCCTCTGCTTGTCCTCACTCCCCCCGTCGTCTCTACTTTAGGGAAGAGGTGCACCACCAGCTGGCCTGCTCCCATCTGAGAAGGTCGAGTCAGCAAGTCTCTCCAAGTCTGGATGGGAGTGAAAAGGGTGAACGCTGATTCTACTTTTTCGTTTTAAAGTGAATACGTAGAAATGGCCAGAACCTGGGGAACACTGACTCCTTCATTTTCTGTGTTAACCACCAGAAGTAAGAACGGTGCCTCAGACATGGGGGTTTACAGAGGGACTCCACAGCCTTTGTCTGATGTGGACCCTCCCAGCAACAGCAGGGATGCAGGGGGCCGCCCGAACCCCTGCGGGCCCTGTGATGTGTGCATGAGGGTTGCATGTTCTGGGGGAGGGGAACACGGGCCCCTCAAGCGTCCCCGAGTCTCCACGCTCTGTCCCTCCATGCCCACCACGGTCTCAAGACCTTCTGAATGATGATCCAGCACTGCCGGAGGGTCCAGCAGGCGGGACAGGGGTCCCCACAGGCTCTCTAGCTGCGGGCCTTGTCCTGTGCAGGACGGGACGGTGCAGCGTCCCAGTCAGTGGGGAGAGATGGGGCCCGGCCGCAGCTGGTCCTGGGAATCCCACAGGCCCCATCTACCTGGCTATGGAAAATGCGTGGCCCATGGGTGTGTTGGAGGCTGTGGACTTGACTTCTCAGTGGGGAGCACATGGAAGCTCTATTAGGTTTATGACGGTGGGGAAATAAATTCCTGTCTCTCATTTTACTTAGTGTTGAAACCCCGGGAAGAGAGTTCCTCACCGCCAGGGCCCGTCCCCTGGTTTCATCAGAACCGGATGCAGGAAGGGCCCCGAGGGCCAGGCTACGACCGAGGCCTCCATGGGGGCTGTGGAGAGAACAGACTGAGCCTGGGCTCAAGCTGGACGTCAGGCCCAGGGTGACCACTGCCAACACCCGGTCTGGCCTGGCCCCCTGGGGCTTCACTCAGAAGGAGAAAGAACAATGGATTGGGGTCCCAGAGCGCAGAGTAGCCAAGCTTCAGAGCAAGACCACTGGCCCCTGAATTCCCACAGAGAAGCCAGAGTGCACGAGACCTTTATTTGCAGGTCTTTCTGTCCCAACAGCCCAGGCCAGATGGTGCAGCTGAGCTGGGGAGCTGAGAAATCACCGCTCTGTCCTGAGCTTCTTCGGGGGTCCATTGGGCTGGGGCAGTTCTAGACTCAGGAGCCCCGGCAGGCTTAGGGCTGATGGGATACGTGCTGGGAGCATTTCACGAGGTGGGGGCATCAAGGTGGTCTCCACCAAGTTACCTCGGGGCACCTGGGATACTCGCAGAGGTCATGAGCCAGGGCCAGGGATTCCTCCTGGGTCCCGAGCCCTCCCTGCGTTCCCCTCTGAGAAGCAGACCCTCACGGGAAGGCCCCGGAGGGCCCGGAGAGCCGGATCCTTCCACTGTCAGGAGTGCCCGTGGCCTGATGTCCTTGGAGCCCATCAGGGTCTCTTTGAAGCTTGACCGTGAGAACACACGGGACCTGGGCAGGTGCTCCTCAGCTTCTAGCACATATCAAGGAGGGGAGTCTGAACCCCAGAGTCAGAGGCCTTCGGGAGGAAAACACTGTGTGTCTTTTCAACTGGGACTCTGCAGGCTCCGCCCTGGGGACCCTCGCGGGGACAGGCTTCCAGAACCCTCTGAGTCCGGCACTCATGAAGCCGAGACACTAGATGTGTAACTTGAATGGTCTCTGCTAAGTCACGGTGTGCCTTTATGCACTTAAGAAGAGAACCTTCCTTCTCGTGACGCCTCCATTTATCCAGGATCAGCACGTAAAGCCCTAAATTAGGCATTCTGCACTTGGGTTCTCACAGAGCCATTACTTTTTATGCTGAGAGAGTTGAGTTAATTTTAAATTATGGAGGCCCAGCACCTGAGTGAAGCAAGCATCTTGAAACAGGTCAGGCGTCTGTGGGCTCCGCTAATGCGGGAACACAAACTGGATTAAAATCCATTTCTCCTCCACTGGCCAGATGCATATATACGGCGGGTGCCGAGAGAGCCCCGGTGCTGCCATTAATTTTGCCAGAGAAGGTTTTCAGCAGAAATGGGCCTGTGCTCTGTCCCTCAGGTAACTGGAAGGCTGACTTACAGGTGACGTCTGCCCACACGACCCAGGTAAGGGACGGGAGGACTCATGTTACCTAGTCCTTGTTCGGGCAGGAGGCCTGTGTCCTCAAGGAGTCCCAAGTGGCAGAAACACGGAAGACAGATGAAAATTACATTATAGTTAAACAGGAAGAAGGAGCCAGGGCCCATGTCTGCTGTTCTCAGTCCCTCACTGCCACCTACCTAAGGCAGGACAAGAGGCAGTTGTCCGCCCACTTCAGAGAGGCTTTCAGGACCGGCTGAGGCTTCCTTAACATTGCGTGTGGCCAGTGCCCTCTGAAGGGGGTCACTCACGTGACGCTTCCTGTAATCTAAAGTGTCTACAACCCCCACCATCCTGGGTGCCGGCAGTCCCCTTCACTAGATTGCTTTAACATCAAACCTTCAGTCATTGAGTAGAAATTGGCAACAGAATCCGCCACAGGTGAGCTGCCTCGCCCCCTGCCACGGCTGCCCCCAGGAAATAAAGAGCGTGGGTGGCCAGCCACAGAGTCCAGAGCAGCCCCTCTCTGAGTGTCGTGCCCACACTCTGCTGGGGCATCTCTGCTCCCAGAGACCCTTCCCCTCTCCCGCAGCCCATATTTTCCTCAGGATACCCCTATTCTCCTTGACCCCCTTCCCGCACCCCACTGCCAGGGCAGCAACGCTCCTTGTTGCCTGCCCACAGTGTCCCCAGTGTCATTTAAGGTGACGTGTGACCACTCTGACCAGGTGCTAAACAGTTTTGAATTTGCAAATAATCACACCATTGACATTAATTGCTAATTTTATCATCTACAGAAATTTGAGCTGCTCTCCAAGCAAATCTAAGAAATATATCAATGATGATATCAATCGGGGCTGCCAAAGTGTCATTGGCAGTTGGGTTTCAGGACATTTTAACATCTTTTGTAGGCCTGATCCTCTCTCACCCAGAGCTCCTCTGGCCAGGGTGGAGAGGTCACAGGGGAGAACTTGTGCTGTGGGGAGGGGCGGGCAGTGATTGCCCCCGAGAACTGGGGACTGGGATTGCTGTCTGCCCCGGAGTTTGGAACAGTCCCACTTGGGGCCCATGGGGACAGCGGGGCGTGTGCGGGGATCAGCATTCAGCAGACTGCCTGGAGCTGTGCTGAGTCTCCTAGGAGCCTAACTTGATCAACTTTCAGCCTGAGCTGGAACTAAATCCGATAGAGATTGGGTTGGAGCAGGAGACAGCTGGCTGCCTGGGCCCCGTGGGCCGCAGTCCCTGGAAGTGGCACACCAGGAACCCAGAGAGGCAAAGCCGGGTTTCACCCCCCATCGGTGTGAAGTCCAGAACTGACAGCACATTGCAGACTCCTGTGGGCCTCTGCTCCTGACCTCGGTAACCGGAAGAGCCCAGGTTTCCGGCCGTGCCTGTCCCGGGATGCCAACAGCGCAGCTCCGCCCAGTCTCCGGAGGCCGCCTGGCCACCCCGGACTGCAGAGGACTCACATTCATCTGCCGGGAAGCAGGCGGCGGCACCGAGGAGTGTCGTGTTCAGTTTTAAAATGCCACAAATAACAGATTTATAGATTTTTCTAAATACATTATTTTAGCTTGACAGCATTAATCATTCATGCTTCCTTCTTTCATTTTTCTACCTGCAATGGATTATTGAAACAGAAAATAACAACGAGAAAGGCTAGCAGCAGTATCAAAATGTCAAGTTTGTACTTACCGTTGTATAGGCCCAGACAGGGTCAAGAGCCCCAATTATTTGTGTATGTACACAGTGGTACGACACGAAAGGTTATGTCACCTGCAGCTATTTTCCTGCAGATTTAAATAGGACGGATATTCAGCTGTACAGTGAGCTGCTGACATGGAACAGAGAACTGTAAAAGACTGCAAATTCTGGTGTCAGAACCTAAAATACGAATGGGGTGATTGCAAGGTGTAGCTGCGGGCACTGCCACACGTCGTGGTGCGAATCCGCTCAATTACTTTGGGTTATTCCTGGCCTGCTCTTTTTCATTTAAACATAAGGCAAAGGGTAAAAGTGCCAGGCAGGGGTAAAACATCGGGCTGCCTCCTTTCCAAGGCACCTTCTAGAGACCCAGAGAGTGCATGTCAACCAAGCCTGACTAACCAAGGAGTGGAGACAGACACATATGTGAATCTGCCAGGATGTCACAGGTGCCCCTGGGCTGTGAAGTTGGAAGGATGGGATAGGGAAGGCCTGTTACACATTTTCTGTAAATTATTGTTCCCTTCTTAAATATAGCCGTTACATGGATAGATCTGTAGGAACAATTTGCCATTTGGTCAATAAATGCAGAGTTGAATTTTTTTTCTGTCGGTGGATCACAGCCCCATGTCTTGCTCATAAGTATTCAGTGAATATTTGTGGTCAATAGATGAATGAAATTGTACATGGGAATAGTACAGTGGATTCTGCAAAGTCACTTCACAGACAAGTCACATCTCATTTGATCCCACCACCACCCAGTAAGATATGTTCCAGACAAAACTAGAAACACAAAAACAGGACGCACCCAGAGATGAAGCAATTGGTAAAGGTCAGTCAGCTATTAACTAGCAGAGAGGGCTCCACTCCACTGTGCAGATTTCCTTATCCCAAGTGCTGTGAGGATATGCAAACATAATGTAAACTGTGAGCTCCTGCCCCCCAACCTGGACCCCACCTCAAGGGGCGGTGAACCTGAGTAGTTAACTAGCAGTAGGGATGGCCTTTACTCTGTCCCTGGTTTTCCCACCATCTGGGGCTTTGGGAAGCAATTGGCTGGATAAGATCAAGGTTTCATGGTCCAGCCTGCCAATGGGGAGGAGAACATGGAAGGCAGTTATTCCCAATGCAAAACATGTTTTGTAGTGCCACAGAAATGCCCCCTCTAGACAGACAGAGATAAAAAGAAGGGGACTTTTTAAACCTCAGCCTGTCTACTAATTCCTTATCCATGCACGACGCTCTCTCTCCACAGTTATTGCCCCTTCTCAGACTTTGCTCCTCCAGCCGAGCTGCTCTCCTCCAGTGCTGGGAGGTACGGCCCACGTCTTCACTCGTCCGTCCCTACTGCCTTAGATGGCTTTCCTCTCCACCCTCCACCCCTTCCTTTCCTACTGTCAAATCTTTGTCCTCTTTCCTGGCCCTACTCAAGGCTCTGCCTCCTCCAGGAAGCCTTACCAGGTAATTCTTCCCACATTAGTTGGGGCTAATGGAAGAAACCAAGATTGACACCAGTGGACCGAAGCAAAAAGGAGAATTTATTCAGGATGAGAAAGATGCATAAGTATTGCCAGGAAACAAAGGGAAAGGGTGTTTCCAGGCCTCAAAATTTGATGGAATGAGTGGGTAAACAGGTATGTTATTCACCCAAGGAATGAAGGACTGACACATGCTACAACATGGAGGGACCTTGAAAACAGTCTGTTCAGTGGAAAAAACCAGTCACAAAAGGTTGCACATTATATGAGTCCATTTACGTAAAATGTCCAGAGTAGGCAAATCCATAGAGACACAAAGTAGATTAGTGATTGCCAGGGGCTGGAGGAAGAGGGGACTGGGGGGTGATGGCTAATGGGTATGAGTTTTCTTTTTGGGGTGGTGGAAACGTTCCGAAATTAGTGGTGGTTTTTAAACAACTCTGAATATGCTAAAAACCACTGAACCGTACACTTTAAAAGGGTATGTTTTGTGGCATGTAAATTACAGCTCAAACAAAAAGAGACTGATAGGAACCAGGGACGAGATGCTCTCAGGAACACCTCCTCATTCCCGCATCTGTTTCCTCCCCTCTTGCTGAATAGCTTGCTTGCTTTCTTTGCTCCCCAATCCACATGGAAGAAAATGGACTCCCACATCTCCTAAATTTACATCTTCTTTGCACAAGAGACTGGTCAGAATGAGACTGAATCTCTTAGTCCCAATTCCAAATTTCCAGGGAAGGAGCTAATTGGTTCAGATTGGGTCAAGTTCCCCCTCGTGGACCATTCACCAACGACTAGGTGTGGGAGGGAGGAGGGCTAGGTGATCTGTCTTATCAATGTGTTCACACAGTGTGAGAGGAGGAGCTGCCAGAACAGGCATGGAGGAAGGGCAGGTCAGCCAATATATGGACCATTTACCACCCACACTGACCTTTCAATATTCAACCTGTTATAGAGATAAAGATAGACATAGACATAGAGACAGATATTTGTCTTAACTCCTCTTTACCATTTAGCTAAACTTCTCTACCTGGCACTTCTTGACTCTATCTTTCCTTGATTTTTTTGTTGTAACTCTTATTTTCTCAATTATATTAAAACTTTATCAGGTGCAAGGACCATTGTCTTCTTTTATCCCCTGCCCTTTGTCTTGTATATCTCTATAGCATTAGATACAGCCCTGGAGGCTTATATTAGAATTTAACGTGGGGAGTGGGTTTCCAACTGGGCCTGGATTCAGATTTTATAAAATTTTGGAGCCCCTCTTTAAGAACGCAGTGAGCATACAATAGTAGGGTTAGAAATAAATATTCACTTAGAAGGCAAATAGAAATCACCAAAAAACACACTTGAAAAAGCTGACAAATATCTCAGAAAATAGCATATTTTATTAATCAATTAATTGTTTATTACTTAACACTCTGACACAATTCTATAATATATTTTTTCCTACCATTTTTGCCTGAATTCTCTTTGATCAACAATTTTATAACGTCATCTTCTAAAGTGGGAAGAGAAAAATCCTGCCTCTAGCACGCGTAAAACATGGCCATTCACACTAAGATGCATTTGCTGAGTGATGTAATGCTACAGATTTGTGCCTTACAAACATACGGATTCTCAGGCATTATGTTTTTCTTACTCCTCATCAAAAAGGAAAAAGAAGTATTGTGTGTTTATAATAGTATGTTTTATATTAAATATATTCCCGGTAGGAGAGGAATTCCATTTTGACTAGGCATCAATAGTAACTGATTCTCCGTTAATAATTTTACATGTCTGATGATTGAAAGAATTCTCACAGATGAGAATTGTTAATCCTTGTTAATCCTCCACGATCCACATACTTCTCCTGTCGGTGCCATCAGACACACGCATATCTCAACAGGGACTCTGGCCCTGCAGTTCCATGGTTTGCATGGGGTAAATGGTTATAGAGGGGAAGAGGGGGATTCCTGGACTCATTCCTACAAGCCATCGGTATGGCAAGCACACGACTACACACAGAATGGACTGTATGTACATAAATACGTCCCTTCAAACCCAAAATGAGTGTATCCACACCCAACTTCTTAGCCAGATCCCAAACATGCCCAGGGCCCCTCCAGCTCTAACCTACACGGGAGGACTTATGGTGGAGGGGAAGTTAAAGTGGAAAGAGATGGTGTTCTCAACCAATTGTGGTTAACACCTTTAAAATCTTCAAAAACATGTGATCATACAGTTACATTCCTGAGGCCCATCTCGGGGTTTGGAAGGAGCCTGTGCTGGTAATGGGCCCAGAAGATCAAGCTGCGTCAGCTTCAGGGCAAGGTCACCTCTGTCCCCAGTGTGAGTGCTTTGGGATATTAGAGATACAGGGAGAGACGCATGCGCTTGTCGGGTGGATTGTAACGGGGGTATCTTTTATCTTCTTCCCACATGGAGTTAAGAGTTGGGGATTAGAATCTAACAGCCATGGTCGTAGCCCCGTCTCTTGAGGCACAGTGTTCTAAATAACGGAAGAGGGGACCCGCGTCTTCTGGATCTCAACAGGACTCCACGTCTCTCCCAGGCCTCAGGCCTGCTACCCAGGAGGCCCCCAGCAAGCATCTGCACATGACTTGATGGACGGCGTAATGGATGGGCCTCATGGCTGTGAGGATCAGACGAGGTAATGGGTGTAATAGCATTCTGTGAATAGCATTCTGCTGTACCAAAAATAGTTCTAACGAGAGAGTACAGTTTGCTTAAGATGCTCCCTACACCATCAACCGAAGACAATCGTTAGTGTTTTTGGACAACATCCTTCTCACCCACCAGATCAATTAGAAAGAGGCACTTATTTTCAACGGAGTCTAAAGACTATTGCTCACTACTTTGTCCTTTGTCGTCAGGAGTATGTGAAGAATGGGAAGGAGAAATCCCCAAACCAAAGCCCAGGTTTTATATAAGGTCAGTATGTTCAGAGACGTACCCGCCACGAACTGAAAATGTATCAATACTTAATAATAAGCAGATATTAGCCCACAGATGTTTCCTTTTAAACTGATATTAGTCTTCTTCCCTGCCCCACTGCCAAATCTCTGTCACCCTAAGTCCCTTATTCTGGCCAGGATTTTTATTTGTTTAAGGGTGACTTAGTAAAATAACTCCATTGAGATAAAGAGTCAGCAAAGCGTGGGAAGTGTTTTATCAGATACTTTGTAAGTGACCAGAGACCCTTCACAGAGAGGTTTACATAAAAAAGAGAATATTCTTACTGGATTATGTAAGTGAAAACTCCAGAGTCATATGGCTTCAGGCATAGCTGGATTTAGGGGCATGAGGGCTATGACCTGGCCCTGGTCTCTGCCCAGCTCAGCCCTGTTCCACAGGGTGGTAAAGTGGCTGCCACAGTTCCAGATCTTCTTACTGGGTTCAAGTCCATTGGAAACCAAGAGAACTTCATTCTCAAAAGTCACAGCAAAGTAATTGTGGTTCTTCAGCTCTGAGAAAGTCATCGGCCCATCCCTGAGCCAACTGCTGTGGCCAGTGAGATGTGAAGACTTCATTGGTCAGGACTGAGCCACGAGCCCATCCTGGTGGGGAAAGGAGTGTCAGGCCCACTCTGATGACTCTGGACTGAGAGTGGGGAAAGGGTAGTCCTTCAAAAGAACAGATGCTTGGTAGGGGACACGACGCCAACCAACCACCGACCTCACTTTGAAACAATTGCTCTGAGATTTAAAACCAGAAGGACCAGTTTTTGGCACCCACTATAAAGATGTCCGAACTGTCCTCCAGTGCGGTCAGCCCCTGAAAGCGAGGAATCCCTCCAACACAAGTTTGTCTGAATCAATCTGCCTAAGCAGAGATGGCAGCCCCACACCCCAAAATCCACAATGTGTGTGTATATACGTAAAATGTTGTTATTCATAGACAGCTGTTAATTGTGATTCTTCAGAAAGGTGGTATAAACACATCACTGCCAATTGAAAGTTTTAATTAGATTTATTAATTCCAGAATGCAGTTGAAATGTGGTGAATATTGATTATAATGGCCTCTGTTTTAAATATAATTAATTCATGATCTACATAATTGCTCATTACCTGTACCTTAATTATGGGGCATAAAACACTGTTTATCACTAACATAGTACTAATGGGAAGACAGGCTCTCTCTGATATCTTAGGATCCTTGGCATTTTTGTTGAAGAGAGCAATGAGACATTTTATTTTCTCTAGAGGGAGAGAGAGAGAGAAAAAAAAAAGGGAGCTATAGCTCCAGTGACAACCAGTACGCAGAGAGAACCTGATAAACACGGGGCGTTTATGATTCTTTTATGACTGCGTTCTCTGACGAGACAAAGTAAATACCCTTTGTGGGACTTAGCTTCAAGAGGCTAAAGCTACTGTCCAAAGAAACTGAAAAATCTGAGTGCAAATATGCTGTGTTTGAGGCCCAGTCGTGGGCAATGAGGATACCCCAGCAGTTTAACAAGTTTCATATAACACTCAAGAATTTCACGATTTTTATTCATCTTACTGCTAGTACCCGCACAATACATCTTTTCTAGAAAAAAAAACTATACAAATCTATAGTACTTTCTGTTTCTTCCCCATACACCATAAATCTCAAAGATAGTTCTTGTGCCTATTACAGTTACCCTATTTTTTTTTTAAAGTCCAAGCAACGAAACCTGAAAAACATTACATATACAAAAATATCACGTTGCCAGAAATTTTAGTGGTTTCTGATTCTGTAGGACTTTTCGGCAGTCCTTTGACGAAGGCCGTGTTGAAAGCTGGATGAGGGGAGGGGTGCTGTGTGGACCTCTGTGTCTACGCACGAGCTCAGGACTTTCCAGTGGGAGAGAGCTGTGCCCATTTTGACGAGTTTGTGGATGAAATCTACAGTAACTGGCTTCATTCGCTCGTACAAGCAAAGCGAGATTAAGGGAGGGGAAGGCCGGCAGCTACCAGGGCCACCTTACCTTCATGCTGCTGAGCTCTGTGGGGTATTTCTGGAAGGGAACTAGTTACCCCAGGCCAGAACTCTTTACCCAAGTGGCCAAATGGCGGTTTGTTCTGCCGTTCCCAAAGTAGGGAACTCCTTGCAACAGAATTTCTCACAAGTTCTTCTCGTTGAAAAGGACACACATTTTTACAACGCGTGCATGTGAGTCCCGCAGGACTGCTACAGGTCCTCCATCCTGAGACCTGAAGCTGGTGGTGCAGTCACTGAAATCATCAGTCCAACAATGGACGGTAGCGTGCTCTTTACCAAAGACGAGTGATTTGTTTTATCTAAATTCACAAATCTGCATTAGGCCCCCAGGAAGCTCTGGAAATCAAAACAAGCAAATAAAAACTGAAGAAAAAGTAGACAGAAGAAAGGGAGAGATTTTGTTGTTGTTGTTATTAAACTAAAAGCCAGGAAAAAATGATTAAACGTTTAACAAAGTGTTCTGATTTCATCCATGTAAGTTTCCTCTATCTTTTGTAAGGTGAGGGAGTGGTTAATAGTATCCAGATTTGTGACAAAAAACAAGGAAATAAGAGTCAATTGCAGACAAATGAAAAAGCTATGTTCAAAGCAGGTACTACTTCGTTCATACTGACCACAAAGAAAGAAGCCTACAAGTTCTTTCAGTCGAAATCTCTTTCTGTCTGGCCCCGCTAAATACATTTGACAAGTATTAAAAGGCTGTGTGGACCGATCCTGGGACGCCCATGTTTTCTGTCTGGCCCCCACCCCGTGAACAGCTTAGTACTTTTGGGCACGGTTCTTCCCTCTGTGTGCATCTGTGTCCTAATTTCTTCCTCTTATCAGGACACCACTCATACTGGATTAGGATCCACCCTAAGGCCTCATTTTCACTTAATTACCTCTTTAAAGACCCCAATACAGGCACATTCTGACTTACTGAGGGTTAAGACTTCAACGTGTAAATTTGGGAGCATACAAATCAGCCGTAATAAGTAGTCACGTGGAAACGGTGAGCAGAGGTACCGGCCCTGCTTTGTAAATTACAGGCTATTAGGTCACTACAAAAGAACCTCCCCTCATCCCCAGGCAGTAAGGACAGGCTGGGCTGTTAGCAGCAGTAGTTCTCAGTGGAGGAGGGGCCGGGATTTTGCTCCCAGGGGACATTTGACAAAGTCCGGAAACATTTTTGGTTGTCAGTGCTGGAGGGGAGTTGCTGCTGGCATCTAGTGGGTAGAGGTCAGAAATGCCCACAAACATCCCGTGTGGAAAAAGTGCCAAAGTCAAAACCCCTAATCCAGAGGGATCTGCCCCTTTTCCTTTCCTTCCACTTCACGTGCCTACCTGGAGGAAGAAGAGAGTGGGGGCGAAAAGAGGCAGACCCGCCTTCCCTGTGCAGGGTTCTCTCGGCGAGCCGCTGTGTGCCAGCTGAGCGTGCGTCTGACCTGCCAACCACTCGGCTGTGCCCGGGCCGCCTCAGTGCTTCTCGGAGATCATTTTTCTGCAGTTCTGCTTCCCCCTTAGAATTATGATTACTTTACTCTTCAGTTTTCTAGAAAGCTCCTCAATGTCCAAAAGGCTAATAACAAAATGGATGAGTTTAAGTGGGGGCTACCTCCATGAAGGCCTCAGACAGCTGGGAAATAATTCTGCTCCCCGCGTCCTACAACACATGCATTAGGGCAGCCTCATTTTTTTCCTCCCCTTCCATTTCCTCCCCTGCTACATCTAAATTTAGCCCTCTCCCCAGCGACCTGGGGAAAGATCAAAGCGCTCTCTACATCCCGTGATGCGGAGAGGGAGAGGATTGCGTCCTAATAGTAAACGGAGCAGGGAACTGGCAGGGAAGGGGCAGGCGCACAGGGGGCTCCAGTGGTTGGCAGACCCCAGAGGCCCAGGGAGGGGGAGTGAAGGCCTTGCTCCTCTAAGACCTGGGTCTCTGGAAGCCTTCGGGCATGAATGCCCCCCTCAGCAGGCAGGGCACAATTCAGCAACCCCCGCCCACGGGCCGCTGTGCCAGGCTCGTGGATCCGGCCTTCCGCCTCCTGGTCCCTTTGCACCAGTTGCCTGCTCAGCAGTCCCTGGGGTTTCCCTTCTTCCTGACGTGCTAGTCATGGGATGAGAGGCCCTTAGTCTTCTGGCTGGCATCCTGGAAGAGCGGGGGAAGGAAGCTCTCTGTAGCTGAGCCTTGTCTCCGGAGGGGTTCCCGGGGTTCCAGGTGGAGAGTGGCAGGCAGAAGGTTCACTGGGGGTGACCCCTGTGAGGAAGTGCGGAGGGCAGGAGTGGACAGAGGATGAATCCCACCGCAATGCCTCACAACCGAGACCTCAGCTGCTCCCACAGTGGCGTTCTGGGGCTGGGAGGGACCTGCAGAGCTGTTCAAGTCAGGGCAAGAAGGCCAGACCTTTGCGTGCCCACACTGACAGGTCACTGCTGTGGGCCCTCTCCCGGGAAGGGGCATAATCTGGGGAGGGAGCTCATCCCAGTGAGATGGGAGCTGTGAGCCGGCGGGTGGGCACCTGAAACCAGATGTGGGCAAAGCACCCACCATTGATTACAGCCTCTGACAAACACAATCGTGAGTTAGAAACTCACATGGACTGTACCAATTGACCCTCCCACAGTCACCTCCCTAAATAACAAGTAAACCTCCAGGGAAAAATACCAGCTTATTCTTTACCTTTGACTGAGAAATTCGCTTTGTCATCGTAGCATCCTTGAGAAGCAGAAGTAACAAGAGGGAGGGAAACATTACTTCACCCGGGAAGGGGGCAGGGAGGCTGAGTGGACAGGCAGTGGGTGTGGGTGGGGACCTCCTCTCCCAGGCCTCCCACAGAGGGGGCTGTGCATCTGAGGTGCGGGCTTTGGATGGTGGGAGCCCGCCACCGGGAGAGCAAGAGCGTAGCAGTCATGGGCACCTGAACGTCACTAAGGTCGTGATTTCATGACTTCGTGGGTTTGAATAGATGATTTTGTGGAAGCCATCACGAGGGGATAAAGACAGCGATAACTGAATGCAACGTGTGCTCACAGCACCAAGCCCCGCTTTAGCACATTACGTGTAACCATTTATTCTCCCTGAACCCCTCAAGGTAGACACTACAGTTAGCTTCGTGGTACCTGAAATTCCCCACCTAGGAAACGGGGCCACCCCGGTTGTCTAAGTCACTTAACTAGTAAGCAGTGGAGCCAGGTTTCCGCCGAGGCAGGCTGCTGTAGCTCAGCCACTGTGCTGCCTCAAAGGGGTCAGTGGAGTGAGGCTAAGAAAGGCAGCAGCGGCTTTTGATGCCCTCGCTGAGCCCCTGGGATTCAGGTTCACCACATCATGAGTAGGGGTGGATGGTTTCACAGGGAAACCAGAAACCACCATCCCACTCGGTAAACCGGGAATCAGGCTTAGCTAAGGGAGGGTCCCCCAAGTCATGGTGGAGAGGGCGGATGCCAAGAACAGATGTTGGTTCATGCCGAGCACGGGCACTTGGAGGTCTCTTGGAAATGAGGGATCCTTACAGATTGGGGAACTGAGGTGCAGAGAGGGGAAGTCACTTGCCTAAGGCTACACAGCTTAGGCTACGCAGCTACCTAGCTGGTTAGTTAGGCTCCCACATTTCTGTTACCTAGTAAGGGTCCTATTTGTGAAGCAAACCATTTCGGAAGCTGGGGAAAGTGGAGGGGATTCCTTGACTATCAGCGAAACTGATCATCAGAGTCACCATTTAATTAAAAAATATATCAAAACCTTTCTTGATAATGATCGACCTGTTACACTGGAGCAATTAAAGTGGTGATTTTATTTACTGAGTTGCTGCCAACTCCTATGATTTTATTTATTTTTGTTGTAATACCCTTGTGATAACTCAATTGGAAATGTGTGGTAAGATGCAGTAATGATAATGCCTTTTCTTAAGATAACTTGAGCCGTGGCCACCTGGGGAGTTTCTCTGATGGGTCTGTTGCACAGTGGAGGTCCCCTTTGTGTTATTCTGCCACCAATGGCTCTGGAGGGACCTGTCAGGGGTCTTCAAAGGGGCCTGTCTCTGAACTGGTGAGACACACACCCATGAATTCAACGGCTCTTCTGCAGCTGCACATGAGAGGTAATTAGAAATAGATGCTTTTTAAGATTTAAATATTAACTTTTTAAAATTAAATTTTCATTTAGAATTTCACAAAACAGAACCCCCTCCACCCCCGCAGCACCACTCCCTGATCCCATTCTCTTGACTCTCTCACGGACTGGAAACCTAGAGTCCTCCAAGCAGACAAGCCCAGATGCTTCCCGGCGGTGGCGGGGCCTGTGTCCCGGCATGCAAGTGCTTACAGCCGTGGGGATGCTGGGCTTTCAAAGGGGAAATGACGCACCTTCATTCGTTGAAAATGTCAACTGGCTCCCATTTCCCTGGTTACGTGTCCCAGTACACTCACGTCTCAAGACATTTCATTGGATGATGGATGAGAAAGAATTCAATGATCAATTAAATTTGGGAAATGCTACACACGATGCTGCACTCCTGGATTAACACACCAAGAGCTCTGGGATGTTCTGAATCAATAAATCAATTTAATTTTTGGTTCATCATTTTTTCAATTTATCTGACCATGGAACCCTGTCTTCGTGTCATGCCTATGAAAAACTTGAAGAATCCATTTTGAAAACTCCTATTTGGGCACAACTAGACTGAAACTGATTATTAATCAAAGGATTATGGCAATAGAATGAACCATCTGCCTGGGATCAGGAGACCTGGATTCTGGTCTAGACTCTTCCATTAATTAGCTATGTGACTTTGGGGAAATCACATCCCTCTGGAATTTAGTTTATTGCCTATATATAAGGGGCTGAAGTTACATAATTCCTTAGATCCTTCTGGGCGTGATAGACAACGATTTTTCTGACATGCCAAGACTCACCTGGCAGTAGGCTATCTGCTCTCTCATCACCTGTCCCAGCTCATTTTGGCAGTCACAAGCTCTGCCCTGGAATCTCCCAGGCCAAATGAAGTGAGTCATGGTCCCCGAGGCCATGGGATCACTGCCTGAATGTGCCTGGCCCACCATAGGACATGGTAGTGCCTATCAGTGTCTCTCTTGGGACTCTACCCTCCATGCTGATCTACGTGGTCAGTGTCACAGGAGGAAAGAGGAGACTCGGCCCCTCTGTCCTGGGAGCATGAGATCTAGATGGGGAAAGAGGCCAGGTCCACATGTGGACACAGTGACCACACGCAGAAGTGGGTATTAACGGTTGGCAGGTGCTTAGGGAGATCCTAGAGGGAGCCTCACCAAGGACTAGGTCATCATGGAGATCCCATATGGGCTGGATGACTCAAGCAAGGCATGAAGGGTGGTGGAGTTCAGATAGCTGGATAGAAATGAGGGTGCTCTGAAAAAGGAGGTGGGCAGAACCTCACAAGGCCTATTTGGGGAAGTCGGTGAATCTCTATTCTGGCATAAGTAGTAGGCAGGAAGAGTGAGAAGGGATGTGGAACCAGGGGCTGTGACAGACAATAAAAGCCTTTACATGCCATGTGATCAGGCTCCAGTGTCATTCAGGCAGTGCGGAGCCATTGAAATTTCTTAAGGAAAGTGGTATTTTGGTAAAGGAACCTTGGGATGTGATTGGAGCTTGATGACAGAATGAGCACTGTCCGTGAGCTCTGCACGTGGCCCCAGACATGGAGCTCTCCTTCCCTGCATGTGGCTCTGCTCAGCCTCAACACTTCCCGACCAAGAGCACGTAGGACACAACACTCAGCGCCAGCTCACACCCAAACACTTCCTCTAGGCTCAAAAGCAACAAATTGGAGGCAAGAATATCCCCAGAGCAGAAGATTCGGGTGAACGGGAAGGAGCCATGCAAATTGCACCTTAAAACAAGTAAGCTCTGTCTGCCAATTCCAGGCAATCAACCCCTGCCTCGGGTTCTAAGAGAGACGATGCATTGTCATGCGTGATCCTTAACTTTAGTGATAATAAACAGAAATAGAGTCCAATGCTTTACGCTGTGGGGCATGGGAAGATGAGTGACATGCTCTGTGAGGGGGGCAGATACAGCCTCTGCCCATGAAAGACCACAAGAGCTTGCTGGACACTCCTGGGGAAGCTTCTCTTTCATTCTCATGAAATGGAAGACAGTGAGTGTAAGTAGCGGTTGAGATAACTTTGTAAACTGTGATTAAAAGACCAGATTTTTTAACGTCTTGTCTTAGTAGGGATGCTGTTACATGTAAGGGTCTAAGAATCAGAGGACCTCGAAGCTCTCTGTGGGGGTATCTGCCGCCTTCTCCTGCTTCAGTGACTTATGAGTCTGGACAGCCACGTCCACACGGCCCGGAAAGGCTGCTCTGCAGAGGAGGCTGTCTGCAGTTCGGGGATTGAGCAAGGACCCTCCGAATCGGGAAAGACCTTCTCGGACACCTCACTGGTTCTCCTTGCTTCTTCCCTGTGTGCCAGATGAGGCACTCAAGCCTCAGCATCTGTCACTGGAGTCCCCTCCTCCAGCTGTGCACTGGGGCTGCTGAGATCCTCACGAATGGCTGGTAGTGAGTTGCCGGTCCACTCACCTGTGATGACTGGAGACACCTGCCCGTATCTCAGAACGCCTGTCTTGGGGGTTCTATTAGGACACTGGGTTGATAGTCACATGTGCACTGGTTATGATGCCTTTGCTTCCAAGTAACAGGAACTGTACCTCAAACCAGTGAGAACAATAAAAGACATTTTGTTGGCTCGTGTGACTGGGAAATCCAAATGTAGGGAGGACTGCAGGGTCAGTGTAATGCTTTCCTTTCTCCTTCTCCATCCTGCTGCTTGTGGCTGCAGCTTCATCCTAGGCTGCCTCCTCTCTTTGAGAGAAAGATGGCTGCCAACAAATTCTGGGGTAATGTGTTTTCTTGCCCAAACCCAGGGAAGAAGAGAGAGAGGAGGGCTTCTGTCCGAGAAGGGTGAGAAACTTCCTTTTACAGGAGCTCTCAGAAAAACTCTTTTCATATCTCATTGGCCTCACTGAACCAATCACCATGGCTGGGGGGCTGGGCTTTACTCCCTGTCTTACCAGCCAGCACATCCCACCAGGAGCTGTGGGCCAGCTTAGTTCCCAGCTACATGTCTCATAGGGAAGGAGGGAGGGGCAATCTTGCAGGGAGAAAGGGGGGGATTTTCAATAAAAGAAGGCTAAACTGGACGTTGGGGAGGCAGTCAGGAACTGTCCATTGCCAGGAGTTTGACTCCGTGGGGAATACTGTCCAATCAACCATCATTTCTGAAGCGCCACTTGCACATACACCACCATAACTGGTCCCTAGATCAGTCAGGATGCTTCTGGCTGCAAGTAACAGGAAATCCTGACTCCAGGTGTCTTACATAATAAGGGAATATATTATCTCACATCCAGAGGTCAGGTGTCCCCTGGTGATGGCCTCAATTGTCACCAATGGCCCAGGTTGCTCCCATCTCTACTGTCCTGTTGTCAGCATCCTCTTCACCCTAAGGCTGCTCCCCCTTGTATCTGAGGTGGCTGTGGAGCTCCAGACATCACCGTCCAGAGGAACAAGAAGAAACCATCTCCTGTGGTTCTCTCTTGGGAGAGAAGACATTTTCCCCAAAGCATCACTCTTACTGACAGACTTTCACTCACGTTTCATTGGCCAGAATTAGGAGATTTATATGATTGGCTTAAAATAGAAAAGTGGTGGATGGAATGGATGCTGGGAAAGCAACATCATGACCCCCATTGCACCTGGCTAGATAAAAGAATGAACTTTGGACTCACCCAAGATATTGAGATATAGATTCTCTTACACTAGGGCAGGTCTGGGAAAAGAGCGCACTTCCCGACACGGGAGTGCTTCTGTTTAGGCCAGCCTGGGCTCAAATCCCAACTCCACCACTCAGTAGCAGGTGTCCTGGGGCAGCATTTCTTAACCTCTCTGGGTCTCGATTTTGTCATCTGCAATTAAAAGGATAATTATAGTTCTCGAATCATAAAAGCTTGTGGATATCAGTAGAGAGATCCGCCTGGAACACTCAACACCAGCCCTGGCACGCAGTAGTTCTCAACAATGAATAGCATTTCCCAGCATGTCCCACAAGTCGATTAGGTCTGTATGTTCTGGCGTGGGTTGTCTCTGCTTGTCCAGTGTTGAGTGCGAAACTTCCAGATGACTGTAGCCAAAGTGAGGGCCAGAAATGGAAGGTTTGGAGGCTTCTCTCTTTTGTTGAGCCCTTTGATCAATTTCACCTCCAACAGTTCCTTTACTTAATAACCCTATGATGGTCACTTTGCTCTCACCATTATCTTTGCAGAAAGGCCCCAATATGCATTCTCCTGCCTGCAAAAACGTCTAAAAGCAGACGCGTCAGGACCTGTTTTTAGTGCTTTACAAGTCAGATCTTCCCTCCTTGCCTTCTCCAGTCCCTCAGGACTTTTAGATTTACTATTTAAATATTTATAAACTGTTACAATTATTTATTAAAGGTTTATGTTGTTATTATATTTAGTATGGAATATGCATTTCTTCCTCCAAAAATAACAGGACTTTCCATTAAACGACATGCGTTAATGATCCGGTAAATTGTCTCTTAAAGCAATAGAGAAAGTTTCCCTCTCCTTTGACAATCCTAAGTACCCTTATTTAAAAGTAGGGGCCCTATCTCACTGGAAAATACATTGCTCCTGACTCCCCAAACGTTATTCTATGCAGATTTAGGAAATTTTAGTGCTTACACAGAGACTTTTATCATCGGAAATCACAGTGCAGTCAGAGACAACAGACGCTTTTGTAATTGGTAACCCTTGCTTTTCTCCACGACTACAGTTGATGCATGTGTGTGCATGTACAAGTGTGCATGTGCACACACGTGTTACATGTGTGCAAACATATGTTTCTTGGTCTCGTTTTAAATTTACTCATTCATTCCTTTGATTTAATCTACTCAGTGCGGACAGTGTACTATGCCAAAGACAAAGAAATGGACAGGAAATACTGTGCCCCAAGAGACTCAGGGGTCTAATGGAGGAGGAAAAAACATGTAATAAAATAACAGTAGTACATAAGTCATTATTAAGCCATGTAGGGGTATGTACGAAATGCTGTGGGGACAAGGAGGAGGAACTATGTTTGTAGAGGAGTGGTTCTTTGGTATATAGGTAGATCTACACGTAATACACAAGGCTTAATTTGGGAAGAGTTAGCTGGCCTTTTCTGGGGATGGAATTTTTCCTCCACCACTCAGTTGTGACTCAGCCATCAGACCATGTGCTAGCTCCATAGTTCTCACCCAGGGGCGATCCTGCCCTCCAGAGACCTTAGGCAATTTCTGGAACCATTTCTAGTTGTCATAACTGAGAGGGTGCTACTGGCATCTAGTGGGTGGAGGCCAGGGATGCTGCTAAACACCTTGCAGTGCCCAGGGCAACTCCCATAACAAAGAATTCTCTGGCCCCAAATCTCAATAGTGTCAAGATTGAGGCTGGGAACCCCTGGTCTATCTCTAAAGGTTCTTGAGTCAGGTTCGATTCATTCTGAATGAGGCCCATGAGACTGGCTGGAGTTGCTTGGAAGGAGGGCCTGGTTTTGGCCTTGGGAGGCAGTCCAGGGGAGTGAAATGAGTGCTGGGCCTTCCCTGTGACCTAGTCATTTCACATCTAGAAATTTGCCCCCAAGCAAGTGGTCAGATTTGCTGACACCGTATTATGCACAGAGACACTCAAAGATGCAGTAACAACGGCAACAAGAACAAAATTAAAAACCTAAATAGTCAAACTAATAGATTGGCTAAGTGAATTACATGATAGATTTTAAAGGTGTCTCAAGTAACTTTAATGACCTGTACAATGTATGTATTTTAAATTCAGTGAACAAGAACATTCCTCCTCCAAACACTTTCCTTCTCTCTCTCTCTCTCTCTCTCTCTCTCTCACACACACACACACAGGAAAAAAAAAAGAGTCTTTTTAAACTATGGGTTTTTTTTTAAACTATAGTTTTTAAACTGTAGTTTTATAAATATATAAAACTATATATAAAAATATATAAACATATATTTTTTAAACTATAGTTTTAAACTATGGGTTAATGCCAGTTGGTAGGTGGTAGGATTAGAAGCAATGTCTTTCTTTAATTTAGTTTTTCTGTTTTATCCAAGTTCTCAAAAATAAACATAAACTGAAAAAAAAAGCTTTTCCTTAGTTTGTTTTCATTTTAAAAATTATTTTTAATGTCAGTTATTTTTTAAAGAAGGCACATGAGATTAGGGGCCAAGAGACCAAGATACTAGGCCTGGCCCACTCACCAGTAGATTCTGTGATTTCAGGTAACCTGTATCCCCTTCTGGACCTGCTTCTGGGGTACCCGGGGACCCCAATAACCTCTTCCTTCCTGTCTTCCAGAGTGATTCTGAGATGCCAATGTAACACCACATGGGGAAATGAAAAGCTGGAGAAATGAAGTATTTTGAGATCATCTTTCTGGCAGAAAGGATTTGATTAATGCCTAATGGACCTGCATCTAAGCTAGCTGTCCCCATGTTCCCAGCAGGTCCCGGGACACCCAAGAGCTAGCATAGGCCATTGCACATTGCAGATGAACGTCCCCACCTTTGCAGGAGAGAAGAGGAGGCCCTTCTGGTTACTCAGTCACTGAGGATTTGAAGCTTTATTTGTGGTTGGAATTTGAGGGATATACTTCCTGGGCCATTAGCTGGAGCATTAGAGCACGCTCGATAATAAAATCAGCCCATGGAGAGAGTGGCTGGAATTTCCAACCAGGGGCTGTCTTTGCCCTTCTGCCTACCCCAGATGGGGGTTCCCAGCCTACTGTCTGAAATCTAAATCCCACCTGAGATGACTCCCTCTGCCTGCTGCTCAGGTGTCTCCACCGCTGCCCTCTGGCACCAGCGGATTTCGCTCTCTGGAGGCTGGGGACTCTGCCTCACAGCCACCAGAAAAAGAGCTCAGAAAACAGCCTTACCGACGGGCCTGGCACCTTTACCTGCACGCAGGTGTCCACTTGCTTTTTTCGAAAGGATTTGCCTGTAGGGAGTCTGCCCGAGGCCCACATAAATCCAGAAATTTCTGGGGTTTGGCTTAGAAGACCTGGAGTGGCCTGGAAGGCAGGGTGGTTTCAGCTCCACGTGGTGCCTGCAGGAGTCATTGTGGCTGCCAGTCCATTTTTCCCACTCAGAGAGTCGGGGCGCCTACTAAATAATTGAAGTATTAGTAACAGTTTCTTTCCCCTTCTGCAGGCGCTCCCAGAGGTCTGCCGTTTTCTCTGCAGGAACAGTTGGCATTAAATACGCTGGGTGTCAGTGCAGCAGTGAGGTGGTTAATTTTGACTGAATATTATGCTATATAACCACTTGGCATTTAACTTGAAAAATGGCTTTCTGCTTCACCTGTCAGCATACCCAGTTCTCATCAAATAAGTGAGTGAGAAAAATTTTTAAATTTCAATTTCCTGATGCTATTAGACACTACTTCTTCCATACTTAAACAGTTTAGCAGTGCATGTGCAGGTTTGGTATTCAGACCATGCCGCAGACTACATGCCATTACAATAGCTTTTTTGTTTAAAGGGTAAAGAGATGCATGGATCTTTATCTTGAGGTTAGGAAAATGTATTGCAGGAACACAGCCAATCAGGTTCTGAATAACTTTGAAACATGGTACCGTCACCCCAGTGTAGTACAAGGAATTCCAACGCCTACTGGAGAGGATTTGAGACTGTCAGAAGGAAGTCTTAGAAATGAAGTCAATGTGCAGAGTAATCCTGCATGGTACTTCAGGGGGAAATTGATCACTCATGTTAGCATTAATCTATTTTTACTGTTTCTTTTGTCAATTATAATTTGGTAAACCGTGCCAGAGACTCTCATTCATGAACTCTCTATGTTTAAGATTAAAACCCCAGGCTCATCCACTTATGTGAGTTAGAGATCTTCCATTATTCAGAGTTCAAACATCTTGATTAGCGTCACCTTATTTTGTTTATACATCCCTAAAATAAAAAGCAAGAGAAGTGAAGATGACAATACTTGATTTCTATGTCTCAGAACCACTTTTAAGAAACTCCTCGATTTTCTGGTAGATATGCCTTGAATGGGATGGGGGTGTGCCATCTGGTTTGAGCAGGGACAGCAAACTATGGCCTGTGGGCCAAACCCAGCCCCAGGCCAGTCTGACTTGTTTCTGTAAATACAGTATTATTGGAACACAGCCACACCTATTCCTTTACACATTGTCTCTGGCTGCTTTCTGTCCACAGAATTGAGGAGTTGCAACAGAAACCCACAAAACCTAAAATATTTACTATTTGGCCCTTTATGAAAAAAATTTTCCACCCCACCAACTTAGAATCTCAAATTTTCATTCTCTTCCCTCTTTGTTCCTAGGACTAATTTTTCCATATCTTTAGTGGAGATGTTTCTGGAAAGAACAAATGGCTCAAGAAGTTATGCGCTTGTAAACAGGTTTTATTTCTTTACTTAGGCCAGGTGGGGGGATGTGAAATTATCCCTATTTTACAGATGAGAAAATTGAGGCTTAGAGTGCTTAAGTGACCTGTTGAAGGCCATACAGCAAGTTAATGACAGATCTGGGACTAGAAACACAAACTCCATTTGCACAGGAGCTGTGGAGATTCAATAAGTTAGTAAATGTGAGTTGAAAAAATGCTCCAGCATACAGTAAATCCTCAATCCTTGTTAAATATTATTACTTCCCTTATTTTTATCATTCCATGACCCTCACCTTGTGCCCCAGGTGGCCAGGAAGAAGGGATGCCTGCTGCTGTTGGCCTGTTCCAGTGACACAGAGACCGAGGCCACCAGCCCGAGTCAGCTTATTTGTCTCCTTCAAAAACATGAACCACATTTCCCTGTAATAGTCTCCATATTTTGGCCAAGCAGCTTCAGATGTCTGGCCAGTAGGAAACCGGAGTCCTTCCTACACAATTTCAGCCCTAAGAATCTGTGACTCTCTCTCCCTTGAGGCCCACACAGCAAGAGGGAGGGATGGGTAGAAATCAATAAATGGATTGCACACCTTCGGGGCTCTGCCATTTGTCATCTCTGACCTACACAGACGTCCGGGGCTTACACAAACCTGTGTACGTGTGTTTCCATGGTCTCCCTCACCCTCCACTTTGACCCCTCCAAATACTGTTTCAAGTTCCGAGGGGCTGGGTTGTGGAGAGATAGAGAGAAAGAGAGAGGCAGGGAGGGAGGGAGTTAGCAGAATGCAGAGAGAGAGAAATCGGGAGAGAGAAAGTCCAAAATTGCTGGCTCCCGCTGGCTGGTATAGGCTACCAGATGCCAACATCATCCTCGCCCGTCTGAGATCAGCCAGGTCACTGGTACTCTTCATTGGCTGCCAGGTTAGGCAGGCTGCTGCCCTCAGAGAGAAAACAGCCCTCAAATGCAGCCCCATTTTCCTTCTCTGAGGACCAGTAAGATGGAAGGGGAGTGAATTAACCGAGACATTCAACATAAGGTCTTCAGGGTGAAGTGCAAACTCAACAGAATGTCCTTGAAGGCCATTCATTCATCCATTCACAACATATCCCATAAGTGCCCACCGTATGCCGGGCACTGTGCTGGGGGGAGACCGACAGGGAACTGACAGCTCCTGATTCGACACCACCATATATGGCTCCAGCCCAAGCTGTAGTTTAATGTGGGAGATGAGTTACGAGGATGTCAGAAGAGTAAACGGGAGATGGAGCAGGAGGCCAGATATTAACATTTGAAGGAGGCCGCTGGAATCCTTACGGCTGGAGGGGCGATGGGAAGAGGTGACTGGGGTCTGGGGCTGCTTCCACAAGTGGGGACCATAAAGGAAGCGGCTGACTGGGGGGTGAGGAGCTGCAGAGGTGATGCGGCCGTTGGCAGATACGCCACCCCTCAACAAACCCGTGGCTCTTAGGGATCCCTGCACGTGGTCATTGAGGCTTGTTCTCTGAAGCCCCTTCCTGCCAAGAGGCAAACTGGAGAGTCTTAGGACAGCAGGACAGTGAGTATGTGAGGGGACAGGGAAGTCCAGCTAGAGAGAATGTCCTCTGTGGCCTGGCTGGGGACTTTCAAGATGACGCCTGGTTTCCCAAGTGCGAAGAAAGCAAGGAGTCAGGAGGGTGGGCTTTCCTTCCAGGCCTGGGTCTCTGGGCCAGACTGGGCCTCAGTCTCCTCACCTGTGATGTGGGACAGCTGGGGGAGCTTCAAAGTGTTACCCTTGGATGTCATCATAGGGCCCGGGTTTAAAGATCACCACTTAGAAGATGGAACTTCAGGGAAAAGAAATTGCCCAAGTTGGCTCAGAAGGGTCACATACGGGGCCTGAAAGGGCCTCCCCAGCAGCTGGCGCTTGGAGACTCTGGAACCGAGGGCCTGCCCCCGGGACGCGCGGTGTAGGCGTGAGCGAATGATGCGGTGGTGAGGTGGAAAGCATACGGGCAGGGCAGTCACGAAGCACTGCTGCTGCAGAAGCAACATGACAACTCAACATACCGAGCCCCACCGTCACAAGGCTGCGGGCACCGGGGGCCTCCCCTCGAAGAAATTTCCATCAGCGACTTCCCACCAGCCTGGGTGTGGACGTGCTGTGTTTCCCCCCAGGCCCTCACCCCCACCCACCCGTGGAGAGTGACTTGGGGCTGATTTGTGAACGAGCCTCAAGGTCCGCCCGTGTCACCGCCCCGTGATTTATCGCTGATGCCACACCTCGCTCTTTCTGTTGTGCGCTAATGTCCTGTCCTTCATATCTTTCTTTAATCATGAGAGAGTAATTGCAGATATTTAAACACTCGAGTTTCCTGCAGGAATTTCTATACTGGGTTTTATAGGCCTTTTATAACAGAACAAATCACGGTTTGGATGAAATTCTGGGAATTCTCTTGCAGGATAATCACGCTCAGATTGCTTCCCCACTGCTCGCTTAATGTGGCTGTCCAAGTTTGGGATTTACTGGGGAGCCAATTTGTTTTAAGAAATTAACAAAACCAATACCTAAGTACCACACTGAACATAAAGTTTTTATTCATTTTTGTGAAAGGGAGAAAAAGAGATACCCAACATTCTACTACGCACAAAACAGCTCTTAAAAATCATTTTTATGAAATTGAGTCTCTCTCCCCAAATGGTTCCCTCATGCTAAGCGGGATGTAGCATGGCCTGGCAGTAATCGCTCCCTCGTATTTGTCTGTTAACCGGCTCGAACTTTGCAGGCTTTGCCTGACCCAGAGGTCTCATTGCACCATCTTCATACATTTTTATTTTATTTATCTATGCTCTTACGGAAATGCAGGGACCCACACTGATGAGAGAGAATTCTTGGATGGGGAAAGCCGCACAAGGACTATGTGAATTTAGACACACAAAAAGGAATCTGTATCCTTCACACCCTACATCCCACACATACACTAACAATAATTTTTTTTTCAAAATGTGGCCTAGAAATGAAAAAAGAGGAGGAAGGTTGTGCTTTCACGGAGTTGGATGTATGACAACAGCTTGTCTCCCCCTTCCCTGCTCTTTCCTCATGAGCGCAGGTTCTGCTCTGTGCTGGACACAACTCTTTCTGCACCATCACAGCTACTTGGGAAACGAACCTTACACAAAGCATCTCCTTTCTGTCTGCCTGGGGATGCAAAGCCAGTGGAGGGATTTCTCCAGGGAATTCCCTTTCGGTGCGTGAGGCTCATGGGGGTGCCATCTTTGTACCCAGGAAGGCGAGTGTCCCTGTTGGACGTTGACTGACTGTGCACCCCGGCCCCGGCCGGGTGTGAGTGGACTGAGGGCCACAGAGAGGAGTCCGGGATCCCATTCCACCAAGGCTTCGGGGCTCTGAAGTGCCCTCTTCTCTGATTGCAGGGTAAGGAGCCACTGTAGGATGCACTGACAAGGAAGAGACAACAGGAAAATCGCCACCAGGAGCTCATCCCCTTTGGGCAGCTCTCCCAGCCCAGTCCTAGGCAGATGCACCTGGAGGGGGCTGTGAGCTGTGGGAGGAGCTCGCAGCCTGTGGTCCTTGTGGGTGGGCATCTGTGCAGAGAAGGGACAGAAAGAAAGAAGTCAACATATTCTGCAAACAGTGCTCAGTGCATCCGCTGTGAGGGTGCCGCGCTGGGCCCTTGGAAGGGACAACTAGTGAGACACGACTGCCCTGCGCTGGGCCCTGATACTTTGTGTTCTCCCAAGACCCACATGGGTTGACTTGCTCTCTCGAGACAAGGATGCTCCCTGAGATTGGTGTCACCACCCAACCCAGCCTCCTGGATGTGCAAGACAGAGGGCGCCAGGGACAGAGTCGCCACGTGTCTGACATGTTCCAGCCCCAGGCAAGGCCATTTCCCAGGCAGTGTGTTCCCCCAACCTTGCCCCTTGGCATCTAGTCTGTGCACACGCCCCACGGCACCCTCTGCTGCCCAGGACTGCTTGCAATGCTGATCAGCCAGGCCCAAGGGTCCCACCTCAGGGTCCCACCCCCGTGCAGATCTGGGCCACTCACAAGAGGATGCTCTTGAAGCCTGTGTGGGCCCTTCAGATCTTAGCCCTGCTCCTGCATATCCCAAACTGTGGTCTGCTTCCGTACCCCTTACTACGCAGCTGGTCCCTGCTAGACCTGGTCCCCAGGGTCTGGCACCTGGAGAGTCGTTCTCAGCCCCGAGGTCTGGGTTAGAGCTTCTGCTCTGGTATGACACAGCCCGATCTGAATGAGCTTTGCCTTCTGGAGCCTCAGTGACACCGTGACTCTGGATCTGCCCTGGCCTGTGGGCCAGGACTTCCCCAGCTGGTCCAGGTCCACTGCTAGAACCTGCTGGTTACCTGGTAGCCTTCTTTGGAGTTCTGGCCTAGAACCTAGAACGCTGCAGGCCTTGAGATGTTCACGCGGTGGAGAGATGTGAGGCCGGGCAGTGGTTTGCCCCATTGGATACACGGCCAGCTCCAGCCTGTACCTCAGTATGGCTGTTTCTCCCTCACGCCCACCACCTCGGTGCCCCCTGCTGGCCCGTTTGCACACTTCATGTGGCTTTGAGCTACATTGACCTCATTTCGCAGGCCTGCAGGTTCCTATCAGAGCACAAGGCTGCCCCTCTCCAGGGAAAAACTCTCACGGGGTGCTGGCCCTGGCTCCCTGTGAAGTCTTTCCAGTCTCTCAACAAGGATGAATTGAGCACCTACTGTGTACCTTTGTGAGGCTAAGAGCTGGGATACAGCAGACAAGACAAGGTCCCTGCTCCCTTGGATCATACAGCTCAGTAAGGGTGACAGAAATACGCAAATAAAGATAATTTTAGATAGTGAGAAGGGCCAAGAATGAAATAAAACAGGTGACAGGGACCGGATGTGGGGGTATAGACGTCAACATTAGATGTCATAGTCAGAAAGAGTCTCTCTGAGGATGTGACACTTAAAAAGTGACAACTAAGTGATGGGACATGTGGGAGGGCACTTCAGACAGAGGAAACAGCAAGGGCAAATGCCGGGAGGTGGTCTGAGTGTGGCCAGCACGTCATCTGGACACAGAGGACCAGGGGAAGAGGCTCAGAGGCGGGGTCTAAGAGGGGCAGGGGCCAGGTCACAGGCCACCGCGAGGAGTCTGGATTCAGTTTGATGTGCGAGGAGATGCCCTGGGGGGGCCACATTGTCATGACCTGCTCTTGGCTGAAGTGAACGCTGTCACAAGGTGGACACACACATCTGGCCCATGCCTGTGCCAACAGGGATCTGGGAGTGGTGTTTTCTCGAAAGAGTAAGCTTTTACTTAACAGGTTTTATTTACCACAGCCGAGTTCTCTCTTGCTCACACAACCCTGTTTAAGAGAATTTTAAATTATCAGCTTTTATTTATCACGAGGCAGTCTTCCTGGCAGGGGCCCTTCCCTGTTCTCCACCCCAGCCAGAACGAGCGGGCAAGAGAAACCACGAGCTCCACCCAAGACACAGCCGTCTCTGCAGGCCTGACCCAGGTCTCAGCGGGAGACACAGCCTGACCCCCGACTTCCCTGGCCGACGGCCACATGGTCTTCCTCCCTCCCCTCTCCTCGCTGCAGACAGCGGGGCAGGAGACAGTCACCTTTTCGGATGTGGTTTGCCAAAGCAGAGTCTGAATTAAATCTCTCCAGTGAGATCCCAGCAGGTGCCCCGGTCCAGCGAGCTCGCAGGGGCTGCACAGGAAATGTTGCGGGCTCCTGCGCTCTCACTAATTCCATTGTGTGGCTTTCAGTGTCACTCTATTTAAATCCCTGTCAGAAAGCCCTTAAGGACAGCCAGTTTTATTTACTGTCAATATAACCACTCCTGGTTAATACCGGCCTAAACACCATCGGGGGAGGAAGCCCCGTGTCTCCGAACTGGACGTCCACCGGCAGAGGACAAAGAAGGCTCCCGCTCTCCTTGGCATGTGTGCATATTAAAAAATTTATTGAGCCCATTTTATTATCCTTCGACTAATGGGAGGATTTTAAGACCTTTCTAAGTATAGTAGTAGTAAATCCTGGTTCGTATTTCACCCAAATATACAAAATAAAAATACCTTTGGACTGAGAGAGAACCACCTGGCCCATACCTTCGGTTTTGGTAGCTCGGTTCCCAACAGCATCAATAACAAAAAACCCTGCATTGTAGCAATCAGCCCTCTAATGAGCCTCTAACTCGGTTTCTACCTTATCCCAAAGGTATAGGGAATAGCGCTGCTTTTTTTAAAATATCAAGAAAACATCATTTGCTCTAAAATGTCCCTAAAAGCAGGTCTAAATTGCCAATAAAGGCTAGGTAATCGTATCAGCATGGATCAGAAAGGATTTCTCAGGCCCCATGAAAGACTTTGCAGGGTGAAGAAGTGGAAGGCTGCCACGTACCCCAGTCAGGCGGGCAGGGGAAGCGACAGATTTCCAACACAATGCAATTTCCCTTTTAAAGCCATATGCTTTTTTCGCCCCCTCATTTTGTTCTAATTTCTTAAACTTAATTTATTCTGAGAAGTTGTCTGTAAACTCAGGTTAAATCAGAGAAACTTTCTACTGTGTAGTTTCAAGAAGCAGACCTCTCTTGGTGCCCCTTCGTGGGCCCCTGGTGCTGAATTACTTAATGATTTCTCTCCCCATCCAGGTTAATGACACACAGACTGAAAAGGCAAAATGCTTGGATGGCTTGTCTTCTTAACAACATCACCAGCCTTGCCCTCCACCTTAGAGTTCTGTAATCACTTGACTAGCAAACACATATACAGTATAAATATTTAAGAAAAAGTAAATTCCATTAAGCCGCTGTGTGATAGATGCAGTGGTAGGTACTTATCTTTGAAATATTAAACTCTAGACATTTATATCCATACAAAAAAGAGTTTCCTGCCATTTGATGAGAATTATGTGCCTGGCACTAATAAAATATTAAACTCCAATTTAAAAGATAAGTATCTTATCCACTTTTTTCATAATAAAACACTTTACAGTGCTCAGGAAAGCCAATATGCACCAGAATTTCCATACAATACTGTATTTACAAACTTTCATAAAAGTTTTGTGTCTGCATTTATCAGTGGCGGGTTTTACACTAGCATCCTGATTATTCCCCCTAATAACATGGTGCATTTCAATAATGCATGACGGAAGGTGTACAAACAGCCTTTGTTTTTGTGTGTGGTGATTCCCTATTTTTGGTTAGTGGCTCTCAGTGTCAGTTAATTAAATGGAGGTGGTCACTAAGATCTCATTATCGTTTTCGCTCCCCATTATATAAATTAATGTCAAACTGATGCAACGTTTCATGTTTAAAATAACAGATACAAGTGTTAAAAATTATAGCCTGCAGTTTTCCTGTTTGACAATGCCTTCTTTTCAGCTGCAAATATCAGTTGCCAACCCTTGCCAAGAATATTGTGGAGAGGGCAATGAGTAATAAGTGTTAGTTATCAAATTTAGTGTCTTTTGAAATTTGCCTAGTGTTGCCAGGGTGGGGGCGGGGAGCCAGTCAATGTGTCCATGTGAATTTACGGTGGCTCCCTTTCCAGAGCCCTGTGGGATAAGGAAGGGAACGAGCAGTCGGCGTTTCCTCAACAAGAGCTGCCTCCGAGCCCAGTGGACGAGTCCTGGCAGAGGCCGGGAGGGTCAACCTTGGGTGGTGTCCCAGGTGTCTCCGCGGGTAGGAATGTTCCAGAGACTGGAACAGCTAGAACTTTATGATGTTCCTGAAGGGTAAGACATTTCCAAGTGGCCTCACCTAATTTGACCTAGACTTCATAAGCCACAGTCTTTTGATTCTAACTTAAATCTCACCTTTGGCTTAGAGGTTGCTGAGCCGGTCTTGGCCGTGGATGGAATGTTCCTGACACCCCAAGACCATTTTGTCTCCAACAGCAGAAGTCATGTGTGGAAATCTCCTGGTCTCCGTCGAGATTGGCTCTGACAAAAGGATTTCTATTAACAGCCGCTCCTTTTCCCTCTTTGTTTTGATAGATGTCAAAAGACAGCTCTGCCTTAAGAAATGTAATTACTCAAGAGGATGATTGGAGGTAAAAAGCTGGAGAGGTAAATAGCGTGATGTTTTAAATAAGCAAAAATCACCGCAGGGGCAAAACCCCTCTCCCTTCACCCGCTGATTTGGGACTGAGAAGGGAAATGTACTTCCCAAGACTGTCACTTGGCTTGTGAGCAAGCCAATAATTTTAGCTTGGGCGATGCGTGTAGCGTAGGACTAGCTAAAAGGTTCTAATATCCACGATGTTTGCAGGTCCCAGAGTGACACTGGACACCCTGAAGCTGTGATCCGCCAGAAGAGACCTTTGTTTCTTGTGCACCTGAGGTCTCCGGCAGGAAGTCTCACCCGTCAGAGGAGGCGGTGGGAATGCCCGGCCCTCTGCAGCCCAGCAGATGCTAGGCCATTGGTGGCCAAGTGATGTCCTGTGAACATCACCAGTCAGTGCCTCAGAGGAAAGCACTGCCCAATTATAGCAGAGAGAGCAGAGGTGGCTATCCGCAGAGATTTTAAGATAATAAACATCTTGTAGCCAAAAGGACAACAGATTTGCAAGTCTTCTTCCCATTGGGTGTGTGTCCCAACAAAGAAGACAAAAACATGTTTTATTTTGTTCTGAGAATATTAGTGCAAATGGTCATTTTTGCGGATGTGAGGGGCCGTTGGTAACAGTGAAGAGTGACTGTGCACTGTTTGGCGGCGGACGTCAGCTACTTCTTGAACAGAGCACTCTCCCTCCCTGCCGGGAGATGAGCAGCGGTAGAGGTCCCTGTTTCTGTAAATTACTGTGGAAACAATGGGCTGCAATCATCATCACATTTGAAAAGCATCCACTAATTACACTCAGGATAAACTGCACTTAATACCTATGAGATCTATTATGAACAAATCAGTGTGATGTCCTCGCATGCACTGATCCCTTTATCTTCCAATATTTGGAAGAAATAATTGCTCTGTAAAGAGTTCCTTAAAAGCCCGGCCCGCTGGGCTTCTCCCCAGCGGCTGTTGCACAGGTTGTAGTCTGGGGAGATGGCACGGCTTAGACCCCTTTATTTTGGGGGGTGCAGCCCAACAGAGTTCTGCCTCAGCCACTCACCAGCTGTGTGATCTCAGGTGAGTTTCCTAACCTCTCTGAGCCACTCTTTCCATCTCTGTACAATAAGGAAGAGCATAAGACTTATGCTGTAGGGTTACTATGAGAATTAAATGTGTCAGTACATTTAAAAGCATTTAAATTGTTGTTCTGGTGTGTGATTTAGAGGTTCTGGAAGGCTTGGTCCTGGAAAGTTTCCCCAAACAGCGTCTCACAGGGAGTGACACTGTTGGGCTAAGGCAGTGTTGCCCAGGGGTGGTGGTGGTGGTCCAGGTCTGGTCAGACCTTCCACGGCAGAGGTCGGCGCCCTCTGGGCTCATGTGGCATCCTCTAGAGGACTCTGCGAGTTTTCGGTTCAGCCTGCGTCTTGGGGAAGGAGGCCTGGATTCTGGTCTAGCTGCTTCACACCTGTGATCCGTGAAGCTGGAATCAGAGCGCTGCTTTCCTAGCCTAACCAGGAGACTCAGATGAAGCAAATTTCATCTCAAGGGTTTTGAAAGGTAAACTGCATGGAAAATGAGACACTGATAACAAGGACACTGTATTATTAAATACATGGCCTTAATGCATTTACCGTTTAGTGCCCACTCTGTCCCCTCCTCTCCAGCCGCTGCCTCTGCCTTAGATGAGGCTCTGTCCGGGCTCCCAGCTGACTCCTCCCCTGCCTCTCAGCCCACAGCCAGAACAATCTTCCTAACAGAACGGACCGTGTAGCACCTTGGGTGGAACTCTTGCTTCCTCATTGCCCAGTTCAAGCTCCTTCGCACGACATCTGTCTCCAGCCCTGACTGTCTTTCCAGCCTTTCTCCTCATTCTCCAGACAGATGGGACCTTTCGTGGTTCTGGAAATGCCACATCTCCCTCTGCTCCTGTTTTTGCAGGGCATTGAGTAGTTACAGGCCAGGATTCTAGAGCTAGACTCCTCGGGTTCAAATCTCTGCCCGTCATTGAGAAGCTGGGTGAACTTGGACAAATTACTTAACTTCTCTGAGGATTAATTTTCCTGCCAATATCTCATAGGTTGTAATGAGGATTAATTAGTTAAAAAATGTTAGGGGCCTTGGGTAACTTTTTCTTGTGAGATGTGTCTTAAGAAAGCGTGACTCCTGATACAGATGTGAACGCTAGTCTTCTGAGATGGGAGAGGCCTCTTGCTCTTTTCCAGCTATGGACCTTCGAAGGTGTAGATTTAAGCTCCCTTCCCAGGAAGGCTCTTCAGTTCTCCGTCCTATGCCGGTCTCTCCCCGCTGCCCCCCACATGCTTTACCTCTGCATTATTCACTACTTGGTCTCCCAAGAGGTGATCCTAGTAGGACCCTAAAAAGGCAGAGATGCCCAAAGGCAAATGAGCACTTGTAATTTTCCAAACCAGGGCTTTGAAATCACTGATCCGCCATCAATTGTTTTTATCCAGATGACCTGGTGTGTGATTGTAGAGTCGCCGGGAGGACTGCTGTGGTCTCGCTCTAGTGCTCTTTTTGTCTGGAAGAAATGGGAAGCAGAGACAAGGAGTATGGTTCTTTGCAGTGTGACTCTTAATTAGGACAAGTTGCCTAGAAGAAGAAAATGAAGAAGAGGATGACAAAGAAGGTGGAGGAGAAGAGGAAGGAGGAGAAAGAAAAGGAAGGGAGGGAAGGAGCAGGGGAGAGAGAGAGAAAGAAAGAAAGAGAAAAAGAAAATAAAGAAAGAAAGTTAGTTGAGACCCTGTCTGACTCCCCTGGACCCAGCTCACTTTCTCTCACTTCACCGGAAGGTGATCTCATGGAAGATATGGTGCCTCAGACCTGGACTGTCTGTTCTGTGTGACAAGGACAGGGTGGGTGGCTTCTGTCTGCAATTGAAGGTAAAATTAACGCATATGCTTCTTCAGTATTTTCACAGTATAAGAGTTGCAGCCAAATGTGAGTGTTTCCACACACTTCCTTCTTGAGAAGACAGATTTGCATATGCATTAAGGCCATTTTATCAGAAGGCACACACAGAGGAATGACACATCTCATTGACAGCGCCCGGGTGACGGATAACTCCGCACAAAACATACATCTGAGAGGAAACTAAGAGGAGGAATAGAATTAAGGGCCGGTGTGTGAGCAGCACGGTGTTTTGTGAGAGGAGCCGCAGATTGGGCTGTCTGACTCACTTCCTGGCTCTGGCTCTGCGGGAGCCCGTGAGCCAGGTGGGGACAGGTGCTCCCGGATCTACCTGTGCTCCCAGGTGGGGCTGCTGCTGCGCGCCGGCTCCTTTCATGTCATGTTGCCACATGGCTGAGGCACAGTGAGCCCCACCTGCCCTGTGGTGACCCCGTCCGGGTCCTGATCACTTCCCCATCTCACCTCCTCCCTGTCACTTTGCTCAGGTGTTCTGGCCACTTGGATGGGGCCTCTGAACATGAGGGTCCCACTGCCCCCAATGCTCCTCCTGCAGACTGTCACACGGCTGTCCGGAGGAGAATTGACTGGGAAGCTCATGCCACATAAGCTTCAGGGCCCTCCGCTCTTGGGCCCTGTGAGTGGTGGGAGGTGGAGGGCTCAGGTGGGGAGGGGAGGCCGGCTTGCAGTCAGGAAGCACTGCCCGTGAACACTTAAAAAGCTCTTGGAAGAGCCCAAATCTCCAAGTTCCCAGTAATTTAGTGTGATTTCTTTCATCGTTCCCAATAAATATTCACTTTCATTGAATATTTTTCTTAAAGAGGGTCCCCCCCAATTGTAAAAGCCTCAGAATTGACAAATCATAGGTCTGCTTTGTGCAGCCTCCCTTCTCTTAATTCAGTTCTCAGTGCACATTTCACCTTCTCGAGAGGCCTCGCTCCCAACCCCCAGTTACTCTACACTGGAGTGGAGTAGAACTTAACTACTCTCAAAAAATTGCCCAGTTCATGCATTCATTCACTCTTTCATTCATGTTCTGTTTGTCTGTTCAGCATCTCGACCGTCCGTGAGCACAGGGCCCCGGTCTGCTCACTCATCCTCATGTCCCTACGTCTGTGGATGAATGAGTGGCTGCCCAGTCTGCCCGTGACTTTCTCCACCCTCTGGGTATGCCATTTACTTCTCTGGAATCACAAGCTTCCTAATGAATGAAGGGGTTGGCTGGGTGTACTAAATTTTCCACCCATGCCTGTTACTCCCAGGAACCGTGCTGGGTTCCAGGTCCAGCAAAGAACAAGACAAGTGCAGTCCCTGCCTATTTTATAGAGAGGGCAGTTTGTAGAAGACACAGACATTGACGGGAAAATCACACAAGTATGTAATGAGAGTTGTGATGGGTGACTGAAGGCTCATGTGAGACAGCGACACCAGCGGTGGCTCTGCTGAGGGACAGCGAAATGGCTGCCGAGGCCCCGTCCACATCTTGCGTGTGTGCCTGATCCTGTTGACCACTGACCGACAGGAGGCTGGGTCCTGCCTCAGTGCCTTGAGAGTGGGCACACTCAGAGGGGGCACCACGCCCTTTGGCCTCCCCGAGGACCTCAGCTTCTCTCTTCCTGGGGAAGAAGGGATTTCCTGTCATTCCCTCACCTTCCCCCACCACACCTGTCTCCAAGATCAAGGGTCCCTGGAGCCCCCTAGTCAGACAGCTGTGTTACCACTTGAAGCACCATCTTGTCTCATCTGCCAGCTGAGTGGTTACCTTCAGTGATCATGGGGTATGGGGGCGTGAAGGAAAGTGGTGACCTGTTGCCCAAGGCGGAGTTGATTGTACCAACCCCGATCGGGTCTTCCCACGCTAATCGTTTGGGAAATTCAACCTGAAAAATTAAACACGGGCAAAACCCACGCCTTCCTCTTTTATTAAGTGTATATATAATAAATGTAGATAACAAATGTGTATTTGTTTTTTCAAAAGGACTGGGTAAGCCGTGCTGGCAGTCTTCCCTTTTATGAGTCTGTGGACCTGGCTTTCTTCGGAAAGCTCATGCATAGATTTGCCTCTTTTACTCCTCCAGAGCCACTGGTGATCTGAAGAGTGGCAGCTCAGCCACCTAGGTCTGTCCCACGTGCTCAGGAAGGCAGTCGCTGGAAGCTGATGTCCACGATAGACACTCAGCCAACCCTTGCTGGATGTTGAAATGCTGCGGAAGGCCTGCCCACATGTGTACTGTCCCTGGGTTCCCCTCTGTGGGAGCAAACAATGTAATTTGGGGTGGGACGCGCCCGAGCCAATTATATACAGTTGACCAATTGATCCTATATTTAATCATACCAATATACATCACCAATGCACATGATCAACAACTTGCTAACCCTCTAGCTGTTTTTTACAATGGAGATGCAGCCAGAGTCAGAGGCGTAGATCCAGGTACACATGACTGTTGTAAGCCCTGTTCCCATCCTGTTCTTCCAGCCAGCACTCAGCTGAAGCATGTGGCTAATGGTGGGAGGACAAGAGCCACCGCAGATCACCAAGGATTATTCGTGAGAGGGTCAAAAAGTAGAATGCAATTAACCCTATTGTCGGTGGTTAAGATTCTTGCAGTGACGGGATCCGAAGTGCAAGGTATCGGAACTATTTGTTGTTAAATTCCCAACCCAGAACTCTATTATTTTGCTAAGATATTGCAGCAAACTCAAAATTTTTTCTTTCAAGTGTCTCCCTGGGTGCTAAGTCTATCATCTTTGCAATATATTATTTTTTTTCTGTTGGAGACATGGACGGTGGCCCACGTCCTTACTCTCTCTCTACCTGGAAGCTTCTCTATGTCTTTAGGAGAGAATTTGTAATTGCTGGAATATTCTTGGCCATCCTTCATTTGGAATTTATGTGGTAATTTCAGCAAAACCGAGACCTTGTACAGCAGTTTTCATCTTTTTCAAGGCTGCCTCTATTTCTTGAGATGCTGGAGGGTTTCCAATTATTCCTTCTGGTCTCTTTGGATGTGAATTGTAACAGATCAGCTGAGAGGCACAGTTCAACATTGTTAAGCTTATCAATATAAATATAATGTTAAACCCCTTTTAGATAATTGGAGCTATGTGTGAAAATGTGACCAATTTGTGCATAAATTGGTCCTACACTTCTTCCTGGCAAAGACAGAGAGAGAGGGAAAGAGAGACCAACCATATGTGAGGCTGGTTCGCTTCTTCTCGAGGACTTTTCTACACCTTGAATCCGCGGTGTGGTTTTGTGGCTGCTGACAGTTGAAAACCTGCATAGGTTATATAAAACCATAAGGTCTTTTGCCCTTTTGAACCGAATTCTTCCATCCTAGAGGCTATAAAATGAATAGCAACAAGGAGCTCATACATCGCACCAATGGGGAAGTTGCAGACAGTCTCGAGAATTAAACGTCTCTGCTTGGACAGCGACCAAATTCAAACAACCAAATGGAGAGACTGACGCCCATGGAGAGGGGGAAGAGAGGG
The DNA here is from genome assembly GCA_031878705.1 of Tapirus indicus. NCBI lineage: Eukaryota > Metazoa > Chordata > Mammalia > Perissodactyla > Tapiridae > Tapirus > Tapirus indicus. Next base: position 2,585,476 of record CM062926.1, read on the forward strand.
TGCTGAGGGAAATCCTGGAACTGACTCCTCCTGCTTGGAAACCTTGCTGTCACTTCGGGATCCTGGAAAGCTTGTATTCTCTTTGCTCTGCGAGTGTGGGGGGGGGGGGAGGGGACGAGGCTGCCCCTCCAGCCGTGGGTCCTCGAGAGCCGGTTAGGACGCACGAGATGATTATTAGAAAACTGCCCGCAGCATTTCACAGCTTAAGAAGAGTGTGATCAAAATCAGCCCTCTCCACAAGACTGGGCTAAGTGTTATTATTCAAACTCTACAAATAGAGAAATCGAGCTCTCAGAAGATCAAGACTGGAAACAAAGCAAGACAAAACAAAAACAGCTGCTGGAGGAGACGCAGAACTTCTGACGTCCGTTCCGTGGTTCGTAAATTTTTAACTGTGTTCCTTTACCTGCAATGAAACTGCGATGGGAGTGCAGTTCAGGAAGAAATCCCTGAGGCTCATGTGTTCTGTGGGGTCCTGTGGCAGGTTTCCAGCGGCCTGACCGAGGACGCGGCACCATGTCCCCGTGAGCTGACTGGTCAGGGTGTCCCTGGGGCTGGAGGCGTCAGATGGGGGTGGGGCTCTACCCTCTGGTCTTCAGTGGTGTTCTGGGTCCCCTTTCAGGATGCAGTACAACAGACCCACTCGAGTACTACAGTGGTCTTGGGGAAATGCAGACAGGTGTCCAGAGTCTTCCCTGCAACTGTTCACAGACCCTGGAGAGGTCCACTCCACAGGGGCCACTGGCCAGAGCTGAGCCTTGCCTGGAAACAGATTTTTCATTCCCTCCACTCCAGCTCACTCAGAAAACACAGTGGCTACCTTCAAGCCCCACAGTTTGACCTCTGACTTTAGGGGTGCTCAGAGGGGGAGGACGTATAACAGTCTCCCCCAACCAAAAAGGGGCCCAGAAACCCTTTTCCCTAGGAAGAGTTGTTTTCTGGGAAAACCAAAGATGACTGTTTAAGCTTGTGGTTACAAGTCCAAATGGACCCTGAGATTTGGTGGTCACGGGCATTTCCTCAACTGCTCACCTTTCCCCTCCAGCCTGGGAGACCGGAAGCATCTAGAGAGGCATCTTGGACATCAAATGCTCTGTTAGAGCAGGAAGATGAGTGAAGCAGACATGAATCAGAAAACATATGGATCCATTTTGGTTTAAAAATTAATGGGAAAACACATTCTCATCAAACTCAAAACAATGAAAAATATTTTTTAAGCAGGCAAAAAATGCAAAATACAGCTGGGTTTGCCCAGCTCCACACACATGGCTTTACACTCCTGGTCTCCGTCCTTGGTTTTCAAAAATAGCAAGACGAGCTGAAGGATGTGTGGAATAAATCAGGGCAACACAAGTTGTGTGTCGGCTTCTAGAAGGATGGACCACCCAGGACAGGGTCCTGAGAAGACGCTGGTGATGGTTGCTGCTTTGCCACCAGCCCTCTGGGGGTGTGAACTGATGGCAGGTTCCGGGGATAGAAGAGGCACCCAGAAGGGAGCAGTGCAGAGGGCACAGATGCATCTGTGACAGGGACCTCAGGCTCATCCACTGACCGAGAGTCTCATAAAATGGAAAATTACAAACCAACCAAAGGGAGATTCATCTTCTGTCATCCATCAGGTGTGCCCTCACGCTAGGGGAAGCAGAGTTTATCAGGCACGATTCCCAGTCTCTTCTTCCCCTGTAAACTCCTCCTTTCTCCTTCCCACACTCCCCCGGCCACAGATCTGCGAAATCCTGGTCTCTGAGCTGCCTTCCAGGATGGCTCCTCTGAACCAAATCTGTTCCCTGGTGCCCCAGGCAGACCTGCTGAAGGACCAAGGATGAGGCAATCTGTGGATGGAAGTGACAGGCAAGGAGAGGGGACATCTGAAATGTCACCCTCAATGGGTATTCAGCCAGCCAGACAGGAGCCTCTAAATTGCCCACAGACTTCTTAGATTTGCTGATCGACAACCATTCCCGGTTTCCGTCCTCCTCAAATCCCGGAGCCACTTCCTCCTCTTGCCCTTCCTTCTCAGCCGATGATCTTGCCTCTTCCTTTAAGAACAAAACCAAAGCTGCCAGCTGAACCACACCTGAAGCCCTGTCACCACACCTGCCACTCAACTTGCATCAAACCCATCCTTTTGTCTTCCTCCCATGTCAGTGAAGAGAGGGGCTCCTCCCTCAAAGCTAATCCCTTCAGCTGTGTGCTGGGTCCCCTCCCTTTGCCTCCTCTGGGGCCCTGAGAATCTCCATCCTCTGCTCCATCTTAGACTGCTTTCTTCCTTGCGGGGTGTTTTCAGCTCCATCTCGGTGTTTAAATGCCCCATCTGGGAGTCAGATCGCCTGGCGTTGTAAACTTGGGATGGCCCCCAGCCTCCCTGTGCCTGTGTCCCCATCTGTGAAATGGAGGTAATAGTTCCCACCTAATGCCTTTGTTCTGAAGAGTAAAAACGTTAATATATATAAAGACACTTGCAGTAATGGCCAGCACATCATAAGCGTAAAATAAATGTGGGCTTTCCTGCTTCCTTTCCGCCAACACTTCAGTGTGCTCCAGTCTCCCGTATTGAGGAAGGGATTCTTTCTCAACCTCACATCCACCTCCAACTATTTTCCTCTACAAGTTCACTCTTGCTGCCTGATTTCTTTAGTGGGAGAGCTTGTGTACACCTGTTGTTTCTCCCTCCTAAATCCACAGTGGTCCAGCTCTCCCTGCTTCTCTTCACCTAAGCTGCTTGCGCCACGCACTTCCTGCCACTAAATCCAACCTTCCCTCATGTCACCTCACCTCTGGCTCCCTTGGCCTTGGTGACCTGTTTGCCCTCTTCCAAGACCAGTTCATCTGCTTTCATGCTCTACTCCAGGGCAGGTCCTCCTTAGTGCCTCTTCCTCTGCTGATTATGTATTTATGATGTCACCTCACCGTTCCCTGGCTGCTGACCCCCAGGTGCCCTCTCCAGCTCAGTCCTCTCTCCTGAGCCCCACTGGGCGAGGACCCTCAGATGCCTCACAGATATCCAACTCTGTCCCTCCCCAGTGTTCCCCAAACTGTTCTTCTCCAGGAGTCCCTATAGCCAGGGGGTGTATCACCAAGCACCATGTAATCCAAACCAGTGGCCTAGGGGTCATTCTTAAGCCCTTCCCTCCCTCACACCGATCGTCTTTCCTGAATACTATCGGATCCCTGGGCGTCTCCAGCTCCGCCACCCTTGCTCTAACTTGGACCAGTACTCTCAGGCAAGGGTGAGGCCCCAAACTCCTTAAGAGACCTTGACTTCCTTGTGTCTGATTCCAATGGGAGTCCGCCCTCTCTCCTTTTCTACCCTACGCTCAGCCACACAGGATGCAGTGGGCATTGTCATGTGTCAGTTGCCCAGCATCTGAACAGCTCACTTTGATTTGGGAAAATCCCCAGTGTGAATGTACACCCAAAGGGATGTGGAGATCCCCTTTCTGTGCTCACTGGCACCATACATAAGATCACATGACTTAAACTGACCAGTCAGGTGCCCAGTGACAGTGACATTGGTAACAATGTCCTTAGGAGCCTTTCCTGTGGCGTAAGCCTGACTGGGTTCTTGACAGTCCAGCTTCCTTTGGCTTCTGCCTGATTCCTCAGCCTTCCTGTCCTTTGCTAAGGTATCTAATATGCTTCCAATAAACTACTTTTCCCCTGAAGTTATCCAGAGTTGATGTCTAGTGTTTATAATCAAGAACTCTGATGGTTACACGGAATTGTAAACATACAAGGCATGTGGGGTGCCCTCCTCGTGTGCTTCGCTTAGCTTACTCTCCCTTATTCTTCAGACCTGGATTTAAAGATCCCTTCTTCATCTGAGCCTCACCCAACCTTCCTCACCTAGACCAGCGTAGATGCCTCTGTGGCGTTTTTGTCTATCGTGGCATTCGTCACTCTTACATGTGATTACTTGCTAACTTGTCTCCACCACTGGATGCGACACTTTCCAGCGCCTCCTCTGTCTTTCTCACTCTTGCTTTCCCAGGGCCCGGTACCCAGCATAGCATCTGTCACACAGCAGCTCTCGCTAAATGTTGGCTAAACAGGTGGATGCATCGCAGCCTCATTCTAGTGACTCAAGTTCTACTCTCTGAATCCTCCTTTAAATTCACAAGTCCTTGGAGGCCTTAAGCTCCTGACACTCCAGTGTGAATCGCTTGCCCAACTCATCTCCAAGCCCCACCCCTTGGACTTCTCTTTCTCTTTGTAGAAGCCCACACTATGGCCCTGCCCACAGACCTGGATCTTTTCCTGGGAAGAGCACATCTGTGATGTGTCACTTTGTGGTATTTGTGCATATGATACCACAGAGTCACTTGACCAAGAACCAGCTAGAGTGAAACATCCTGCCAGAGGCACTGGAGGAAGTGCCATGAAGGAATGGTAGAGGTGAGAAAGCAGAAAAGGAACAAATATGAGGAGGTGTCAATCTCCACACTAGAATGTCAGTTTCATGTGAACAGGGTCCCTTTTATTAAACCGTTACAACCCCAGGCCCAGAGCAATGCTTACGCCTGGTGAGTACTCAATATGCATTTGTTGATTGATTGACTGATTGAATGTATGTTACTTACAGTAAAGCAACATAAAATACATCCTCTTGATAATTCAAGGATGAGAGAGATTCAGAAAATATTCTAGAGAGTAAAGCACGTAAATGGCATGGGATTGTCCAGCACCCATTATCACTGGTTGAAGATGGGAAAAGTGCAATTGCCGTGATTTTATTTAGATAACACCAGAAATATTTAACAGAAGGACTTTCGTGATGTCACTTAAGCACTTGGTCTTCTAATTCCCTTGTCCTCAGAATATCTTAGTTAATTGTCTGTGAATTCTCCTGATTTGAGGTTGAAGTTTCAGAGGTATATTCCCTGGGGGAAGGAACGCAGTGCCATCCTTATCCACCTCTACCCATGGTTCTTCTTCACAAAAACACCTCTGCCATTCCTTCCAGTCCATTCCTTTTCCACTGTCTCCCCTGCTGCTCTACCCAACTCCTGTTGCTAGGCCCCGTTCCAGTCTGACTTCCTCTGAGAAATCTCTCTAGATTGTTCCATCCGGTCTTCTCCTGCCTTTCTCTGAACACCTACAGGACCCGATTCTATATTGACTACTTCTGCTCTGTGGTTATGTCATTTATGAGTTAAGTCCAACAAAGACAAAACTAAGTCTGAGACGAAATTAACCATCTGTTTATTCATAACTGTACAGCAAGGGAACCCATCTGCGTCACTTTTGCAGGCAAGGGTTCAAGGGCGTTAGAAAGGAGAGCACATTGAAGGGTAAAAAGGAAATACAGAGCCAGTCTCTGATTGGCAGATGCTCTATTAAGGTGGGGTTTTGGAAGCTGGGGAGACTTTCTAATTGGTCTTCAAGTACATTTGGCAATCCTTGGTTGGCTGCAGTCTGGAAACTTTTCAAGAGGGAGAGGATTGTTCCACCATTGGGGTGGAGAGATTTCCGTGCCCGGCCATTTCCTGGAACTGGTGGGGGCAGGGCTGCTGGCTGCCATGGTCGGCAGTCTCTCGAGTCTGATAGCGCAGCTTATGGGCTGCCACGAGGCAGAAATCATGTCTCACACGTTGCTCGTATGTGCCTCACTTCTTGGCATACAGCCAGCATTCAGCCCTACTTCCAGATTTAACGTGAAGACTTGTTGAATTGGCTTTGGGAGAGGAAAGGTACTGTATGGTTACATACTCACCTAGTATATTGTGTGTGTGTGTAAAGTCCCATGTCTGGAAAATGTGAAGGTTGATAAGAGAAGGGACATGAACTGATATGTACTGTACATCACTGCACTCAGTGTCCCCCGTCAGAAATCCATTATTGACTGTGTGTCTCCAGAGTCGAGCTGGTTTTGAGGTGTCTGGCCGACCACTGAGGCTTTGGGAAAGCAGCAGTCAGGAGACACGTGATGTCCTGCAGAGGACATTCCTGGAGGTGCCCACCCCAAGGTAGAACTGAGCTGCACTGGCAGCGTTTCTAAATGAGGCAGCCAATGTTCATCAGGATGGAGATGGCTGACAGACGCAGGAGCTGCCTGGCAGCTTTGGGGAACCAGAAATAATGCACAGAAAGGGAATATTGCCACGGGATGCCTAAGTGGATGAAAATGGAAACTTCACATTGGAATTATGGAACTTAATGTGCTACTGCTCCGTTGGAAACACTAGCATGAAACAGAATTCAGCGGGTAAAACACGCAGAGAATAGGACAACTTTCGGAAAAGCAGGTGCCCAACAAACATTTGTAGACTGATGGGCTGACCGAATATGTGTTCTGAAAGGTGAGCGCCAGATCACTGCCTCCCAGCAGCTCTGTGTCCCCTGTGCTGGCGCCATGATGGATTGGACCACATGCTGGGTATGGGGAGTGATGACAGCAGAGGGGTGACGAGGGAGGGATGGCATCTGGTGGGGAGGGGTATTTCCTGGACTTGGGTCACGTGACCCAGCTTGGTGAGACTGAGGAGCTGGGGGGTAAGAGAAAAGCCAACATCTAACTTAGCCAACCTGTTCTTCCCTGTAGTGATCAGGCACTTGGGGGAGGAAGGAGAGCATCTCGAAGGGTGGATGGCATTAAACTTGTCTGTCTCTGCAAAGAGAAACCATGTCCAGCACAAAATCTCTCCAGTTGCTGGCTGTGACTTTGCATCTCTCCCTTGAATTTTTTTCTCCTCAAAATTAAATGATAGAGTCATTGTGCGCTTGGACCTTCCATGGTATAAATGCAGTGGTCAGTCTTTTGATAAATAGACTTTGAAATGCTCTACATATGCCTACAACAAGCTTTTATCCATTTGGCTAATTTTATTCTTTGTAAGCCACAAAAGACAGGGGAAAATGGCCCTGTGATTAGATCTGGCTCTGAGAGTGGAAGAGGGAAGTGGAATTTGAGCCGCCCTGCAAAGCATGAGCAAAGCATCCTTTGTACAAAAGGTGGACTCAGAGCACCAGGGAATCTCGGGACTGGGAGGGACCTCCAAGGCCCTCCAGCCCTGTGACTCCCAGCACTAACCCTCCAGTCTGGGGCTCAGAACTGCCTGGGGAAGCTTTGCAGTATGCATGGGCTCTTGGACCAAATTTATCAGAGTCTCTGGACAAAGAGCCTGGGCATTTTTGTTTTTAAAAGCTCTCCCTGGGTTGGAGGTGGGTAAGGAGTAGTGTAATAAAGCAAGCTTGCTCTTACAACACCAGATTCAAATCTGGGCTCCACCGGTGTTCTGTGCCTCTGTTGCTTTTCTTACAAAAGGAGGGAAACTAGTCTATATCTCACAGGGTTGTTGTGACTAGTTGTGTAATCACCCAGATAGTGTTTGTAGAGCAGAGTCTAGCAATATATGTCGACCACGATGAGGTTCAGGGCGAGGAGGGAGGCTAAGTTACAAACCACTGATCCAACCTCGCTGCTCTCCCCTCCCAGCCCAGAAGTGCCTTCCTCAGTGTCCCTAAGGGCGTCACCCTCCCCTCTACTCCTGCGGACAGCGCGGACAGCCTGGCTGTTGGAGAATGTGTCCTGATCTGATCTTACATAGCTCTCCCTCTGGACACTGTTGCCAGCTGACACTGGTCCTTGCCCTCCTGACATCTGTTGTGCAGGTCCTGGGCTGCGCTGGGTTTGGCTCACTAGCCTGAGAGCAGAAGTTCAGGCAGCAGGTCCTCGGGGGCCACTGTGGAGGGCAGCTTGTCACAGCAAGCTCAGCAAGACCTCAGTGCAGAACTTCTGCAGTGTTCTCTGGTATAAACCTGCAGGAGCTCCCCCTGCTTTGGTGTCTTATTCAAGTTTCCCACCATGTCCTGGACACCCCTCAACCACGTTGTGCCCCATGAGTTGACGTGACTGAATACCTACTACAGGACGGAAACAAACTCCATCAGGCCGCAGCTCTTCACCAGCGTTTGCTGAGGAACCATGGCATGAAAACAAACGTGGAGATTTCATTAGATGAACCATTCCAGGATTTAACCAAATGTTCAATTTCTCAGGCTGATTGAGCCGGCAGTTCTAGTGTCCTTCCTGAGTGCGTGACACAGAGCTAGACACCAAGAGGGAGGCGACCACGACACAGCCGGGAGAGAGGGTAAAGCAGGGATGCCCGTGGTGTCGGTGCTGGGGAAGGGCTGAGAATGCAGTTCCTGCATGGATTGGGTGTGAATTGGTGAGATCTAATTAGGGCCAGCTTCATGGGTGTGTCACCTCTGCAGTCTCAGCAGGGCCCCACCCTTGGTTTATTGCCCTGCTGTCACCATCTTGAAATTCTTACTAATCTTTGAACAAAGAGTTCTGCGTTTTCATTTTGCACTGGACTCTGCCAGTCGTGTAACTGGTCCTGGATTGAACAGTAAATGCACATGGTCTACTGACGGGCAGTATCCTGTCTCTCTTCCTCTCCCTCCAACTGCCAGGACCCTGGGCCTCCTCTGGCTCTGGGGACGAGTTAGCGAGGACACCTGAACACCTCCACAACCCCCACCCCTGCCCCTTCTTGTCAAAGGGTACGCCATTTTGCTGCACTTGCCCCTAAGTTGCACAGGAAGAACCCCACCTCCCGATGTGTGTACGGATGCACCCCCTATCCCCAAGTTAGGGGGTCCTTGCTGTAGTTCATACCTTGGCCAGGAGGAGATGCAGCTTTTTCTGTGTCCTCAGCTACCCAGAGAGGTTCGGGAAGCTCTGTCCTGATCTTTGGGAGAAAGATGAGGCTGAGTCAGCTGTTCGCCTCAGGTCCCGCCTCCTGGAAGTCTAGCTCAGCCTGGCCAGTGAGACTCACATCAAGGAGCACATGCACAATTTCGACCACTATTCGTCACGAATTTTTACATGGTCTTCTCTTCGCTCTTGGGTGCAGAGAAGGCAGTCGTGCACATTTTTGGGAGGAGGACACCGAGGGTCTGAAAACAAGTGCTTGTTTGCACTTCCCAGGGCTCCGTTTGAATCAAGTTTGAGGGAAAGCAATGGAAATCCCATCCCTGGTCTGTCACAGTTGTCATTTCGACACCATTCTCAGGTGGAGCACTGTGCTAGAAGAGCCACTTTAGGAGAACTCTCCTTCTGATTTTAGGTAGAAATCTACACAGTGCAAGGTGGATGGGCGGGGTGGACGGTGCTGGGAAAGACTGGAAGGAGTAGCTTCCTGCCAGGCGTCTCCCCGGGACATGCGCTCACAGACTATGGAGGGAGAAACGGAGTCTTAAAATATCCTTGGGTCTGGATGGCTGGGCTCGCCAACCCTTCCCTCCTGTGGCAGCTGCTTCCTGATAAGCATACTCTCTGGGGTCCTTAGATCATTAACAGATGAAACCAGCCACCTCTGGGGACCAGAGGGGACACAGAAAGAGTCACAGATTCCATTGCCGAGGAGCTTTAAAGGGATGCTGGTGGAAATAGTCTGGGTCAATTCTGTCATTGCACAGGTGAGCAGGCTGCAGCCTAGGGAGGAGGAGGGATGGGTTTGCACGGACCCCTTGGAAACTCCCCGCCCCCAAAGTGTCCACGCCCTGAGGGCTGTGCTGAGGACTGAGACCTGGCTTCCAACACAGGTCCCTGTGGGTTGGACCAAGGGCATGCTCTACCCATGTGGGCCTGACAGTCTTTCTCCTGAGAGTTTGAAATCTGGTTCTGAGCTTCTGGTTGACTGGTGGTGGCTATGGAGCTCTGAGACCATGTAGACTGTGGCCCGATCCTCTCCCACCATGTGGATGTTGAAGGAGACAAAACCCATTGGTAGCAGGAACAGATTTCAGAAGCTGAAAGGGGACCTGTCAGCACTGGAGAGGCCGAGAGAGTGCTCTTCTCCTCGTGGTCCCTTCTGCTTCTACGTGTCTCCTTCCACGGAACAATGCCTGTTGTGGATCACCCTCCAGGCCGCCTGTGCACAGTGTGCTTGGCCCAACCCTGGGGACCCAGGGGTGATGGCCGCAGCAAGTTGCCCCCTCGGGGCTTCTTCGGCCTCCTGTGGCAGCCCTTCTGACTGTTTCATGTCACTGTGATCCAGTGCCCAGTGCATACCTTTTCTTTAATTTCCACAACAAGTTACTCATTAGGACATTCTGTGCACTGGCTTTCCTGACATTTTGGAGAGTTGATATGAATGCACCTCATGACAACACAAAGGACAAAACATTCAGTATTAACACCCTTATCCCTATAAGAGATGTGGCCACTTCACTGAAGACACCACCACCACCATCTCCTTCTGCCAGCGGGCACTCTCCTCCCACTCCCAGGCATCTGATAGTGTAAAGGGCGGAGGTTGACTATCTTCCATGCCATCTTATCTCCCAACACCCAGCTCCTCAGAGTGTCCCCTTCCACACCGACTTTTACAGAAGAACTTGGAATCCAATGGCAGTGATCTTTCCGGGAGGAATCTGTCAGGTGGGGGGAGGCTCAGGCTGTCTACACCCCGGCATCCCTGGCTGTGGTGCAGTCAGACCCGGAGCTCAGGTGTCCTGCCCCTCACGGCTGTTGTGAGGTGACCCCGGTAAGAAGGTCAGCGCCCCACCATGACAGACCCAGCACCTGGCACCCTGTAGATAGATATCTTCGTCATGCTCAGATGCACTTTTTTTGGCATCTTGACTGAGACGTAATCATAAAACTTGCCCATTTTAAAAATACAGTTTCGTGAGTTTTTATACAGGTATACAGTCATGCAACTGCCACAACAATCAAGACTTCTAAAACTTCTATCACCGCCAGATTCCTTTGGCTACCCTTGCAGTCAACACTACCCTCCCCTCCAGCCCTACACAACTACTGATCAATAGAATTTTGGGTAAACGAAATCAGAGACTCTGCAGTGTTTTCTGTCTGATTTCTTTCACCTAACATAGTGTTCTTGGGTTCATCCAGGTTGCAGCGTGTATCAGTACCTCTTTCTTTTTCACTTATTGCTCAGTATTATTCCATTGTGCGGATATACCACAATTTGTTTATCTACTCATGAGCTGATGGATATTTGCATTATTTCCAGTGTTTGGCTATTATGAATAAAGGTACTAAGAACATTTGTATACACATCTTTGCATGAGCATATGTTTTCATTTCTCTTGGATAAATAAATACTTAGGAATGGGATTGGTGGGTCATAAGGTACATGAACGTTTAATTTTGTAAGAAACTGACAAATTATTTTTCAAGTGTCTGGACCATTTTGCTTTCCTACCCTCAAAATGTATGATTTACATTTTTTCCAACTCTTTACTAACACTTGAGACTGTCAGTCTTTGTAGACTTAACTATTTTAATGTATGTATTGTGGTATCTTCTTGTGGTTTTGATTTGCACTTCCTGAATGACCAATGAATTTAAGCCTCTTTTCATATGCTTATTTGACTTCCTCAAATTCTCTTTGTTGAAGTGTCTGTTGAAATCTTTTGTCCATCTTTTATGTCTTCTTATTATTGAGTTTAAGACCTATTCATATATTCTTGCTTCTTATTTTCTTAATGGTGTTTTACAATGAGAAAAAGGTTTTAATTTTGATGAAGTCCAATTTATCTTTTTTTTTAAATGGTTTATGTCCTTTGTGTCTTATCTAAGAAATCTTTGCCTAGCCCAAGGTCACAAAAAATGTTTTTCTAGAAGTTTCATCTCTTACATTTAGGTCTATGATCTTTTTTTTTCTTTGAGGAAGATTGGCCCTACGCTAACATCTGTTGCCAATTTTCCTCTTTTTTCTCCCCAAAGCCCCAGTACATAGCTGTGTATCACAGTTGTCGAGCTGTAGCTCTCCTGTATGGGACGCCACCTCAGCATGGCTTGATGAGCGGTGAGTAAGTCCACACCCAGGATCCGAAACAGTGAACCCCGGGCCACTGAAGTGGAACGCACGAACTTAACCGCTATGCCATGGGGCTGGCCCCCTATGATCCATTCTTCATTGCTTTTTGTGTATTGTATGAGGAAAGAGGTCAGGGTTCATTTTTTCCCCCAAAGCTATCCAGTTATTCCAACACCACTTTGAAAAGACTATCATTTTCCCCATTGAATTACCCTGACACATTTGCCCTGGTAGGTAAACCTTAGTTGTTTGAAGCAGTCACAAAAAACCACCTTTCCTAAGGTAAATGGGCACCTGGAGAGAAGAAATCAGACTTCACTTTGGAAGTGGCTAGGATTTGAGTCTCAGGTAGCAAACGGTCAGAAATGCCTTTGCTAAGAATGCTGCTTTCCATGGCGTGATACCAACGTTTTAGTATAAATGCTCGCCTCCTTCCCTCGTTTCCTTCCCTCTCCTTTCTTTCTCTGGGGGGGCCCTCATTGTCATGGTTAGAATGTGCAATAACTTGCAGGAGACCAGGTAGGAGATCTTAGAATCTTCAAATGTCAAAGCTAGAAGGAACCAATAATATAATGAAGGACTAATCCCTCATTTTGAAAATCAAGGAAGAGAGGCCCAAAAAGGGTAAGTGACTTGTTGGACGTCACACAGCAAGAAAATGGCAGAGATGGGACCAAATCCCAGGTTCCCAATTGCCTGTTGGTGTCTGATGCTCATCTTCCACACCAGAGCCTCCCTTCTAGTGACTTCGCTGAATACCAGTGGCTCACCATTTACTGGAACTTTACGAAACCATCTGGAAGAGGAGTGACCTCAAGCAGAGTTTGACGTAGACCTCGCTGTGCAAGGCAAAGAGGCAGGAGGATTTAGTTAATGGCACCAACCCGGTCTCATACTGGTCATCTGAAACTGCTCAGTTGCCTGCTAATTGCTCCCACATTGTCACATATTTCAGGCCGTGGGGGATTTCTCATCATCCAGACTTCCACCAGCCCCGGACTTCTGCTCCTTCATATGTGGCTGGCGCATGGCCACCATCAGTTGCAGACAGAGTGTAGCAGGTAGTGACATATCACAGCAGCAGTGGAGGTGGACACTGTCCCCACCACATGGCTTCAGGGTCTTCTTGGTTGCAAGAGCGAGCACAAGCCTGGGCTTGGAGCCACTCGCAATGACGGCAACACACTGATGGAGTATACATCGCCCAAGATCGCGGTATTTGGAACATCAGCCCTGGCAGTGACACCACAGACCAACCTGTCTAATTCCATCCTTTGCAGAAGGGGAAACTGAGTCCTAGAGAGTACGTGACATGTTCTCAACGTCGTACAGCAAAGTTACATAGTGTGTGCTTTAATGTACAGAAATTCTATACACCATTAATTCTTTCCTTTTATTTGATGAGCCTTAAAATAAAATTATATTTTTATTTGCACTCTTTATTATATACTTTACAATCACATTGGCATTTACACATAGACATTACCGAATAGTGTTGTCTATAGAAATCCATGTATACTGTGCTCTATGGATGCTTTAAGGTATATACAGCCAAAACAACCCTTGAAATGTGATTTTCATCTTACCTAGTGTCTTAGAACCTAACTCTCTGTGAAGGACGTGACTCTATGTGTAGCTGTTTAATTTGGGGGGGGAGAGTTGGGGATCCTGACTCCTAATTAAGCACTTTCCCCCAGCACCAAGCTGCCCTTTATCTTCCAGTGAAATGTCCAATTTTTGTCTGTTTGCCCCTCCCCAAGACAAAAAAGGGGTGGTGCAGGATGGTGGTTTTGCCAGGAAGTTTGCAGATGGGGGGAAATGTGCATGAAATGGAGCTTCTGATGGAGTCAGTGATAAAGGTTTAATTTGTAAAGTACACCCCCCCCCCGCCCCACAACTCCCAGCACATCATAACTGCAGCTCAGCTTCCTGGGGCTGAGAGCAGCCCGCACCATATCCCTTTAATGCTAGGTCTTCCTCCAGGTTCTTCATCTCTCCGGGAAGTAACTGTGTACAGGGAGAGTGTAATTGGCAGGCTGTGACACTCCTGTCTGCAAGTGTCTCTCTAAGTGGAGCACATTTCAGCCTTTATCTGGTGATGGCTGCTACCTGAGAAAGGCCCTGGGCCATCTCAAAGGGCTTGTAGCAGCTAATTGTGCCTGTTAGGACCAGCAATTAGCCAGGAACTATGGACTTCGAAGCTCCAACACCCACTAGCTTTCAGCTCGTTTCTCTCCCTTTCACTTAACTAGCCAAGCCTAACAGAGGCGGTGAAGGACAGGCAGGTGAGGTGCAGTCATGACAAGGGAGGCGGGGGCTCGCGGGTGTTCATCACCGACGCCCCCTCTGAGTCGGCCCGGGAGAACCGGAGAGAAGCAGCAGGCACCAGATGCTGATCTCACGCTGTAAATACTCCCTATTTATTGCGGGACCAGGACTGGAGGCTTATTAATCGGTATTGGGAGTCATGCCGCCCCTGTTTGTACAGTGTAAGTGTGAGTTGGAAGATGACAATAAAAAACTAATTAGGCTCAGGTCATAAAGGAGATCACACGTGCATGGTGTCTGCTGGTTACTATGGGCACATGATGGTTTCAGTGGAAACATGAAGCAGAACATCTGAAAATTAAGACAATAAATCAGTTTCATTGGATAAAAGCCATGCATTTACCCATTAATTAAAGATAATAGAATCCTATAAGCTTTTGTGTACCATAGGCGATTTGTTATACTTTACCATAATAATATACATTGAAGATTAAAAATTCAGTATACCTTCCAGATAATGGATTAACATGTTCTCCTCTATTTCCAGAAAGAACTAAACGAGTGAGCCCAATCCCACATTCAGGTTCACGTGCTCAGTTTTGGTCCAGTGACTCAGTCTAATTATTGGATGTTTCTTCCTGCTGGCCAAGGGAATCTCCATCCCAGGAACAGGGACACGGTCTGGTGTAGTGACATTTGTGTTTTATTTTTTTTAGCCACCCATCATCCTGTCTCCTTCTTTAAAAAACAGCACCCTGATTTTTGGGGAGAGGAACTGCCTCTTCCCCATTGTTTGCAGTCTTGATGGGGCTGTCAATTAAGGTGCCCAAGTTGGGCATGTAGTCAGGGCCCAGCCAAGGAGGGTCACTGTCCTGGGATTTGGACTTAGTGAGCAAAGCAATGCAAAGACAGAGACAGGATTGTCATTGAGCTTCTGCTTTGGAGACCTCTCAGATTTCCCTCAGTCACCCTTGGTGGTAAGCAGAATAATGCCTCCCAAAGGCATCCACGCCCTAATCTCCGGACCTATGAATAAGTTACTTTACATGGCAGAGGGACTTTGCATTAGTAATTAAGGGTACAGACTTTGAGATGGGAGATTAGCCTGGATTGTTCAGGACTCCCTACTGTAACCACACGAGTTCTTAAAAGAGGAGTACCTTTCCCAGCTGGGTCAGAAAAAGAGACGACAAGAAAAGAAGGGTCAGAGATGGGACATGAGGAGGACTCAGCCACCATGCCTGACCTTTCCTGAAGCTGAAGGAAGGGCTGTGAGCCAAGGAATGTGGGTGGCACTAGAAACTGGAAAAGGCAATGAAGCGTATTGTCTGTCCCCTAGGCTTCCAGAAAGGAATGTAGCTGCAGACACTGTGAGTGTAGCCCCGTAAGATCTGTGAGATCTGTAGAACTGTAAGATCATAAATTTGTTTCTTTAAGCCACTGAATTTGTTATTATTTGTTACAGCAGCAATAGAAAACTGACACACCCTTTGGAGCTTATGTCCTCTGTCTCAGCCAGAGTCTGTTTCTGCTGCTTGTAACCAGCCCTACCTAAGAGAACCAGAAAAAGCAACTTTGCCTTCTAAGGCCCCAAACACCAATGGGCCATATGCATAACCCACAGGCTCAGGGCAGGCTTGCTGGCTTAGCAAATGAGACATAGCTGGAAATGAAAGACCACTAACTCTGTCTTCCGATGCTTCCAGTGCCAAGCCACACCCTAAACCATCCATGGACACATTTATAATTGACACTGGAGAGACCTCTCTATCTTCCACTTCTCCTTCTCCCCCTACTCCTTTCCTCCACCTCCTCCTCCTTCCTCCTGTCTTAATTCTTTAGTTTTCAAAACATGAATGTCTGCATCCCCCAAACGTTGGCACCTCAAAATTCCATTCACTTGGAGTGAATGGAAAGGGCACAGGACATGGGATTTTTTTGAAAAATCTCACCGGAGGATTCTGATGCACATGAGTTCTGATGCCTGGGGGAAATTGCTGGTCTAATTCAAAGCCATCCTTTCCTAATAAAGTAATTGAGACTTAAAGAATGTTAAGCGTCCTGTGCAATGGTCACACAGCTGGGTGTGACAGAGAACTCTAGCATCCTAAGTCCAGGTTCAGTGTTTGTCCCATGAGCGGTGGCTGCTGTGAACCTGAGGGCGTTATAGAAGTCAGTGGAAACCTCCACCATCTTTTGATCTTTCAATATGGCAATCTTTGTCTTTTAATTGAAGTGTTTTATCCATTTACGTTTTAATATAATTATATTTGGATTTAAATCTACCATCTTACTAGGTGTTTTTGATTAGCCTTACCCACTCTATGCTCCTTTTCTTATTTTGGGTTGAATATTTTATGAATCTTTTCAGTGTTTCCTCTACAAGTTAGGAAGGTATCTACTCGTTTACTATTCCTCTTTGATTACCCTAGTGCAGTGGTTTTCAACTAGGGAGATTCCCCTCACCCCGAGGGATGTTTGGCAATATCTGGAGACATTTATATGTATATAATTTATGATAAGATATTGGCTCACACAAATATGGAGAGTGAGAAGTCCCACAATCTTCCATCTATAAGCTGGAGACCCAGGAAAGCTGGTGGTGTCCCTTGAAGGCCAGAGAGCCAGAGAGCCGACGGTGTGGATGCCATGGTGGGTCTGAAGGCCTCTGAAGCAGGAGTGCCAAGGGCAGGAGAAGAAGGATGTCCCAGCTCATCAGTCAGGCAGAGAGAGAGGGAATCCTCCTTCCTCCACCTTCTTGTCCTAGTCAGCCCCTCAACAGATTGGGTGTTGCCCACCCACACTGGAGACAGCAATCCACTTTGCTCAGTCCACTCATTCAGATGCTAATCTCATCTGGAAATACCCCACAAACACATCCAGAGATGATGTTTAACCAGGTATCTGAGAATCCCATGATCCAGTCAAATTGACACATAAAATTAGCTATCACGAGTTGCTAGTGGTGGAGGGCAGAAATGCTGCTCATGTCTTACGGGACGCAGAAAAGTCCCTCATAATAAAGAACACATAGCCCCAGATAGCCAAGGCTGAGAAAGCTTGCTCTAGGACGACAGCTTCCATCCTTCACTTATCAAAATCTAATGTCAATTGGTAACTTTACACGCTTTCCAGAAAATGCAATAGAATACTATAACGTCTTTGCCCAATTTCAACTCATATGCTGTTGGGGTCGGGCATTCTCCATACATTTTAAATGCTGCAAAATATCATTGTTATTATTTGATACAGTCAGTTCTTCATTTAGGTTTGCCCGGAGCTCATCATTCCTCCTTGCATCTCCGACCCTCCATCCGGAGTCCTTCTCCTGTTACCTACAGAACTGTTTCTCATAGTGCAGATCTGCTAGTGAGACGTTCTCCTAGCTTCTGTTTGCCTGAAAATGTCTCTATTGCACTTCGTTCTTTTTTCCTGATACTACGTGTAGAAAACTTTGCTTCCCGGGAATAAAAGCAAGCATTCTTCTATACAACCACAGTACCATTATCACACGTAAGAAAATTAATATTGATTTAATGATATCTAAAAAAGTTAATGTTCAAATTTCCGCAGTTGCCTTCAAGATGCCTGGATCCTTTTTATAAAGATTCACCCAGTTGTTATGTCTCTTTAGTCTTGTTTGGTCTAAAATACTGTCTGTCCTTTTATTTTTTTAATTGTTGTTATTACTTTTGGTCTTTCACGACAATGTCGTTTTTAAAGAACCAGGCCAGATGTGTGGTAGAACATCTCACGTGCTGGATTTTTCTGATTATTTTTTCATGATTTGCTTTAGGTTCATTATTTTGGCAAGAACATTACATGGGGGATGTCTGTACTTATTGCCACTTTTCGGGAGGCACCTAGCGTCAGGCTGTCCTGCTAGTGATGGTCACTTGGTTAGAGTGGTGGCCGCCAGGTCTCTTTAATGTAAACATTTTTCTTTGGTAGTTAGTAGGCTATAAAAGCAAATATATATTTCCCTTTGTAATCAGTAAAATATCTTCCACTTTGAGACTATGACACAGCATCACCTGTAGCAACTTTTCACCCAGGTATTTAGCATCCCTTGATGATTTTCGCCTGTATCAATTATCACCCTGGGGATTGCAAAATGGTTTTATAATTTTATAGTTCCTTCTATATTGATCAGTCAGCATTCTACTGAAAAGAAGAGCTTTGAGCACTATCTTATGTTTTGGAAAAACGAGAAATGCCAAGCTCACTTTGTACTTTCCCTGTCCCAGATCTGTAATCAGCTACTTTTGAAAGGATCACTGATTTTCTTTAGTGGGGGACAGTACTTAGACGCCAAGATCAGGGCTGTACTGTGCTCCTCACTAATTGGTTGTTATTGCTTCTAACACTATTTAGGGGAAATAGGAAATACATTTTTTCTCAAACTTCTGAGTTCATATTGATAACCTCCAGTTCAATAGGAAATTGATTTCGTATTTACGTGTCCCTTCTCTCACAAAGAGAAACCCAGTGTGCAGCAACACAATTACACATTTTTTTCTATTCTATAATGCACAAAATACTTTCACAATTGTACTAATACCACCGCCATCTACAAACCTCCTAAATAAAGGTCAATAACCCTTTCCAAGTTTTTGAAAGTATGTAATTTTAATTTTAGAATTTATTCCTGTAGGAATGTGTGATTAGAGTACTGTGTTCAATGGTTAGTTAAATTAACATTTTTCTCTTCATGGTTCTGTTATCAATTGGAAGTATGATTTGATTAATTTGCTTCTGCGTATATATATTTTCACATTTGATTTTTATCCTTTCAATATCATTTATTTTGCATACATAAAATATTTATAAAATTCAAAAGCTTTCAAATTCAAAACTACCGTTCAAAATTCAAAATGATGTAAAAAGATTCTCAGGGAAGTCTAACTCACTTAAATATTACCCTTCTCACTCCTACCCATTTTCAGAGGAAAAAATTTTTATTTATTTCTAGTATATCATCCCGTGTTTCTTTCTGAGAAAAAAGTATATATGTATGTGTGTATATAGTATATATTTGTGTGTGTGTGTGTATATATATATATACATACATATGGTGTATGTATTTGTATATTATAATAGCATCTATATGTTATTTCACAATCTTTCTTTTATAAAAGGCAGCATACTTTGTATATATCTTGCTCTTTACAGTTGATACAACATTCAGGAAATCTTGCAACAGTAGTTTATAGAGATATTCTTCATTCTTTTTTAGAGCTGAATGTTATTCAATTGTGTGAATACACCAAAGTTTATTCAAATAGCCTTCTGTGGATAAGCAGTTGGGTTGATATTACTTTCCATTACTTCAGGATAAGTTCCTAATAGTGGAGTTGCATTGCCCTTTCTTTTTTAAGGTTTTGTGGACATTTTCTGTTTTCCTATTTTTACATGTTTATTTTTTCACATAAATGCCTAAAGCCTTGTCCAGATCCAGGGAAAAAAATGTATTGGTATTTTTACTGTAATCATTTTAAATTCGTATATTAACTTGGCCAGATGGCATCTTTATGATGTTAATGTTTTCTGTCCAAGAACAAAGAATGTGTTTCCATTTGTTCAGGTATACTTTTGAGTCTTTCAGTGTTTCTAACTTTTCTTCATGTAGGTTTTGCATCTTTATTATTACATTTATTTAAAAGAATTTATCATTTTAGTTGTTATTTTTAGTGGGCTTTTACCTTCCATTTCATGGTCTAACTGGCTATTATTTTGTATAGAAAGGCTATTGATTTTATGCCGATTTTAGATCCTTCTACCTTAGTGAGTTCTGTGTATTTATGTGTCTCTCTGTGTGTATATTGCTTTTAACATTGATTTACTGGGTTTCCAGGTCCATTGTCACACCATATATAAATAGAGAAAGTTTTACTTCTTTCCAGTTCTTATGCCTCTTATAGTTCTGAAATATCAGCCAATCAAATCAGAAAAGAGAAAAAGTGCATGAGAGCATTAGTAGTCGAGATGACGGAATCACTACTATTTTCTGGACCTTAGTAAAAAAACTTCTCATGTTTGTCCATGAGATAAAACGTTACATTTTGGACTGAGAAATAAATATTTTATCATTAAGAAAGTATTCTCTAAATTCTGATTCTATTGAGTGTTTTCATTAGGAATGAGTGTTGACTTTTGTTGAAGGTGTCTTCAGCATTGATGGAGGTAATCATGTGATCTACTAATGAATTAATTATATTAATGGGTTTTCTGATACTGAACCATCTTTGAATTACTGAAATAAAAATCCCACTTGGTATATTGTATTATTTTTTCTTTTTTGAATTGTCATTTATAACAATTTCAAACTTACTTTCAGGACATTTTTAAGAACAATGCAATGGAATTTCTTTACCCAGACTCACCAATTGTTAACAGTTTGCCACATTTGCAAATGTGCATTTCTTTGAAAAAAGGTCATTTTATTACATAAGTACTATACAATTAAAAAATCAGGAAATTTAACATTGATATAATATCATTATTTAGTTATAGTCTAAATTTCAATTTCACTAATTGTCCCCATAATGTTCTAACAGGAATTCTTCTTCAGTCCTGTATCCAATCTAGGACCACTAGCTAGAATTTAGTTGGGATGTCTCTTTAGTTTCCTTTAATCTGGACCATTTCCTATTCCTTTATTGTCTTGCATGATACTGACATTTTTGAAGGTGGCAGGAAAATCATTTTATAAAACGTCCCTCGATGTGGTGGATGTTCCGAATGATTAGGTTTAGGTCATGTGTTTTGGGCAGTAGTTACTGCATGTTCCGCATGTACTGCAGCCGTTACCGCGTGTCCCGCATGCACTGCAGCCATTACCCTGTGTCCCGCATGTACTGCAGCCGTTACCATGTGTCCCGCATGTACTACAGCCGTTACCGTGTGTTCTACATGTACTACGGCCGTTACTGCGTGTTCTTTTCGGTGCATTGCTTCAGTAGGCATATGGCGTCGATTTATTATATTATTTTATTGGATTTCTAGCTATACCTCTTTGATTGTTTTACTATTGCTCCAGGGATTAACATATACATGCTTAATTTTTTATGTTAACTCTGTCCCCCAGGCTTCTTCACTGTAAAGTTACTAATTTTTCGTTTGTAATCACTAAATACTGCTTTGGAATGAATTTGGGTTGAATGACTTTAGACTGTTGTCTTAGTCAGTTTGGGCTTCTATAACAAAAATACCATAAACTCTGTGGCTGATAGCAACAAAGATTTGTTTCTCACAGTTCTGGGGGCCAAATCCAAGATCACGGTGCTGGAAGATTTGGTGAATGGTGGAGGCCTGCTTCCTCATTGAAGGCTGTCTTCTTACTAACACCTCAGAAAGGACAGACTATCTCTCTGGAGTCTCTTTGAAGGGCACTAATCCCAATCATGAGGGCCCCACCTTCATGACCTAAGCACCTCCCAGAGGCCTCATCTCCTAATACCATAACCTTGGGATTTAAGATCTCAGCATATGAATTTTGGGGAGACACAAACATTCAATGTATAGCATTGTGTAAATGTCCTGTTGCCGCAAACACTTTCACCCCTGGTTTTAGCCTTCAATGATTTCATCCATTATCCTTATCTAAACTAATTATTACATTGTTTTTTCTTTAATTGTGCTTTTCTAATTCTATCATTTGTTCAATGTTTAATAGCTGGTATTCATCTCTGTAGAAGAATATTACTGTGAATTTTTCTTTCTTTTTAATGCCTTGTATTATAATCCATCTCCATCATTATTTTTGATGCTAAATTTGCTTTTTTTGGAGAGTAAGAGTCCCTGTAAGTTTATTTTTGTGTTGGGTGACATATCATCATCCTCCTTTGAGTGCTTTCATCCTTTTTGATTGTTTACATCTGTTACAGACAACATATTATTTGATGCTGCCTTTTTTTATCCTTTCTGACAATCTCTTTCTTTTAATTGGAGTATTTAGTCCTTTATACTTAATGTAATTATTTAACTTCTTTCACATAAATTGTAAAATTTAGATCTTCCATTTTACTGTTTGTTTTTTCCCTTCTGTTTTTTATTCTTTTGGGCTTTTCCTGTCTTCTTTTGGTTTAGTCAAATGTATTTTATGGTTTTGTCAAATGTATTTTAGGGTTTTATTTATTTTTGCTGTATTTTTAGATATATCTCTTTGATTTTTTAAAATTATTTGCTCCAGTGTTTAAGATACAGCCATCCCTTGGTATCCATGGGGGATTGGTTCTGGGACCTCCCATGAATACCAAAATCCTTGGATGCTCAAGTTTCTTTTGTAAAATGGTGTAGTATTTGCATATAATCTATGCACACCCTCTCATATACTTTAAATAATCTCTAGATTACTTATAATACCTAATACAATGTAAATGCTATAGAAAGAGTTGTTATACTATATTGTTTAAGGAATAATGATAAGAAAAAAGTCTGTACATATTCAGTGCAGATAGAATCATCATAGGCTTTTTGATCTGTGGTTGGTTGAATCCAAGGATGCAGAACTCACAGATATGGAGGGCCAACTATATACGTCTTTAGTTTTTCATAGTGTTCTTGGAGCTGGATTCATTTATCTCCCTCTTGTCCCCCACTCTGTCCTTTATGCTATAGCTGTTTTATATATATATATATATATATATATATATATATATATATGTTATTTAGTATATATATGTATATATATTACAGTTACACAGTTTATAAATCTCACAATACAATAGTATATATTTTGCTTCAAATAGCCTTATGTTTTATTTTTCAAATTAAAAGAAGAAAGTCCTTTACATTTCCTACATATTTACCATTTATGGAATATTCATTCCTTCAATCCTTTCTGAAAGTCCAAGTTTCCATCTGGTATTATTTACCTTTGACCTGGAGAATTTCTGCTAGCATTCTTTGTACTATTTGTCTACTAGCAACAAATTCTTTTAGTTTTAATTTATCTGGAAATGTCTTTATTTCACCTTTGTGCTTGAAGAATATTTTTACTGGATAAAGAATTCTGTACAGTCATGTACTGCATAGTGATATTTTGGTCAACGATGGACTGCATATATGACAGTGGTCCCATAAGATTATAACGAAGCTGAAAAATTCCTATCCCCTAGTGACATCATAGCCGTTGTAATGTCATAGCACAACTCACTGGTCACATGTTCGTGGTGATGCTGGTGTAAACTAACCTACTGCGCTGCCAGTCACATAAAGTATAGCACATACAATTATGTACAGTACATAATATTTGATAATGATAGTAAATGGCAATGTTACTTGCTTATGTATTTACTATACTATACTTTTTATTGTTCTTTTAGAACACACTCTTTCTACTTATAAAAACAGTTTCCTGTAAGACAGTCTGCCACATTATGCCAGCAGCAGGCTCATACTTCTCGTGTTTACCACATCTCTTGATTGCATCATTTTCTCTTGTGCTTGATTCAATATCATGTTGTTTTGTTCATCATGGCCCCTGAGCACACAAAATCCACTGCCAATGTTGCCAGTAAGAGGCCATGCCAAGTGATTGACCTGGAAACAAAATTATAAGTGATTAAGGACTATGAAGGTGGAAAATTAGTGATGGTTCTTGCTCGCCAGTCAGGCATGTCCCATCCCACCACAGCTAGGATCGTGAAGAACAAGAACAAAATGGTGGAAGCTGTTAAAGGATCTGCTTCACTGAAGGCAACGGGACTAACAAAAATTCGAGAAGGGCCTATATCAGACGTGGAGAAACTTGTAATGACCTGGGTTGAAAACCGGACACAGAATTGTATCCCTTTCAGCACCACGATGATCACAGCCAAAGCGAAAAATTTATTTGCGCTGTTGAAAGAAAAGGCTAGAACCAATGATGATGTTGAATTTGCTGCTAGCTCTGGGTGGTTTAAATGATTCGAGAATCATTATTTATTACATAATGTGAAAGTGAGTGGTGAGTCTGTGAGTGCTCATGTAAAGGCAGCTGAAAAATTTTGGAAACACTGATTGTGGAGGAAAATTACTTGCCAGAGCAAATATTCAATATGGATGAAACCTCCCTATTCTGGAAATAGATGCCTGAAGGGACTTTCATCCATAAGGAGGCCAAGTCAATGCCCAGTTCCAAGGCTTTTAAGGACAGGATAACAGTCTTGCTTGGGGACTATGTTGTAGGCTACGTATTGAAACCCTTTGTGGTCTGACAGAGTGAGAGCTCTAGGACCTTCAAGCACTGCAATGAGCTCACACTGCCAGTGTCTACAGGAGCAATAAGAGGTCATGGGTGATGCAGCTCCTTCTCTAAGACGCCCTCCTGAATGGCTATGCCAGCAAAATGGAGACGTACTGTTTGGAAAATAACATACCTTTCAAGATTTTTCTTATTGTTGATAATGCTCCCAGTCATCCTCCGTTTATTGGTGATCTTCATTTCAATGTCAAAGAAATGTTTCCCCCTCCAAACACCACCTCTTTGATCCCACCAATGGATCGAGGAGTTATAGCAGCTTTGAAGGCTACTGCCTGAGGAGGACCTTTGCCTAGGCTATTGCTGCAACTGAAGAAGACAGTGGTGCAATTCTGGAAGGATTACAGCATCTATGACTGCATCAAGTACCTTGCCTGGGCTTGGGGCGATGTCACCCAGGAGTGTATGAATGGCATCTGGAAGAAGACACTCAAGAGAGGTTCATCCATGACTTCAAAGGATTTGCCAAGGATGAGGAGGTTGCAAAAATCAACAAGGCTGTGGTTGAGATGGCAAACAACTTTAACCTGGGTGTGGATGAGGGTGACATTGAGGAGCTCCTAGAGGTGGCTCCTGAGGAGTTGACTGAGGAGTTGTTGGGACTGGAATAGGAACACACAGCTGAAGAATAAGCAAGAGAAAAGGAAATTTCAGAAGAAGAAAAAGAAGAAGAATCCCCAAGAAAGTTTACAGTGACAAGTTTAACAGAAGCTTTTGCAGATCTCAACAAGCTCCTGAAAACATGGACTCCAACCCCAAAATGTTTTCATTAATAGAGAGGAATGTTCATGGTGCATTATCTGCTTACAAGCAAATCTATGATGAAGAAAAGAAACAAACCAAGGGGAAAACAAACAAACCATGTTATTGCCCCTGAAGACCTTCCAGTGAGACAGGATGTGGAGGTGGAAGACAGTGATATTGATGATTACGACAATGTGTAGGCCCAGGCTAATATGTGTTCATGTTTTAGTTTTTAACAAAAAAGCTTAAAAGTAAAGGAAATACAAAATTTTTAAAAATAGAAAAAAGCATATAGAATAAGGATGTAAAGAAAGAAAATATTTTTGTACAGCTATACAATGTTTTTGTGTTTTCAGCTAGGTGTTATTACTAAAGAGTCAAAAAAGTAAAAAATTTAAAGTTTATAAAGTAAGAAAGTTACAGTAAACTAAGGTTAATTTATTAGTGAAGAAAGAAAATTTTTAAATAAAAATTTACTGGGACCTGTGTCCCGTGTTTATAAAGTCTCCAGCAGTGCACAGGAATGCCCTCAGCCTCCACATTCACTCACCGCTCACGCACTCACTCACCCAGAGCGGCTTCCGGTCCTGCAGGCTCCATTCACGGTAAGTGCCTGTACAGGTGTACCACTTTTTATCTTTTATGCCATATTTTTACTGTACCTTTTCTGTGTTTGGATATGTCTATATACACAAATACTTATCATTGTGTTACAAATGCCTGCAGTATTGAGTGCATTAGCATGCTGTACAGATTCATACACTAGGAGCAATAGGCTATGCCATGTAGCCTAGGTGTATAGTAGGCTATACCATCCAGGTTTGTGTAAGTACACGCTGTGGTGTTTGCACACGACAAAATCACTTAATGACCCATTTCTCAGAAAGTATCCCTGTTGTTAAGTAACACATGACTGTATTGACAGATTTTTTTCCTTTCAATATTTTAGAGATGTCATTCCACCGTCTTCTGGCTTCCAGTGCTCCTGATGACAAGTCAGTAGTCATTATCATTGCTGTTCCCCTTAATGTAATGTGCTGTTTTCCACTAGCTGCTTTCAAGATATCTTCTTTATTTTAGATTTTCAATAGTTTGAGTATGGTGCATCTAGGTGGGATTTTCTTTGTATTGCTTTTACTTGAGGTTTGCTGAACTTCTCAAATTAGTAAATCCGTCTTTCACCAAATTCAGAAAAATTTGGGGTCTTATTTCTTGAAATATATTTCTGTCACATATTCTGACTCCTCTCCTTTTGAGATTCCAATTACATGTATGTTAGACCGTTTTGCAATGCCTCACAGATCACTGAGCCCCTGTTGTTATTTTTAACCCTTTTTTTCCTTGTCCTTTAGATCAGATTCACTTACCATAAATGGAGCTTGCAAGTTGCCCTGGGTGAGTCCGAGTGATTAGATTAGATTATCTATTTGGATAATTTCTATTGATCTGTCTTCAAGTTCAATGAGTCTTTCATCTGTCATCACCAACATACACATCACACCTGTTCATCACACCCTGTGAATTTTTTATTTCCTGCATTTATTGATGAAGAAATTGGTGCAATAGGAGGCACCCCACCATTACCAGAAGCAGAATTCTCTCGGAAAAAAATATTGTTTCTAATGCATTTTACTTTCGTTCTTGAAGGATATTTTGAAGGGCATAGGATTCCTGTTTGGAAGTCATTTTCTTTCAGCACAAAAACCAGATGTTATTTCACTGTTGCTTGCCTTCTATTTTTTCTATTCAGAAGTCAGCTCAGTCTCATTGCTGCTCCCCTGGAGATCATCTCTTATTTTACCTGGCTTTGAAGGATATTTTTTTTAGTTTATTCTTTAGCTTTATTATTATATGCATGAGTTTCTTTTATTTTATTTTATCCTCTTTGGTCTTCCTGAATCTGTACTTGATGTCTTTCATCAGTTCTGGAAAATTCTCAGGTACTATCTCTTCAAATGCCTCTGCTTCATTCTTTGCTTTCCTTTTGTAACTCCAATTAAATATATATTGTAACTCCACCTCACTATAATATCTATGTCTCTTACTTCCCTTCAATTTTTTTGATTATCATTTTAGGACAGGATATCCTAAAGTGATATCCTGTCCTAAAATTCATTAGGATCTATTTCTGTATATATTTTTTCTATGTCCTCCATCTTACTAATTTTCCCTTTAACTGAATGCAATTTGCTGTAAAATTTATCCACTAAGTTCCCAATTTCAGTTGCATTTATGTTCTAGAATGTCCCTTTTTAGTCTATGTCATTTTTTAGAAATTCCACTCTCTGTAAAAATTTTAAATCTTGTCTTTTTTCTCTTTGAACACAGAAAGTCTAATTATTTAGCATAATTATTTTGAAGGCTGTGTCTTATGTTTTCATTATTTGGAGCCCCTGTGGACCTGTTTCTACTGTCTCGTTTCTGCTAGTTTCCTTTTATCTTGTTTTCCAAGCAATAAAACACAAGCAATCTCTTTTCTTTTACGTGCTAGGCACCACAGTGAGCAATATTCACGACCATCGTTGATACTTGCATCAGCTGTATTGTCATCCCCTTCTTGCAAATGAGAAAACTGATCCTCAAAGTCGCACAGATATAAGTAGATCTTCTGAAGTTTGGACCCAGATCTATCTGCCTTCAAAGCTCAAGCCTGGACTGTTACCCCAGGGCTACCTAGGAGAGATGGAGCTGATGAGCCCCTATCGTCCCAACTGACAGAGACAGAACCAACCAAATCACTGACACGGCTGGGTGAGTGGCCAGCTCCAGTGCCACCTCCATTCTCAAGTTCCCTCTGCATGCTGACGCTGTGGCAGGACACCGGCGGTGAGCTGCTTCTGGTCTCTGACCTGGAGCTGGACAGCTGGGTCCCTTAGCAATGAGTGGGAAATAGGAGAAGCAGTAGTTTTATGATCCATTTAGGGAGGCTTCTTGGAGATTAGAGTTGAGCACTGGTGAGGTGCCTATCACCTTCTGCAAGATAGAAGGCAGCCAGACACAGCCAGCACAACAGACCCCAGGCTTTCTCTACTGCCACACATTTCAAACCCTCTCTCTGTAGTCTCTTAAATAAATGATAACACCGTGTGCTCATCACTATTCTAGAACTTCACATTTATTAATACATTTAGTCTCATAACAATACTATGAGGTAAATTGTATTATGATTGACACTTTACAGCTGAAGAAACCAAGGCACAGAGAGGTTATGTATCTTTCCTAAAATGGCTCATCTTTTCAGAGTTAGGTGCAAGACTCATTCAGACAGTCCCATCCCAAAGACCACACTTTTAACCAGTAGTTAACTACATTGCTAGTTCCCTTTTGTGTTGGCAGCCTTGTGGTGAGTGGAAACATGTATAACTGACCTAGAAATAAAATATAGGATGTGAATGGGGGGGTCTGGCAGAGGCCAAGTCCTGGCTCAAAGGAGACCCAAGAGCGAGGAGCTCAGGAAGGGTCAGTGGTCAGTGAAAAGCTCAAAGGGGTAAACTGTGGAGGTGAATGTACAGCCATAGCAGATTGCACTCCAGCACAAAGGGGAGCATTAAGATGGCCAGCAGTAAAGGCCAGGGCCGAGCTGGTGTGGAGTGACCGCTGACCCCACGGGCAGGTTGAGCCCGAATTTCTGCTTAGCTACTGCCAATAATAATGTGTGTCTCTTCAAAGCTGCCTTTTCCTACAGATTTTAAATGTACTGTTTAATAAAAATTAATGCCTTCACTCAGAATCTCTTATGCAACAATTTTTCCTTGTGTAGATAAACATGTCAGAAGAGATTGAAGGGTTTTGTTTGTAAAGAATCTCAGGGTCTGGGCAATTTTTACCCTTATAAAGGATGCTATTTTATTATTTACTCATTATTTTAACTTTCTGTCTTCGTATATTTTTGAAGTGAACTTTCCCACGTCCTTGAGTTCCTTTCGGCTGATGGTTGTCATTCAGTTTTTAATTTCACTGGGTGGTGGTTCTGGCATCACGGGGCCCAGCTCTGCTCCTGAGTAACGGCACAAATGTCCTGTGGGTGAGCTGTGGAGGCCCCTCTCCTAAGCTGAGTACACCTGCGTGAGCACACACTGAGCTCAGCTGAGGTCAACAGTCCAGTGGGTGTGGGGACCTGAAGGCGGTGTCTCTGTCCGGAGCCAGGAGATGGAATCAAGGGCCAGGTCTCTCAGAGGATGTCAGTCCACTTGGAGCCACCTGGCCTCCGTGGCTTTGTCACAGAGAAGTTTGGGGAGCCTCACCCTTGTTGGTGGCTTGTTCTCAGGCTCTGGTGTCCCTGCCTCTGTCAGCCCTAGAAGACAGGCGTTAACATGAAAGGTAGATCCGTTCTTGTCCAAGCTCTCAGACCTCTCGCTCTATCAGACACACTGATGCCAGGTGGGGCCATGCTGGGAAATCTAGGCCGAGTGTCCTACACATTCTGGAGCCTGGCTTGTTCAAGACCTTTGCCTGGCTCTAAGCATACCCTTGTGTGGGAGAGGTGTGGGTATGGACTGTCCATGTAGTGAGTCAAGAGGGAAGCAGCAGGGTCCAGGAGAAGCACTGGTCTGGGGGCCAGGAGATCAACGCTTGGCTTGCCCCTAAACTAACTCCAGAGCT
Organism: Tapirus indicus; assembly: GCA_031878705.1. Lineage (NCBI taxonomy): Eukaryota > Metazoa > Chordata > Mammalia > Perissodactyla > Tapiridae > Tapirus > Tapirus indicus. Next base: position 2,615,131 of record CM062926.1, read on the forward strand.
CCCCAAATACTGAGCTTCTGGAACCCAAGGAGCATCTCCTATCTTGCCACATGAGGAGGCAACAAAGGGCACATACATTAGAGTGCAACAGACTTGGACCTCATCAGACTGTGCCCATTACTCACCCTGGGACTTTGGCCGAATCACTTCAATGTTTTCCCATGTAAAATGGAACTGATAATGCCCGCCCTGGGTGCCCAACCAGGGGCCCATAAGACAACACTTCTCTGAGCTTCCAGAATGATCCTGATGCAGATGTGGACTTTTGTGCACTGTCCTGTTGTGATGCCCCAAAAAATAAAAGCACATCAAGGGAGCAAGGATGTGGGGTGAGTGCCAGGTGCCCATGTCATTCATGTCTCACAACAACTCTGTGGGGCAGATGTGACCCTTACTTTACAGATGAGATCCTGAGAGTGTATTGGTGAGAGCTTCGTTAGGACAGGGTGAGTTATTTCCAAATCCCATTTCTAGCGTGCAGTAGGGTCTCAATGGGTGTTTGTTGGGTGAAAGAGTCAACTGCCCGCCTCCTCCTTCTTTCCTTTGACGGTGAGGAGTTGTACCACCCCACGGCCTTTGTTCTGCAGTCCCTTTTCATGAGGGGGTGCCCCCTTTGTGACCTCCTGAGATTTCACAGTCACTGGTATGAAAACCAATCCTTTGCTGCCTCACTCTCTTGGCAGGTGGGGACTGATGCCTTTTACCATTTATTAAAAAAAAAAAATGTAAATGGCGACAAAAGCTATTTTTATAATGTTTTTATCTATGCCGTGACTGCCATCAATAACACATAACAGTTTCATTGACATTGTATCGCATCCAATGGGCCCAGTGACCTGATTCAATGTCAGTGGAAAAGCCTCGTACATCATCACTGCGGCTGAATTGCAACAGATCCATTACTGATGCTTCAACCCCAGAAATGCCCCAGAACCGATGCCAAGTCCATTTCAAGGGTCTGCCACCTTCCTGATCTTCCTTTTCCAGAAGTGTCTTAGCTCTCTCACCATGGACAGCCCCCTTCAGCTCACCCTCTTAAGTTGTCTATCCTGAACTTGCTTTTAGACTTGATGATTCTTCAGTGATGGGATGGGTCTGAGGCACTGAGCATGGTACACAGTAGGAGCTCAGCTTATGCATGAATGATAGAGGGAGGGAAAGCAGGAAGGAGGAAAGGGGGGAGAGTGTGCCCCCCTGTCAACTGCAGTCCCCCATAAGTGCTTCTTGTGCAGGGCCCCGGGGTCCTCACAGCTCTGGTGACTGAGGAGCCACATCAGGGACTACTTGGGCAGGGCCCTGGGAGGAGTAGAAGTTGTCAGTAGGACAGAAAATGGCAAAGGCTTTAGAATATTTTTGCAAAATAAAACCCTAGTGTGGGAAAATGTTCTGCCCCAGACTTCAGCCGCAGGACCTGGAAGCCGGCCATCACGTGCAGAAAAGAGGGGGCCACCTGGCCAGGCCACTGTGCTGGGTGCGAGGTGAGGGTCCCACCCACCAGGTCCACCCTTGGTTCTCTTCATCTCCTCAGCTATGCAAAATGGGAACGAACACTGACTTCACAGTCTTACGCGGATTTAAGCCAGACCTCGCTAATATTGCAATATATTTGTCATTTGTCTCACTGGTAAGCCTGTTTAGTAGTCAAAACTGTAGAAAATTGAATATACACTTACTGTATAAAAATGATATGCTTGGTTAGTGATAGTTTGGAAGAAATAAGTACATCTATCATAGAAGAGCAGGCTGTCAGCGCTTTATATGTAAGAAATATATTGAACACAAATGTGATAAATGTTGGGCACCGATTACAAAAGTTGTCCGACAAACTGGGTTTGCAGTAAGTTCTTCCAAGCAAAGAGGAAGATGAAAGGAAAAGAGCGAGACAATGGGAAGAAGGAAACAGGAGACAATGAAAGGAGATGGAGAAAGAGAGAGAGAGAGAGAGAGGACACGAGCTCTAAAATGATCGAAGAAACAGAGGCTGGGGTGCCACCCTGGCTCTGACATCACAGCAGCCCTTGCCTGCCTGGGAATTCTGCTGCCCGGGAAAAGTTCCTTCCTCGACAGGAGCTCGGACAGAGAAGGGAACATCTGCTGCCGAAGATTCCACATCACGGGAAAGAGCTGATGAACGCCCTCCCAAAGCCAGCAGGAAGGCAGCTGGGATGGGTCACACTGTGGCCCAGAGGGGAGAGTTAGGTAGACTGAGAGAAGCAATTTGAACTAATGATAAACTATAGGACTTGGGGAGTAGATCCACAAATAAGAAAGTTACAGGTGGAGGGACTTCAGAAATAATGCTAATGCTCCAGGTGGGAACTTGGGGCAGGAAGGGGCTGGGCATGTGGTGAGGGGGATGAGGCAGGCTCATTCCTCAGGGCGGGGCCCTCAGGAGTGATCCAGTCAGGCTGGCACTGCCCTCTGTGCCAGGTCCTGGGACCGACTGAGGCAGGGTCCCTGTCCAGGGAGGAGGCCACTGAGGCCATCGGTATCAGCTCCCAGGAGCCAGGAGGACAGAGAGTGTGGCAGAAGAGGACAGAGGAGGCAGGAGCCCATTCCTGAAGGCAATGGAGCATGACTGGGCCTGGAGGCCTGAGTGGGCAGGGAAGAGCCAATGGTGGAGGGTGTCTGCATCCACTTGGCTGAGGCGGAGAGAGGGTGCATTGGAGGGCAGGAACCACAGGCATAAGGCATGGGAGGCTGGTTGGGAACATAACTTGGCATGTGCGCGGGGCTTGAAATCAAATTTGAACTAGCTCTGCTGGGATTCAAAATTAACAGGAGCCACTGAGGGTTTCGGAGCTGAGCAGAGTGAGGGTGGGAATGTGACACAGCAGCGACCAATGAAGGGCAGGGAGGGGGGCCTCTCCCTCCCCAGGACTTTGGTCCCCACGAGAGCAGAGCTCCTGATTCTAGCAAAACCCTCCTTTGCCCTGTGAGCCCTGCCCCTCCGGTGCCCCTCTGCCCTGCTGGGGATCTGTACGCAGGCAGACCTTCACAGCACGGCCCAAGGACAGTGCGGAAGCTCAGAGGGGCTCAGGTGAGGACAGGATAGGATGGGGGGGCAGGAAGGGCATGGGAGGGAGGTAAGGCTTTCCTCTACCCAGACTCCTTTCAGGCTTAGGAGAAAGGGCAGTGAGCCCAGAGAGTTCTGTCACTCACTTTACCTCTTCCTAACTTTCCTGGTAATTTTTTTTTTTTTTACTGTAGCCAGTGCTTAGATGGACAGTACTCACTGCCTTCCAGGAACTGTTCACAGCACTTTATAGATATTATCTCATGTCATTGTTGTGATAACCCTAAATGTGGTAGGTGCTATAATTATCCCCATTTTACAGACAAGGAAACTGAGGAAGAGGGCAGGGTATGCAACGTGCCCAAGTCAGCAGCTAGTAAGTGGCAGAGCTGGAATTTGAACCCAGGCTATGTGCCACAGTCTAAACTTTGCTGCTCTGTGTAACCCTCCTCCTCTTAAGAAAATGCCCGTCATTCTCTGGAGAGGACCCATGTGAGAGTTCAGGGAGAGCATCTGACTCCCTTGTCTGTTCCCTTCAGGAGCTCGCCCTTACTGGAGCTGGGAAAGGGGTCCAAGGAAGTGAGGGGGTGGGGCTGGGTAAAGGAGGGTTCCCCCATGAGGGGCAGGGAGGTCAGCCTCCACCGAGCTCCGGGAGCCCTAAATTTTGTAGCTCTGGATTTTCGTTCACTGCTCTCAGTTCCACATCCCTCCTCATTTTCAGAGAGGCTTTTCTCATGGAGGAGCAAAGATGGGCCAGCTTGACCAGTCTCCAGCGTCATCATAACTACTGGCCAGAGAAAAGTGCTAATGAATCATTTGATGAAAGCGCAGCTTTAACTGAGCAGGTTTGTCCTCAGGACTTCTTTTGAGCCCATGGATTCAGCTGTACCTGAAACCCTGTACCCTTGGGCTTCTTGGTTCTCTGATCCAACAGGTTTTTTTTTCCCCTTAAAATACAAGCAATTCACACTATATGATACATTGTGTGTGAAGTACCCCCTGACTGGGCTTTCTAGAGGGGGGTCACTGTGGCTTTAATGACCAGTAGATCTTAAGGATAACGGCTGATCACCTCCCCGGCAGAGGACATGGAGATGCCATCCACTTGTAGAGTTTGACCATTTATGCTCCAATTCTGTGGGGTATCGAAACTGATTCTTGAGAAGGTGGCATTGGAGGTTCGATCCTCAGTGACGCTAAGGGACCAGTGAGCTAAGACTATATCCCCATAGACACACAGCTCAACGTCAAGAGACCTCATTACTTGGGGCTGGGGGCACGGGAAACGGTAGCCCATCTTTTTGGCGTTTTCAATGCTTTCACTAATTGGAGGAACTACGGTGGAGTGTCAGGCATGCTGTCAGGCAGGATGAATAAACTTGGGGAGAGGGAATTTTTGGGGTTTGGGCCCAGCACAGATGATGGGCGGCTTCTCCTCAATGCTTTCTTGAGAGCTTTGGAATACAGACCCATCCTGAGGGCACATGTGCAGCCCGGGCACAGCCAATTGGGGCAGCGGCACAGAGTTTAAACACGTCCCAAAACAGGGGTGGTTGCGGGAGTCTCTGGGGGAACTGAGGTGGGGACAGGCCTCAAGGGACACAGGCCCCAATGTCCAACCCCCTGCCCTGCCCCCCCCCCCAGGCCACAGCAGCCTGTTCCTGTGGGCAGAGGTCCTGGGAGGTGAGGTTCAGATGCTGGGTAACAAGGTCTACCTAGGCCCGGCTCAGCCCCAGCCAAGGCCAGCTGGGTAGGCGGCCCCGTTAACATGAGCTAACTGGGCACATCGGATCCGCCAGGAGGCTTGGAGAGGCTGTTCCCTAGGGATGTAAGTGGGAGGGTCTTTAAGACGCAGGTCTGCTTTGCTTGATACATGGCCAGGATGCCTCAAAGTCATCACAATTCGAATTTGGGGAGCATTGATCTAAAGATGTGTGAGACGTCCCCAAGGTGAACCATTTCACTCAGCAATGGAGCTTCCTTCATTCTGTTTGTAAGGTTGGATTTTGCTGCGGTGCATTTTTTAAAGGACTGACACCGTTGTTGGTGAGGTATGGTGAGTCCCAGTAGGGTGAGTGGACCCTTGGGTCAGGCCTGGAGGGAAAAGGAGAGGGCTGGGAAGGGAGTTGAGGGGAGTAGAGGAGGGGAGGGGAAGGACACGGGGAGAAGGCAGCCATCTGCAAGCCAAGAAGAGAGCCCTCACCAGAACCCCACCAGGCTGGCACCCTGGTCTTGGACTTCCAGCCTCTAGAACCGTGAGAAAATAAATGTCTGTTGTTTAAGCTCCCCAGTCTGTGGTATTTTGTTATGGCAGCCAGAGCTCATACAGATGGGGATTTCAGTATACATCTGTAGATGGAAACGTAAGCTATATCTCACAGGCCTTCCTGTCCCCACTCTCTACCAAGTCCTTGTCTGCGCACAGGTCTATTTCTGGTTCACTTTTCTGCTCTATTGCTCTGTGTGTCTAGTCTAGTGCTATCACACACTCTTCATCAAGGTGGGATTAAAACATATTTTGGACAAACCCTCCTCCTCCTCTTTTATTTTTAAACATTTACATTTTCTTTTCTCTTCTTGCGCATGGACTCTTGTGTGTAAATATTAGAATCAGCTTTTCAATTTCCATGAAGTCTCTTGTTGATCTTTTGATAAATTCTAGGTTGAATTCATGAATTTATTTTGGGAAAATTGATAGATTTTCAATGCTGAGCCCTGCCTTTCCTGCACACAGTCCACATCTCTGTGATGCAAGTCATCAGGCCTTTCCTGGGGCAGGTCCACCTTCCAGAGATTTACCTCTTTCTGAATCTGTGACTTACTGTGCTATATTATATACATATCTGTACTCTCTTTTCTCCAGCTATTGTTATTCCCACATGACTGGGGAGGACGTAGGCAGCCAGAGAAATTTAATGGCCTCTTTATAGTTACAAAACAAATGAGAAAAGCAAGACTAGAACTGAAGTCACCCGACATTTCATCCACCTCACAGGCAGACCACAGTTGCTGAGCTGCCAGATCCCTGTGGCTACTCCTTCACCCGACGGCTTGTCTCCATCCCTCACACCAATCTCCTGCCCAGCCCTACAGGATACAACACAGCTACTTTGTATTCAGATGGTTCCCTGTGGGGTCAAGGCATCCATTCGTAGGTTTACCGAGTGCTTACTGAATGCCAAGTCCAATGTCATACTCTGGATATGCCAAAATGGATGAAATAAGAACCCTAGTCTAAGGACATTCATAGAGGAGTTGGATGTCTGTTCCCAAGTTACAGATGTGATAGGGGTGAGAGGGTGTGTCTGGGTGTGTCTGTGCGTTGATTCACAATGTGGGTTTTGACTGGAGTGAGACTGCTAGCAAGGGAGTCAAGAAAGAAGCCTGATGCAGTCTCAGATACTGACCAGCCTGGCCCACCCCCTTCCTGTGGACTCATAGCTCAGCCCTAGGGACACAGGGGCTCTAGATGCTGCCAACCTGAGGCCTTTGAGGCACCCAGGGCCCAAGGAACACTGCTGGTGACCAGATGACAAGCACAAACCAGAGTAGGTGGTTTCAGCAACTGTGCCCATGGCACCCTGGGTACCAGCACCCCTGTTCTCCCGGCGGCTGTGGGCACCTGTGGCAGTAGGGAGTCCTGCCTTCAAGGGACTTCCATGCTAGAGTAGACAGATGTGAAGAAAATCCTCCTTGATTCTGCTGGGACAGGGGCTTCAAGCAATAACTCAGTGGACTATTGACTTTTGGACACTCGTGCTTGATGCAAGGCATCCAGGGCCTCGGGGACAGGTTATCTGCACCTTCCAGGTGATCTAATGCCCACAGGTGGCACTGCCTGGGGAACCCTGTGCCGCCCTATTTGGAATCACTGATTTACAATAAACATCAGGCAAAATCCATCACACAATTTATACTATATCTCTGTAGCTCCTGTACTTTTATTTACCTGATGTTTTTCTTTAAATTTTCCCACATTTTTATTCAACTTTTTGAAAGGAGAAGATAGTGGATAAGGCAAAATAAAGAGTGAGGGCTCGGGCTGAGATGATGGAGGTGTGCAGGGGGAGGGGGGGTGGGCAGGGGAGGCTGTAATGAAAGAACCTGTGGAAGCCGAGTGATTAGGGAGGCTGGTGGGAGCGTAGAACTAGCCCCTCAGATGAAGGGGATACCCAATGGAGGAATAGAGGATGTGGGTGCCAAATCAGTGTTGAAACTCATGATGGGGTTCTGGGAGGGTTAAAGAAAGAAGGCTGAGCAGTGGATGGGGGTTGATTAGGGACATCAATAGATTAGGGTGGTCAGGAAAAGTGGGCATGGGCCTGTGTCCACAGACAGACCTCTCTGAAGAAACGCTGGCCAGCTCCAAGCTCTGGCGTGGAGTCTTGTCTGGTAGAACCCAGACCAAAGCAGAGACCCCACAGTCTCGGACGGAGAGAATGAGAGCTTCAGTGAGCCATCAAAGCCAGTGATGACTTTTCGTTCAATTTACATGTGCTAGGACTGTGGCGCTCATGAAAAGTGATTGGGATCAAATGGGGAAATGATAAAAGAAGGGATTCCTTTATGCAAAGCACAATCGCTATGAGGATTCCTTTCCACACCCAGGCTCCCAAATGCACCACACTGAGCATGCGTGTGTGTGTATGTGCATGTGCGTGAATGTGAGTGTGTGTGTTGGGGAATAGGGTTGCAGACACCATTAGGCTTCCAGGACAACAGAAGCAGGGAATGTCTGCTGGTGTCCATGGAATGGGATGTAAAGATGGGTGACTCCAGGGAGGCCTTGAGGGCTTGGTGCACTGACGGCCTGATGTCAGCTGCTTCTACTGGTGAAGGGAAGATCACTCCAAAGCACAGTTTATTCAACAAATATTCATTGACTCTCTACTCTGTGCTTCCACGAACTGTGAGGGAGGTTGGAGACACCCCACTGAACAAGACAGACAGAACTGCTGCCTGAAAGGGCCACTATCCCAGTGCAGGAGAATAGACAGCAGTAAATATTTAAAGAAAAAGGTAAAAAGAAGAAATCAGAAGAAGACATTGGGATAGAGAGTGCCTGGCAGGGAGGGAGGCAGGACTCTCTGGGGAGGTGAGAATGGGGGCATTTGAGCTGAGACCTGGGCATGTGCTCAGCTTACAGAATGGCCTGGAGTTAGGAATGGAGTGAAGGGGAGCACAATGACAAATGGGAAGAGGAGTAGGGCTGCAGTTAGACAGGAGGACAGGGGCCAGATTTGAGCTGATGGTGGTGGGGTGTGGGGTAGTAAAAGAAAGGACAGAATCAATGAAGACTTGTAGGTCTAGCCTTGTCAACTGAGTGGATGATGGCACCAATAACTGAGATACTAAAGACGGGGCTAGGGGCAGGTTTGGAACAGGGCAGAATTCCCAAAATTTTAGTTTGAACTTGTAAAGTTTGAGGTGCTTTTTTAAAATCCAAGGGGAGATATAAGATGAAATAGCACCTTTACTTCCAGGTCCTCCCTCTTATAACTAAAAACCCTGGACCTAACATAACAAACAAATGCAGGAAAACCATTAAAGTGGAAAGCAGAAGGCAGATGCCTAGGGACCTCAGGTCTTGAGGAAGAACCCAGAGGCACAGATGAACATATTCAAGAAGCTGAATGAACCTAAACAAGATAAATCCAAAGAAATCCATGCCAAGATCATAATCACATTTCTGAAAACTAAAGACAAGGAAAAATTTTGAAAGAGACTAGGAAGAAAACACTTCACTTAACCACAACAGAATACACATTATTTTCAACTGCCCATGAACACAAACCAAAATAGACCACATCCTGGGCCATAAAACAAACCACAACAAAAGTAAAAGAATTGAAGTCACACAGAGTATGTTCTCTGACCATAAAAGACTCAAAGTTGAAATCAATAAGAGAAATACAATAAGAGAAATCTCCAAGCACTTGGATATTAAACAGCACACTTCTAAATAATCAATGGGTTAAAGAGGGAGTCTCTAGAGAAATTTTTTAAAAATACACTAAAGTGAATGTAAATGAAAATACAACATATCAAATTTTGTGAAATGCAGCTAAAGCAACACTGAGAGAGAAATTTAAAGCACTGAATACTAATATTAGAAATGAGTAAATGTCTTAAATCAGTAATTAAAGTTTCTGTCTCCATAAACTAGAAAAAGAAGAGCAAAATAAATCCAAAACAAGAAGAAAAAATAATTATAAAGATAATAGCAGAGATCAGTGAAATTGAAAACAGGAAAACAATAGGGAAAATAAATGAAATAAAGAGCTCTTTTAAAAAAATCAATAAAACTGATAAACCTCTAGTAAGACTGACAAACTTACAGAGAGAGAAGACACAAATCGCTAGTAGCAATAAAACAGAGGCTGTCATTACAGCTTTTAAGGAGATATTACGAACAACTTTACATCCTAAAATTTGACAATTAAAAAAATATATAATCTAAGAAAACTTAGGTAAGATGAAATAGCTATTCTGAATAGCTCCATAATCACCAAAGAGATTAAATTTGTAATTAAAAAGCTCCTGAGAAAGGAATCTCCATGCCCAGATGATTTCACTGGAGAATTCTATATAAGTTTAAAGAAAAATTGGCACAAATTATACACAATTTCTTTCAGAAAAATGAAAGAGGAGGGAGCACTATAACTTATTTCATGAGGTCAGTATTATAATGATATCAAAATCAGACAGCAAAGTACAAAAGAAGAAGACGGGAAGGAGAAGAAGAAGAAGACTACAGACCACTGATTCTTGTAAACTTACATACAGAAATTCTCAACAAAATATTACCAAGTCAAATCCAGCAACGTACAAAAAGAATTATGCACCTGGATTATACGAGTCTTCTAGGGCCGCCATAACAAAATACCACGGATTGGTGGCTTACGCAGTGGAAATTTATTTCCTCACCAAGATCATGGTGTCAGCAGGTTTGGTTTCTTCTGAGGCCTCTCTCCTTGGCTTGCAGATGGCCACCTTCTCAATGTGTCCTCACATGGTCATCCTTTGGTCTGTGTTGCCTGCGTCCTAGTCTCCACTTCTTATAAGGACACCAATCATACAGGACTAGGGTCCACCCTAACAACTTCATTTTAACTTAATTACTTCTCTGAAGACCCTCTCTCCAAATACAGTCACATTCTGAGGTACTGGGGATGAGGGCTTCAACGTATGAATTTTGAGGGGACTCAACTCAGCCCATAACAAGGACCAAGCAGTATTTATTCCAGGTATGCAAATTTGATTTCATATATGAAATTCAATTAATATGATCCACCATATTGACAGGCTAACAAGAAAAACAATATGATCACATCAAATGATACATGAAAAGCATTTGACAAATTCTTACACCCATTCATTATAAAAACTTTCAGGAAACTAGTAATACAGAAAAACTTCCTCAACATGATAAAGAACATATATAATAAGACCTACAGCCAACATCACGCTTAGTGGTGAAGACTGAATGTTTTCCTTACAAGGGTGGGAGTAGGGCAAGAATATCCACTCGCACAACTCCTATTCAGCATTGCACTTGAAGACCTAGCTAACGAAATAGGCAAGGAAAAGGAATAAAGGACTTAAGACTGAAAAAGAAAAAATAAAATTGCTCATGTTCACAGACAAATGATTGCCTATACAGTCATGTGTTGCTTAAGAAGGTGACCATTTTTTGAGAAATGCATCCTTACACGATTTTGTCACTGTGCGTGCACCATGGAGTGCACTTACACAAACCTAGATGGTGTAGCCTACTACACACCTAAGCTATATGGAACTAATTTATGGGACCGCTGCCATATATGTGGTCTGTCGTTGACTAAAATGTTATGCAGCACATGACACAATAGAAAATCCCAAGGATCCCCCCCTCCCAAAAAATGCTTCTAAAGCTAAAAGGTTTACCACATTTTCAAGATACAAGGTTAATACACAAAAATAAATTGTATTTCTATGTACTAGCAATGTACAGTTGGAAACCAGAATTTAAAAAGCAAGATCACTTACAATTTCTACAAAGAAAATAAAATAGGTATAAATCTAACGAAGCATGTACAGATCTGTTTGTTGAAAATTAGAAAATGTTGATTAAACAAATAAAAAAAGACCCAACTAAATGGAGACATATACTGTGTTCATGGATTGGACAACTCAATATGGTAAAAATGTCGATTCTCCTCAAATTGCTTTATAGATTTAATGCAATTCCTATCAAAATCTCAGAAAGATTTTCAGCAGACAAAGGCAAGCTTATCTTAAAATTTATACAGAAAGACAGAGGATCTAGAATAATTAAAACTTTGAAAAGAAGTATAAGGTGGGAGGAATCACTACCTGATGTTAAGTCTTACTAATATGGCTATAGTAATCAAAACAGTCTGGGTTTGTTGAGAGAGAGACACATAGATCAATGCAACAGGATAGAGGACCCAGAAATGACCCATAAACTATGCCCAAATGATTGTCAACAAAGGTGTAAAAACAGTTTAATGGAGGAAGGATAGCATTTTCAGCAAATGGTGATGGACCAATTAGACATCCATAGGCAAGACAATGAAGCTCAACCTAAAGCTCAAACATGTGAAAAATCAGATCAAAATGGACCACAAACTTACATGTAAAACCATAATTTTTTTAGAAAAAAAAATAGGAGAAAATCTTCAGGACCAAGGACTAGGCAAAAAGCTTTTAGACTTGACACCAAAATCCTAACTTATGAAAGGAAAAAAAGTGATAGACCTCATCAAAATTAAAAGAACTTTTGCTCTGCGAAAGACCTTGTAAAGAAGATGAAAAGACGAGCTACAGAATGGAAGAAAGCATTAGCAAATCACATATGCAACAAAGGCCTCGTATTCAGAATATATAAGGAATTCTTAAAAGTCAACAAGAAAAAAACCAAAACAATTCAATTTGAAAATAGGCAAAAAACACGAACAGTTGATTCAACAAAGAGGTTATACAGATGGCAAAAAAAAAAAGAAAGGGTATTCAACATTATCAGCCATCAGAGTAATAAAAATTAAAACCACAGTGAGATCTCACACCACCCATATCAGAATGGCTAAAATAAAAAAAAGTGATATCAACATATGCAGGTGAGGTTGCAGAGAAAGTAGATCACTCATTCATTGCTGATGGGAATGTAAAATGGTGTGACTTCTTTGGAAAATAGTTTGGCAGTTTTTTGTAAAACTAAGCATGCACTTCTTGTACAACCCTGCAATTGCACACTTGGGCATTTATACAAGAAAAATGAAAACCTGCATTTATACAAAAATGTAAACACAGATGTTTATAGCAGCTTTATTCATAATAGGTAAAAACTGGAAAAATACTCAAATGCCCTTCAATAGTGAGTGTTTGAACAAATTGTGGTACATACACACCATGAATTACTGCACGACAGTAAAAAATGAGAGATGACACACAACAGCATGGGTGGATCCTAAGGGAATTATAACGAATAAAAAACATCAATCTCAAAAGGGTACACACTGTATGCTTCCATTTATTTAACATTCCTGAATAACAAAGATATAGAGATGGAGAAGAGATTGGTGGTTGGCAGGAATGAAGGATGAAAGAAGGAATGGTTATAACTCCAAAAAATAGTGCAAGGGAGCCCAGTGGTTATGGCACAGTTCTGTATCTAGAGTATGGCGATAGTTATAAGAATCTACACATGTGATAAAATTGCATAGAAGCACACACACACACACACACACACAATGAGTGCCAGTGAAATTGGTGAAATCTGAATGAACTCTGTGGGTTGTACCAATGGCAATTTCCTGATTTTGATTTTGTATTGCATTTATACAAGATGTTGTCATTGGAGGAAACTGGGTGAAGAGTACATGGGACATGGGATCTCTCTGTATGCTGGGTTTTTTTTTTAATTTCCTATGAATCTATAATTAATTCAAAATAAAATTTTTACAATCCAAGATTTAGAGAAGCCCGTCGCATTGGTGGGAGAGGCTCTGAGAGAACTGCAGACTGGGGAGTCATCAGCACACACTCACACTTTAAACCAAGGACCTGGGTCCCAAGAGTCTATAAGAAAGATTTGCATCTCGACATTGAAACGTCTGGCAGTGGGCAGGCTTGGGCTAAGACTCAGGGGGAGAGCCTGGCACAAGGGAAAACCCCACACAAGGTAGGGTCCTGGCACAGAAGGGAAGAAAGCGTCTCAAGAATGAGGGGGTGTGGACTGTGCCGATGCAGACGAGACGTCCAGGAAGTTGGAGAGAAACGGCTGTGGTCTTCAGCGGGAGGGCAGCTGACGATGCTGATGAGCTGTGTCAGGGGAGTGAGAGAGATGGAAGCACAGCCGGAGTAGTTGAGTAAAAACTAGGAGTGGGCTTACAGCGTTGAAAAATTTTCAAGGTTCTCTAGAAATTGGCGCCCTGAAAGCCCGAGGGGGGAAATGTTGGCCAAATGGGTCATATTCTGTGTTTGGTGTCCTGAGTATACCCTGGGGAAGTTCTCTAAAGAAAATACACAGGCATCCCAGATTTTTCTGATCTATTACCCAGCTTTGGAGTTGACGCAATGTGCTACGTGATTCAGGGCCTAGTTCTGCCACCAGCCTGCTGTGTGATCTTGACCAAGTTCCTTCCCCTGTTTGGGCCTGAAGAGGACGTGTGTCTCTTTTTTTTCTTTTCAGCGCCCATTTCCCCCTAACTAATAATAATAGTTAATAATAATACCTAATAATAACAGTGTCATTCTGTCCCTAGACATGCGCAGGAAGAGTCCCAACCTTGTACCTCCGGTTCTAGAGGTGCCCACTTTGGAACTCCTACAGTTGTACCCCTCTCATAAGACAAGGGGGTATGGCTGAAGCCCATGCCTCCTTCTCTGGACCATAGCAGCAAGGTGGGGTCCCTGTCCAAATACTCCTGAACCCACTTCCATGCCTGCATTGATCTCTTTCTTGGGTCCAACCTCCCAAGTGCAGACCGCACGCCCTGGGTTGGAATTATGCCCAAAGGTCTGCTCTTTGCAAGCAATGTGGGCCGAGATTGGACATGCAGCCTTGGTGTTTACATGTGTGAACGGGAGGCCCTTCAGGATGCAGGGGAGAGCAGAGGGGGGAAGGGAGTGGTCTGTGGGCGGGGGAGGGGGTTTGCAGCGGTGCAGGGTGGAACCGGGTGTGTTCCTCCCGTGTAGCCAGAATTCTAAGACAACTGGGAATTCCAAACTCAACCCTGACCGTGCAGGCTGTCATGAAGCTATATTTATCCAGGTAGGAGGATATAACATGTTTTATTTCACAGTTTGTAACTTGATTTGTAACATTTAAAAATATTTGTACTCACGTGGAGGAGGGGCCTGTAAATGTTAGGACCGTGTCCACGACAGCACCCTTGGGAGGAATGTCCTCTCTCTGATTACATACAGTTTTGGGGGACAGGGAATCCAGATCCCTTCCCCTCCTTTATGAAGTAGCAGAAGACTCAAGCCCACCTCCACGAGGGTTTTCATTTCCTTGTCCTTCTAGTGCCAGTGATCGAGCATATGCCTTAAGCTCAACGAATCATATTCTTTCCTCCTGGACTTGCAGCTGGGGCGGAAAAACACTGGGTAAACAGATTTAGTGGATGCTCATTGTGGCAGGAGTGGACCCTGGGGTTAAGTGGCACCTGTTCCGGCTCCAGTCTTGCTGCTCAGTCTCACTCTCCAGGTTCCTTACCCCGTAGGTTCTGGAAGCTTCTCGATACCCTTCTCTTTTGTGCTTAATGAGACCAATTGGTTTCTGTTGCTTATCATCAGAGAACCCTTGGCCGTGTCAGGCCTCAGATTTCTGCTTTGTCAGTGACCTCAAACGGTCCTTCCAGCTTAACGCTCAGCAGCCCACGTCGCAGAAGCTGAGGAAGGCACTCAGCTTCCTCCAAACAACAAGCCCGTATTTATAGCTGGGGTTCCTCAGCTAATGATGCCCACACAGTGTGGGCTGTGTCAGGCTGGTGGACAAGAGAAAGAGTGGTATATTGCATTGGGCCTGGGGAAGCAGATGTGTCTAGACTCTGAAGGGGAGCACTACTGAGGAGCTTCTGGATTTGACCTTTGTACTAAAGGTAACTGTGTCCAACATGGCCGAATGGATTCTAGATGACTCTAAGCCATTTGACCCACAGGCCAGGAAAATCCAACTCCAGTGGCATCCTTTCATTTGACAATTCAGTTCGGCCTTATCTAGCAAGCTCAGATTGGTGCCAGTTGAATGCTCTGAGGTCACTGGATTCTTCAAAGTGCGTGAATTAGCATCTGTCCTCAGAGAGCTGATAGGCCATCCACTGCTTTGCCAGGCCTTCCAGAACACCTTTCCCTTCTTGCTCTTACTTCTCCTAGCAAGAGAGCACCAACTGGCAGAGCCTGAGATGTACAGCGCACACATTTCGAGAATTCCAAATATGAGTTCTGATTTTGCAGAATTTATATAACCGAGAAACTGCACCTTTCTACCCATCTTCAGTCCCCTCCCTTAATTCACCCCAACCACAAATATGGAGACAGGGTGATTCAGTGCAATTCTATTTGGCCAAGGCTAGAGTTGTGTTTAAAATACTTCTCTGAATTGATGGTAGACAAACCTCCTCACTCTCCAGATTTGAGGCTGTGTTACTGGATCACAAAGCGGTGGTGGTTGTGTTGACCTCCCAGTTCTTAACACTGCGCAGTTCTGGCAATGGGTAGGGGGGCACGACTGGCAGTGTTGGGGGGAAGGGTGTTGGGGGCTTGATGAGTTTGTTCTTTCATACACAGCTCACTCTGTTCCTAGCCTCCTTTGCAGATGACAGGAGGTGCTAGACAGTGGAAAGTAAGATGTGTGGTGCTGTACGCAGAAACTTGATATGGTGTAATTACTGTACATTAAAATAGATGGAATTTGGATATGAAAGCGGAGCAGACCATATCTGACGTGAGGCTGAGAAGGGAGACATCACTCCACTTCGTGTGTGCATGTGCCTGAAAGAGCGTTCCAGTCTCTGAAAATGGCACATGGGCCAAAAAGTCCAAACAAACACCTCGTCACTGGAAGTGCGAGGGGAGGAGGACTCACCAGGGCAGACACGAGCAAATGTGCATCAGAAACCACACTCATGTGAGCCGTCTTTTGGTTTGAACTTTTACTCAAATATGAGGATTGTATTTCGTTTTTCAGAACAAAACTAAAGCCATGCTAATTCCCTTTTTGGGTGGAGAAAAGCCATTCAATCCCCCAAGACTTTACTGAGCAACTGTGCTAGACTACGTCAAGGGGGAATAGGAGGCAGATGCCGCATGCCTCAAGTAGTGTACTGATTTATTTGACACTCGAAAGACCAGCACAAATGATCTTTGAAAATACAATTTGTAATTGAGTATTATTATGCGTAGCTCAAATAGGGATGTCAAAAAACAGAGGGATCAATTATTTATCAAATAAAACCCACTGAGGAAGTACAACCTGAACTAAGCCCTGAAGAGTGGAGTGGATTCAACTAGACAAAGGAGCAGAACACATACTATCTGGTTGGGGATGGGGAACAGCATGAGAAATAGCTCAGCGGTGGGTCCTGAGATGATATATGCGTGCATCCATGGGGGAAGAATAGAGGGAGGGTACTTCGGGTGACACAAATTCAAATGCTGGATAGGGACTTGACTAGAATCTAGTGATTCCTCACTGTCCTTATCAACCCTAAGAGCCTCTGATCGTAAAACACCAGGATAAAATAAATACAGGGTTCAGCTTCAGAGGGCAGGAGGGAGCCCTGTAGGTGGTGCATGATGGGATCTTATTGGAGAGGGTGCCATAAGAGTTATACTGAGCCTCAGGTTTTGACTGGCTCTGCATTTCCCTTTTGTTAGCCTGTTGGTTGCAGCACCTGAGCCAATGGAAAGACATAATACAGCAGCCTTAACTTCTGTGAAGCATTATTGAATTTTTGGAAAAGAAGATATGCTGGGTGTCCTGCCCACCATATGGCTGGCTTCCTCTGGATCTGACACTGAATTCCATGACCTTTCCCAAGTGGCACAGCACACACACAGTGGCCGCCACTGAGGTGCACCTGTTTGGGTGATTTTCTAGAACTTCTTTGAAAATATATTTAAATATACGAAAGTCACTCCTGGAGGTAAGGCCATTTTGAATGCAAACTGATCACCACATCCGTTGCAATCACAGAGCGAGAGGAATATAGGCCAACTAGTAAAGAGGGAACCGAAAGTAAAGCCTGGGCTGCTGACGTCATCGCCAGCACTCAGGGGCTGAGATAACAATACATCAGGCGTTTACGCTTGTGCTCCGCGTCCCAGGTGAGCCCTCATTGTTTTCTCGCTCCACCGCATTGAAGTCTCCGACATGTTTGATTCATGGAGAAATGAAGGATGGAGAGTGGGCAGGCCTAAGGAAGACCACTTGTCAGGCTTCCTGTTCAAAATGACGTCTGACTAGAAGACCTTGGTTTAACTCCACCCTCACCCTCTCTCTCTCTCTCTCTCACAGACACACACACACAAACACACACTTCTGCTAAGTACCAGTGAAGACATGAGCAAAAAAGGAAACTCACACCATCACCCAAAACAAAAGCCAACTGACATTAACTCCAGCAGGTGGAAGAAATTTAACCAAGTGACAATGTCTTTAGAAATACAAAGAGATATGAGTAAAACACAATTATAATGGCATCCTCTAATTAATTTTATTTGTCTTTGATAAATCAAATAGGAAAAAAAGTGAGAAAATTTGAATGTATTTTACCTTACGGTGAATATGCCTTATTTCCTAGCACCTATATAATATTTATTAAAAGTAGATCTTATATTAGTCAAAAAAAATTACCAATAAACTTCAAAAAAAAAATCAGAAATTTATGTCTCACCCCAAAGTATAATTAAAGTAATAATTAATGACAAATATTTTAAAAACAGAGATGGTCATTAGAAAATTAAACAATTCTCTTTTAAATATCTATTTGTCAAATAAAAATTCTAAATTTTAATTGTGTGTTTATATAAAAATGACAATGACAAAGCTAGATATCAAATCATAAAAATGGTCAAAGTTTCAGAGAAAAATCTTAAACGTTACATATTTTCATTTTTAACCAAAATTTTAGTGAGCTGAGTGTTAAGGACTTAGAAATATAACAATAAAAAATTCACAAAAAGGGTAATACTAAACAGTTAAGACCAGAATTTAAATGAATTAGAAAAAGTAAAGGAGTAGAATATACTGTGTGTACAGACATATTGTGTGTGTGTGTGTGTATACACACAATATTTTAAAGCATTTTTTCTGAAAGTTCTAGACAACTGGGCAATAATTAAAACTAATATGAAATGTAATTAGAACAAATTAAAGAATTCTTTTTAGAATTCAACAAAATGACTTTAAAGTATATGGAAGAAACAGTAAATAATATATCTAAGAAAAATTTTACACACAGTAATTCTGGAAGTCTGGCCCTATACACATTATAAAACTGCATTAATAAAAATGAGTCTACTATAGTTTGGCTTTCTGTGGCAAACCAATGGACCAGAAGAGAAAATTCAGAAGCATGCCCAGGTTTATGTAATATGAAATTAAACTCAGTGGATAAAGGATAGAGGGCTCATTCAATGTGTTGGAACAACGACCAACAATTTCCAAATAAATTTAATCAGGGGCCAGCCCAGTGGTGCAGTGGTTAAGTTCTCATGCTCTGCCTCAGTGGCTTGGGGTTCATGGGTTTGGATCCCAGGTGCAGACCTACACACCACTCATTGAGCCATGCTGTGGTGGCACCCCATGTACATTAGCTCAGGGCTAATCTTCCTCAGCAAAAAGAGGAAGACTGGCAATGGATGTTAGCTCAGGGCCAATGTTCCTCACAAAAAAAAAAAAAAGAAATTTAACCAATAATTCATACCGATAATCAAAGCAAGTTCCATATGAATAAAATATTTAAATGTAAATCATGAAATAATAGAAGTACTAGAAGCAAATGTCGATGTTTATATCATTGGCAGATGGGTGAGGGTAGAGAAGAATATTTATTCTAAAATATGGTATATAATATTTTACCCAGTTTGCTATTTGTTTTAATTATAGCAAATTTTGATGCTAATATAATTGAAATAATATTTGTTGTATCAAGTCTACACATTAACTCATTTACAGTGTCTGCCTTTGGTGTCTTGCTTGAAAAATCATGTGTGTATGTTTGCATTCTAAAAACAAAGATCCCATGAAAATCAGCCTAGTGTAACATTTAAGAGTACAGATCCTGCCTTTGTGGCACGCTTAAATTCCAGCTCCACGTGACTTTAGGCAATTTAATCTTTTCATACCCCAATATCCTTATCTGTAAATGGGAAATAATAACATTATCTAATTTATTGGGGTGTCCTGAGAATTAAGTTAATTAACACATGTAAAGTACTTAGAAGAGTAGTTGGCAAATTTAAACATTACATAATGCTATTATCAAAATAATGCTAATGGCCATGAGAAGGTTATTTAGAACTGAAAAAATACACATGACCAAAAGCACACTAAAATTACCAAAAATCATTTTACATTTATTTTAGTTAAAGAACTGCAATTTAAGTATTAGTGAATTCATATTTTTTACCTATAAAAATGGCAAAGACAAAAAATATCAGTTCTCAAAGTTAGCAAATTTGCAGGGAAATAAACCTTATAAATTGGTATCAAACTTCATAGGGCAATTTGGCAATATCTACTAAAATATTAACACCAAGTGTACTTTTAATCCAGCAATTCGCATCCAGGAATTGATCTGATGGAAATTATTATATGTGGACAAATATCCAGCTACAAAGACATCTTCCTTATGTTGTTTAGAGAATTGGTATAATTTCTTAAATGTATGAATTCCCCAGCGAACTGGTGCTTTATTTTTGGAAAGGCTGTTAATTATTAATTCAACTTTTTTTTTATTTGGTGGGGAAGATTCTCCCTGAGCTAACGTCTGTTGCCAATCTTCCTCTATTTTGTATGTGGGTTGCTGCGACAACATGGCCACTGACAAGTGGTGTAGGTCTGTGCCTGGGAAGGGAACCTGGGCTGCAGAAATGGAGCACAATGAACTTAACCGCTTGGCCACTGGGGCTGGCCCTATTGTTGCAATTTCTTTATTGGATATAGGCCTAGTCAGATTGTCTGTTTCTCCTTGTGTGAGTTTTGGTAGATTTTATCTTTCAAGGAATTACTCCATTTTTTCTAGGTCATCAAATTTTGGGGCATAGAGTTGTTCATAACATCCTTTTATTATCCTTTTAATATCCACGGAATCAGTAGAGAAGACCCCTTTTTCATTCTTGATATCAGTAATTTGTGTGTTCTCTCCTTTTTTCATGGTTGGCCTGGCTAGAAGTTTATCAATTTTATTGATCTTTTCAAAAGATGAGTTCTTGATTTTCTCTATTGATTTTGTGTTTTCAATTTCATTTATTCCTACTCTAAATTTATTATTTTGTTTATTCTACTTACTTTGGATTTAATTTTATCTTTATTCTTCTAGTTTCCTGGGGTAGAAGCTTAGATTACTGATTTTAAATTTTTCGGCTTTTCTAACATATGTGTTAAATGCTATAAACATCCCTCTAAATGCTGCTTTTACTGCATTCCACAAACGTTGATAAGTTGTATTTTCATTTTTACTTAGTTCAAACTATTTTTTAATTTCTCTTAACACTTCTTTGACCCACGTGTTGTTTAGAAATGCATTGCTTAATCTCCAGATATTTGGGGATTTTCCAGCTATCTTTCTGTTATTGATTTCTAGTTTAATTTCATTGTGGTCTGAGAACAGACACTGTATGATTTCTATTCTTTTAAATTTGTTAAGGTTTATTATATGTTCCAGAATGTGGTATATCTTGCCAATGTCCCATAAGAATTTGAAAAGACTGTGTATTCTGCTGTTGGATGAAGTGTTCTATAAATGTCAATTAGGCCCAGTTGATTGATGGTTCTGTTCAGTTTGACTATATGCTTGCTGACTTTCTGCCTACTGGACCTGTCAATTACTGATAGAGGGGTGTTGAAGTTTCCAACTAGAATAGTGGGGCTGTCTGTCAGTTTTTGCCTCATATATTATGACTCTCTAATGTTACACACATGTGCATTAAATATTGTTGTATCTTCTTGGAGAATTTACCCCTTATCAACATGCAACACCCCTCTTTATGTCTGATAATTTTCCTTGCTCTGAAGTCTGTTTTGTTTGGAATTAACTTTGATTAGCATTAGTATGGTAGATCTTTCTCCATCCCTTTACTTTTAATCTATTTGTGTGTCTTTATATTAAAAATGGGTTTCTGGTGGACATATAGCTGGGTTTTGCATTTGTATCCACTCAAACATTCTCTGTCTTTTAATTGTTATATTTAAACCATTCACATCTAAAGTGATTATTGATTTTGTTGGAATAATAACTACCATATTTTTAACTGTTTTTTATTTATTGTATTTGTTTTTTTTTCCTGCTCTTTCCACTATTCTCTGGTTTTAATTGAGCATTTTGTATGACTCTATTTTCTCTCCTGTCTTGGCATATCAATTATACATTTTTTAAAATATTTTTTAGCAGTTGCACTGGAGTTTGCAATATACATTTACAACTAGTCTAAGTCTACTTTCAAATAACACTAGACAGCCTCACAGTAAATAGAGATACCATATAACAGAATATTCCCAGTTCTTCCTTCCTGTCCCTTACAATATTGCTGCCATTCATTTTCCTTTTCTATAAGCTATAACCGCCCAGTACATTGTTGCTATTGTTATTTTGAACAACTGGCTATCTATTCAATTAAGAAAGAGAAAAATAAAAATTTTTATTTACCTTCATTTATTCCTTCTCTAATGCTCTGCCTTTCTTTATGTGGATCCAAGTTCCTGACCTACATCATTTTCCTTTCCTCTAACCTGGTGTTGTTTATAATAGTAAACATTTGGAAACAACATAAATGTTCAACAATAGGATAAAACTTTGGTACATCCATGTAATGGAAAGCTATGAAGCCATTGAAAATGACTGTGGACCTCCATCCCTCTCCTGTTCTCCACCTCCTAGTGATCCAGTAATTAATCACAGCTGAGGAAAGTTCACTTGGGATAAATTCCAGGCACCCTGTGAGCATGTCATGGGGAGAACTGACCATTTCTACTTCCTCTTATACTTCTGAGTGTTTCCTGCTGTTGGTGGAGGGGGCAAGGCTGCAAGGAAAGAGAAGACTGCCCAACCACATGCAGCAGACACACAATGCAGATTCCTGGGCCTGGGCAGTGGGGTCCTGGGAGCAAGGGTTCCCCATTACTTGGAAGGTTCAGCTCTCACAACACACGATCTGGAGAGAGGGCTTTTCCTCTGACCTAGTGATTCTGGGGTTGTTACTAGAGAGATTGGAGACTGACCTATTCTCCTCACCAACCATTACATTTGCCTGCCCCTCATTGAGGGAACTAGGCTTTTTTTTCTTCCCTTGGCTTCAGGAAAGGGAGGAGACTCCAAAAAGGAGTGGGGGTGGGGAAGATATCTTTTTCTTCAGAATATCAACCGTCTTGGAGGAATTTCAACCACCCTTGGAGGAACTCTAGGTATGGACAACATTTTAAAAGAAAACATTGTGATTAAGAGTCTAGGGTCAGAGCACCAGGAACTAGGGCTCTATATAAGCCTTAGAACCTAGAAGCAACCTGTGGGGAAGGGGTTGGAGTAGCCCCCACCTTTACTGAAGTTAAATTTCCACAACCCTGGTAAAATGATTTCTCAGAATGGATGTTAACTGAGTTATAAAAAAATAAAGTTACACTTGTTAAACACTTGCGTTGTGGACCAAGATTCCTATTTGATCATTTTTATGGTAATTTTAGCTCCAGACTTCCCTAGGGTGATGGCATGAGGAGAGAGAAGAGTAAAGACAACTAGTTCCAGGTGTTGGGTTTGAAAATCCCCTCCCACCAAGGGTTAAGGCAGGCCACTTCTTACCCAAACCGAGGAAGCCAGCAGCCCTGCCTGTAAATAAGGAATTAATGAGTGCCTCAAAGACAATGTCGAGATTCCATAAAAAATGAGCTGTTCACACCTTTTTTTTTTCAAAGTTAACTTTTTCAGCTTAAAAACCTGATAAATGATTTCAATTAACAGTTACAGAAAGAGAAAATGATGTTGCAAATTCATGCAAAATCTTCCTACAAAATCACTCGCCTAATTACACAAATCAATTTTTCAGACTGAGAATCCAGCCCCAAAATAGAAAGTATGGATGTGTCAGCAGCAGTTGCACAGGTAAGGTGGGAACCTCTGGGTGGGCTGCTCAGGCTTCTGTTTCATCAGGATAAAATGAGTTAACGATCATAGAAACCTAGTCTTCCAGGACCTAATGTTGCTCCGTGGAAAACTCAGGCCTGTGCCTAGTACATCAAAGGCCTAGGGAGGTGCTTCACATCTGGTTCTTTCTCCTCTTCAGGCAAAATGAATAATAAAACCCTCTACCCAAGGGAGACTTGTAGACTATGTTAGCTCTGGAGCAATTGAAAGTTGCCAGGCAGCACCAAACAGACATGTGGGTGCTTTCAGTTATACCATGATCCAAATAAATCATCATCATCACTTAAGGACCTTGCAACGGTTCGGATGGACCCTAATGTGGTAGAAACAGAACTGGGGTTGGAAGGCCAAGATGCTAGACTGACTCAGCCTGTAGCTGCTCGTTTAATTGTGGCAGGTTGCTTCTGTGCTCTGGGCCTCACTTCATGAGCGGATAGTCTAGATGGGCACTGAGGACACTTCTTCTCGGCATTCTCTACTGTCTCACGCTTGGCCCTACCTTCATAGTTTGTGATTCTTTAAGGTCTTTGAGGACAAGACCTTGTCTTCTTGACCACAGTATCCCTCAGGGGGTCTGTCTTGCCTGTCCTAGGGTATGTGACTAATACTGTTGGCTAATGTGAGTCAGTTTTGTTTTATTTTGGGAGGGCTCTGGGAGGGATGGCAAAAGAGACAAGAGGCAGGGATGCTCACTGTTCATTTAGAGGTGTTAGTCTCCCTCACCCTGCCCACATTCTGGGGACGTGGGGCACTGGCAAACACAAGGGGGTCACCCAGCATGTTCGCTTGCATCTGACAGCTGTATGGCCCTGTTTATCCCCAAAGAACTAGGGGTTGCTTTTATGTTTTATTCCTAAATCTTGACTGTGCCTTGGAGGTGGAGTGGCCCCTATTTGTTTGATTCTTAGTGGTAGCGCTGCCCCACCAGGCCTGCATCGTTAACGCCATTAATAACTAAGTGTGAACCTAGGACAGGGATTTCTTGAATGATTCCCTAGTCCTCCTTGTCATAGATAACATTTTAGGCTCTGACTAAACAAGCAGAGATACAATAAAGCACTCCCCAACACACCAAAAAAGCATCAAGAAGTACAAGAGATGGGGAAAGAAGGCTGGAGAAGGGAAAAAAGAGAAATTTCCTACATACACACCTGACAGGAGGAAGCTAAGGCATTTGAGCACAAACCTGGGTACTGTCTACTGGGGAAGCAGGATGGAAGAAACAGACATGCGAGGACTCAGAGGACTCGACATCATAGTGGAGCACGGGGAGGAATGCATTTCTAGGTCCTGGGTTTCAAGATTTACTGGGTAATATCATGAGCAACAGTTTTCTGCATAACAAATCATCCATTTTAAGTCCATTAATGGCTGAAGAAAATAACAACCTAAAATTTTTTATTTCTTCCGAGTCTATAGGTCAGCTGGGCAGTTCTACCGATCTGAGCCAAGACCAGCTCCTCTCAGCCAGGTCACTCATGCTTCTGTGGTCTGCTGGCGGATCAGCTGGGTTAGCTGTCTCGGTAGCCCCACCTGGCACAACTTTTCTCTCCTCCACGTGGTCTCTTATCCTCCAACAGGCTAACCGGGGCTTGTTCAGCAGTTACAGAGTTCCCAAAAGGACTGGAGAGGCGCACAAGGCCTTTGGGGGCTAGACTCAGAACTGGCACAGTGTCACTTCTTCAGCACTCTCTTGGCCAAAGTGAGTCATAAGGGCAGTTCAGAGGGCAATCGACTATTTCTTCTTGGGAGGAGCTGTAAAGTCACACTGAAAGGGTCGTGGGTACAGGGAGGTAAAGAATTTGGGCCAGTTTTGTAATCCACCTACCACGGTAAAACCTCTGTCCACAATTATTCACATCCTTTCCTCATACAAAGTACCTTCCTCCCCTCCTGAGACCCCTGCCCTCCATGTCTTATCCAATACGGCGCCGTACTTCGAGTCCAAGGTCTTGTGATCCACGTCAGATCCAGCTCCTTTTGATCCTGAGACCTATGGATTAAAAAGCCAGTTATCATGCTCGCACACCCAACATGCAATGTTGAAATAGACATTAAAACGATCTCATTCACAAGTGAGAGGAATGGGAGGCACGTAGCAGTTACTAGTCTGCAGGAATTCTGAACCCCCGCCGGATACATGGCGGGGAGTGTTTCTTGATCAGACCGTGATTCTACTCCCTGGGAGCTGCTGCTCCATCTATTGGTTTTCACAAGTCTTGGCTCCACTGTTAGGGACATTTTTCCTTTTCTGTTATCGTCTTTGGCTACTTCTAAATAAGTGGGCTGTCTTGGCAGCAAGTTGCTTTCTTAGCCTGATTCTTGGCCTTAAGAAGTTGGAGGCATGGGAGTCTTTTTATAATTTGACAAATCTCAATCCTTTTATTACACACTGGCAGCATTTCCCAATTCAACTCCCTTTAAAACTTTGTGGTCTTCCTAGGTATATAATTATTATTTATTCCGTGCTTTGAAAGCCACAAGGAAAATAGCTTCTGAGACACACTCTCTCTTTTAAGTTACTTCTAGTTTGGGGTCAGGCTTCTATGTTCTTAAGCTTCCCTTTAGTCCAGCTAAGAAGATTTATATAAACTTAATGAAGAGTCTTAAAGTCACCTTCTTGATTTGATCCCTGTATTTAGGGATCATTTTATTTATTTTAAATGAATATGCAATAAAATTGACTTGTATTGTATGTACAGTTCAATAAATTACAACATGGACAGGTTTGCATAACCATCATCACCATCAATATAGAGAACCATTCCATCACCTTAAAAAACGGATTTATGCTATCCCTTTATAGTCATATTTCCCCTCACCCCTGATTTCTGGCAACCACTGATCTGCTTTCCATCACTATATTTTGTCTTTTTAAGAATGTCACATAAATGGAACTGTACGGTATGTAACTTTTTGACACTAGACTTACTTAGCATAGTGCCTTTGAATTATTGCTTGTATCAATAATACAAGCACTTTTACTGCTAAGTAGGATTCCAATGTATGAATGCACCACAGTTTAACTATTCACCCACTGAAACATATTTGGATTGTTTCCAGTTTGGGGCATTAATGAATAGAACGTCTCTAAACATCTGTGCATAGGTCTTCATGTGGACATAAGTTTGTTTTCAAAAAATTTTTCTAGGGTAAATCCTTACCAGTGGGATTGCTGGGTCATAGGGTAAGTGTAGTTTACCTTTATAAGAAACTGCACACCGTTTTACATAATTCTTACACCATTTGGCATTTTAACCAGCAGCGTATGAAAGTTCTAGTTGCTCTTCGTTTTCAGCAACACTTGGTATTTTAGAATTTTTTGTTTTTAGCCAATCTGATAGATGTGCAGTGGTCTTCATCTTAGCTTTAACTTGCATTTCACTAATGGCTACTGATGAACACATTTTCATTGGCTTATTTTCCATCTGTGTATCTTCTCCAGTGAAATGTCTGTGTCTTTTAACCATTTTTTAATTAGATGTTTGCTTTTTTAATGTTAAATTTTGAGAGCTTTTTATATATACTACATATGAATTCTTTGTTAAATATGTGGTTTGCAAATATTTTTCCTGAATGTACCTTTTTTCCCCAACCTGTTAACAGAATTTTTCAGAAAGCAAACATTTTAACTGTTGATGAAATCCAATTTATTGATTATTTTTCTTTGATGGGTCATACTTTAGATGTCATGTCTAAGAACTGTTCACCAAGCCCTTGGTCCTGAAGATTTCCTTATGTTTTCTTTTAAGTATTTTATAATTTTACATTTAAATCTATGATTGATTTTGAGTCAATTTTTATATAAGGTGCGTTGTTTAGATCAAGGTTTATTTTTTTTTTTGCATATGAGTATCTAATTGCTCCAGCACTATTTGTTGAAAGGGCTATTCTTTATCCATTTAATTGCTTTTGCACTTTTGTCAGATCAGTTGGCTAAACTTGTGAGTGGCTATTTCTGTGTTCTCCCTTCTGTCCAACTGATCTGCCTATCCCTTCACCAACACCATACAGTCTTGATTACTGTAGCTCTGTAATACGTCTGAAAAGAGGGTAAAGCAATTTCTCCCACTTTATTCCTCTTTATCAGAATTATGTTGGCTATTCTAGTTGTACCTTTCCATATACGTTTTGGAGTCATCTTGCATACATCAAGAAAAAAATCCTGCTGAGATTTTAATAGGAATTGTGTTAAACCTGTATATTACTTTGGGGATTGATATCTTTACTGTATTGTCCTCCAATCCTTGAAAATGGAATATGTCTCCCTTAATTTAGATCTTCATTGATTCCTTTTATTAGCATTTTGTATTTTTTGGCATATATATTTTGTTAGATCTACACATAAGTATTTCATTTTTTGAGTGATTATAAGTGATATTTTATTTCTTATTTATTTTCACTTGTCCAAAAACACAATTGATTTTTGTATGTTTATTCTGTATCCTGTGAGTTTGCTAAACTGATTAATAATTTCTAAGATAATTTTTGTGAGTTCTGTGTTATTTTCTTTTTTCTAGAGCAAAAGAATTTAATATCTGAAAATATACCAACTCACTGATTTCAGTTATTAAATTGACTAAGAATAATTGCATAAATGATAGAAAATTTAGACAGTCAGCTTTTAAGAGAAAAAAGAAATCACCTCATAGCCTTGATGGTCTGGAGTTAATAATAACTGCAAAGTGCATAACGCTTGGGTCTAAGGGATGGTGACTGTCTCCCAGATTCCTTGTCATCTTCCGCATAGACAATCGTGCCATCTACAAATAGGCACAGTTTTATTTCTTCCTTTCCAATCTGCATGACTATTTCCATTTCTTGCCTTCATGCTCTGCCTAAATCTTCTAGGACCATGTTGAATAGCAATGGTGAGAGTAGAATCCTTGCCTTGTTCTCAACCTCAGAGGGGAAACATTCAGTCTTTTACTATGAAGTGTGACATTAGCTATAGGTTTTTAAAATAGATTCTCTTTATTAATTTGAGGAAGTTCTCCATTATTCTTAGTTGACTGAGTGTTTCATCATAAATGATTGTTGAATTTTATGAAATTATTTTTGTATCAATTGATATGATCATGTGGTTTTTATTCTTTAGCATGTTAACATGGTGAATCACATTGATTAATTTTCAAATATTGAACCAACTTGGCATCCCTGGATAAACGCCAACATGGGCAAGGTATATAATTACTATTACATGTTATATATTGTTTGTTTTGGAGACTCTGTTGTTTTGTGTGTATATGTTTATAATTGTTATTAATTCTTGATGAGTTGACCCTTTTGTCATTATAAAATGTCCTTTTATGTCTCTAGGAACAATTTTTGTTTTAAAGTCTATTTTTCTGATACTAGTATAGCCATTTCCGGTTCCCTTTTGGTTACTATTTTTCATGGTATATCTTTCTTCATTCAAACAGTTTGTGTCTTTGAATCTAAACAGAGTTTCTTATAGGCAGCATGTAGTTTGGTCAAGTTCTTAAAAATTTGTTCTGCCAATCTCTGCCTTTTAATTAGAAAGTTTAGTCCATTTACATTTAATGTAATTAATGGTACAATAGGGTTTACATTTGTCATTTTTCTGTCTATTTTCTATGTGTCTTGGCTTTTTTGTTCCTTAATTCTTCTATTATTGTCTCATTTTGTGTTAAATAGATATTTTTTGTATACCATTTTAATGCCTTTTTCATTTCTTTACATATTTTTCAGTTATTTTCTTAATAATTTCCTTGCAGATTGCCATTAACATCTTAACTTATAAAAATATTCTTTGGATTAATACCAACTTAATTTCACTAGTATGCAAAACATTGTTTCAATATAGCTTCATTCCCCTCCTCTATTTTATGCTGTTATTGTCACAAATTACATCTTTATACATTGTGTGCACATCAACATAAATTCATAATTATTGCCTTATGTGGTTCTCTTTTCAATCAGATAGAGGGAAAAAGGAGTTACAAACAAAAAGATTCATATTATATTTTGTATTTATGTGTGTAGTTACCTTTACCAGTGCTCTTTAATTCTTCATATATATTCAATTTGCTCTCTAGTGTCCTTTGGCTTCAGTCTGATGGACTCCCTTTAGTATTTCTTATAGGGCAGGTCTGCTAGCAGTGAACTTTTTTACTTTTTATTTACCTGGGAATGTCTTAATTTCTTCTTCATTTTTGAAGGATGGTTTTTAAATTTTTGTATACAGAATTCTTGGTTGACAGGTTTTCTTTCAGCACATATGCTGTCCCAATGCCTTGGGCCTTCATGGTTTCTGATAAAAAGTTGCATTAATCTTATTGAGGATCCCTTGTGCATAATGAGTCCATTCTCTCTACTGTTTTCAAGATTCTCCTTGTATTTGTCTCTCAATAGTTTATTTTGTGTTAGGTGTGGATATCTAGGTTTATCCTACTTGGAGTTTGTTGCACTTCTTAGATATATAGACTAATGTTTTTAATCAAATTTGGGAAGTTTTTTGCTCCTATTTCTTTGAATACTCATTATTCTCCTTTCTCTCTCTCCCACTCTTCTCTCATTCTGAACTCCTGTTGTGCACAAGTCTATGTATTGATGTTTTCCCCCAGGTCTCTGTTGCTCTGTTCATTTTTCTTCATTCTCTTTTCTTTCTGTTCCAAAGACTGGATAATCTCGATTGACATATCTTTAAGTTTGCTGAGTCTTTCTTCTGCCTGTTTAAATATGCTTTTGAGTCCCTCCAATAAATTTTTTTTTCAGTTATTGCACTTTTCAACTATGACAACTCTATTTGGTTATTTTTAAAAAATAATTTCTATCTCTTTATTGATATTTTATATTTGTTTAAACGTCTTCTCATATTTTACTTCAGTTCTTCAGACTTGGTTTCATTTATCTAACTGAGTGTATTTAAAATAGCTGATTTAAAGTGTTTTCTAGTAAGTCCAATGTCTGGGATTCCTGAAGGTATTTTTATTGATTGTTTCTTTCATGTGTATAGTCCATACTTTCTTGCTTCTTCACATCTTGTAATTTTTGTTGAAAATAGAGTATTTTGAATATTATAATGTGGCAATTCTGGAAATCAGATTATCCCCTCCTTCCCAGGGTTTGTTGTTTTGTTACTTGTTATAGTTGTTGTTTGTTTAGTGACTTTTCTAAACGAATTATGTAAAGTCTCTATTCTTAATGTGTGTGGCCCCTAAAGTCTCTGTCCCATCAGCCTAGTGGTTGGCTAATAATTGGACAGAGATTTCCTAGACATCTTGAATGAATAGTCCTCCCAATTTTGTGGAGGGACTTTGTCTGAATTTCAAGGCACGCCTTCAGCACTCGACCAGGTCGTTGACAATTCTGCCTTAGCTTTCACTTGCTTGTGCAGAGCCTCCAAGCCAGACAGAATTGAGAGCTCAGGGCCTTCTTCAGTTCTTCCTGAGCATGTCCACAGTCCTGTGCATGTGCTTGCCTTTCTAGATTCCCTGGAATATGTTGCAGCTTTTCAAAGCCCCTATGAATACCTAATTCCTCAACTTTTCCTTTTATGCTTTTACTTTTAAGCAGTTTATTTTTTGCTTCCAATCTTATCCATTGCCTCAGGCAGCCACAATGTTAAAATACTTGCCTGTAAATGTTTTTTGACAACCTCCCCCTAGGAAGAGACTTTTAACAATGATGAACTCCAAGTCTTGTCAAATAAAGACAAGACTTGCTCATTAGGTCTTGTAGGGAACCACCAGACAGGGAAAATGATAATTCTTTGATCATTTGTTCCCTCTGCTACCAGAAATGTGAGCTGTTATTTTTCAAGACAACTGCTGAGCTGAGGAGTGAGGGGATAAGATCTAGGGTAAATTAAAACACCACAAAGTTTACTCTTCTTTCTGTGATTCAGCCACTTTTCTTGAATAAACATGCCCTGGATTGTTATAAGTTCATGGTTAATTTCTAAAGTCCTGAAAAGTTAATTCTGAAATTTTTTTTGCCAGCTTTTTTATTGGATTTCATATAGGGCCTAATTTTCAGAGGTCCTTACTCTAGCACTTCTGCTAACATTACCTAGTTCTATCAATTTTTGCTTCACATATTTTGCAGCTCTTTGCAGTTTTTTGTTACCTACATATTTTGTGTTGCCATGAATTTTTCATATAGTGACTCTTTTGTCATTGTTTAATGTCCCTGTCTGTCCCTGGTAATTTTCTTTGCTCTTAAATCTACTTTGATATTAATTATAACCACTCCTACCTTTTAAATTAATATTTACATAGTGTATCTTTTTCCCATCTTTTTACTTTAAACCTATATATATATCATTATATTTAAAGGGAGTTTTTTTGTAGATAGCATATAGTTAAGCCATATTTTTATTCACTCTGCTGATCTCTGTCTTTTAACTGATATCTTTAGACCATTTACATTTAATATAACTATTGACCTACTATGTTTAAATTTGCCATTTCATTTTGGTTTTTGTTTGTTTTCTGTTTTTTGTTTCCCTGTTTTCTTTTTCCCACCTTCCTGTGGGGTACTTTAACATTTTTTAGAATTCCATTTTCATTTATAGTGTTGTTCAGTGTGCCTTTGATTAGCCTTTTTTAGTAATTGTGCTTGCTTACACACTTATCCAAGTGTCTACATTTACCATTTCAAATAAAGCATGGAACTTTTACCTCCTTTTACATCCATTTACCCTCTCCATTTATAATGTAATTAGTTTAAATGTCCCTTCTATGTACATTGGCAATCACATTAGACTCTGTAATTTTTTTTTTTTTTTTGCTTCAGGTATAAAACGTTATTTAGAGAACTCAAGAGGAGCACTAAATCCTATTGAGTTGACCTATATTTTTGCCCTTACTGTGCTTGTTATTCCCAATGTTTCAAGATTTCTTCCTTTGTTGTCTCCTTTCTGCTTAAAGAATTTCCTTTAGCTATTCTTTTAGGGTCAGTCTGCTGGCAACAAATTCTGTTAGTTTTCCTTTGTTTGAGAATATTTTACTTCTTCATTCCTAAAGGATATTTTCATTGGATATAGAATTCTAGGTTAACAATTATTTTATTTCAGCACTTGAAAAATATCATGCTACTTCCTTCAGCCCTTCATGGTTTCTGATGAGAAATCTGCTATCATTTGAATTGTTTTCCTCTATAGGTAATATGCACTGTTTCTCTCTAGCTGGTTTCAAGATTTTTTGCTGTCTTTAGTTTTTAGATAGTTAATTATAGTGTGTCTTGGCATGGATCTCTTTGAGTTCATCCTGTTTTGGATTGGCTTAGTTTTTTTTTTTTTTTTTTTGAATCTTTAGGTCTATGTTTGTTGTCAAATTTGGGAATTTTTTGGCCATTATTTCTCCTAACACTTTTGCCAGCACTTTCCTCGTTCTCCTCTCTTCCTGGAACTCCAATGACATGAAAGTTGGACCTTTGTACCACTCACCACCAGTTTGAAGGTATTTTGAACTCTAGTCTTATTTTCTAATATGCCTAATAATATTTACTTTCAAAGTCATGAAAGAGCTGATTTGTGCATTTTGAATCAATTTTACACTTGTAGTCAGTGAAAGGCGCAGGATGGGGTGCACTCGCTCCATCTTACCCAGAACTAGAACCTCCTCATTTTATTTGGAAAATCTTTTCCCAACTAGATATTCTGGAGAGGAAAAACAATTTTATTTTCTAATCCAGTGAGTTCTTGGCCCTCTATATTCTGTCTAAATTCTGATTGCAGATTGGCCAGTGTTTACTTTAACCTCATGTCTTTCTTTCATGATTTTATCATATACAGTTAGGTGTGATCAGCTAACACTTTCAAAACTTTCACTGGAAATCATCTTTCCAATGTCAACAAATCAACATTTATCTTTTATGTTACAACAGGAATCCCTTTTTAACAATTATTTGGCCACTTCATAACACATTGCCATTTTTCTCCCTCTTATAATCATTTCTTAGCCATTTTTACTGCTTTTTTAAGGGTTTTGTTGCTGCTTTTCCAGTCATACTGTTTACCCAGCCCCAAAGCTGATCCTACATATTTTAGGTTTTTGTTACAGAAGCACCCCACTTTTAGATACTTATTTCTGATCCATTTGTTTTTGAGGCATAATCACTTTAAAATTAAGTGGCATAAAGCAGCAATCATTTATAAGTTGTGATAAGTTTAGGAGTCAGCTGGGTAGTTTTGCTTAGTGGATCTTAGGTGGGTCTGCTAATGTGTTTGTAGTCAGCTAAAGGGCCAACCAGAGGTAATGCAAAGGGGACATCACTGGCTTTTGAGGGCAACAGAGGGACCCTTTATTGGAGGACACACAGGAGGAACATGGATGCTACTCAGCAGGTTTGCATCCATGGGAGTCACGTGGTCACAGAGAACACAACGTCTCCTGGCCTCAGGGATCCCCCAAATCTTAAAGGTCTCCTTACTCATTCTGGGAATCTATTCCAGACTCTTCTGGAACTCTCTTAGTGACAAAATATTCACTGAGACATGCCAATCCATTTTTTGGAGGCTGTTAGAACCCATTTATTTAGTCATCTGTGACCACTGGTGGCTCACTGCGGACTTTCTCTCTGGAGGCTCCATGAAGCTGAGCATTGTGGCTAAAGTCCTTTTGTCCTAATAAGTTCCTCAGTTTCTCTGTCACTGGCTTGAGTTATGCAGCTTCACGTAATGGCCACAGACACCCTGGGGTCAGTGGGTCCTTCTTTAGACACCCAGAGACAGTGGAAACAAAGGAATGGTGGCAGACACATTCATGTTGGGCTTGGGTGTCAGAAAGAGCTAAGGGTCTTGAAGCAGGGAAGCCCTCCCCAGGCAATGGGCTTAGCAAGCCACCATGATACAAGTGGAACACACTGTCCTTTTTACGTTAATTTGCCTGTTTTTTAAAAAAAACTGAGATCGGGTCATTGCCTCTGCACTACTTTCTTGGGAACTGACACATCCAGTGTGAATGAAGCTAATGATGAGAGACAATATTTTAATGTTAATTAGATATTCCATGTGTCTTAGTTCATCAGAGGACTATTGCTCTTTTATGTATCAGATGAAAGCACAGCTCTTGCTTGGAGGAAAACAGAATACACAGGAAAGAAAATGTTTTCAGTTTTGTAATTATTCAAATTACTGTTGCTTTTTAGAAAAATTCAGAAGACTTTGAGGGGGCAGGAGGATACTTAGCAATAACACAACTGCATGGCAGGAAGCCACTGCAGATCCTCTAAGACCCTCTTCTCTCTCTCTCAGCAAACATTGCTAAAAGTTGTAATCTCCAGTTAGGAAACAACCTCTCTGAGAGTTGCTCAGTGGCCACGTTAGACAAGCAAGAGGTGGGAGGACCAAGCCCGCTTCTGAAGTGATCTACCCAGGAGGAAAGGGCCCAAACCACTCTGAAAGCCCCCTGGCGTCTTTTGGCTTCTAATGTGCCAACAGTCAGGTTGGATGAAAGACACCAGCACATACACGATGAGTAAATACTACTTTAATGTCATTTAAAAATAGTGATTGGAGAAAGAATGAGGACAATTTCATTCCCTCAGTGAGCCTCCACTTTCCCATCTATAAAATGAACATATTGGACTAGCTCAGGAATTCTAAATAAAGGCTGCAACCCCCTCTTCTCTGACCTCTATGGTGCATAGCAGAGTTACAGGGTCAGGGTGGGGTGCTTTTAAATTACATATGTCCAAATGAGCCCCTGTTACTGACGGCAATATGTTGCATCCTTCTGGCAGGTTGAGGCCAAAAAAGGTTGAAAACCAGTGTACCGGGCTATCTAATTATCCTGCCAACTCTTTAATTCCTTAATTTGAGAATTAGCTGACCCTAATGGATAAATAGCTGACATTTATGCATAAAACATTTATTTATTTGCATGTTTTACCTTTGAAGTTTTTTCAAAAATTTTGGAATAATTTTAGATTTACAGAAAAGTTGGAAAGAGAGTCCCAAATGCCTTTCACTAAGTTTCCCTTAATGTTTACATCTTACGTAACTATGGGACAATTGTGAAAACATTGGTGCATTACTATTAACTAATCTGACCTTTATATGGATTTCACCAGTTTTTCCACTAAAGTCCTTTTCCTACTAATGTAGTTTCCAGTCTAGGATACTACATTGCATTCAGGAAATGTTTATTTTTATGTGTAAATTTCTACGGCAGGTATTGGTTGGATGGGTTTATGAATCAAAAAATAATTTGTGGCTCCCGCTCTCTAGAAGCTTATGATTCTGGGAGACAAAACCATATGCGCAGAAAAGTTTGTGTGTCCTTGGCCTTACATTTTCAAAACATATGCACAAGGTTTGGGCACAGGTCAGTTGGCCTGGTCAGCTAAGCCCCGTGTGCGGACAGTCTCAGGACGTGGTGGGTATGCCGACATTTTTCCTTAGGATGCTCTGATCATGACCAGTAAGCATCTGGGGTAAGCCAGTCAAATGAATTACTGAAAAATAGAGTCAAACAAGTTATTTTTCATCATGTGTCCAGTGTTTTATTTTCCTTCTGCTTCTTTGGCATTATGCAGACTCAACTTGAGGTGTGTGGATAATTATTCATCATCAGAAAGAATAACCCAAATAAAACTGGCAAGACTTTTTTAACAGTTAACATCCATCTGCTGTGATGAGGGCCTGGGAAATTGAGCACTTCGCTGGACTACTGTTGGGAGAATGGACTGATGCATCTTTCAAGGTTATCAGGGAATCTGTACTTTATGTCACCAAAATATGCACACTTATTGACCTGGTTAGCCAAAAGATTCTCATCACAGTGTTGTTTATAAAAGCAACAAATTAGAAGCAACATAAATATTTGGCCAAGATTGTTCAGACAAATTATAGAACACATGTACAAAATTAATGCACAACTTTCAAAAAAATTATTGTAAAAGAATATTTAATGACACAGATGGTTATGTAATACTGCTACAAAGAAAGAACTTTATGGTTATGTACAATATGATTTATTTTTGTTTATATATATTTGTATCTTTAAAGTTATTTTTGCTAAATATATTAATAGTGGTTACCTCTGGGAAGTGAGAAGTTTTTAAAACAGCTTCATAGAGATATACTTCCCATACCATACAATTCCCCATTTCAGTTGTACAATTCAGTTTTTAGTACATTTTCAAAGTTGTACACTTAACATCACAATCTAATTTTATTTTATTTTATTTATATTTTCTGAGGGAGACTGGCCCTGGGCTAACATCCGTGCCCGTCTTTCTCTACTTTATATGGGACGCCGCCACAGCATGGCTGACAAGTGGTGCGTCTGTCCGCGCCCGGGATCCGAACCTGAGAAACCGCAGGCCGGGGAAGGGGAGCGTGCGAACCTAACCACCACCCCGGGCCAGCCCCACACAATCTAATTTTAGAACACTTTCTTCACCCCAAAAGGAAACCCTATTGCAGTCACTCCCTGTTGGGCCCTTTCTCCAGCTCCTGGCAACCACTAACCTACTTTCAGTGCCTACAGTTTTGCCTGTTCTGGACATTTCATATAAATGGAATCATATAAGATATGGCCTTTTGTGACTGGCTTATTTCACTTAGTATAATGTTTCTAAGGTCCATCCATGTTGTAGCACGTATCAGTACTTCATTCCCTTTTTATTGCTGAATTATAGTATTACAGTGTATGGATATACCACATTTTAGTTCTTTATTCATCATTTGATAGACATGCAGATTGCTTCCTTTTGTGGCTATTATGAATAATGCTCTCTGAACGTTTGTTCTTGTGCAAGTTTGTGTGGAGCTGTGTATTTTCAACTCCTGGGTATATGCCTAGGAGTGAAACTGTGGGGTCATATGATAACTCCATGTTTGACTTCGTGAGGAACTACCAAACTAGTTTATAAAATGGCTGCACCATTTTAAATTCCCACCAGAAATGTATGAGTGTTTCAATTTCTTCACATTCTCATCAACACTAGCTACTGTCTGTCTTTTTTAATATAGCCTTGGTAGTGTATGTGAAGTGGTGTCTTAGAGTTTTGGTTGGTATTTCCTTGAAGACTACTGATGTTGAACATCTTTACGTGTGCTTGTTGGCCATTTGTATATCTTTTATAGGGAATTGTCTATTCAGATCCTGTGTCCAATTTTTAACTGGGTTATTCATCTTTTTAAGTTGTATGAGTTCTTTGTATATTCTTGATATAAGTCCCTTATGAGATATATGATTTTCAAATATTTTCTCTCATTCTGTGGGTTGTCTTTTCCCTTTCTTGATTATATAATTTGTAACACAGAAATTTTTAATTTTGATGAAATCCAATTTATCTTTTTTTTTTGTCTCTTATTCCTTTGGTGTTGGATCTAAGAGACCATTTCCTAACACAAATCACAAAGATTTACTCTTATATTTTCTTCTAAGAATTTTATAGTTTTAGCTCTTGCATTTAACTTTATTACTCATGTTGAGTTAATTTTTGTTTATAGAGTGAGGTAGGGGTTCAACTTCATTCTTCCACATGTGGATATGGAGTTGTCCCAGCACTATTTATTGAAATGACTATTCTTTCTCAATTGAATGGTCTTGGCACCCTTGTCAAAACTCAGTTGACTCTTGCATGTATACACAAGTGTATGTTCACTGGGTTCTCAATTCTATTCCTGTGCCAGTACCACACTGTCTAAATTCCTGTAGCTTTGTAGTAAGTTATGAAATATATAACTATGCAATAAGTTATGAGAAATGTGAGTTATTTTCTAAGATTATTTTGGGTGTTCTGGAACCTTGCATTTCCGTATGAATTTTGTGATTATTTCTGATCATAAATTTCTGCAATTTCTATAAATAGGCAGCTGGATTTTGACATGGGTTATAGTGAATCTTAAGACCAATTTGGACAGTATTGCCATCTTAACAATATTATGTCTTCCTATCCCTGACTATAGGATATCTTTTCATTTATTTAGATCTTCTTTTATGTTTTTCAACAATGTTTTGTAGTTTTTTGCTCTACAAGTTTTGCACTTTTTTCTTAAATTTATTTCTAAATATTTTATTCTTTTTGATGTTGCAAATGAAATTGTTTTCTTAATTTCATTTTTAGATGATTTATTGCTAGTGTATAGAAATTAAATTGGTTTTTGTATATTGATCCTGTATCCTACAACCTTGATGAACTCATTTATTAGTCCTAATAGTTTGTGTTTGTGTGCGTGTGTTGTGTATTCCTTAAGAGTGTCTATATATACAAGATCATGTCATCTACAAATAGAAGCAATTATACACCTTCCTTTCAAATCTGGGTGCTTTTTATTCCTAAGAGTACATCTTTGTCTTTTTTTTCACATCTTATTCTTGATTTTAGGGGAGAAAGCATTCCTTTCACCATTAATCTTGACATTGCTGATTTTCTAATTTTTTTTATTCCTTTGCTTATACATATTTGTTAAATTTTCTATAACGTACAAATCACATCTGCGATCTAAAAGTTACTAAGGAAAAGGAATAAATGCCCAGGATCCTAACAGCTAATGTTAATGAGGGTTGGGGTGGGGCAGAAATGAAAGGGCAGCCTGAACTACCTGCTTGTATTGTGGAAGATCGCATTCTCAGTGTTTTCATGACCAGTTTTCCCACTGGTCCAAGGCAACCAATGAAGTAGAAGGGGAGAGAGCTATTCACGGATTTGAGAACAGGGCCACACTTTCCAAGGAACTGAGGGAGAGGTAGTCCCAGGGTAAGGAAATATACTATTAAAAAATGGATGGTCATAAGCAAAGGAATTGGGTCATGTCTTAGGTTGGGCTTCTCCCAAAGCAGATCCTGAGACGAGGCTTTAAATGCAGGTCATTCACTTGGGAATTGATCCCAGAAAGAACCAGTAGGGGAAAGAGAAGGTGAGACAGGGAAGGGAAGGAAGACAATGCAGATTGTGTCAATATTCACGATATGATAGTGGGCAACCGGGGACTCCCAGAGACTGTAAAACACACCTCAGTGTTGTCCTATCTGAGAGGCAGGAAGCTGAGGTGTTTACCTTCAATTACCACTTGTCTTTTGTTGAGACAGGCTGGACATACCTTGCCCACTACACCAGGCCTGTCTCATGTGGGCCTCACCATGCTCCTATGGCCATCAGAAGCCCACATGCAGAGTCACAAGGCTGACAGTAGGAAGTCCTATTCGTGTTTGGGGACTGAAAATGCCAAAGGGATATGCCATCTGCTAAGGGGATGACCTTCTTTTGTTCAGTAGTTCTTTCTGGGTCCCCTTAACCAGCTGGCTTTTCAATGAATTTAAAATATAATGTAGTTTCAATAGTTCAGATGAGCACACTTTACAACAAACTTTGAGCCTCCAGGGAGAGGAACCATTTCTTATCTAGCTCCCCTCCCCACCCTTCTGTATTTTGTCTGGGGCCAGGAATAGAATGGAAGCTCCATACAATTTTCTAGAATTGACCAAAGAAATACAAATGTGTCCAGGTCACACCTCTGTAGTTGGCAAATGTGGGTCTGGGGCCATGTTTAGGAATAATGAGAGAGGTTTTAACTGAAACAAGCCCAGCACCATGTCCCTGAGCTGGGATGGGGATGAAAACAAATGGGAGCACAGGCCTGTCTAGCATCTTATGAAAGGAGATTCATGTTCTATACCCCTTCTGGGGAGCCACTCTTGGTATTCATCGGGGCTCTTTTGTAAACAGAACCTTAACCCAAACTCACCTAAAAGAAGAGGGAATCTATTGGTTCATTGCATTGGAAAGTTCCAGGGATGCCTTCCAGCAGAGTCATAAGCGGTCCCCAGGACTCAGTCTTTCTTCCTCTCTTGGGTCTGCTTCTTCAGTATGGGCTTTGTTTTCAGGCAGGATATCCTCCTGGCAAGTCTAGAATTATATTCTACAAGTCTACCAACTCCAACTGGAAGAATGTCTTTCTCATTAATTCCAACAAAGGGCAGGTGTTAAGTCATTTGGCTTGGCTCAGGTCATGTGCCCTTCCTGCATAAACCGCGCAGACAGGGGGACCATGGTCTGATTGTAGAGGACTAGATTCTGTGTCCATTCCTAGAGAGGAGAGACAAGGTCAGCTGCATTCAAAGCATATGAACTGAGAATAAGAGAAGAGACCTCCCCAAAGGAAAAAGGAATGCTGCTGTCAGATGCATGGTGACACTGAGCAAGCAAAAATGCCCGAGATCTACATTGCAATCAAAGCCAGTGTTCTCTCTGCCTGTGGACACCCTCCTCTGTCTTTGAGACCCATGTTATCCATACTCCATACTCTCTCTCCATGTGAATCTATACATGCCTATTATGTACCAGCTGTTGAGCTAGCCAGAGAACTATCAATCAGATAATCACAGGTGAAGTGTATATTTACATGCAAACAATGTGGCAAGACCAGAACGTTGGTCTAATCACTGATCATGGAAGTTCTTTCCTGGTTGCCTATTAGTGATCCAGCTGGTACCAGGCTGATCTACCTCCAGCAAGAGCGGCTGCACTCAAAATCAACTTCCCATGGGCCAAAGGCCCCGAGATCTTCCATGAAACTGCTCTAAGAAACACAAAATAAATATGCAAAAGATTATTACAAGAAGTTGATAAATATACAATCATAGTAAGCTATTTAATACAATTCCCAATAATTGCAAAGAAAGCAACAAAATATATAAAGATATAGAGTATTTAAACACAGTTGATAAGTTTGTGGTCATATATACACAGAGAACCCTGCAACCTGCAATGATAGAAAACATTATTTTCAATCATATGTGAAATACTTACCAAAATCACAATATTCCAGTCCATGAAGTTTGTCTCAGAAGATGCCAAAGTGTTAACATCGTAGACACAGCATCCTCTGACTATAAGGAAGTCAGTTTAAAAATCAATTACAAAAATAATATTTAAGGGCCCCCACAGTTTTAGGGAAAAACATACATGTTTCTCTATAACTTATGAGTCAAAAAACATTAAAAATTTGGAACTATTTAGAATTGAACAAAAATGAAAATGCTACATATCAAGACAGAGCAAAATACATGCTCTTAAATACTTCCTTGAGAGAAAGAAGCCTGAAAACTATGAGAGAAGCACCAAACTGAAAATGTTGAAAAATGAACAGTAGAGTAAATCAGAGAATATAGAAAGAAGAAACGATAAAGGTGAGAGAAAAGATTAATGAAAAAGAAAACAAAGAAACAATAAAAGGAATCAAATCTTATCTCTTTTTTGGAATGTAAAATGATAAACCACTTAGAAAAACTCTTTGATAGTTTCTTATAAAGTTAATCATGTGCATATCATGAGACTAAGCAATTCCACTCTGGGATATTTACCCAAAGAGTTGTGCACCGATGTTTAGAGTAGAAATACCTCTAATAGCTCAAACTGAAACAACCTAATATCCACTAATAGGGGAATGGATAAACAAACTGTGTATATTCATACAGTGCAATGCTACTTAACAATAAAAAGAATAAACTATCACTATCCCAGTAACATGGATAAATCTCAGCAAAAATTATTTTGAGTGAAAGGAGCCAGATAGAAAATAATGCATACTATATGATTCCATTTAAGTGATATTCTAGAAGGGGCAAAACTAATTTATGATGAAAGAAATCATAACAGTGGTTGTCTGGGGAGAGAGTGAGGGGCATTGGCTGAAAGGGTACATGAAAGATTTTTCCAGTGATGGAAATATTCTATGTCTTCATGGGGATGTGGGTTATGTGGGTGTATGCATTTGTCAAAACTCATCAAATTACATACTTAAGAACCAGAACCATGCATTTCACAATGTATAAATTAATACCTCAAAAAAATTCTTAAAAATCAGCTGAATAAAAGAGAAGGGAAATGAGTCAGTGGTTAAATATCTGCACACGCATGTACATACATACAACTAGCAAACAAGCAGGCCTAAAAC
This sequence comes from Tapirus indicus, assembly GCA_031878705.1. NCBI lineage: Eukaryota > Metazoa > Chordata > Mammalia > Perissodactyla > Tapiridae > Tapirus > Tapirus indicus. Next base: position 2,657,390 of record CM062926.1, read on the forward strand.
GTCTTACAGAGTTCTACCACCATTCAAGGGGTAGACACGCTCAGTCTTGCTGATTCCACAAGATGGGGAGACTTTCCTGCACGCCAATATCGGGGGCCATCTGCACCTCAGTGTGTGAGTGGTCTGAGCAGTGGGAAAGCTCATGGACCATAGCAAGGGAGGGGGAGAGTGGCGCAGAATGAGGCTGGAGCACAGTTGGGGCCATAACTGACAGGACCTGGGAGCACATGTGGCAGACACTGCTGGTTGACCACTGAAGAATCACTTTCCCCTCATGTCCCTTCTTTCTTGCTAATGCAACCTTAGTTTTGTTCAGGTAGGAGACAACCTCGAGATTTAGGGAAAGTGGGGCCTTACCTTAATCCTAGGAGATGAATCTTCACGAGTCTGACCAATGGAAATGCCATTCTCCTTACCTTGATTCATTGTGGGGCTGGCAGGTGACACAACTCTGGCCAATGGGATGGGAATGGAATCCACTAGTGGAGGAGCAGGAGTGGCTTAGAGGCTTTCAGAAAGGTTTCCTAGACTTTATAAAGGGACAAAGAGAAGGGACATTCTGTCCTCTGGGTTTGGGTGCTGCTATTTGTGGATGTAATACAGTAGAGTTCCTATAGACATCTTCCCCCTGGGGGACCAGCCCAGAGGGAAGAGCCATCATGGAGGATCCCAAGGAAGCTACACCCTTGGTGATGTTATTGAACCACCAAATCAAGCAAATCTGAACATTTCTTACCTCTGAACTTTTATGTAAGATCATAACTCCTCTTGTTGTCTAAGTCATTTTGAGGTGATTCTGTTACTCTATCACTTGCTGCATCCTAAATAATTAATCATAATAAGGATTCGAGTATTTATTTGATTTAAGCAATGAGAAGCTATTGGTAATTTTTAAGCAAGCACTGGAGTCGACATGCTTAGGTTATGGTCTAAAATGATCACTCTGTCTGCAGCCTGAAGAGTGGATTGGGAGAGAAGGGAAGGGGGGGAATAGGAGACAATGGAAACAGCCCACGGAAGAAATGACAGATGGTAACACCTTGGACCCTGATGGCGGAGGCAATGATAGAGAGAAGTGAATAGATTCACGTATATTTAGGATGAAAAATCTTCGATGTTGCCTCCTCCAGAAAGCCTTCTCTGACTTTCTCAACTCTCCATCCTCTAAGCCCTCCAGTGATGGTTGTGTGACCTCCTCTTTGGGCACTGGTTGTGTGTTATGTCATTCAGACATCCCTCCCAGTGACCTGTGAGCTCTCTGAGGTCTTAGACCCAGTCTCATCCATTTCTCCCTCCCACGAGTGCCCGGTGCTGTGCCTGACACACGGGGCCACTCAGCCATGTGTGGAGAGCTGAATTGCCTAGCTTGCCTGAAAGAAAACAGGTTCTGTGGCTGCTTCTCTCTGGTTGGCAGGCAAGCTTTACCTTTAGTTCTCGTGCACCCACCCGTCCATCTGTGCCCACCCACAGGGAACCTGACACTATGAGGCATGGAACCAGCTCAGTGTAGGGAGAGGCAGTGAGAGAGCCCCAGCTCTCAATGCGTGGTTCCAAATGCAGAGACCAGCCCTGTCTCTGCCACCTGGGGAACAGTGAGTGCCGTTCCTCTCTGGGCCTCAGTTTACCTTCTGTAAATCAGGTGGAGATGGGAGAGTGGCTGGTTTCTAAGGGTTGACCCTCTGGTTGAGGTGCGGCCTGCCTTCCCCAAGGGCTCCTGATGACTCCCTGTCTTCCGGGGAATTGGGTTCCATTGCAAGAAACGTGGAGGAGCAGAGGGAGGAACCCACTCTGAGAGAGAACAAAAGCGAAGCTTTGCATAGTAAAATTTTCCTTTCTCTACAAATTCACGTTTTATGCTTTCAGTGAGAAATGGAAAGCAGGGCTGTTGGCTTTTGAGGATTATTTGTTTCAAGGAAGCAGGTAGACGATGGCAGTGGTGATGGATCCATTCTCAGACAGTAGCCATTGTTTGTGCCCAGACTGCAAACGGGCTGCAGTCCCGGTCCCTGGCCTCCCCTGGGACCCTCCACACCTTGGGAGCCGGAGTGGACAGACCCTTTGGAGGTTGCTCGACTCTAAGACATACCAGAAGGACATAAATAATCAGCCACCAATTCTTCAGCTCGACTATAAAAAGCGTGCATATGCTCTGTGCAGGTTTTCTTAAGGTAAGGGACAGAGCCGGGCAACGCTGAGCTTCTGGAACTGCCCATATGGGGAGGCGGTCTTTCACCGATGATTCTGCAGACAGAAATTGCCCATCTGCACTGTTTGCAGGTGTTTTGAATGATTATATTATTAGCTCTGTCTGTTCAACTTTGCTTTTTTATGGTGGCTTTAGTATTGCAGTAAAAAAAAAAAAAAAAAAAAAGGAAGAAGAAGAAAGAAAAAAGAAATAGAAACGCAGCCATCTGGTTCCTGGTTTGTGGTAGCTCTCTGCAGGGGAAGGGAAGAGGCATTCACTGCTATCTGGGGGGGTACAGACACTGGGCAGCCCCCAATTCTGCCCTTTGCTGAGAGAGTGGGATTTGGGGTAAGCGATATATTTAATTTGACCAGACGAAGCTGATTTATTTCCTCGTGTCTCCTCTCTCCTCCACTTGGATGCTTTGCCACCGCCGCGGTGCTCACCTGGATCCTAGAATTGGTGATCGATGTTCCCCAAAGCCCCAGGCTGGCCAGGAGGACTGGCTGTGTGTTTCAGTGTGGCCCCAGGGAGCTGTGCCTGAGCAGTCCACCCCACCCATGATTCTGGACCTTAATTTGATCTGTGCTGCTACCTGGGACACTTTGCAGGGCATCCCGGCTGCAGGGAGTAAGACAATGATTTATTTGATTATCTGTGCATGGGTAATTCATCAGGGAAACGCTCTCTGTGTCAGATGGTGCAGAAGCGGGGTTATTTAGGGTTGTGCAGTGCATCCAGGGTTGGGAGGTGCCAGGAGCCAGGAACCCAGCAAGGTCACGACATCTCCACCCCGCAGGAGATGCCAGGCAGATCTTGACTCACCCTTGAGCCAGAGGGTGTCATCCGCCTTTTCATTGATTTGGGTAAAGAGAAGAAAATTTTGTAGGGTTTTTTTTTCCCCTAAAAGGGCAGAAACAATGCTCTGATGTAATCCGAAGAAGCAAAAGCCAGAGCCTGTCACCCAATCTTCTCTTTCCTCCAGGTACCCCAGGGCAGACAAACCATTGCAATATATATAATGAAAATATGATAACGTTCTATCAAGATATCTATACCATAGACACTGCCGTGTGTGCTGTCTTCTGCGATGTGCAATGGTGCCTGTGAGGGGTGACAGATGAATGCATATGTCAGCTACACGGAAGGGGCAACATCAAGCCATGGGATGTCTTAGAGACCCAGAAGGAGGAGGCTGGGAGGAAGGTTCCAGAGAAGAAAGGGAAGAGTCCCTGAAACTACTCTCCACTGATGATGGAACTGTTTTGGTTTGTTGCTTTTGACTGCAATGAAGTGAACCTCACCCAAACATGCAGCAGGAAAGGGGACTTATGGGGTTCCTCTTGGGATGCGAACTGAATTCTGTTCTCTGCCCTTGTCTCTCCCCCCTGCACCCCACTGCAAGAAGTGAACCAGGCAACTTGTATTCCTTTTGTCTGGTGCACGTGCAGGACTTAAAGCAAAAGCTGGAGGTAATCCCTCTTCCTTTCTTCATTTTACAAAAGCCCAATTCACGAGGGTTGTGCCTGGGGGTTCCTAAAGGGAGGCAGAGACCTTGAAAAGCAGCAGGGAGGGAGAAAGAGTGTCCCTCAGCCTGGAAAGAGGACAGAAGTCGGTGGTTCTCAGGGTGACCAGCACTGCCCCCTTGCTGGTCGGCAGCGCCTGGAGCTGGTAAGACTTTGGAGGGACGGCTTCATGGTGCACAGGGTGTGGACACATCCAAGTCCTGTGGTCCCCAGCCTTGGCAATGGGCCAGGGGAGCAGCAGGACATCCAGACATCAAGGGATTATGTAAAGGTGGACCACAGGCAGCTGAGGGGTCACCATCACGGACAGAAGAAAGGAGGCCCCTTCCTGGGACATTTTGCTTAACATCTCAGAGGCTTTGTCTGGCCACGAGGAGGTGGGTTAAGTAACACATATATGCATAAAATGCCTGAAATGGTGCCTTTCTAGTGAATGAAGTGATCATACATTAAGGCTCTAATGTCTTTGATTAGAATGTTGAGAAATGAGGTACTTCCGGTACCATTGAGCCTGGAGCTGCAAATTCACATCTGCACGGGTACTTGGGAAGTATCAGAGGAAAGTCCAGAAAAACACTAGATCAGAAGCCACGAAAGCCTGGAGCTAGAAGGTGGACCAGGGCCTGACCCCCCGCCCTCCCCCAAGGGGCCTCAGCAGGAGTCTGTGGGGTTTGGCTCTGTGGTCAGTGGAACTTAGGGGCACAGCACTAGCTTGAACCGTGGAGAAGTGCTGTGATGGTGGGCCCGAAACAGCCAGGCGCTGACAACATCACACTGTGGGGATGGGACCTTGGGATACAGGCGGCTGCCTTTGACTTTTGATCCATCTGCTTACTGGATTAGGTGCTTACTCTCCTTCCTTCCCTCCTTCCTTACTTCCTCCTTCTCTCCTTCCTCCTTCCTTCCTTCCCCTCTTCCTTCCTTCCTTCCTTCTTTCTTTACTTTGTTTTGCCCAAGATTCCTTATCTTCCTAATGGGGGATGACGGCACCAGCCCACACCACCAGGAGTGATGAGGATGAACACATACGCTGCTACCAGCCTCGTGGTGAGTCCTCAGCAAACATTAGCTACAGCGGGTGTGACTGTTATTATTCTCTGAATATTTGCCTCGTTTTCCTCTCTCTACACTGACAGGCAATATAGCCCAGAGATAAGAGAACAAAATTTGGAGCACACAACCAGGAAATAAAGCAACATTACTAATTATTGAATATTATTAATATCAACACCATCATCAAACGGTACCCCTCCCTCTGGTCTGTGTCTTCACTTTCCTTTTAAGCGCAGCTGACTTTCGCGCACAGGGGTCCCAGCTCACCCTCCGAGCACTTTGACTCTCGGGTGCACCACTGCCAGGGATCTCATTTCCTTACTTCTTGCTCACCTCCTGTCTCCTTGCAGGACTCAGCCCCCCGGGGAGAGGAAGGGCCTAGAGAACTTTCTTCCCGGGCAACGCACCCAGAGCCTGTATGGAGAAAGCTGCTGCCTCCCCAGACACAGCTCCTTCCAGGAGAGGTGGAATGAAGAGATCGATGAGGAGGCCAGAGGGCCTCTCTTAGGTATAGAGGTTACATTTAACCTTTGCATTTATCCTCCAATTTCTCCTGATGACCTCATGCCCAGAGTGTCCCCGAAGCCCCTCCCAAGCTTTGCTCAGACGTGCCCACAGGTGGACCAAAGGTGTGCATGCTGACTCATGTGCACGTGGTTTTGCTCCTCAGGGTGGGGCAGAGGCAGCAGTCGGGCTGTGTGTCTCACCCACAGGTCAGCCTCAGGTCCACCCCTGTGCCGTCTGGTCACCCACAAGGGTGCTCTTGGCTTCCCCTCACTGCGCTGGTGGCAGGAGAACACGCACGGTGTCAGCCTCCCCTTCCTCATGTGCTCTCCCCCGTCTCGCCATAGTCTTTCGGGACCATACGTATTCCCTTGAAGGTGCTGATTTCAACTATAATTAGCAGCAAAAACTGCTTTATAATCTATTCCACCTCAGAATTCTCCCTCTGAACAATTCTATACACTCAGCAATTTTCATGTTTTTGACTTCATATTCCCAAGGCGGAGCATCAGATCGACCCAGCTCGTCTATCCAGAGGCCACTCCTGGTCCCTCGGCGGTGACTAGGGAAGGGGTGGAGTCCCGTGGAACGGAAGAGGCTGCCTCCCTGGGAGTGCTGACTCAGCAGGCGAGCTGGGCAGGAGGGTGGCTCATACTGAGCACTCAGGGGACACTCTCTGGCCCTGTTGCAAGCCTTTGCCTTCCCATTTATCTTTTTCACACAAGGAAAAATAACACTCCTTCATGAAGGCTTGCGTGACACTGTGCAGACTCAGCCACATGGAGGCAAAGCTGGTCCAGCATCCTACCCCTGCCTCAGTGTCCAGAAAGTTCACCCCTCCTGGGCTTACAGCATGCCCGAGGTCCTAGAGCTCTTTGAAGCCATTTGTCAAAGTCAAAATGGTGACCACAAGCTCAGATACCCCAGTGAAGCTTTCTCTGACCCCTACTCCAGGACTGGTTTTATTTTTTATTACATGCTATCTTATACCACAATCCTTTCTTTAAGAGCTTTTATGTCTTTATGATTATACATTCTTCATTGGATCCTTCTTTCATTCAACACATATATATTTATTCACGGCCTATTACTTGAGTTGTCCCAAAGAACAATGGACTTCAAGATAAAGTCACTGCCCTCATGGAGCTTATAATGGAGGGGAGAGTGAAGGTAGGGTCTACAAGCACAGCAGGGGGAGGGCAGGAGGGCTGAGGAAGAGAGAGCTCTTTCATACGGAGTGGTCAGCACAGCCTCTCTGACAAGGTGACATCGCAGCAGAGACATGAATGCGCTGAGGGTGTGTGCTATGAGGGTTTCTGGGGAAGGAATATTCTAGGCAGAAGGAAGAGAAAGTATAAAAGCTTTGAGACAAGGTTCTTTTGACATATTTCAGAAAAAGCAAAGAGGCCAGTAGGATGGAAGCTGAGTGAGTGAGAGGTGCCTGCCAGGGAATTTGGGGCCACATAGTCTTCTGCTCTGAATGAGATGGGAGCCATGGAGGGTTCTAACAGAAAATGCCATGGTCTCGCTTCAGACTTCAAGGGATCATGTGGCTTCAGCATTGAGAACACTAGTTAGGAGGCCATTGCAATAATTCATGTAAGAAACAATGGGGACGTTGTTTGGGGGGGATTCTCTTATTGACATGTGATAGGGACGTTGCAGTGGGGGATTCTCTTATTGCATTTAGCTGTAGACTTGGGGGATTGTTTGTTACAGAACTGGCATGAATTACCCTGACTAATAAAATCACTATTCAACACAGACAAGGTTCCTGCCTTCAGGGAACTTGCTGCCTAATTGGGAAGACAGACATTAACCAGAGTTCATTTCTTGCCCCAAATCCAGTGTGGGTTAGACGCTCTCACGGGAGGTTTCTTCCAAGCGGTGGTATAGGGATTCAGCCTTCTTCCATATTATGCCTTCACCCTCTAGGTGTCTTTCACAGCTAGCCATGGGGATAGGGGAAAGAGAGAGAAATCTAAGGAAATGAGGCCAGAGGATCTCAGAGTCTCAGAGGACATTTCTGGGGGGAAAGAGGCAGAGGTGAGGGTTGGACATCCCAGCCTCTGTTCCTGCTTTAACCAGAGCAGTCCTAATTTTCATTGTTTCATGTATCAGGATTTGACATAAGATTTTCTTTTTAGATGAATTCTAATGCTAAAATTTGAAAACCTCTGAATTTGATGGTAATCCCAAGACTCTAGAATTCCCACATATGTGTTGAGGTGGGGGGTGGGGGAGAGTTGTCCTCAAGATGATTTGTTACTGCTGTTGTTTTTAATTCAGGTTCTAAAACTGATGGGAAAGCTGGTCTCTCTCACTCAGTTAGTAATCAGAAGTTTTGTCTCTGTTTCAAAATGAAAATTTGGAATGATCTAGAAGATGCCAAAGGGACAAGCTAATGACATAGCAACCCAGGGAGTGTGACTGGATGCTTCGTGGTGGATCCCATGCCCTGGACCCAGAACAGGGTGCTGTGCCCAGTCAGACTTCGAGCCCAGACACTGCCACATGAGCCATGGCACTCTGTGAGGTCTGCATTCTTCTCCTACCCCGCCCCCCAACCATCTGAGCTATGGGCAGATCTGGGACCAGAGAGGGGGACTGTCACTGGGCGTCTGCTCTGCCGGAGCAGTAGAGTGATGGAGTCTTTGCTCTCCCTCTTCCCACACCCTTACTTGCAATTGCTCTGATGTCTACCTTGGAGGAGAGAGGGGGGCTGTCCCTCTGAATCGCTGCTCCCTGAACCTTGCGTTATTTAAGGGGACACTGGCTTGGGAGAAATGTAGTGGACCTAAAAGGGATCCTGCATCTCCCACTCCCAGCTTGACACCGTTATCTGTATGACAGTGGGCAGTTCTATTAAGTCTACCCAGAATCCCAGTTTTTGGGCAGGGACCATTATTCAACTTCTACAGATGGGAAAACCGAGGCAATGGAAGGGGAAAATATGTCTGTAAGCTCTCTGTAAGTTTTAAAATACTGTGGGAAAGATCCTATAATGTATAGTTCTCAAACACTTCAACTAAAATCTAATGTCAATTTCAAATTTTAGTCCATTCCCGGCACTTAATCATGACTATGTTAAGCCTGATCAACAGTCTTGGTTTGGACTTTCTTCTTGATCAGGAAGAACGTGCCCTGCAGATGAAGACAACTGGGGGACCTCACGAGAAGGGTGCTCTTGGAGTGGCCCTTTCAAGGACATCCTGTAGAGGTTTGGAAACTACCCAAGACCTCTGGGCGTGAACCCTGATCTGGCCGCCAGAGCCCGGGCCCTCGGCTCGACAGTTGGAGCTCATTCACAGTGGCGTCTGGGCCACGAGTCCTGCTGGTCCTGTGTGGTTGTCAGGGTGTGAATGTCTATGCACCTGGGACATCTACAGACACAAATTCTTATGATCCCTTGGCATCTCTCTCAGGACAGCACATTGGGCAGAGTTTGTAAGAAACCAGGCTGCTGGATCAGTGGTTATGAAACTGCAAGAGACGTGTGCCAGCTTCCCACATAACCTCACCAATTCACAAACACGGCTTTCTGTTTGATTTGAGGGTTCTCTTATTGGACGTGTTGAAAAAAAAAAAACAACCACTTAAAATGGGTATTCTGAAATGTATGGTTGGGCAAAGGATTCTGAACAAGACTATGGTTTTGTTGTTGTTATTTAAAATTTGTAATTTCCACTTTGCTTTGTATGCTCCCAGAACTCACACTCCCCTGAGAACAGAGCCCTGGGAGCAGCTTCAGGTTGAAAGCAGACAAACAAAGGCATGATCTTTCATACGATTTTAAACAATGCAATTGCCAAAAGCTGTACAATCATTTGTAAAAAATATTTCACAACAGTAACTATGGCTTTTGATGCAAAGGAGAATTAAAAACGGGTTGGTCATCGATAGGCCTAACCCTGTGGTTTATCCACTTATCCATGTATGTGATCAGCAGACACTGGCAGAGCATCTGTGACATGGAAGTCACCATGAACAGAGATGGTGCCTGCCCAAAAGAGTCACGTGCACGTGCTCACCACTGGCCCTAACACAGGTGGGAAGAGTGAGGGACCAATAAGAAGTGCAAGGAAATTTGCTGTTCCAATGAACAGAATTATTTGCATATATCCATTTCATCTAGCAGTATAAACTCAGCTGTGACAGTTTGGAAAATTGGGAGTTATCCAGTGTGGTACAATGCAGATCTGACATAAAAATCTCATTTCTCCTCTGATTATCCTCCTGTTTTTTAATACTGGGGGCTGTGAATGGTGAGGCAGATTTGATCTATCGTTCTATAACTATTTCTTGCCCTTGCAAGCCCTTCACTTCCTGCATCTAAGTTCCTTAAAGTCATTATGAGCTGAACTTTTAGAATGCTGTTGGCTCCAGGATGGAAAACTCATTGTCATAGACATCTCTCAGGTAGAAACGGAAACATATACCCCAAAGATCCTTCTTCCCCTGGCAGCCAGGCTCCTTTGGGCTGCCTACAGTCTGACCCTCCTCACCTTATCTGAGCCCTTGGAAGTCACCATATCCTGGAATACTGAGCCAGAACCAAAGAGGTGCTGGTTTTAGTTGAAGCCAGGATGTAGGCTGGGGTTGGGCTTTGCCATCCCAGATAAAAACAACAGAAAAGAAGAAATAGATTGAAGCACTCTATGGTTTATGTTAAAATTGTTGAACTGAAGCCATGAGACAGACATTGTCTAGCGAGCAGACTCTTTGGGTCTGCCTTAAATTATACAACCCGATGTCCTAAAATAAGCCCAGATTTAGGATTCTGCCCTCCTTGGTCTGTCTCTCGTTTTCTTTTCTTCTCTCTCGCTCTTACTTTCTCTTTTTGGAAATATACACTCAAACAAAAAGTGTATTATTTTGGATGAGGAAAGGAGAAGGATTTTGGCTTCCTTTGGATGTTCAAAAGGTATCAAAGGCAAAGACTATGACATCAGTAAAGAACACTTTGGAAGTCTTCGCTTTCCTGCCTCCACTATTGCTCCTCCCTCCCCTCCCCTGCACCTGCCCAAGCTTCAGGTCTGCTCGTGTCTCACCTCTGCAGTGAGGGAGGTGAAGAAGCTCAGGCACAGAATCCAGCAGAGTCAAGGCTCTGCCATCTACTCCTGGCAAGACTTCGGTCAAGTGTCTTAACATCTCCAAGACTCAGTTTACCTATCCATAAATGCATGGAGTAAACTCTACCTCGGTAGATTGTTGTAAAACTAAAAGGCATGATGACTCTAAGGCCCCACCATGGTGTCTGGCTCAGGAAGTGTCCCGTGACCTCCCCACCAGGCTGTATTCTATATCTGGCAGGGCCTATCGTGGGGCTGGAGGCCAAATAGGCTTGAACAATTATTACTTGGCAAATTTTCTGTGGAAGAAATGATCAGTCTCTAGTTGCATCCTAGGAGAATGGAGGTGTCTGGGTCACGTCCTCCAGCTGGAGTCTGAAATATGTTACATCCCGATCCTCCTAAGCACGTCCCCACCAGGCAGAGAAGTCAGGTCAGACGTTGCCGACCAGTATGGTGTGGGACCAGAGGAGGTGGTGGCCTCTCTGTAGAGCACAGCCATTAGCAGGACTGTACTTTAGCCCTCTGCCCATGTTAACCCAGAGGCCCTTTGGAAGTCAGGATATTACTTGTGACGAGAAGTGGGGTTTGAATAACCCTATAGTGCTGGTTGGGCAAGGAAGGAGACTGGGCTGGCAGGGGGATGTTATGTCCACTAAATGCGGACATGGCCAGGAATGTCTGGGGTGAAGATGAAAACACTGAGAGCTGTTTGCTTTAATAAATGAGAAATGTACACACATTTTAGCTTGCTGGTTTGGGGAGACCAGCGTCTGCTGGAAGAAGGGAGAGGGCACTTCTGTAAGGCTGTCCACCATGTTGAAGGGGTTTCTGCACAAGGGCCTGGCCCACGGTGGGCGCTCCATAAGTGTCACTGATTACCACTGATCGCAGCCGACTCTGAGTCGAGGCCTGCTCTCTGCCCTCCTTCACTCTGCCATTTAGTCCCATGTGGCTTGGTTGAGCCCTTCCCTCTGTTGGGCCTGTTTTCTCTTGTGTAGCCTGAAGGTTCCCACAACACCTGAGTTGAGCGTCTTTGCTGAAGGTCGAGGACCCAGCCTGTGCAGGGATGATCTCCTGCGTGAGTCTAGTGTGCACGAGGAAACTGCCAACAGCAAGAGGGGTCAGAGAGAGCCGGGGTGTGAAACAGTCCCAGCCACTCTGCCTGGTCTCCTCCTCTGTGCCAAGACCATCTGTGCGCTCCCATGTCAGCCGTCATCTCCACAGGGGACCCAGGCTTCTCTTTCATGGAGGGAGACTGCCCTCAGCTTAGCCCTGGGCCCGGGGAGCATCCTACTGTCCAGCTGACAGCACAATCGGGTAACCAAGTTGATGGTTTGCCCAAAAGTTCTCAGAACCAGCTTGCCCCTTGTGCTTTCCAGAAGCCCCTTCTTCCCATATGATCTCAAGTTTAACCTGCATAGACACGTGTTCCAATAAAATCCACATTGGCCTGAACTGTGTTCCAGGTGTACAGGCTAGAAATACCCTCAGACATTTTTAAAGATTCTTCTCCTCCAGATTCCACTGTTCCCTTGGTGTGCATCTAGTTTTGCTGGGAGAAAAAAGTTCACTTAGGCAGGAATTTCTGCAGATTTCTGAGTATGTCTTAGAGGCAAAAGTCGAGATTTTTGCCAAAACTTTATAGGGCCCCGGCTTCTTGGGGCTTCAGGAAATGGGCATGAACTCCCCTGGGTAAAATGGCAGGAGGGGCTGGTCTGCAGCCTCGCGGTTCTACAGGATCCTGGAGGGGACTCCCGGGCAGCTGCCAGAGCCGCACCCCAAACACAGCAAGGTCTTGTAACAGCTGACATCTAGTTAGTTCTTGCTCACTTGGGGTGGGGCCTGTTTTAAGCATTACATACTGATTGACTCATGTAATATTCACAACAACCCCCAGGACTAGATAAGCCATTTTACACATAAGGAGACTCTTTGCTGCTGAACAGAAATGAGCTTTCCATTTTTGAGGAAATGTGCCATTTAGGAGATGCCCCATTCAAAACAGTTCATCAATCTCATGCCCCATTGCGTGATCTCTGGAAGCAAAACTTTTTTCCCTGAAGGAATTTGACCTCCCACAGGGAAATAAAGTGCCTATATTTTGCACAAAGAAATGAGAGGACACAGAACAGATATCGAGTATACGACAGGCAAGCACCCCTTGACTCTCCTATGACCAGGGCAGACATCACTAGTCAACCAGTAGCCTTCTTTCTTGATGAACCCAGATTTAGCCTCAGGAGCCTTCTCAAAACCATGTTGCTGGAATCCATTATTAACGATTTCCTTCACTGTTTTTTGACATCACTTGGATGTGCTTTTACAGGACAAAGGTATGTCTGGATTCTTTCTCAATAGGTCTGCTGGAAACTGTGCAAAAGATGCAGTTTAGAGACATTATCTCCAAAATACAAGACAGAAGACTGATGCCCAGAGACGTCAAGTGGCTTTCCTAAAGTTGCACAGCCACTTCGGGGCAGAGTCTAGCTGGCCTAGCTTGGGCCACATGCCTGCTGCTTGGTTAGTGGAAATCAGACACCTTATTGTATCCCCCATCAGACTACAGGCCTGAGAGTAGAGGTCACTTCCAAAGCAAAACCTATCCACTTTTACAAAAAGCTGGTTTAAATATTCAACAGTAAAAAAAAAAAAAACGAGTTTCCCCAGCCCCTGAGTCTGATTTCTACACAGCCTGGTCCCACGATATCTTCTCAGCCCTGTATCTGGACTGCCCGCATGTTCTAGATCAAGTTTCAGCATCGAGTCTGTGTCCGAGCGGGACGTTTCTGCAGCTACTGGATGCCAGGCGGTCTGTTCACCTCACCTGATCCTTACAAGAATCTTACGAGGCAGGTTTATTGTTCCCCACTTTCTGGGTGGGGAGACTGAGACTTAGAGAGGGTAACACATTCAAGGACACAGAGCTAGTAGGGTCTGAAACTGGATCAATCTTCTTCTCAAGTGCTTTCCAAATGGAGAGGCTAAGACCCATTTCTGCATTAAATCATTTATCCGTTCATCATTCGTTGAGCACCGAATGCCTTTTTTGTGCCTTTGCTCAAGAAGGTCACCCTCTTGGGGGCCGCTCCATCTCATCCCCACTGAAGCCCGAACCATCTTTCCAGGCTCTTTTTCCAGGTGACCTTCAGATAGAAAATGACTTCCCACTGTCCCAGCCTCAGTTTGAGCTCTCTGGCACCAGCTCCATCCGCCTAATGCGGCAATCTTAGCTCACTGTCTCCCCACGCACTGGCCCCTAAGTTCCCTGGAGGCTGGTCCTCTGTTCCCCTCACTTAACACAGGGCCCCACAGGCCGTGGAGCTCAGTCACGATGGCCAAGCTGAGCTATTGACGTTAAACCATTTGAAGCTGCCAGTAACTAACCATTTTTTTAACCTACAAAAACTTCAATTGCCTGTGATTCAACCTAAATAAATTGCATTTGCCTTCATTGGGGTTTATGACTTATCAAGAGACAATTCTGATCTTTATACATTGGGATTTGCTGATGTAGAATGTTACAGATATTTCCTAATCATAGCATCCTATTATCAGGGAAGCATGGGTTCTCCTTTTAGTTTTTGCTGTTAGACATCTAAAAAGTTAAAGCCATACACAAAAGTAAAGAGAAAAACATCCTGAAGACCCAGACGCTCCTCACCAGCTTCAACAGTTGTCAAATCCATGTCTAGTCTCATTTCATCTCCACCCCACCCACTTCCTCCTTCGCCCATCACGCCTATTGTAAAGCAACTCCCAGATATCAAGGTGTTGGAAAATAGTTCAGTGTGTATTTCTACAAGACAAGGGATATTTAAATATATACATAACCAAAATATTTAAAAATAAATTAAGCAATAATTAATATCACCAAAGATTCAGTACACACACCCCCTACATATGATCTAATAAAGTACAGTCAGACCAACTATAGTTCGTTTGAATCAGGGTGTAAATAAGGTCCACACATTGTGTTTGGTGGACATGCCTCTTGAGTTTCTTTTAATCTCTATGTTTCCCCTCCTAGATTTCACTTTAATCAAATAGTCCTCTAACGGTTCCCATTGACTTTGGAGGAAACTGAGGCCCTAGGGGGTTAGCAGGTTGTGCCCAGTGTCCCAAAGCGAGTCAATGGCACAGGCCAAGGATGGAGTCCAGATGTTCGGCGCTGTGAGCCTTCCCACCCCTCACCCCAAGTCCCAGCCAGGCCCACTGAGGAGGGTCTGGATCTGGGCTCCCGGGACCCGTCCTGGGGTCAGCTCCACTGTCCTCTGCAGATCACCACTTCCTGTTTATCTTTCCACGAGGCAGCGAGCACTGCTGCGAAAAGGTTCAAAGGGTTTCCTGACACACAAAGCCCCTAAAAGCCAATATTTTGATGATTTAAGTATAAATGATCAGAAACATGTGGATTTCATTTCCTTTAGAATACACTTGGGTATGAAAATTAAGGGGAAACGTGCTTGGCAAAATACAGCCCGGGTTTCCTCAAACCCCTGAAGTGGTTTAAGATGTGCAGCCAATTTGAAGTGAAGTTACCCTTCCTCTCTGCGCTCTCCCACCAGGCTCACACTCGTCTGCACATTAAATCTGCACAGAATTTGCTACCGCGGGGGCCGTGACCCTGTTAAGAAAGGCGGAAGGAGAGGAGGAGCAAGAGAAGGAGGAGGCAGGGCCCAGATGAGGAAGGTGGGGAGCCTGTGCTCACTGGGCTCTGCCTTGCCAAGAGGAGGGTCTGCACTGTCTTCTCAGAAACAGCCCCCAGGGAGTCCTGCAAGGCCTTGCCTGTCCTCAGGGACCCAGACATACTCTGGTCGCTTCTCTCCTTTCCCTGAGAAATAAGCGTTTGGAGTCACACAAGGGACATGGCCCACAGTCTGGGGGATTTTTTTTCCCCGGGAAGCACAGTGAGGGTGACGAGAAGTGAGACAGAGAAGGAAGGAAAGTAAAAGAGATCTTGTCCATGAAGAGGTTAGTGCTGTGGGCAGCTGAGGTTCAGTAGCATTGGGGCTCCTCGGACACCTTGTAGAGTCCCCTCGAGAGGGTTCCATCAAGAGGTGAGCAGCCGGGGTGTGTCTCCACCAACTCCTGTCACTCATTGGTCAAGGGTGGATTGGAAACTCCCCGCTTTCTAGGCCAGAGAAGACCCTCAGGTGGGAAGCTACCGCCCAAATGGGAACTGTCTTCAGGTGGCCTCCAGAGCGGGCCAAAGGGGGTCTTGGCAGGGGCTCTACACTAGCCCGCCTTTGAGGCAAAAACCAACACTTGTTCAAATGAACAGGCTGGAACCTGGTGGGTGGAAGGTGAAACACAGGGGGCAGAGGCAGGAGCTGCACCTCTCCCAGCAAGAGATGAGCAAGCAGCCCAGCATAGGCACAGCCCTGCATGAACCAAGCACTTATGGGCCCAGCCACCATTCAAGTGACAGCTCCTCCTTGGCCTCTAGCCTCTTCCACCGAGAGCCAGACACAGAGATCAGGGAAGCCCTTTGCTCAGGCCTTTGGGCAGCCTGGATCAAGTTCACAGCTAATTAGAAGTAAACGCAGAGCACAATTATGTATGAATCTTCAGTGGCCACATTCATGAAAGGAATAACTGGTGTATGTTTTGCTTTTGTAGAATTTTAATGAATAAGTGGCATTACCATCCATTATTTGTCTCTTTTCAATTGCAGGGAATAGTTTCAGTGACAAATATCAAATTTCTGTATTTACAGAAAACCGACACGTGTTGATAATGGCACAATTTAGTATTTACTGTGTAAAGTGCTGACTTGTTTTTCTTTAATATAGAAATTTGGTAATTATTACTGTAGCTATTCATTAAAATGTGAAAGTAGCTAAATAATAAATTGATAGGCTATTAGAATTTGGAAAATTCAGCCTCTATCTGGATGAGTGATCTGGAGACAGCACACCCTTGGCACACAGCAGATAATCGATAAAAATACTTCGACAAATGTTTATTGGTTGACAAAGCTGCTGAGAACCGGCTTTGTCCTCAAATCCTCTAGGCAGGGTTGATGTCACTCCGTGAAGTTTACACCACAGGTATGGGCACTGCATCAGTGCTGGATGATGAAATGAAGCCTGGCCGCGCAGTAATGACACGATTACATCTTTAACCTGGCGACAATCTTGAGCAGGATCATTTGAAAAAGAGTTTGCAGGACTGAAGGTAAATAACTGCAGAGCATGATAAGAAAATCCTCCCAGTTGGTTGAACAACAGTAGCTCCCATATCTGGGCCTCTCATTCATTCATTCATTCATTCATGTATTCAGATAGAATCAACTAAGGAGGGTCGTGCACTGCATGCTGAGGAGACAAAGAAGAATGACACCCGGCCCTGTCCTCTAGAGACGCGGGGTTTAGACATAAACCAGTGCCACCAAGGGAACCCCACACTGGAAAGTGTCAAGGATGATGACAGAGTCTGAGTCATCACTGCAGGTGAGCTAAGGAGAGAAGGGCCTTCAAGGCCTTGGGGTTCTGTCCCATGAGTTGAATCTCTTCTCTGTGGTTACACGAATTTTGTAAGCACAGCCCAGTGCACGGGGATCCAGGTGGAAGCCAAAGAGACTTGAGCTAAAATGATTACATCAGTTCCGTGATTTCAGTTGTAGCTTATGAACCCCCTGTTTATGGACACTTCCTCTTGAATCTGGTAGAAATGAATACTATATTCTACAAGTTTCTGCATTAAACCCCATGTCTCCCAAGTGTCTTACACGGCGAAACTTGAAAAAAGTATAGCAAACTGCTTAGAGAACTAAGCCAATTGTAACTTCTCTACCTTGGAAAGAGACTTGGGCCTTCTGAAACCCTTGCCATCCCCCTACCTCATCACATACCTTCCTCTTCTTCCTTACTTTCTAGGAATAAATTCCTATATACTTAAAAAAGCAGGATGGAAAAGATCTCTGGAAGGGAGACTGGCTGGGCCGACAGTGTTGGCTCCCGATTTCCTGAATCTTGCTAGAGCTACTTACAGGACAGGAGTCCTTAGGGTTCAGGCTTGGGGCTGCCGATGGCTGCAGAGCTCTCTGTGAGGCCTGAACCAACAACAGCCTTTTCAATGGACCCAAGGACTCCACCCTGGACCTGGTCCTAAAAATTAGCCTCGTGAGGTTGGTTTTTTTCATAAGAGCAGCTGCTTTCAGTGACTTCTCAAGTTTTGCTTCATGGTGGCGAACATTCCAAAGCACTCTAAAAACCAATTTTACACTTAATAAAGTTTAACTATTCAATATTTTTCATTTTAAAACTAAATAACAGACATTTAAAAGAATACTTCTTTTTTAATGACACTCATGCCACTATTTTATAAAGCCAAATGACATCCACCGTGCATTCCTATCTCCTTAACTGCCAAATACTCTATTAGTCAAGTTTGTTCATATTTACAAGATTTTTTTTTTGGATGTTTTACTGCTATCAGAAGATCTAACATCTGTTTCTCCAGGGATTCTCCATGTGTTCTGTAGTTTACAACAATTGAAACCAGTGTTTTCGGAATACATTTGAATTCAACTCAACGTACTAAGACTGAATTTTGCAGGAGCCCTGCATATGCGACTGGGCTCTCTCTCGTGTAATTTTTCTGAATGGTGAGGCATTCGCTCTGGAGTTAGGTGGGTGACACAGAATAATAGTGGCACTCAATGGAGCGCTTGTGTAAAATAATGCTGCCAAGGCACTAAAGTACTGGACCAGCTTTCCAGCGTCACTGTTTCTGTGTGGAGCACAGCAGAGGAAAGGGTGCTCCCTTGGTCTTGCTCCTTTGGGAAACACCAGTTCATCTCCTTGCCTCCAGGCAGGACAGAGAGTCTTGCCTTGGCATTTATCTGCAACAACACTACCCAGTAGAACTTTCTGCCGTGATGGAAATGTTCTATATCTGCACTGTCCAAGGTAATGTTGCCGCTAGACCCACAAGGCTATTGAGTACTTGAAACATGACCAGTGAGACTGAGCAGCTGAGTTTTTATCTTATGTTTAAATTTAAATTCTCCATTTAATTCTATTTATAGATAGTGGCTACCATATTGGACCGTGCATAGATGCCTCAGCCACTCCAAGGTCAGTCATTCTTTGAAGAGTTTGGACTGAAGCTTCTCTGATTTCTCCAGACCACCAATTTCTCCTGCCCATGTACTGCTTCAGTACTTACAGAGAAAATAGCACCATTGGTCCCAATTTACTACTGTGCCTAGTGCCAGCTCATGCACCACTGATGAGCAGATTAGGAAAAGATGTTTTTTCTTTAAAGAAAAATGCTCTTTAAGAAGAACATGCTTAAAGATGTTTTTCTCTCATTTGTTGGAAAGTGACATAATAATATGCAAATCTACCACGTCAAAGATATAGCAGGCACCCCGTAAGCTTCTGCAGTGTGTATGGCCTGCCCAAACTCATGCAGCAGCCCTGCTCTTCATGTGGTTTCAAATACTTGGATGTGGGCAGAGCATGAAGGTTGCTTGCTCCATGAGAACAGAGGCTGGGTGCCCCGCCTCCCCATGCCCCAGGGCAACAAGCAGGTGTCTAGACAAACCAAGGAGGCTTGATAGGAAGCTGACTATGCTAGCAGTCTTCTTCCTGGCCCAGAAGCCCATTTTCTAGAGGTCTCATTTCTGCGGGGATTCTGTGAAGAATCACCATCTACTCTTTCCTGTAGGATATCCCAATATCCCTTCAAATTTTGGGAAACAGTTTCAAAGCACCCCTTCAGCCTGTGTTCTCCGAAACAGGAGTCCTGAGGTGGCTTGCCTCTGCTCCACACGCCTCTCTTCCTCCAGCTACTGGCCTGGGCGTGTTCTCATGGTGGAGGTAGAGGTGAAAGAACACAAAGCAAAGCTTGGAAGGCCCCTCGAGGCCCAGGCTCAGAACGGGCATGCTACCACTCGGCCGTGGATCTCGGCCAAAGCAAGTCACGTGGGTAGAGAGATACCTTCTGACCTTATGCGGGACCTCCAAAGTCATCTGGCAGAGTGTGTGGAGACAAGAGATAGAAAGGGGTGAAGAATGGAGCCATTAATGCAATCCACCTATCACAAATTCTGAAATGATACTAGCTAAGATGTGAATAGTGGTTCTCTCTTGGCAGCGAGGATATAGATGTTTCTTTTTATCTTTGCTTTGTCTATATTTAATCTTTTTACATTTTCAAGTTGTGGAATAGGTGCATTTTGATGTTTGTTAATAAAGGGAATAGACTCATGAAAATAATTTGAAAATTATAGAAAACTAGAAAAAGACCATCCTAACTGTGTTTTCACCAAGAATGTTACTAGTGCTGTGAGATGCATCTACCACGTTGGAGACTGTCACATGCGTTGCAGGATGTTGAAGTCTTTGGCTCCTGCACATTCAGTGAGGGCAACGGCTTCCAGCCATTCTGACAACCAGCCCCACCACCGCCGCCGCCACCCACGTTTCCAAATGGCGCCTAGAGACCTTCCTCCTCGAGAAACACTGAAAACCCCATTTATCCTTTCCGTGTATGTCCTCTTTGGCATTTCTGCACGTGGCATTTATTCATTCACTTAAATCATTTTATTGTTTATTTACTTATTGTTTCCCATGGATGTGATGTACCACGTCGATAATATTGACTACAACATTTTTTCATTTAATGTAATGATGTAAGTATGTTCCTACATGCAACCTAAATGCCCCAAGTCCTTTGACCTTCTAAAGTAATCTTTCCTTTAACAACAACATCAGAATTTAAAGGTACCCAATTGGCTGCAAGAAGTCCAATGTCTTCCTCAGGACCTGTTGTGGATTTCTAGAGGATGGGAGAGAGGGGCCTGCATTCTCCTCATGGCTATGGCTGTAGTTACCTCCCTCTGTTGGCTCTCTCACCGTCATCCCAGGCACCTCTGCTACTGCCCTCTTTCCCCTACGCTTTTGATGGACATTTCTCCTCTCTTCACTTATTTCCCAAGGAATTTCTTACTCAAGGCATTTGTAGGTAATAGAGCAAATAGCTAGTTTACTAGTTTTGGTGCTAATGGAAGGTGACTACTGCTAGGAGATGGAAGCAACCTCAAAGTGCATTTCAGGCATCACAGCTACTCAAGTTCACTGGCCATGATGTGTTTTAGGGCTCACTTGGGGTTTGCAGGAAGAGCTCAATCATACCCTTCTTGCCTGCAAATTTTGAATCGGTTGAGAATCAGACGCAAGCTTCAGTGAGGTAACTAGATATCAGCTAAATTACTGGAGAGAATAGCTTGGTGATCTACAGCCAAAGTCAGCATTCTGGTCCTTTCTCCCCAAGTTTAGACTTTGAGAATTCTTACCCAGGCAGATGCATGGAGAATTATGACCCATTTCTCAGGAGAGGCCAGTTGCAGAGAACACACAAGGGCAGTTCCCTTAACACGTTAACCCCACCTAATAGGTAAATACAGACCAGTGAAAGTCAGAATCCCTATCCATCAGATGAGCCACTCCCCTTTCTTGAGTGGAGAGAAGGTGGATATAGGTCCCCCAGAGTAATCTCTTGTGAGTGCAGCCTTTCCTTTGGCCCCAACCCATTGCTGCGCTGCCCTCTCTTTTTCTCCCTTCTCTTCTCCAAGATCCAGTAAACAAGATCCCCTCTCCTTCCTGTGGCTAATATGAAAATCTAAATATCTGTTGCTTTGAAAGTACCGCCAAACCAGATTTTGAGTTACTATTATATCTTAAAGGAATCCTTGTGAAAGATCTTGAGAGATGTTCTTCCATAAATAAACCTCAGAAACTACTAAAATAAGTATAGTTTAAATATAATATAAAGTATGTAATATAAATATGTATAGGTATAAATATAAATATATATGTATAATTTCAACCAAAAATTCCATTGTGTTTCCTTATTATGATGCATAAAGGCACCTTTTTAAAAAATGCATAAAATATGAACAAAATTATGAAAACAACTCTAGCAGAAAAATAAACCCTGAAGAATCAGAATATGACAAATGCCCATGTGTACTACCAATGCTATTCAATAAGGCTTTGTGTAAGAAATGAGTTTAGATAACAGCATAAGAACAAACCACTCTGCCCAAACACCCTTAAAATAATTTTTTAAAATTAACAAAATTAATGGTGAATAAGTACTTGCAAGTACTGCAAAACAAGAAAATGTGGATTAGCAAACCAGACATGTGAGGAATTCCTAGAAGACAGAAACCAGGTGGGATTGGAGTGACAAAAGTAGAAGATCTGTAGCCCGAATCTCATGTGGCCCACCAGTAATCTGAAGATAAAAACAAATCCAGAGAAACTCCAAAGCCCAGGAGGGAGGCCTGGGGCCAACACTAGGGAACTGAATTGGAAGACTGCATTCAGAACAGCTGCCATGAGGTCCCTCCTCATCGCATCCCACCCTCTGCACCTGCGTCAGCTGAATCTGTGGAATGCCCTCTGAGAAAAGGAAGCCTCCTGGTCCACAGTTGGTAGGGGCTCGGGGAAGTAGCAGAGGGAGGCTGGTTTCTCTGTAAAGTTTCTGTTCAAATGTTTGGTTTATTTTTCTATTAGGCTCTTTTCATATATATGTTTGAGAGAATTCTTTACATGTTCTAGAGAGAAATCATTTGTTAGTTATGTGTATTGCAAATGTGGCCTGCCACTTTGTGGCTTCTCTTCTAAGTTCTGTACATGTGTTTAATTTCCTAATTTTGATGTGGTAAAATTTGTCAATCTCTTTCTTTTATTAGTAGTATATTTTATGCCTGTTTAGGAAAACTTCCTACACCAAAGGTCATGAACACATGATCTCATATTGTTTTCGGAAAGTTTTATAGTTTTGCTTTTCATATTTAGGTTTATAATCCACCTAAAGTTGATTTTTGTGGGTGGCGTGAGGTAGGGATGGAATTCCAACTTTTGCTTCCATATGAGTATCATATTGTTCTAGAATCACTTACTTAAAAATAAATGCTTTTCCCTGTTGCTCTACAGAATTACCTCTGTTTGTGGATTTTTTCCATTCTCTTGTGTTGATCTTCCAGATACCAAAGACTTATCAAGCTAGTGTGCTATTGGCCGCAGATAGGTGAATACATCAAATTCTATCACCACATTCTTCTCCTTCAAGAGTGTCTTGGCTATACTCGCCACTCTATTTTTCTATATAACTTCAAATCACCTTGTCAAATTACACAAGATCAATTTGGGGAAAAAAATGGCACTTAAAACATACTGAGTTTTCAAAACCACAAACACTATCCCTATTGTTCAGCCATTATTGCTTTGTTTTAGGTGTTATTTAGGAAACAGCATGCAGATGGATTTTGTTCGTTAACCCTGGGAGTTGCTGACCTTCCTTCCAGCAACTCCAGCAACGCCTGGAATTCAGTAGTTCACACTGAGGGTGGTCACTGATATGCTTGGTGTCAGTCCCTCCATCTAACGTTGTGTTCATTGCCTGTTGCACACTGTCGTGTCCTCTGGTTCCTTTTCCTTAATTTGCTGGTTTGATTATGTTGTTGTTCATTCCAGTTTTGCCTTTGCTATTAAGAAGATCTACTGTACTTTACTTTACACTCATGGCTAATTTCCCTTCTCCTGCTCTTTAATTCATTCACATATGACTCTACCATTACAGTCATTCCCTGCATAATGATGTTTCAGTCAACGATGGACCGCATATATGAAGACGGTCTCATGAGATTAGTACCATGTGGCCTAGGTGTGTAGTAGGCTATACCATCTACACTCTAGGATGTTTGTACAACAACAAAATTGCCTAATGATGTATTTCTCAGAATGTACCCCATTGTTAAGTGACAGATGACTATATTCGAAGGTAAGTTACCAATTATTTCCCCATCAAGGTGCACTGTTTCTTTCACCATGAAGCCCTAATTTCCTCCATCTCAGAATTCCTTAATAAGATGAGAGCTATGGGGGCCAACCCGGTGGCATAGCGGTTAAGTTCCCGTGCTCTGCTTCAGCAGCCCAGGGTTTGCTGGTTCGGATCCTGGGTGCAGACCTACTCACTGCTCATCAAGCCATGCTGAGGCAGCGTGCCACATAGAGCAACTAGAACGATGCACAACTATGATGTGCAACTATCTGCTGGGGCTTTGGGAAGAAAACAAAAAAGCAAAAAAGTAGGAAGCTTGGCAACAGATGTTAGCTCAGGGCCAATCTTCCTCAAAAAAAAAAAAAGATGAGAGCTATAGAGTAATTTTACTTCCTTCAACTCTTCCCATGCCTTCTTCTTGCTTCTTATATGAGCCTTTTCATCCCTCTTCTCTACCTATAACTCTCATTTGTAGATTTATTTGAAATAGTTTACTTATTAGAATTTCCCTTGTTTTATATGCTTTTCATTTTGTGCCTTTATAAATACAATTAAACTTGCCATGTATATGTGTTAAATATTTGATATTTCATATATTAGCCAGATTCATTGCTCACTGCTCATTCCTCTTTCTTTCATCTTTCCTCATCTTTATTTTTTCATTAGAGCCATTTTACAAGTATTCTCCTCAAACGGGATACTTGGGTGATGTACTTTCTAAATTCTTGAGTACATTTCTTTCACACTCTTAGGTCTATGATGTTTCACTGGGCACAGAAATTTTAGGTTATAGACCTTTTTTACTTATTTGTAGACACAGTTCCACTGTCTTCTACCTTCCAGGATTGCAGTTGAAAAGTCTGATGTCTTGTGTTTTCTACTTGGAAGCATGCACAATTTAAATTTTTCTGTAGAAGTCAAGAATCTTACCAAATAGGTCTAGATATGTGTTTTTGTGTATATGTGTTTTCTCGTCAATTTAGTCCAACTTGTTAAAGCACTGTAAATCTTGTTAAAGCACTTTCTCGGTTCATGGAATTTATGTACTTATTCTATTTCAAGTTTAATGATTGTCTCTTGTATATCTGCTTCATCTTTTCCCATAAATTCTGTCATTCACATGTTAGATCTCTAAGATTTATCCTTTAATCCTCTTATCTTTTGCATCAATTTTATAATTTCTTATATGCGTTTTCTCTGTTTTTTCAAATATCTCTTGCTTTTGATTTGTGGCAGCATTAATTCAATCTTAAGTGTGATAAATCTCTCATTCAATTTATTTACTATTTTTTCCTTTAAAAATAATATTTTAAGTGGCTGGTCAGGTGGCATAGTGGTTAAGTTTGTGCACTCGGCTTCAGCAGCCCAGGGTTTGCAGGTTCAGATCCCAGGCATAGACCAACACACCACTCATCAAGCCAAGCTGTGGGGGCATCCCACATTTGTGGGCACAGATGTCAGCTCAGGGCCAACCTTCCTCACCAAAGATAAATAAATAAATATAATAATATTTTAAGCCTCCAAAAATATGTTATTATGAAAATTAATTTCCTTCAATTTCATACTTATTTTTTATCCAGGTATTCATCAGCCTATTCAAGAGTTTCTTTTACTGGTTTTGCATATTAACTGTACTGCCTGATGCTCCTCTTTAAGGTTTCTGGGGTCTTTTAACTGGAATATTACTATACTTTCTGGGTTTATAAAGTTGACTTAGCTATGGCTGTTAGAGTATTCTAAATAGCAGGGATTGTGTGAATGGTCAAAGATGTCCCTGGTCCTGGCAAGGACCTCAGAGGGTAAAGGCAGTCCCTGGCCCCAAGAGCTTGGAGGGTAAAGGCAGTTGTCACCTGCCACTAAGGCACCTAAACAGATCTCTTGCTTTTTGATGTCCCTACACACCTTCAGCATCAGGATCAGAGAAGTTTCAGTTCGCCCATCTGGCTTACACCTTGCCCTTCAAGAATTTCCATAGCCCAGCTCTCCCAGGCCACATTACACCCCTGTCCTCCTGAGCCCCATCACAGCTGTTTGTTCATGACATCAGTGCTTATGCTCTCTGCCAGGTCCATTAGATTTCAGACTCATGCCACCAAGTCAACTCCTGTGGGTCCCAGCAGCCCTGTGGTTTAGGAGAGGCTGGTATCTCATATTAGGCAGGGGAGGAAGAAGGGAGATGGATTCACTAGAATTCCCTTCACACCATTGGCCAGGACATTCCGAATAATCAGCGGCACTACAGATGGGGAATTCAGTGGAACAAGGTCCACATATTCTGTGGGAAAAGAATTTTGAACCTAGAAATCTACATGCAACAAACCAATCCTTCCACTGGGAGGGAATGATGAAGTTGGTCTCATTGATATTATTTCTCTGAAAATTGTTCAGACAACATAGGAGAAAAATCTTCATGACCTGGGTTAGGCAAACAGTTCTTAGACATGAAACCTTAAGCATAATCCATTTAAAAAGATGATAAGTTGGATGTCACACAAATTAAAACTTTTACTCTGAGAAAGAGATGAAGAGAGTGAAAAGATAAGCTACAACATGGGAGAAAGTATTTGAAAATCACATATCCAATAAATTACTTGTATCTAGAATATATAAATAACTCACAAAACTTGACAGGAAGGAAAAAAAAAAAAAAACAACCCAGTTGTTAAAATGAGCAAAAATCTTGAAAATGCACTACACTGAAGATAATATATATATATAGTAAATAAGCAAACAAAAAGATATTTAATGTCAGTGGCCATGAGGGAAATGGCCATAGCTCTACACATCTATTAGAATAGCTAAAATAAACACCAGGTACTGGTGAAGATGGGAAGCAACTTGAACTTTCATTCATTGCCGGTAAGTATCCAAAATGATACAGCCATTTTGAAAAACAGTTTATCAGTTTACTATATATTTAGACATAGACCTAAAATATAACCCATCATCCCATTCCTAGGTATTTACCATAGAGTAATGAAAATTTATATTCATACAAAAACTTATAAACAGATGTTTATAGTGACTTTATTAATAATTTCCAAAAGCTGGAAACAAAGTGTTATTCAACTTGTAATTGGGTAAACAAACTGTGGTACATCCATACAGTGGAATACTATTCAGCAATAATAAGGATTAAACTATTAATTCATGCAAAAATTTGTATGACTTTCAAAGTTATTATGCTGAGTGAAAAAAAACAGTTTCAAAGATTACATACTATATGATTCCATTTAAATGACATTCTCAAAAAGTCAAAACTATAGTGATGGAGAAGAGATCAGTGAAAGCCAGGGATTAGGACTGGGGGATGAATGTGGGGGAGATTTTTTGTGTGATGGAACTCTTCTGTATATGTATTGTGGTGGTGGTTATGTGAATCTATACGTGTCAACTTTTTAGAAATGTGCACAAAAGTCAATTAAAATTAATTTCAAAAAGAAAAGAAGAAAAAGAAAGGCATAGTGGATTCAACTTGAAGTTATGCCTTTGGACTAATAAGAATTCCAGAAATGGAGAACTGAGAAAACAGGTGAAATGAAATTACATGAAAGATATAACAAAATTCCCAGAATGAAATCTTCAGTTTCAAGTACTCTGTATTATAAATGAAAACATACCCACACCTAGACATACCATCCGAGTATATTCAAGGAAATAAGATGTCCTTACAAAGGAGTAAGCACTAGACTGCCACCATATGTCTATCCCTCTATACTAGATGCTAGAAAAAAAATGAAGCAAGACTTTCAAAATTCTGGTGGTGGGAAATGATCTCCAAATTGGAAGCCTATAGCCGGGCAAACTGTGAGTCAAGTGAGAGGAAAGAAGAAAGATATTTTCAGACCGCACAGACTCTGAAAACTTACTTCAAATAGACTTTTTCTTTGGAAGTTATTTGATGACTCTAGCAAAATAGAGCAAATCGAGGTAGAGAACCAAGAAACCAAGAACCAAGAAAGAGAAATATGTGGGATCCAGAAAACAATGGGTCCAAAGTGAGAAATAACCATGTCCTATTTCAGAATCCCTGCAAATGCCAAGCCCGGGGAGCAACCAGTCCTGGCCAGGGTGGGAGGATAGCTCAAGAAAACACAGTTGGAGGATTATGTAGAATGACTGAGACATTGGAAAACTGTGGGGTATGCTAAAGACAATTGGTGAAGTTGTTTTTTTGAGAAAGAATTTGCGCTTGACTCCAGGCATATTCCTCTTTTAGTGGCTTTGTGGTCATGATGTTGGTCTCCTGGCGAAAGAAATGAGTCCTAATCTACTCTGCCCTGCTGTCAGCAACATTCATATAATCATTATAAAATATATGCCACTTATTAGCCTTTGACTTGTAGAATCACCTGATAGATGAATCACAGAAGATCCAATTTATTACATTGCAAGATGTAATTGTTATGAATCTTGGCAAAATAAAAGTAAAAGTACATTGGAAAGCGGTTGGGAAGTATAAATAGGGAGTACTATTCAGAGAACTATTATCTTCATTTTACAAAGTTGGAATTCAAAAGATTTAATTCAAAGATTTAACCTATAATTGATTGAATAGAAAATAGAGACAGGGAGGATGGTATAGCGGTTCAGGGCATGGACTCTGAAACCAGACGCCCCAGGTTTGAATCCCAGCTCTGCCTTTATTAGCTGTGTGACCTTGGACACATTACGTAATTTTTCTATGCTTCGGTTGCCCCACCTGTAAAACAGGAGTACTGATGGTATCCACCTTAAATGAATCAATATATCCAAAATGCTTGGAATAGTGCCTGACACATAGTGAGTATTGTATACATGTTTGCTACTCAGAGATGAACAGTAGAGAAATTGATAAGAGTGACAAAAGAATGTTGGGAAGAAGAGTCTAGAAACACAAGATGTGATGTCATTGAGCAAAAATTCCATTCAAACGTAGTAAGGAGTTAGACCATATCTACTTTCGGTAAAGCAAAAAGGGTGAATTAGAGTTGTGGAAACAGCAACACTTAAAGAGATAAAGGGTTCGCCTCTGGAGAATTAGGCTGGGATTTGGGAGTCTAGAGGCTGAAGTTCTTGCACGCAAGAGTAAGGTCTTCCGAACCATTTGATTCTTCAGCCATGGCCATGCATTATTCTGACAATTTTTTTCATTAAAAATATATGGACGGGTGAATAACATAAATGTCTAATTTCTAAATCTCTTTTGTCATGAAATTGAACACGGAAAACTTCATCCATCCAATAAAGGCAAGAAAGAAATACAAACAAAAAGCATAGTAAATGGAAAACGTAAAATAAGATGACAAGAATTAATCTAAGTCTTTAAATAATAGTGATCGACTCCGTGGGGGTAATAGTGATCAACTCCATGGAGACTCAGTTAGATCTCCCGTGATGGGAACACGGTGACTGACAGCCCCACCTGTGACCTCTCTGGATCCAGCACCACATTCCCTCCAAGACCATGCTTGCCCCAGGCAGCTCCCAGGGGTACTCACACAGGCAGTTTCTACAGGACACGGGACTCCTGGAACAGGAAACTTTGGCTCTAGCTCTCACACCGGCCAGGCTGGAACTTTCTTGGACCTGGAGAAATCTGAGACTCTTTCTCTGCAGTCTTCCTTCCCTCCGCTCTGCTACCATAGGAGTCAGACCTCTTTTCCAATCTAAAGTCCCTGCCTGCCTTCTCTTGCTTCTGGCCCTTTACTCTCCACCTGCGCTCCCCCAATAAATGTGGTGCATGTCTGATCTCTTTGTGTTTGCTTCTTGGAGGATCCAACCGATCTACCAGAAGGCAGAGTTCTTAGATTTAGTAATCAAATAAGATCCAATATGTAGCTGTCCCCAAAGGTACAGCTAAACAAAATGGCACAGCAATGCTGAAAAGAAAGGGATGGAAAAAGTGCATAAGGTAGAGGTTTACAAAATCAACAAGCAAATCCAGATAAGGATGCTAACCAAAATAACACATGCAGCAATATTGATGTCCAAACACATAGAGACTGGACGGATGCGTGATTACAGAAGGGGGCTTCCACACAACTCTCTGAGAATACACAGATCAAGTCCACCACAATATGCAACGGTGTGGAGGTGTGCTCAATACAAATAACAAGCCTCAGTCACACACACACAAACACACTCGTTGGTATCCCCAAACTTCTTAATACCCAAGAGACGTTTATAGGGTTTTGTTATGTATTAAACCCCAAATTTTCATATAAGTTACAAAAAAGCAGAAATCATTCAGGCCATTATTCTCTGATCATAATGAAATTGAATAAGAAATTAGCATCAAAAGAAGGCAAGCGTGTGGGGTCGAGGTCGGGGCAGAGGAGAAAAGGGTCCATTTGGAAAAAAATCATTTAAATGATTCTTATTTAAAGAGAAAAGCTTTCAAGCCATGAATAAGTTATAAATGAACAACAATAAATACTCTTCAGTCCAAAACAGGTGAGATTTGACCAAAGTGGTACTCAGAAAAAAATATACAGCCATAAATGCATTTTAAGAAGACAAAATAAAAAATCTTAAAACAAAAGGTAGGCATAAACAAGGAAGTAAATAACAGAAAAATAAATTCCAAGAAAGTGAAAACAAAGAGGGAAATAATAAAGAATAAAAAGTAATGAAGGAGCACGGCAACATTAAATGTGTACCTTATTAGTGAATCCAAAAACTGATTCTTTATATGACGACACAAAGGACAATGATCAGAACTGCATGGAGCCTGGATTGTTCTGCCAAATGCCTCTGTAGGGGTTACTTGCACTACGTCGTGAAGAAATCACCATCTCCACTGTGAATGCAGATGCCTCATGGGGTGTACTGTTTTGTGGCGCTGATTCTGTGTGTTTTAATATTGTTGGTTCCCTTTTTATATAGTGATGAATCATTCATTCATTTATTCATTCAACAAATGTCTAACACCTCCCATGTGCTATGGCATATTTGAGGAACTGGAAATCTGAATTAAAGAATTGTTTGATACAGTCATTTTTCTATCACATTTTAAAATATTGATCACAGCTGTCATTTTATTATTTAAATTTCTATTGAAATTGGCATGCCTTTATATTTACATATATTTTCCTATTGCTTTTTATTGAAGTAGAATTCACATTCTATAAAAGTCACTATTTTTGAGGATACAGTTCATTGCAATACATCATATATACAGTTGTGGAACCACTGCACGATCAAGATACAAAACATTTTTTCAATCCCCCAAGTTTCTTCTTGCCTTCTGTAGTCGATCTCCTCCTCCCCCTCCATAGCCCCTGGCAATCATCGTTTTCCAGGACCTAGAATTTTGGTTTTTTTTTTTTAATATTGTATAAATAAAATCATGCAGTATGTGGTCTTTTGTGTTTGGCTTCTTTCACTTAGCATCATGCTTTTGCAATTTACCCATAATGTTGCATTTATCAGTAGTTTATCCATTTTCGTTACAGACTAGCATTCCAGCGTGTGGATAAAACACAATCTATTCATTCATTGATAGACATTTAGGTTGTTTCCAGTCTGGGGCTATTATGAATAAAGCGCGATAAACATATATGTACTTATAGGACTTTGGGTAGACATATGTTTTTATTTCTCTTATAAAAATACCCAGAACAGGAATTGCATTTTGGGATGATAGGTCTATGTTTAACATTATAAGAAATAACAAGCTTTTCCCATGTGGATGTACCTTTTTGCATCCCCACTGCAATGTATGATGGTTACAATTTTTCCACATCCTTGGCAACACGTGGTGTTTTTAAGCTTTTTAATTTTAGCCATTCTAGCTGGTATGTAGGAATATCTCCTTGAGATTTTAAATTGCATTTCCCTAGTGACAAATGAGATTAGTGACTTTCCATGTGCTTACTTGTTATTGGTATATCTTCTTTAGTAAAGTGTCTGTTCAAAGCTTTTGTTCTTTTTAGAAATATATGTATTGTTGCTTTTTTATTATTGAGCAGTGAGCATTCTTTATATATTTAGGATACAAATATAGGATTTGTAGATATTTTCTCCCAGTGTGTGGCTTGCTTCTTCACATTCTCTTTTCCTCACAAACTCTTGATTCTGTTTAATTTCTTTTATAGTCCCCAAAATTATGGTTTAATTAAAGTTGAACTTAAAGAAAAAAAGTACATTATCCATATATCTGGCAGTATGATTTGCCAGTTTGTACCTCGTGTAACCAAATTTTATTACACACACATGCTTCTTATATTATTGGTCAGGTTTCTTAATTGTTCTGAAAAGCTCTGGTATAGATTTTAGGATGGACATTTGGATCACAGTCTCATCAGGAATTTTTCTTTTCACTTATCTTTTTTTTCCACATTCTTTCTTAACCATGTGTTTTGAAGACCAAATTCTGCAATTACGATTAAATCTAATTTATCCACTTTTCTTTCGTGTTTTATGATTTTTGTATCCTGTTGAATAAATCTTACCTAATTTTAGGTCACAAAGTTTTTCTCTTACTTTTAGGTCTGTGATCTATTTTGAGTGTGTGGTGTGAGGAAAGGGTTGGGGTTTTGTTTTGTCTTTTTCCATTAGATATCCAATTGTTCTAGTATCCTTTGCTGAAAAGACTATCATTTTTGAAAATACTATCCTTTCGCCCATTGAACTACCTTGGCACCTTTGTCAAAAACCAATTTACCATATGTGTGTGGGTTTATTTTTAGACTCCCCATTCTCTACTTTGAAGCTCTGTTGTTATGTACAGACACATGCAGAATTGTATGTCTTCTTGGTGAATGTACTCTTTTATCATTTTGTAATGTCCTCTTTATCACTTAATACTCCTTGTTTTGAAGTCTACTTTGTCTGATGTTGATATAACCATTCAACCTATCTTGAGATTAATGTAGGCATGTTGAATCTGTTTTTCCATCCTTTTATTTTTAACCTATCCATAGCTTTATATTTAAGGTGATTTTCTGGTAGACAGCATATAGTTAGATTTTGCTTTTTATCTAATCTGACAATCTCTTCTGCATTTTAGTTCGGGTATTTAGACCAATTACATTTAATGCAATTATGGCTATTATTGGATTTAAAAATACATTTTGTTAATTTTGTTTTGTTTCATCTGCTGTTTTATCATCTTTTCCTCATAATGTCTACTTTTAGATTAAGTAATTTTATGATTCCATTTTATCTCCACTATTGGCTTCTTAGTTATACATATTCTTAACATTTTTAGTGGTTGTACTATGGTTTCAATGTACATCTTTAATTTCTCATGTTCAAGTAATTTTTATACTGCTTCACGTGTAGAATAAGAAGCTTACACTGGCACCTTCACAATTCCTCCCTCCTTTCCTTTGTGCTATTATTGCCATACATTTTCCTTTTTATAAGTGTCAGAACTTAGTCAACTATATTTAGAGTGACTGAAAACAAGAAAAAAAATCATTTTAATATTTACTTCATTTTTACTATTTCTAGAGGTCTTGATTTCTCTATATAGATCCAAGTTTCTGTGTGATATCATATTCCTTCTGCCTGAAGAGCTTTAGTGTTTCCTGTAGCTCCAGTTGGTTAACAGTGAATTCTCTCAGATTTTTTCTTTTGTCTAAAAAGCCTTTATTTCACCTTCATTTTTGAAAGTTATCTTAGCTGGATATAGAATTGTGGGTTAACAGTACTTTTTCCAGTACTTTAATGATGCCATTCCACTGTCTTCTGGCTTCCATAGTTACTGACAAAAATGCTGCTGAGGTGGGCCTCTTCTCTGTGTTCCTGTGTGAAATGAGTCTTCTTTTTCTCGTTGCCTTCAAGATTTCCTTTTTCATGGGCTTTCTGTAGTTTCACAGTGATATATCTAGGAGGGCATTTTTGTTATTGCTTTTCAAATTTGTTCTGATTTGGGTTCTCTGAGCTTCTTGGGTCTTTGGTTTGTTGTTTATCACTATCTTTTTTAAAACTTGACCATTTTCTCTATAAATATGTTTTTTATGCCCTATTCTCTCTTCTCTTTCTGGGATTCCATTTATATATATATATATATATATATATATATATATATATATATATATATATATATTTGACAGTTAGATATCACCCCACAGGTCTTGGATGATTTGTTCTATTTTATTTTTCACTCTCTTTTTCTCTTTGTGTTTCAATTTTAGTAATTTTATTGAACTATTTTCATGTTCACTGATTCTTTCCCCCGGTGTTTTGTGTCTACTGATGAGCTCATTGAAAGAATTCATCATCTCTGATACCATATGTTTTAAACAAATTTCTAACATGTTCATTACACTTTTTCTTTTAGTTTCCCTCTCTTTATTGAATCTCCCTGTCTGATCATGCATAAAGTCCATCTTTTCTACTAGATCCTTTACATATTAATCACAGTTTTATTTTCAAGTTATTGTCTGATGATTCCGAGTCATTTATGAATCTGACCATGAGTTGTGTTTTGTTTCAGATTGTTTTTCCATTGAGAGGACAAGGGAGAGGTTGTGTTGCTTTTTTATGTGTCTTGTAATTTTTTATTAACTGCTGACATTGTATGTGGACTGGTAGATACTGAGATAAATAGCCTTTATTCCTGGATATTGGCATTTCTATGTTTTCTTTTTTGTTTTTTGGCTCTTAGTGTCAAGGTTTGAGTCAATCTAGTCAGAAGGTGAGCTGGGTTTAGATTTTATTGTTGCCATGGTTACCCTCAGTGCACCATAGGCTTCAACTTCCATTAACAAAGGTCTGTCGTTGTTTTGTACTCCGGTGAGGGCCGAGGAGCCAGGGCACTATTTCTCAGAGTAACTGCTCTGCCTTCAGATTTTCAGCTATCTTTGTTCACTTGGGCCACAGAGGGGGTCTCTCTCCATGCTCTTGCTGCTTCTCCAGTGGCGGATTACTGTTGCTTGCTAAGCAAGTAGTAAGTGTCTTCAGGCTTCTCGTTTATCCTTTTTCAGGCTTATTCTTAGGAAGGGCCTTTACGCCTGAGCCTCAAAGATATTTAGCAGTTATACAAATGGCAAACAAGCACATGAAAATATACTTGACCTTAGTAGTCATTAGAGAAATGCAATTTATCTTTTCCAGCTTTATTGAGGTACAGTTGACAAATAAAATTGTATATACTTAAAGTATACAATGTGATGATTTGATATATGTATATGTTGTGAAATATTTACCATAATCAAGTTAACACATACATCATCTCACATATTTACCGTTTATGTGTGTGTTAAGATGTACTCTGTCAGCAAATTTCAAGTATACAGAACAGTATTGTTAACTATAGTCACCATCTGTACATTTGATCCTCAGAACTTATTCCTCATTTAACTGAAAGTTTGTACCCTTTGACTGACATCTCTCCATATGCCCTACTCCCTACCCCTGGCAACCATCGTTCTACTCTCTGGAGAAATGCAATTTAAAAGCACAGGGATATACTACTACATGCCTAGTAGAATGGCTGAAATTCAAAAGCCTGAGAATACCAAGTGTTGACCAAGATGTGGAGTTACTGGAACTCTCATACATTGCAGTTTACAAAGAAAAAAGGTACAGCCACATTGAGAAAACAGTTTTTTATAAAGCTAAACACATAATTACATTGTAACTGGGAAGTTACTCCCTAAGTATTCATATAAGAGAAATTAAAATATATGTCCACACGAAGACTTTTTCATGCATGCTCATTACAGTTTTGTTCATAATAGTCCCAAGCTAGAAACAATCCAAATGTCTATCCACTAGTGAATAGATAAACAAATTGTACTATATTCATACAAGGGAATATTACTTGGCAATAAAAAAGGAACTAACTACCCAAGAATATGGGAGGCTCTCAAAAGCATTGTGTTAAGAGAAAAGTTAGACATACAAAACTATGTATTATATAGTTCTGTTTATATGTAATAATAATAATAAAAAAAAAACTAATGAAACTGGTTGCTTCCTGGGGCCATGGTGGGGAAAGAGATTTACTATAGAGGAGATTGAGGAAACTTTTTAGAATTATGGAAATATTCTACAACTTGATTGTGGTGGTAGTGACAAACCACTTATATTTGTCAAAATTTTTCAAACTCTACACTGGACTTGGTGAATTTTATTGTATATAAATTATACTCAATATATATGATTAAAATAATAAGAGTATGATGAGAAAAAAGATTTCAATAAGTAATTAAGAGATTTTTTTTTTCAGGAAGGGACTTAAGGAATAAATATCAGAAGAGGGGAAAGAAACCTGAAGAGAGGAGAGAGAAGTGGGGGCCTTTCTCAGGGGATGGAACAGGCAAAGAAGCTACTGTCGTCTCTCCAGTCTTCTGTCCTTGCTAAGGGGCTACCATTGGCCTACTCAGTGGCCAGTTATCTTTCTAGACTTGGTTTGGGGTGGTCTCGTTCCATCCATACTAGTGTCCAGGGTCACTGAGTCCCTTTGTGACTAATTATCACCCAGATGTTGCAATCAAAAAAATAAAATAAGAGTACAGGGATGTGAGCAGCAAATAAATGAAATGTCCAGTTGTCCTGAAACCAAAATAAACTAATAATGAAATACATACTAGTGAAGTAAGAGGATCAGGCACAGGCTGTGGTGGCAGATCTATGCCTGTGCATTCTTCTTCAGCTACAGTGCCTCTGAGGAACCACTGAGCTTCCATAGATCTCAGTCCGAAAATCAACAGCCTCATTTCCCTCACTTACATCGCCCTTGAGGAGAATGAGAGCCAGAGAGAGGATGTGAATTCCCAGGTCATATAGTTCGATAATCTCAGCTCTAGGATTTTAATCAGAATTACATAAGGAAACAAAACATTTTAAGGACTCAATTATTTTCCATTCATCTCTTTCATCTTCTAAGTATTTTTTGAGAATCAACTCTATACATGACATTAAGCTAGCTACCAGAGTGACACATAGAAAAGTCACAAATCTGGCACTCTAAGTACTTTCTTTCAAGGACTGAAACTCACATAGTATTTATTTTTTCCAGGAGCGAGTCCATGCTGATTACACAGGTACATCATTTACTACAACAGCAATAACACAGAGATTCTGTCAGGAGACCCACCCCCTGCTCCGATCTACACTGGGCATAATGCACCCAGATGGTCACTGAGGAAGTGCTCTGGGCGAACTTGTGTTTCTAGGAGTTGTGAGATCAAGGAGTCCAGGTAGATGCTGGGATGCTGCCAATGCCTGGTGACTGGTAGATGGGTGATTGCGGTAGAATTTGGAGAAGTGGAATTAGAGAAGCCCGTTCATCTCCTCTTGTAGAAGGGACCACCTCTTTTCTGGAGTCTTAAGTTTGCCCAGGAAGATTATCACAAATTCAGAAAATTGATTTTAAAGTGGTGATCCTGGGACTCCCTTGCCTTTCCCTTTTTCTCAAGAGAAATCATTCGGGGCTGGGGGGCGGGCTGTCATCAGAACCACTACTTCCTGCTCCCACGTGGCCGTGGTTCCCCCACCAAACGCCTGCCTTACTTCCTTTTGGCCTTGGAGGTTATACATCTCTTCTCAGTCTCTCTCTGTTGCCCTTTTTTTCTTCTCTCTTTTGCCTTTTTATCTTTCACTCTTTTTTCTTTTTCTTTCAGAGGGAGGAGGATTGGGGAGGAGAAAGCCATTGTCAATTAATAGAGAGACATTTTTACCAGGTGCTTCTCAATTATCATGTTGGCAGCCAGCCCCTTCTGTGTAAATTGTATTAAAAACAAAAAATCCTTCCAGTGCAGAAATCCTCCTTGGGATTGTAACCAAGTCAATGTCTTATTTTCTCTGAAGGAGGCTCACCCTCTGGGAATGGCCCTGCTTAGAACTATAAGAAAAGCCAAGGTTGCTGCCTCCTGGAACGTCATGATTTAAATGTGTTAAAGTGTGTGATTATCATTAGGTCTTAAACACTCTAGATGCGCTCCCTCATTCTGCGCAAGTTTTAGAAATAAACCCACGACCAGTCTCCGGGAGAGATTGATGCTTATTCTGTGTCACAGGCCTAGTCCCCAGACGTCCCCATAAATTTGTCTGCTGGAAGATCATAAACATAATTCTGAGCATGGAAGTTATTTAGATTTGAATTAATTGCTTTTTCAGTTGTTTTCAAATATGCAAATTGAAATAGCCAATGGAACATGCCCATAAAAAAAGCAGTCCATTCTCCTGGAGAGATTCTGGAATGTCCTTTGCCAAGGTGACCTGCCTCTTCTCAATGAAAAGGCAAAGGTGTATTTCTAAAAATGATGCATGTGTGTATATGTGAGGGCATTACCTCGTGGTCTGACATTTTCCTAGTCACTAAGTCAAGTGTTTTTCGCTGTTCAGAGCCTCTTTGACTTCAAGAAGTCATCACGAAATGCAGTAGGTTTACCAGTTAACTGTGGAGAGTGAAACTCTCTTGGCCAGCCCTGGGGCCTGTGCGGAAATGATTTTGTAGTTAAGGCTGCATGGGCATGCAGAAGACTTGCTCATTGTCGTTACAGTCACCCAACTACATGGGTTGGGCTGCCACCATTCTCGTTGGTCTCCTTGATGAGGTCAGAAATGCCACTGCTTAAAACTGCTATGGCACAGCAACCTGGCTCTGGTGGAGACCCCGAGGGACCTCCTACGGGGAAATGTGGTGGCTCATCTGGAGACACAACTTTTGTAAAGCTCCCTAAACCTGGAATTTCCCATAGACCTTCTGAGCCTGGAGAGATGCCCAGCTTGGGCCAACTCCTGTATAACAAGCTCCAGACACTTTCTCTCTGCTGTTCCAGGTGGGATTTCCTGAGCTTTAACCTAAAACCATTTCCTCCAAGCCCAAAGTCGGGCTGGGGATATTGTAGGGTCAGCTACTTGAACAGGGCAGCACGGCTTTTTCCATACCTGCTCGGGTGTTTAGCCTTCAGTCAACTCTGCTCACAGCCTGTCTGCCCAGACAAGGGCCCCATGTTCACCCAGAAGAAAGGACTCGCCTCCTGCCCGTGACATCATGAGTGAGTAGTCAAAGCTCGACTGGGTGATAGGCATAGTCAGGTTTGGTGAGCATTCAAGTCCAGGTCCTGAAGCAGGAAATCCAGAAGTCAGAGAAGGCTGGAACTGTAAGCTCCTCTCACTGCTTTGCCTGAGGTCAGGTTTCCCAGACACAGAGCCTGAGATGGGGATTCTGGTGACAATGACTTACGGAGGGAGCGCTCTCAGGAAACCAGCTGGGGGTGGGGTGCATATCAAGGCAGAGGAAGCAGCTGAGCAAAGATCTGGTCTTAGCTGAAGCCCAGCCTCCGCTTGAGCACGTGGGTAGCTCTGGGAGGAGACAGCCTCCAGGATTCTTCTGCTGTGAAGTGAGGGCCAAGATTTCATACCTCATGTCAGTCACCAACTGGGACGCCTCCACCTCCCACCCCTGCCCCTCCTGGGAAGGAGCGCATAAGCTCCCAGGTACGTCTGGGCAAGGAAGCCTCTGAGAGCAGCTCTGCTGAGAAGGGTGCTTCTGGGAGCTGTTAGCGGCCCGCTCTCAGCACTAGGCTGTGTGTGTCAGGCTTGTTAAAGGGCTTCTGGGCAAGGCATTGCTGATACAGCTGTAGGGGACAACTTGGTTTAGATGCACAGCCACAATGGGCTTCCTAATGCGGCCCCCCAAGTCTCAGCCTTGGGGCCCACACAGGGAGGGTGGGTGGGGATGGGTTGGGAGTTCCCCAGCCAGCTCATGCAGGACCAGGGCCTGACTTGCCCCAGTGGAGGGCAGAAGTGCCTTTAAGCTATTAGTCTTGTGTGATAGAGAAGCCCATGAATGGCTGAGTCTTGCCATTCTACCAAGGATGTGAGGCATTACACCTTTTCTCTCTGTGACATCTGTCCCTGGAAGGAGCGCAGAAGGCAGCACTTCCTACTCAGTTATGTAGAGAAGGCAAGGGTCACTCCTTTTGGGTATTAGAGAAGTGTTGGAAGGACAGTGACTTAGAGACAGACCAGTGCAGTGCCCCAGGGAGCTGGGAGGTTTGGCCGGGAGGCAGAAGACTTGCCAGGAGGGGTGCTGGAGTGACACTGACGTCTGCCCTGCCTCCTTGTCACTTGAAGCACAGAGGCAGCAGCTCTTCGGGCATGCTGGAAAAGGCCAGAGTCCAGGCCCCGCCTTTCAGCTCTGCTTACCCACCGGGGTCCGCAGGCCCTGAGGTTGGAGAGTCCAGAAGGCCTCAAGCACTCCCTCTGGAGCAGAGCTGCATCCTGCTGTGAAAATTTTGTGTGTATGTGCATATCTGCACACTTAAAAAAAAGCAAAACCAAAAGCATGAGACAAAATGGAAAACTCAGGAGATTTCACATAATACCTAGGCTTTTAGGATTGCTGTTGCCGTTGCTGTTTTATGAATCTGACGTCCTCACCACGTGGCTTCACCTTCCCACATGGCTGGAGTCGTGCGGTGGCTGAGTCTGTTACACACGGCATTTGCTGTTCAGCTCCTCAGGGCTCACCTGCTTAGCCCTGAAAGTGTCCATGAGTGTGACCCCGGAATACATGCGTGGAGACTAGACGCTGACAGGCCGACACACACGGACGTGTGCAAGCTTGTATGGTAAAAGCAATGAAGAGGAACCCAAGGTACGGGGGCTTGGCCAGGACAGGCGAAGAGCACCCAGTGTGGTCAAGAGGTAGGACCTGGTCCAGAATGGATGATCAAAGCCCCAACACATGCCCATGACCCCACTTTGCCCTCATTGTTCCAACATTGACAGAGCAGGGAAGAGAGCAAGAGCGAGTGCACAGCAAGAGGGACCCAGGCAGGGCCAGTGGGCTTGGAGTCCACAGTGTTGCCCACCGAGTCAGCTCACATCTCTTCACTGCTGTGCCTCCTCCTCCAGACCTCACAAGCGCTTACCTGGACCAATCCCCTTGCCCCCATCAGCCTCCCCACACCTCCTCCTTCTCACCTCCAGCCTTGTCCAGCTTGTCCCAGCTCTGTCCTAACCTCCACAGTCATCTCTGCTTTCAGCTCAGCCCAGATCATATTCCTTCCTTGAAAGAAAAAGGACCCCCAAATCTGGGGTGTGGTTCAGTCTTCTTAGCCCCATGGTCAAGACCCCAAGGAAGCTGATAGTGGGTCATCCATGTGAGAAACCAGTCCTGATGGCTCTGGAAGCTACATCTTGGGAAACTTCAGGTCCTAAGTTAATCCAGCAAAGTAGGAAGTCTCAGCAAGTACCTGGCTCAGGAAGAGTCTGGTGGGGAGGAGACACGAGGGGACCTCACAGAGGAAGTGCATCCTTCACCTGCGTTCTCCACACCTGAGGAGTCAAGGGGGAAAAGGCCAGCAGGAAAAGTTGGTGAGGATGCTGGGACTTATCCTGAGAGGTGCCTCCAATCCTCCACCCAAACTTCACGTGCTAGAACTGAGTTTGCTCTGACGGGGCGCCCGATACACCCAGTCCCTAAACACACTGAGCAGACCCAGTGGAGGAAACAGAACACAAGGTAGAGCTCTCAGAACACACTTGAGGGTTCTTCCCCAAAGCGCAGATCCACTATGGTAAGTGCAATAGTGACATCACCGAAAAAACCCACCAAAAACTGCTGCTTCCTTTTGTAAGACACTTTATGCGAGTATGCATTCCTAGTTAAGGATTGATTTGGAAGCTTCCAAAACTTCCAAGTACTCACTCCAGGCTCAGCCAACCACAACCACAAGTGCCTACCTCAGGGATGGAGGGAGCATTGTTTTCAGGGCCAATTTCGCTCCTATCAAGCTAGGGAACTTCGAGTACATGCCCCATCCAAGGTCATGTCACATGGGGCAAGGAAGTGACAGAATCTCTTTGTAGAGGTATGGTCCCTTCCGGGCAGCTCACTGGAGCTCCCTGGGCTCACAGTGGCCCAGGGGCAATGGTGGATCTAGGATTCTGGTAAGTACTGGCATTCCTAATGGACAGATGATACAGCTGAAGGTCAGAGAGCTTAGGAAAGCTGCCTAACTCAGAAAGCTAAACTTTAACGCATAAATTCAATGTAATCCAGACAGGATTTTCTTTTTAGGAAACTGATAATCGTAAACATTACTTGCAAGAATGTACACAGAAACTGCAATGGTAATTACAAAATGAATCAAGTATATAATAATATGGAACAAATGAAAAAGAGTGATGGGAAGCTTGCTCTCTTGGCTAATAAAATGCACGATAAAGCTACAGTAACTAAAACAGAGTCACGCTAGTGCGGACATCTGGGTCACAGGCTAGGATAGTGGTTTTAACTGTGCATTGGAATCATCTTGGACTTTAAGAAAAAAATATAGGTGCCCAGGTCTCACCCCAGAGATGCCCATTTGATTGGTCTAGAAAGAGTGTGGCCTGGGCATCCTGGTTCATAAGTGCTTCTTAGGTGGTTCTAATGGGCAGCCAATGCTTGAGAACCACTGGACTAAATGAACAGAAGCAACTGGGGAGCTTGTTAAAAACGCATATTTCTGGAATCTGAGTCCACTGACTCAGGCTCTCCGAGAAGATGACTGTATT
This sequence comes from Tapirus indicus, assembly GCA_031878705.1. Classification (NCBI taxonomy): domain Eukaryota; kingdom Metazoa; phylum Chordata; class Mammalia; order Perissodactyla; family Tapiridae; genus Tapirus; species Tapirus indicus. The sequence continues at coordinate 2,698,984 of CM062926.1, forward strand.
AAAAACAAGGAATGCAAAATATATTGACGTTTCAGAGCCATTGGAAAAAAGAGTCCTAAGATAGTTCCCAGTTCTGTCCAGCTTGTCCCATTAAATTCCCAAATGGAGGAATTTAATAGATGATAAAGATGGCACCCAAAATACCAGAGGAGAGATTACCAAGGGTGTTGGCGTAATTCATCAGCCACTTGGTGATTAAGTTGGATCTTGAGTTCACTTCTATCAACAGAAACCGTAAAAGAAATGTCTGAGTAACTTATAATGTGGTGGAGTAAGCCCTTCTAGGCTTCCTTAGAAAGCCGGAAACTTTGTAGGACACAGAGATTTGATAGATTTGACCATGTAAAAATGACACTAAATCATGTACTGCAAAGATATACAAACAAAAAGTGACAAAGTGCAAAAGATAAAGTTGCCACATACATTACAGAAAAAAGCTACTAACCCTAATTTGTAAAAAAAAAAAAAAGTTCATGAACCAAATGGACGAAAACAAATATTCAGTAAAAAATTAAGCAGTAAATACAAAGAGGCAAATGACAAAATAAAATGTACAATGCAACCAAAGGATGTGTCACTGCATTTATAATCAAAAGTGCTAACAGTAAAAATGACTCATCTTGTTTCATCCATTATATTGGAAAGGATTAAAAGTTTGACAGAACCCAGAAATACCGGGGATGTGGGAAAACTGAGGTTCTCATGCAGTGCTGTAGGGAATGCAAATTGGTATTCCTTTCTGGAGCGGAGTCTGTCAACTGAAATCAACTTTTTGTTGCTGTTGTTAAAGAAGCACGTCTCTGACCCAGCAATCACTCTTAGGGATTTATTCTAAGGAGATAATGGCTAGAGGGCACAATGGCGTTCATTAAGGCTTTTAATAGTGAAATTCTGCGAACAACCTAAATATCTGTACATGAGTGAGTGTAACGACAGACACACAAAACAGCCCCCGTATTTGAAATAATGTGTACTGCTATATATTTCTATTTATTAGAAGGAAGGTGTGATTTTTGTATACCTCTTCCTTTTGTACATGCTATTCCTTCTCTGCGGGCTGCCATTCTGTTCCACTTTCACTTCTGGTTCACTCCTGGTCATCCCCAAACCGGCTAAAATTGTCCCTTTCTCAAAGGACGGTCTTTCCGGCCCTTCTGAGCCTCACGAGTAGCTCCCACCTCTGAACACTCGAGACGCTCCCTTGCCACTTCCGTGATAGCACTTGTTCACTCATTCATTCAACAAATATTTTATTGAGCACCTCTAAAGTACCTGACTCTGCATGGCCATCTCTCCCACTGGATTGCAAGCCCCTGCAGAGCAGGAACCGTGCCTGACATTTTCTGTCACCCCAGATTCCAACGTGGAGCTTGGTATACGAGAAATATAAGTTTATTGAATGAAAGGAGGAATGGATGGATGGATAGATAAATGAGGGGTTGATGGACGGGTGGATAGATAGATGGAGAATGGGTGGATGGTTGGATGGATGGATGGGTGGATGGATGAATAGACAGCTGAGGAACGGATGAGTGAATAGATAGATGAGTGGGTGGATAGGTAGATGGAGGACGGGTGGATGGATGGATGGATGCGAGTGGTGGGGTGGATAGGTAGATGACTGTGGAAAGATGAGTCGTTGAGTAGATGGACTAGGTGCATAGGTTAGTGGATGGACAAGCAGATGGTGGGTGAGTGGACCAAGGGGTGTAGTGTTCCTGAGTCTGTCCAGTTGCCATCCTGTCTCAGGAAGGACGGTCAGAAAACAGGGCACGTTGTCTATTTAACTCTATTTAACACCATTTGCACAGCTATGTATAGGGTCCTACAAAGTGTTCAAAGTTATGAAAGTTATGCAACTATCTGAGACCATTGGCTCTACCATACCAAAACGGAACAAAGCAAAAAGTCTATGTATCTGCCAGGGCCCAATTTGGAAAGCAGAAAGCAGAGAATTCGTTTCTTAGACCTTAGAAATGCTGAGAAGTCACCTGAAGAGAGAGAAGCAACTCAGAGGCTGACAACAGCGGGAATCCTCTCCCACGCCCAGGCCAGAGGATGTGAGGAGGCCCAGCGTCACCAGATCCAGGAGGCAGGGTCATTCAGGGCCAGCTGGGACCATAGTGGGCTTGACCAGTGGGTGATAGTCACGGAGAAGATGCAACCAGGACCCAAGTGAGGGGACAACGCCCGTGTTTCTCTGCTCTCCTAACTCCTGGGCCTCCCATTGGCCAAACCCAACAGGGAACCAGCTGACAGAGGAGCCTGGGAAAGTGGGCCCCGGGCATCAGCAGAGAGGGAGGGTGAGGAGTGGATCTGAGGACAAACAGGCCAACGCCCTACACACCCTACAAAATGGAAATCAATGAATATTTAAATGTGTCTGCAATGTCACATTCCTTATGTCAGCCAGGCAGCTGCAAAGGAATGCTTACACACATTATGAATAAATTATGATGGGTGTGTGTACATTTTAATAAGTCTGATGTGGTGGGGGGGACTGAGGACAATGAGGGCCTCAAAGGGACCCTCCAGACACTCTGCCTCTTGTGCATGTTTCAAGGCCCAGCTTCCTGTTGTTTAGTTGAATGAGTTTGGGCAAATTACTCAGTTTCCTTGTTTTTAAAAATTTGTGTCAATTTTTCCAGAATCCCTGTGAAGTTAAAGTGAAACTGTGTTGTAGACGTGCCCTGGAGCTTCTCTGACATGGCGGAAGCCATCGTGGTTTCTGAGAGACACTCGCTCTGCCGGAGGAAGCGGGCCTCGGGGTCTCCGTGCAGGGCACGTTGTCACTTGCGTCAGAAGCCTTCACAGGTGCATCTTCCTTGAGCTAAACATCCCGCCTCCATCAGCTCATGGCGGAGAGATCATGGAGGAAAAGGGCAGGGATTTAATGACAAGGACACTCACCTCACTGTATTCATGTTAGTGAATATTTTATATTCCTAAATGTTGAGCAGGAAAGGATGAGTTAAATTAGGGTGTATCAACCCGTGTCTGGGATTTTCGCCTTAAGCATCTTTGCCCCAAGCATTTTGCCACATAACTCATCGGCTATAAGGCAATTTTGTTGTAAAATATAAGATAACAAAAAATTAAAGAGGGACATTCAAAAGGACATAATGAAACATTAAAAACGAGTAACAAAATTTACAAGACATTGTGAAATGCAAAATGTTTGAATACATTTAAAATGTATGTGTAGATTCATGGCAATACCGCGCTAATGATCAATTTTGTTTTGTGGGTTGTACCTAAGCACTTGTCTTTGAAGACTTTCATTTATAGTATTGTGCTTTTTTTTTATTCCTTGTCGATTCATCTCCCCATTCAGCATCTATGGCACTTCTTTTTTGAGAAAATTTCTTCCTTCATTAAGGGAGGTATCAGTTTCCAAATACTAGGATTCACATTTGTAACTGAGCTTTGTATTGCCTTGTGAAAAGCCTTCTACACTGGTGTTTGTTCTTGGCACATCGTCACGTGTCCATTGATAGATGTGTCAAAGTTCTATAGGAAATGTGGAGCTAAGATGTATATAACATAAAAATGGGAGCACTGTGTCAATGGAGGAGTGAAACCAGACTCTCAACCAGTTGAAACCAAACTGTCAACCAGTTATTTTATTTTTTACAGCAAAATTGGTTTATGGCCAATTAATTATCGGCAAAGATGCTTACGGCAAAAGTACCTAAAGCCGTATCATCCATGACGGAATGTTTCCGTATCCAGTGAATATATTCCAAAGTGTTTTCAGTTGTAATCTCTAAAATGAAATTATGGGTAATTTTTCTTTTCTTTCTTTTTTTTTTTTAATTTTCAGTGTTTTTTAAAATTCTACATGAGAACTTCCATAACTTCTGTAATAAAACTGTAATATGTGTTAGTGACAGCCCCTCTGACTCAGAGCTACAACTCAGGCCACCGATGGAGTGACAGGGTTGCAGGAACTAAGGGAAACAATGACTGTGGTTCTTTGGAGTGTGGCCCCTGTGCTGGGGGATAAACTAGACGCTCACGGCCCTCGTCTGGGTGGAGCTCACAGTCTGGCCGGAAAAGTGGGTTTTCTCAGCTGTGCTTCCAGAGTCTCTCTCGGTGATCTGCTCCCTGCATGGCCACCATCTGGAGTCACGGGGGCAAACCTCCCTGGTCCACAGGGACATCAAGCCCTTGCATCAGGATCTTTCACGGGGAGTTTTATGTGACCATAGTTGTATTAGTCAGGGTTCTTCAGGCCCTTCAACTGACTGGATGAGGCCCACCCACATTGGGGAGAGCAATCTGCTTTACTCAATCTACCGATTTAAACATCAATCTCATCCAAAAACACCCTCACAGAAACACCCAGGATAACGTTTGACCAAATATCTGGACACTATGTGGCCTGGTCAAGTTGACACAGAAAATTAACCATCACAGTAGATGTCATGTTTGTAAAAGTTTGATATCTTCTCTTTGCCTTCACTTTATTATTGTTTTTTTTTAAATTGGAGACAGCTTCAGTGCATTCCTAGGAATCGGTACCTGCTAACAAGATGCTGAAGCGGGAGGCGGTAGATGACACTCAGGGATCTTCTTTCTGCAGGCTCGGTCTGTGGCCTCGGAGGGGCTGCTGGGACCCATTCCCCTCTCAGGTCTCAGCGTCTTCTCGTGAAAGGTGAGCTGGCAGAAGGCCGGGAGACCCCGTCAGCTCTCTAAGGTAAAACACATCTTCTGGGCCGACATTCCGTTTTAGCTTGAGATTGCAAAGCAGTGGTCTAAAGCAAGGGTCAGCACACGTTTTTTTGTAAAGGATCAGGTAGTGAGTATTTTAGGCTCTGCAGCCCAGACTGTCTCTGTGGCAATTACCCAACTTTGCCACCGAGCACACAGAACAGCCACAGACAGTGCGCCAACAATCGGAGTAGCTGTGTCCCAAGAAAGCATTGTTGACCAGGCACGTGGTCAGCTGGATTTGGCCTGTGGGCCACAGTTTGCAGACCCCTGGTCTAAAGTCAGCTGTGTTTCCAAAGGCTTAATTAATAACTTTGATAAAGGTGATAAAAATTCAGATTATGATGATGATGATGAAGATAATACATGCATCTTTACTTCCTTCTATATAAGGTATACGTGTGTGTTTCTCAAATATTAAAATAACACCAACTGTGCTAGGCAGAATAATGCCCCCTGTCCCCAAAGATGCCCATGCTCTAATCCTCAGACCCTGTTACTATGTTACCTAACAGGGCAAAGGAGACTCTGCAGATGCAATGAAGGTTATGACCTTGAGAGGGGGAGGTTATCTGGGGTTATTTCTGTGGCTCCAAGCTAATGATGGGAGTCCTTAAAAGTGGAGAAACTTGCTGACTGAGTCAGAGAGAGATGTGAGGGTGAGAAGGATTCCACCCTCTGTTGCTGACTTTGAAGATGGAGGAAAGGGCCAAGAGAGCCGAGGAACGGTAGTTTGTCAAGGCAGCAGTAGAAAACTAGTACACTACCTTCCGGAGAAAAATTTGGAAAGCACAAAATCTAAAATATCACCTATAATGCCACTACTTAGAGATACCCACTATTCACATAGAGGGATATTTTTTCAGATTTTTCTGTATGTATTCAGAGAGAGTGAGAGAGAGAAATATAAATACACTAGTTTACATCGGCTATAATTTATATGCTGTTTTATTTCATTTAATGTTTAAAAGAATTTTCCTGTGCCAACAAATTTTCTTCAAAAACATGTTTTCTAGTATAGATGAGTCATAATTTATTCACTTTCCCCCTTTTTAATTGTTTCTAATCATTTCATTAGTATAAAAATTGCCGAGGAGAAAATTCTCGTGTTAGGATTTTATTAAGGTTACTATCCCTTTTTTGCCATAAAAGTTGTGACAGTTTTTCCCAGTTTTGCTTGATTTTAATTTATTCAAGTTCATTTTTGATGTATAGAAATTACACATTTTGTTTTAGTCTAGTAGATCAATGCTTCTCCATCACTTCTTTTTTCTTCTGTGGCTAGAAAGGCAATTCTCATTCTCAAATTTGTGTTTCCTTCTAGTTCTTACAAGAATTTGTGTTTTCAATTTTGTCTTTGGTCTAGCTGATATTTATTTAGTTTCTCAATTAATTAAACACTGCTAAGCATGTTTCTATCACTGTCTATTGCAAGATCCTTACCTTAGGCCATGGATATTTGATACCCATTACGCTACCCCACTGCTTCTAATTTTCTAATTTTCCCCACGTTAGCATCTCTGAAATTTGGAGGATCTTATTGTCGCTAGTGCCTGAAGGTCTTTGCTGGCTTGACTTGAAAGCTAGTTCTTCCAGAGGTTTCTACTTGTTTCCACCATCACCTGAGGGCACTGTGGACCCAAGACCACTTTAGGTTTACAGCCTGAAGTTCCTTGGACTTCACACTGCAACGCTAGGTGGGTATTGACTCCAATTCCACTTCTCAGGGGAGAACTATTTTCCTTCCTCCACCCAATGCCAAGATCAAGACACACACACATTTCTTTGTTGTCCTGTTCTGCATGATGGGTTTCTTTCTGGTGGACATTTACACTGAGGATGCAGCCTCCGGTGCCATAAGAGTTCCCCTATTAGACTCCATCTTGGGAGTTTTTCTTCTGTTATTGGTGCATAGAATAATAATGTGTCTTACAATCAACAAGGCACCTTAGAGTCAAGGCAATATGGTGTATCATGTATAACACATAGGATATCTTAGGTTCAGTTTCGGGGTTATCTAGTCTGTTTTACTTTTCTACCTCTTCATAATTGCACCAATATAATGGTGCTTTGAAATTTTTTTTTTGTTTTAATATCTGGTAGGACAATTTCTTCCTTATTAGTCTTTCTTTCTAAGATGTTCCTGGCTATTTTTTTTTCATTCCAGATTAACATTAGAATTAATCTTTCAAGTTCTCACACATCATCCATATCAATAAATGAATAATTTAAAAAAAGCTCTGCTGGATCTTTATCGAATTTTTATTAACCCTATGAATAAATATGGGAAGAATTGACACTTTTACAATATTCAAATGCTAATATATTTCCTAGTCAAAGCTTGATATATTTTATCATTTTAAATACTTTTATATCTTTTGTATCATTAAAATTTTATTCATATAAGTTTTTTCATATTTCTGGTTAATGACATTTTTTCCTAGTTATATATTTTAGTGCTACTGAGAATAGATTTCTGTTTTCATTAATTTTCTATTTGGTTAGTTTTGGAATACAGGACAGCTAATGCTTTTTGTATTTTGATTTTATAACTAGTCACCTTTCTGAACTTTCTTAATCATTCTCAAACTATATTTTCATGATTTTAAAATACCATCAACTTTTAGATTGATCAACATTTTAAATACAAATTCTTTAGGAAAAGCAAAGAAACACTGCCATGTCAAATTAATGCATTCTTTGTAAAAATGCATTCTGAGATTGAAAAAAATCCTATGTCTTAGAATGAAGGAACTTAGATTTTATAAGCAGAACAACCATCTTATTGCCATATCATGATAGTATCATCTGTTCTCATTTCTCTTCTTATTTCTCTCATGTTATTTTCCTGGCTAATATTAGTGATAGTGTTCTTAGTTTTAATGAGAAGTCCTCTAGTGCAGTGGTTTTTAATTACCTAATTTTTCTTCAGTGTGGAGAAGGTCATGGGCCTTTTGAAAATCTGCTGAAAGATGTGCATTCTGTCCTCCGGATGAAAGCAAATGTGCACACACCCAGGCTTCCAGAGCCTCACTCAAAAGTCCCCCAGCATCCCATGGGGTTCCATGAGCCACCAGGGTCCCTGAAACCTGATTGGGGATTCTTTCTCTAAGGTTTTACCTTTGGGGAGAATATTAAATGTTAATTTAAGATAGAAAATCTTGGCCTGATTACGACATTCTCTCTATTTCCGTTTTATGTTTTCCCCCTTAAAATCAGTAGTTAGTGTTGAGTTCTAATAAATACCTTTTGGATGTTGTGGTAGAGTGCACCATTCCTCCTGTTTCTTCAGGCCTTCCTGTATTCGCACACTTTGCCATGAACCTTGCAGTTTCTCCCACTAGAGGAAGAGTAGGTGTCTCTGACCCGTTGTTGTTGGGCATAGATCTGTGACTTCCTTTGGCCTGTTGGATGTTAGCTGACTGGATATGAGCAGAGGTTAAAGGTGTACCTGTGAGGTTCAGTGTCCCATCTCGTGCTTCTGCCATCACCCTGAGAGGAGCGTGTTCCAGAGTAATCCTCTGCCACGAAGAGAAAGAGAGATATATGGAGAGACCAGGCTCCACACTGCAGAGCGAAGCCAAGATATAGGCCACTCACAGCTCCTAGAGGTCACCTCAGGTCCTTGCCATGTGACCCTCTACACAGAGCCATGTCTTCCAAGAAGGAAACTTACTTCTTCAAAGCCAACAAGAGGGCGGAGAGGGGGGATGAGAGTCTCTGCTCTACATCCTTCGATAAAGGCTTCACCCAGTTAGGTCAGCGCCATCCAGGATACCTCTCTTCTGACTAACTCAACATCAACTGATTAAGAACTCTAATTACTTCTGCACAACCCCTTCGTCTTTGCCATATTCTATTGGTTAGAAGCAAGTTACAGTTCCCACCCATAGTCAGGCGGTGGGGATTATACAAGTTCACTGGGGACATCTTAGAATTCTGCCCACTACAATCATGTATTTATTATTTTTATCTACTAATGTTATTATTTAACTATTTACCATATTACTAATATGAATATTTTATCTACTAATATTAAGTTAATATAATTAATGCAAATTAATTATTAATTAATATAATTAGTGCAAAGTAGTTTAACATGTAAAGATCACATTAACATATTAATATAATCAACCATATTAGTAGATGGATAATTAACTAATATGGTTAATTATATTAACATGTTACTATAATCTTTATATGTTAAACCACTTTGCATTCCTGGAATAAATCCTGTTTGGTCATAATTTATAATTCATTTAAAATACTGCTAATTTTCTTTGATTGGTAATTTCATTTGTTCTTTTATTCTCATATTCAAATAGGAGATTGATCTGTAGGTTCTTGGCCATTCTTGCTGGGTTTGACAGCCAAAGGTGAAGCTATCATTGGGAAAGAATTTCAGAAGTCTACTGTCTCTGTCAGGGCTCAGTCAGAAAAATAGAACTACTACAGATATTAAGAGAGTAAGAATGAGAAATTATATGAACAAGAGAGGAGCTGGGGAAGTGGAGGGTGGGGTGATAGAAAGTGGAAGGATCAGAGAAACCATTACTAACCTCTTCAGCCCAGCTGGCTGGATGGATGGGTTAGAGTTGTGGGAAAGTCTGAAAAGCCATAAGCATCTGTACTGAAGCGGGATGCTGCAGGGGGAGCTCATTGAGCGGTCCTGGAAGAGGTCCCTCTGTGGGAACCGTGCCTCTGCAGACCTGCAGCCAAGCAGAGTGGGTGGTCTCTGGGGTGCTGTGGGAAGACAAACTAGATATAGAGTGAGTAGAGTTGAGGACACTCCGGCCCCCACCAGACAACTCTTCATCCATCTGTCACTTTGCCTGCCTACCTACCCCATTCCTCTGATAATGACCTCTGCTTCCTTCTTACACTTCAGGCTGGTCCTGGGAAATGCACATCCCAGCCTCAGACAGGAGCAGCAATGCCAAGTTGACAGTGCACAATCCCAGCCCACCCACTCTCATTTTCTGAGGTCAGAAGGGATTCCGATAGCATGGGAGTGATACACTACTTGAAAGATGGAAAAAAGTTGCTCATAAACCTTTTGATGCTGGACAGGGCCTCAAATAGGCAAGAAGCACGAGATATATAGGAAGCAAGATTGCAGGTCAGGCAGGGAGAAGGATGATTCCAGGCCACATAGCAGTCCTCTATGTGCTCACAGGAAGCATGGATATCTTACCTTTGGGCGGACAGCCAGTGTGATCTCCACGGTGGTCAAATTACCCCCTTGAGCAAAGGACAGGTATGTCCATGCTTGGAAAGTGCATGGAATGAGAAAAGCTGCTTTCCTCCGCCATTTTTGTAGTTTTAGCCTTTCCTTGTCAACTTTTAAACTTTTCTATTTTAAGCAGCAGAGGTTGTGAGGAAAGAAGAAAAATATTGTCTTGAAGAGGGAAGATTAACCCATTTACTTTTATTGTCATTTTTTGGTTACTGAATTGATGGATCTTAATTCAGTCAACTTGTTCAGTGATGTACTTCTCCTCTTCTGCTTCCTTTGTTTTATATTTTATGCTTTCTGGATTATGTATTCCTTTCATATTTTTCCTTTATTTTAAATCTATACATGAAGACATTAATTCTAATGGTAAATTTTCTAAAATTAGAGAAACAAAGATTTAAGTATGGTGTTCAATATTTGAAAACATAACTAGGGTTTGCTTCATACTTATTTTAAATCCCTTGTCTGATAATTCCAATATCTGTGTCATATCGGGGTCTGTTTCAGGGGCTCATTTTGTCTCTTCAGACTGTTTCATCTTGCTTTTTAGTGAGCCTTGTAACACTTTGTTGAAAGTCAGACATGTAATGGGCCATAGGAACTGCAGTAGATAGGCCTGTAGTGTGAGGATTTGTTTTAATCTGGCTAGGACCTGGGCTGTGTGTAATGTTTATTCTAGCTATAAGCACAAGGACATTCAAATTCCTCTAGTGTCCTTGCTTCTGTTTCCCCTCTCCACTTTGGGCTTCCCTATGGGCTCCTCCTCAAATAGAATCTGCATCTTGCAACTTGTAAAGCAGTGATCCACTGTTACCATTACTGCTAGCCCTGTGGGTGCGGCAATAAGGTGTGGGGAGAGGATCATTCTATAATCTTCTGATTAAATCTCAGTATTTGAATGTTTATCTGTGTTGTGACCTTCACAAGTATTTCTTGGGTAGCATAGTTTTCCCCCTCTGCCCCCATTCCCTTTTCTGGCTTCAGCATTCCAAAACAGTCTCCTTGAATCCCTGATCCAAGTTGACTATGTCCCCATCCTTACACGCCCTTTAGTGCAACAGGAAGTTTGGAGGGCCCTGGAGTGGAAAGAATGCCTTTCCTCCAGCTGCAGTAAAGTTTCAGAATTGCAAACCAGTGAAGTCCTTTTCCCTGGAGGGCAGGTCTTTGTTGTGGAGAAGATTTGGGGAGTGTTACCCAATGATCCCACTCCCCTCCCTCTGTCAGAGCCATAAGAGAATCTTGCCCTGTTCTCACCATGAGAACCTGGTGGGATTCCCGGAGGCTGTGCTCATAAAGCAGTGGGGCCTCCCTAAGACCTCAGCTCCAGAAGTTTCTCACTCTCACACTAGTCCACACTTGGCCTCCAGCAAGTCAGAAAAGCTATCATTCAAGGGCCCCTACGAGTTTATGGTTCCAGTGACTTCAGCTGCAGGTGAGCAGATTTCCGTTGCATTGTCTCTCTGGATGCACCTCTCTCTCCAGGTCTCAAAGTGGCTTTGTCCTGCCCCCTCATTTCTCTGATGGATCCAAGAAAAGTTGTTGATTTTCAGTTTGTCCAACTTTTTGCTGTTGTTAAGCCAGGGACGGTGACTTCCAAGCTTTCTTCATGTTGGAGCTGAGACCAGAAACCCTCGCTACCTTTTAACGTAGACACAGAAAGGAGTCTTTTATAGATTATTTTGACTAATTCAGATGCAGGCTCTAATCACTCACCGAGGATGTGAAAACTGGCAGCTTGGGCTTCACTGTATCAATTTATATACAGATCTTCCTCAACTTCAAATGGGGTTACAGCCTGATAAACTCATCATAAGTCGAAAATATCATAAGTGGGAAATGCATTTAATACACCTAATTTAGCTTAGCTTAGCCTTCTTTAAACGTGCTCAGAACACTTACAGTAGCCTACAATTGGGCAAAATCGTCTAACATAAAGCTTATATAGTAAAGAATATCTCATCTAGTTTATTGAATCCTGTACTGAAAGTGAAAACAGAATGGTTGTAAGTGCATCAGTTGTTTACCCCCATGATCATGTGGCCGACTGGAAGCTGTGGCTGCTGCCACTGTCCAGCACCACAAGAGAGTATCGTCCCACACATTGCCAGCCCAGGAAAAGATCAAAATTCAAAACTGGAAGTACAATTTCTACTGAATGCATATCACTTTTGCATCATCTTAAAGTTGAAAAATCTTAAGTCGAACCATCATAAGTTGGGGACCGTCTGTACATTTCTCTTAGAATGGGAAAAAGTGTCAATATTGGTCTGGGAGAAAGCATTGCAGGCTTTGTCATTGCCCATGTATATTACAATGTAATGTCTGTGTACGTCTCCCTTTGTCTGCTCTTAAAGACATTACCAAGCTGTACTTCACGGCTGCCTTAAAAAAGAAGGAAAATGGTGCTATTAGTGATGTCTAATGGCTCTCCTGAAGTCACAGAGCAAAGATGCCCATCTGGTCCACATGTCCCGTGATCCTGGGAGAGGACCATTATGATAAATAAACGCAGCCAAAGGGAAATGCCAGAATTTAAAAATAATCAACCTTTATAAACAATAATTATTTTTTAGAAACAAGTATGAGAAATATAAACTTTGACATGAATTAAAACAAGAATTAAGATGTGAACTTACACGATAAAGGTCTGATGAGATAGGAATTGGAGGGCAGGGTGGAGCCCTGTGGCCACAGACCAGCCTGTTGTGTAGCATGCCCTAGCGTACACACCAGACTTCTCCAAGACAGACTGGGGATCTGCCCAATGTGGCAAGACCAGAGAGAATATAAGGAGGAGGGAACTAATTTTGATTGAACACCTACTGAACCACATTTCATTCACTCATCTATTTATTCATTCATTTGAATGAATTATTGAGTTCCTACTACATGCTGTGTACTGTTCTTGGTGCTGCCAATTGAAAAATAAGTGGAATCTCAGGGACATGAGATACCGTGAAAAAGAGTGAGTGTGGGGATGAGAGGGAAGGGTAAGCCAGACAAAGGAAGAGCATGCATGAAGGCCTGGGGTGGGGGAGACTGACTTCTGCAGGAATTATTGGGTGCAGTGTTGGTGCCTCTTACAGTGCTGTAGGGGGGTCAAGGACAATGCCTTTGTCCTCAGACAACGGGAGTCATGAAGAGATTGCAGCAGGAGAGCCACATGATCAGATCCGTGCTTAAAGGAGACCATGGTGACAGTTATGTAGGGAGGGGACTGATGTACAGAAGAGTGGTGGCATGGAGGCCAGCTGAGGAATGCAGGCGGAAGTGATGAGGGCTCAGAATAAAGGGTAGCAGTGAAGATGGAGAGAACTTAAAGGATGGAACAGACGTTAAGAAGCTGAAATGGGTGAAAGCCGTTGAGTGCTGATCTGACTGAGGGGGGAGGGAAGCGTATGCAGGCTCTGGGTCTGAGCGGTAGTAACGGAGTGATGGGTGGTTCTGTTGATGTGATGAGGAACAGGAAGGAGGACTTTGTGGGGGGTATACTAACTATAGTTTGGGGAGTGTTGATGGGGCATCCACGTGTATGTATCTAGAACTTGGAATTGAAAGACCTAAACTTGGAAGTTGCCACAACCTACACAGCGGCTCTGAAGCTGACCCCGTCAGTGCCCCACCAGTATTCCCTAGGACCACCCACAGCTTGGTTGCTCGTGTGCCTTCCATTCAGGCCTGTGGCTTTCTGCGTCTCTGCCTGAGACATTCTCTGGCCTTGGGGACTGCCTGGAACCTGCAGGTCAAAATGCTGGAAGGTTGGGGGGACTAAACACCCAGCTTTCTGGCCCCCTGGGGAGCCATGCTGTCGTGGGTCCTATGCCAATGCTTCTTGGAGGTTAGCCCTTGTTAGAACTCAGATTCCTGGGCTTCCTCCAGAGACTCTGATGTAGTAGGTTTGGTGTGAGTAGGGGCACAGCATTTGCATTCCTAACAAGTTCTGTTGTACAGGGTCTCTACAAGGGTCCCCATGGCGTTGTTCCCAGCTGCCCAAGTGGTAACCCCTCATCAACACACACTCGATTGATTCCCTCCCTCCGCTGGCTCCTCCTGTCATTCTGCTCCCTGGGACCACATCCCACAGGAACCCCTGGCACCCAGACCCTTGTCTGATGTCTGTTTTGGTCACATCCTAGTTATGAAAGCTACTTAAGAAGCTGTGTTATTCGGGGGGGGGGGGGGGACAGGTGCAGTAACCATCTCTGATTGTCGGCAGAAAGAAAACAGTTCAGGCAGGCATGAGAGATCTCAAAGTTAAAATGGCAGCTAGTGAGCTGTGCCTGATCCCCCTTCCCCGCCTTGAAATGTTCCTGAAAATATTCACAGGAAGGAGGAAAATTTCGGCAGGAGTGGAAACTTGGCTTATTAACCAAGGATATCAAGGACCTGGGGAGGGATTCAGATCAGCCACGTGGAGAGGGGGCCCATCTGGGCAAGAAGTCAATGCTCCCACCTCAGGGAGGAAGTGTCAGTTACTGTTACTCTTGTTGTCGTCGTTGTTGCCTCGCCTGTGAGGAGTTAATAAACTTTAGTTACTATTATGGTTGTTGCTGCTGCTGTTGTTATTATTTATTGTCATTATGCAAGCTTTGAGGAGTTAGTGTTAGTTGCTATTATTGTTATGGTTGACGCCATTATCAAATTATTATTATTATTGTATGGCCCTTGACGAGTCCAGGAAACCCCAGAAACTGATGCAAAATTATATGCCTTTTTCTGAAGGGATAGTTCATAGCTTTTGTCAGATTCTCCAAGGAATCCCCAAAGTGCTAACAACCATTGATTTAGAGAGTCGTGTAAGCCCACAAGAAGAGGTGAGGTTAAAAAGAGGCACCAGTCTGCACTCCCACCAGCAGTGTATGAGGGTTCCCTTTTCTCCACATCCTCTCCAACTAAAGAAGATGTGGTGTATATATACAACAGAACACCACTCAGCCACAAAAATGACAAAATTTTCTGATTTGCAACATGGATGGACCTTGAGGGTATGATGTTAAGTGAAATCAGCCAGACAGAGAAAGACAAACACCACATGATCTCACTCATGTGTGGAAGATAAACTAACACATGGACAGAGAGAACAGATTAGTGGTTACCAGAGGGGAAGGGGCTTAGGGGGTGGGCAAACGGGGTAAAGGGGCACAGATATGTGGTGACGGATAAAAATTAGACTATCGGTGGTGAGCACCATGCAGCCTATACAGAAACTGATAGATAATAATGTACACCTGAAATTTTACAATGTTATAAACCATTATGACCTCAATAAAATAATTGAAAAAAATGTAAAAGAAAAAAAAAAAGAGGCAACAGCTGTACGAGCAGGTTGAGAAGGGACCAGGGCCAAGTTCACGCCCTGGGACAGCAATATGCAAGGGGTGTGCAAGGAGGGAGGTGGTGGTGTGAACCGCAGAAAGGGAGGAGGCAGTCACAAGTTCCAGCTCCCTAGAGAAGCAGGGAAGGGTGGAAGGTGACTTTGCACTCAGGTGGATCAGGGACAGGGTAGGAGGTGTCCCAGGGCATCCCAGGCACTGGAGAGAGGGACCAAGAGGAGAGAAAGTGTCAACAGATGACTCAGACAACTCTTTCCAGAAGCCAGGCAGTGAGAGGCTGGGGGAGACCACTGCAGCCACAGGAGGGAGGAGGGACAGTGCGGAGAGAGAGTTTATGTTTAAATGTTGATGAAAAAGCCAGTGGACCAGAAATGTTTAAAGAAACATGGCATTCTTTCATCTCTGTTTTAAATATGGAAACTGAGGCTCAAAGAAGTAAAGAAACTTGTCCGGGTTCACTTAGCTCGTTAACCACAGAACTGGAAACTGGCTTCCGTCTGTCTCTCCTTGGAGTACTTTTTCCAATGCATAATATTTCTTAGAATTGCTGAAAAGTCTTTGTAGCCACAAATACACACCTTTCCACAACTGCAATTCTGGATTAAAATTCCTCCGTTGGGTCCTTTTCCACAGTGTCAGCCCTGCCCTTTCTCAGGGTCTCTTCCAGGGTGCAAGGACCCCAGGAAGGGGCAGTGCAATCAAAGAGAGTGGACGGGCCAGGCATCAGATGTCTCCCCTAAACTTAGCAGGGGATGAATGTACTGGGTGCCTGGGGTAAAGCAGAGGAATGGTCCAGAAAGTGGACACCAATCCATCTGCAGTTTTACCCAGGCGAGGCTTGCAGTAATGACACCCACGTCCTGGCTCCTTCTTCTGTCCTCTCATGGCCCAGTGGAAGTGCTGAGCCAGTGTGAGTCTGTCATCGGCCTTCTCCAGAGGACAGGAAACCTGAAACCTGTCCCAGCGGGCAGTGGATACCAGGTCCAGGCAAAAGCACACCGTGGCCGGGCTTCGACCTGCATGCCCATCTGGGGAGCACATGGGGAGAGGAGCGGAATATATGTGCAGACACGGATATTGCAGTCCTTCGCTTTGCAGGAGCCACTCCACATGTGCACCCTCTGCCTCCTCCCCACACAGACCCAGACTGGAAGTGCCCTGGTCGCCGAGACATGGGAAGATGGACGGTGTGGAGACATTAAACAAAGGCAGCGAGGTGCTGCAAGCCGAAAAGAGGCCAAAACTCCGACCACAGCAGGAAACCAACTGCCAGACTCCAAGGAAGCCTGGTCCCCCATATGTCACATTGTCTTCACCACTGAAAATGTCCTCCTCCCTCCCCGTTCTAGGATCAACTGTGGGAAGAGATGGCTGAGCCAGTGAAGAAGGTGGTGGCAGGGACAGACAGGAGACAAGACTTGTAAGCTTAGGTAAGTGTTTGCTACAGTAGAGACAGGGAGGAAAGTGACACTGGAACAGAGGAGTTACTTTGCAACCCACAAAGCATCAGGCCACCTTCTTCCAGCAAAAATACAACTGGCATGGATCACAAGAGATAGGAAAGAAAATTAAGATTTGATCCAAACGAATTTATCAAACACCAGCGTTTGATATGAATAAAAGTTTGTCCAGTTTGTAATTCACTCTCATGTACCCGAACCCTAAATCTAACCTGCTGGAACAGCCTATTTTAAGGAGCATCCCATCCAACCTTCCAGAAGCAAGGAATGCAGCCTTAGCAGTTCAGAAGTTAGTGCCTTCAACAGTTTCTTCTCTGGATGCAAATGAGAGAAGTACTGAGCTCTCTCATGGAGGAAAAGTCAGAGCCAAGCCCCAAAGCCAGACTCACTGAGAAGTCAGTGTGACAGTTCCACCCAGAAGTGAGTGGCCCACGTCCTGTAACAATGTCGGTTCTGCTTCACAAAGCCCTCGGAAGTGTGGGGTGGTTTCAGACCATCAGTGCACATGTGAACTTCTGCGTGGACTTGGTCCCTGTTCAGATTTTAGAGGTCCCAGTGATGGTGGTCACAAATAAGGACTCAGATGGACTGGAGTCAAATTAACTCGGGGGCTGGGAGACTGTACAGGCTGTGACTCCGCCCTGCCTCGAGGGACTTGGTGATAAACAAATGGGACAATGTCTGCAGATCCCTTGGCCAGCACCTGTTATCTAGTAGGTGCTCAATTGCTAAGCCGGTATTGGTTCTATTTTCACCTACATTTTCTTTACAATTTAATCATTAGCAAAGGTCTCTCCTAAGAGCCATTTATTTAAAAAAATAATTTTAAGGCATTTAATTTGGTTTTAGTAGTTATTTCCAGGCTGTATCTAGTTTGTGATTTGAAATATAAAACAACAAAAAACACACAATTTAAAAAAGAATTAAGCTAGAATGAGTTAAGCTAAGCTATAAGCAACTGTTGATAAATTTTGAATGCCATAGAAATAATGGGAGAGCACCGAGTTGAGATAAGTTGGGATGAGGGTGGAATAGAGACAGAAGGGAAGGCAGACTGGTTGGAAAAGCAGAGAAGAAGGTTGCCCCCAATCCAGCCAAAATTCTGCTAGGAAATGGGCCATCTCCTCGCCCACACTGGGTTTCCCGCTCCACCTAGAGCCACTGCAGCCATCTCTCCTCTGAGGCCCCTGCCCTGCCCAGCTCTCCCCAAACTGCTGCTTGAGACAAAAGAAAACATGATTTCCATCAGGATTAATGCAGTATTTTTTTCCTGTTTCTGCATGTTGTATCAGGAATTAGGAGTCCTTAAAATTAAATGTAACCAAATATACTCTTTCTTAGTTCTCACTGTGTTCATCTTTTCTATCTGATTCTGCTCTCCCTTCTTGAACAAGAGGAGAAATATTAATTTGGTTTAAAAAGTGAAAAACCACGGACAGAAGCATGCCCTTCTCCCCTGGTTCTTAGCATTCTGGAACGCACCTGTGTTAAAATATGAAGAAATAAAACAAATATAAATTATGCATTTTCCAACTTAATTTAAAATGCATTATGCTCTGCTTTGTTCTCTGGAATTAGTCTTATTAAGGGGACAGATCTGTATGGATTAATTTTGAGTCAGTTTATTCACTTCTTTGTAATTCAGTGGCAAGGATTTTTGTCCCCAGGCATCAAATTAAAATTTTTTTTTTTTTTACTGTAAGTAACACATACAAAATATAGACCTCTTTGTGTTATTTCTTTGTTTACCTAGCAGGCAACACATCCCCATATTACGTTTCCACCAAATCTTAAATCTCTCCCCCTAAAGAACAAAACTTTCCAAATGATTTTTGTAACCATCGTCACAAAATATTGGAGTTGAACACACTAATATCATTATCCTCTTCCTGGTGTTCGTTTATACAGAGATCCACATGGCCTTCCTCCAGTTCAAACTCTGAGGCCACCGGCCCCAAGCCCCTGCCTTCCCAATAATTCTGGCAACACGTGAACTGATATTTTATGACGATTTAAAATATGCACCAAATCATCGCTTTTAAGTATTGTTTTAGTACAGTAATTCTTTGTTCTGCTTAGACATTTTAAATCTTTATTTTTTTCCCCTTAAACTGAGCAAGAAAATAGTCTGCATTCTTAATTAGTCTTCTTTAAACAACATCTCCTTTCATATGCACTAATAAAGACTAAGGATCTTTCCTCTCTTGTTTAAGTAACTGCTCGCCGTGGTATAAAATTGTGGGAGACACGATGCAGATCAAGTTGCGGGCTTGAAGTGGGGAAGAGGAACAAGCCGTGCCATAATAAGCAGATTTTAATGATTTACTATAAATCAGCATTTTTGCCCTGTCAGTGAGATTGAAGAGGCAGACAGCTCCTCACATGTCTGTGGAGCAAATGTCTTCCTGATGAATCATGTGCACTGAATCACTGATCACAACATTCAAACAGCACCTCCAAATAATGAGGGAAACACACACAGCCTCCGATGGCTGCTCCGAGGCAGCAGGAATGTATGTTTTTCCGTTGTGTGGTAGTTAAACCCGCCCGTTGATCCTCTGAGGGTTTCGCGGAGGGGATGAAGTGTATATCACCGGGTTAACCGTTGACTCCAGAACGGAGACTGATCTGCATAAATGCTCTGCCTCACCCCCCGACTTTTGATGAGAATCTAATCTCGTCTGGAGGAGGGGAGGGGGAGACAGGCTGTAATAATGAACCGAAATGTAAAGAATCTGGCCACAGGAGCCCGTAGAAATCGGAGCTAATTTCTGTTGGGTCAAAGGCTCCTTGGGTCTGGGGGCAGCTCTTCCAATGCCCACCTCTGTCAAGCTCCCTCCAGCTCATCGCTTCCTCTGTCAGAGTCTGATATTCCCCCCAAATGTAGTGTTTCTGTGGCTGGGACCCATCCCCAAGGAGAGAGCACTGTCAAAAGTTGGAAGGACTCATTTGGTGACTGGGTGCGCTGGACCCCCAGACTGGACCAGGACCAGGGCACCCAGGCACAGGCACCTCTGGCTCAGACATGGAGCCCATCCCTGGTCCTGGATCCATGGACGCCCAGGAAGCCTTTCTAGCTGTCACATCCCAGAATCCTTCCCCGACTGCCACCCTCAGGCCTTCCTTCTTTCCACCCCTGCAGCCTGCATCTCACTCGTGTGCTGCTTGTCCCTTGCTGTCCTTATAATGTCACCTATTCTAGTGTACTGTGGCCTCTTCAGTTGCAAGGCACTGTATTAACTTTTTTGAAACCATCACAATATCTTACACACAGTACAGCCTTCATCATGTCCCCTCCACCTTCATGAACGGTGAATGAATGAATGATGAGGTCAGAGAGGCCAAGGCTTGACCAGCCCAACTCAACCAGCTGCGTGGCACTCTGAGGCCCCGCGCTCTCAGAGAGTGTGACGGAGTCCTGGGGCCAAGGGTGATCAGTTTCCTTTTGCCAGATTCTAGCCCTGCTCCCTCTGGCATCCCCCGTCCAGCTCTGGTGCCAACTGAGAATCCCTCAGGGCTGGCCCAAGGGAGCTGAACTCTGGGAGAGTAGACAATGTCCAGGGAGTGGCAGGGAGGGATCTTTGGAGGCCAGCACCATGTGCTGGGGACTAAAAGTCCTTCACATTGGATGGTGTCCTTGGAGATTTTATTTAAAATGCAAATCCAAGAATAAAGCAAAGCTACACCCAGCCCCCACCCCTAGGATGATTAAGAACATAATTAGAACTCTGAAGGTTTTTCCAGAAACACCTTCTTCGTAATGAGAGCGGACCTACGTGGCTGGTTTTGGAACATGTCTCCCTTCACCACCCAGGACTTCACGCAGACTGGACGGAATCTTCGTGTCTTCAAACGTGCCTCTGGAAAATTCAGAGATGTTGAAACCTGCCCACTATGGCTCCCTCAGCTCCTGGCTGATTTCACTCCTACTGACTCCCTAACCTCTTTCCTCACATGCCCAGCATCCTAGACAGGCCAAGACATCCCAGGGCCTCCAAACTCCAACAGTTGGTGCTTAACTCCTTGCTGGTTCTGGGGATGCCAAGACGCATAAGCGACACCTGGCCTGCCTCCTGGGCTCACCGTCTGATGGATTCATCGGTGTGGCCTCATCCCAACCC
Source organism: Tapirus indicus (assembly GCA_031878705.1). Lineage (NCBI taxonomy): Eukaryota > Metazoa > Chordata > Mammalia > Perissodactyla > Tapiridae > Tapirus > Tapirus indicus. The sequence goes on from CM062926.1 coordinate 2,719,847, forward strand.
TGGACTTAACCAGCGTGTCACGCTGCTGTTGGAGAAGACCTCCAAGTGGAGTCTCAACTCACACTGGAGAGGAAAGGAGGGGCTGGTGCGTTCTCCAGCACATTCCTGCACAGTGTGCTCCCCACTGTCCCCAGAACACAGGCGGAGCTCCACAGCCCCACACATCTGTCTGGAAGGCCCCCTTCTCTCCTGTTTACATCCACTTAGTGTTAGAAAGAGAGCTCTCCTCTTCCCCTGAAACCCGGAAGTCCTCCCATAATGGAAGCAATTTCTCCCTTCTCTGAGCCCCATTGTGCTTTGGATATTTCATTTGTTCATTCATTCATTCATTCATCCAACTAGTATTTAGTAGAAGGCACTTTCCTTGCATGGGGAGATACCGTGGTGGCAAGAGACCTGGATTCTGCTCTGATGAAAGTGTTCCATCCTCCTGGTTTATCCCCTGGACCCAGCTTCTCTGCCTCCTCTCATTTGGTAGTGAGGAAAACCAGAGTGCCACCAGATGGGGTGGGGTGGCGCTGGGACATTCCTTCTTCATGTATGGAGCATTTGCTGTGTGCCAGGCAATGTTCTGGAAACAGCAGGGAACTAGTTAGGGCTGGACAGAGTCCCTTCCAAGGAGGCCTCAAGGACCTGTGAGCTGTGTTGTCGCACAGGACCGCCCGCTCAGAAGGGCCCCTCGCTGGTTTCATACTCTGATGTCACCGTCTTGAAATTCCTAATAATTGTTGAACAAGGAGCCCTATATTTTTATTTTGTGAAATCACATAGCAGTCCCGGTCCCTTCTTTCAAGGGCTTGCATTCAGTGGGGTGAAAGAGGAAATAAACAAGTAAACAAATTAACAAGAAGTTGAGGACAGTTATAAGTGACGAGATGGAGAGTTGGAGGAGCTGCTGCTTCAGACAGGGAAATCAAGGAAGGCTGGCATGATGGGGACTTCTGAGTGGACCGTGAAGGGTGGGAGGGCCCAACTACAAGCAGGATGAGATACACTAGTTAACCCCAATCTTCAATAAGCCATTTATCCCCTTGGGTACATAGGTAAGTGCCCAACCTTTTGTTATGATGGGGATGTGTGGGCTGGTGGGGACTTTGCCCTTCTCTGCCCCTGAAGGGAAATCAGGAGGTCAGGAGAGTGTATTGACCCAAGGTGACAGACGTGCACAGTACCAAGCATAATGCCTGGCGTGTGGGGGTGCTGTCACCTCCCTCACCCACAGCCGTCGTCCTATACACATGGCAGACACTGGTGCTCTGGCGCAGCGCCCACCAGGAAGAAATTCGGTGATTGTGACCATCGTGCCAGAAAGGAAGCTCCCTGAGGACAGAGCCTAGTGCCTGCCATGATTCCCGGTGGACTGCACCCACAGCTCCCGCCAGCCCGCTGGGACCAGATATGGCGCAGATGTGCCGATGGAAGGAACGGGATGGTGGTGGGGACGAAGACGTGGCTCTGGGGCAGCAACGGTACAGGCTGTGTGCGCGCGAGCCTGCAGAAGGAGACTTGTCAACACAACAAGGAGTGACACGGAGCGCTGTGCAGTTGAAAGCAAATTTCAGCCACAATGTAATTATCCACCCAGGAAAAGAGGGGTTCCCTCTCCTGGGACGGCCATCCATGTGAGGAGAAGGAAAATAAACTCGTTCTAGGTCAATTTAAAGGTTAAATGGAGGTCAGCGAGGGGGAACCGAGACTGTCCCCGACTATGGGAGCAGTCTCCTGGACACGCACTCAGGACTTTAACCTTTGGCTCTAACATTCATCTGGAAAAAAAATTGTGAAGCAGATAATTGGATATTAGCAGACATACCATTTCAGTAATCTTAGAAAATAAAAAAAAGAGTGATTGCAAATCCAGTGGCAGTTACTTTAGAAAGATAGTAACTTGTAATTCCCAGTTTCTCAGACTGTAACTTTTGCACTTACCACTAATTTCTCCACTGCTCCAAATGCAGTGTATACATTTAGTTTAGAATTTATCATCACCGTTTGTGTATATTACGCCAGTGGCATAATCTATCCTCATGAAGCTAACGCTCAGCATTAGGAAAATGGACTCTATGGATCCAGCCAGCCTCTGGCCCCAAACACAGCCTGCGGAGGCGGGTTCGTGCCCCCCCCCACGCCCCCCCTCTCCGAGTGTATGTGGCTTTCTGTTTTGCGCAGTATCTCCGAATGGCACGGTCTGATTTCTGCAAGTTGCTGGTGTCCATTGTCTGCGGATGTAAAAATCAATGACCTACATAAGATTTTGATTTTGCACTGGGAATTGAGAGAGAGAAAGAGCGAGAAAGAGAGAGAGAGAGACTGAGATGCAGATAGAAAATAATGAAACAGTCATGTTAAAAAATATGAGCATGTTGGACTCAAAAATATATTTTCGAGAGGATATCTATTTTTTTTTCCTTTGAACAGGAACATATTTAATTTCATGGTCATTTGATTAAAACAGTTAATTGTATTAATGTGTTATTGAGCCAAGAGTGCTGGTCATTCCAAGGTGGACGCTCGCTCGGGCGCAGAGAACAAAACCCCATAATTCCAAGGCTGCCTGGGAGCCAGTGGAACCAGAACTTGCTATTGAAACCTCTCAGTGTATTTTCAACCCTTGTTTTTATTTTCTTAAAAGAAAGAAAAAAAAGCCTCAAACTGCTGATTTCTGCAGAAAAATCTGCAAATGAACTGTTCTATTAGCACAAACATACCAAACTCTTTAGAACCCCTCTCTTCAAAAGCATAATTAGGTATTTATTTCAGACATACTAACATCTTTGCAATAGCTAATAAGATGCAGCCCATTTGAATATTAATATAATAAATGATTAAATTAAACAGCAAGATTCAGACTCAGAAATAGCCTTTATAGGTCCCAGGGGGTCACTAAAACTGTTTCCATTTCTTCCTACAGTTAACATAGTGCAAGGGACATGAATGCATAGAGCAATATTTGTCTTATGAAACGCGGAGTTTTATATGGTGCTATTCAGTTTTATTACTCCGCAGTTTGAATCTGGGGCCCAGAATGAAGTCACCATGCTGAGGCCCGACAGCCCCTCTTCCTGTCTCACCGATTGCTGGCATTCCAGAGACGCTCTGCTGCTTGGCAAAGGGATCTCTCTGACTGTCTCCATACCAATGGTACCTACCCATGGAGGCGAGCACAAGGGAAACTCATAATGTGATTAAAAAAAAAATCTGGTTCTGCATACCAAACGGTGAAGGGATCATTTTGTGCATCTGTGTGGGTGTGTTTCACGACCACGCAGTGTCTGTGTGTGACTGCAAAGCCACACCCAAAGCCGTGGTGCAGGCCGGAGGCAGCTGCTCCCGGATGTGCCGGCGCTTCATCTCCCAACTATGAGCCCCCCCCCCCCCCCCCGACTCCACCGGCACAAAAAGAATAGGCAAAGTCGGCAATTATAATTGGCTATTACTCCAGTAAAGGTGTTTCCCTTTTTAAATTAGTCCATGAAAACCACACACTCTCCAAATCCCATGAACCTGAGAAGTGTTAATAAACATCTGTCCATGGTTTTTGCTTAATTAGCAATTCCTTAGTTTGGACGGAAGTCTGTTTATGTAAAACAAAACACACACACGCGCACAGACTCTGTTTTGTAAGCCACAGCCCCTCGGAAATATCCAAAAGCAGCCTCCCCTAATGGTCGGTGAGAGATTTGGGTCTTTCCAATACCCCTATTTGTCCACTGAGCAGCAGAAGAGAAAAAAGACTTGGATGTGTATGCTTAATTTTATTGTGTGAGTCTCAGACCCAGTATCTAATAACTTGATATAGTCATGCTGTTTGAAATATTCACATTTCCAAAATAGAAAAGCTATTGAAGCTTGGAGGTCAGCTTGAATAAAACAGAAAACAACACAAACCAACCTCAAGCATGTCCACAGGCCACATTATTATTATCCACAGCCAAAAATCTCCCAGCCCCATCTCTCTAAGGAGCAGCATTGGCAGGGAGGTAATGGATAAACCATAACCCAGCTTGCGAGACACTACGGTCTAAATTAGATAAAAGAAAAGTAGGAAGAAAACTCAAAGATAAGTGGTACAAAGTAAATCAAAACAAATCATCTTACCAAACTTTATTCACATCTGATACCATTTTTAGAAATTAAGGTCAGTTTTGTGGAACTAATAGGGAGTTATACCTATATATCTTGGACACCATGACAATGCTGGAGTGGAAGATTTATACTCCATGGTTGCAGATGCAGAAGAAAGATATGAGAGATCAAATGGAAGTGCATGATAACAAATGAAAAATGGTCCCCACAGCCCATAAATTAATTGAGAAAAGAAGGTTGTCATTATTTGAACATGCTTTAAAATAAGGTATGGGGTCCAGATGGCTGAGGAGAGATAGGCCCACAAAGTTTGAGTAATTGATGACTTAAAAATAAAACAGGATCTTAAAGAAATGAATCACATTGGGCAAGCTAGAGGAGGAATATTATAAGAGAAAGGAACAGATTTAAAAAAGCACACAAAGCAAAATACGAACCCCACATCTCTGGGACCCTTAAAGCCAACAAAGCATAAAACCGAGAAGTGCATTAAGCGGGGATTCAAAAATAAGGGAGGGAGGAAAATCAGAAACAGAGTCCAAATGAAGCTACATTTCAGATGTCATTTTGTTAACCTATTCAGCTTTGGGACTTTCTGCTGCAAACACCCTCTCCTTTTTTTTTTTTTTTAAATGGTCTCAAAATAGAGCTGTGCTGATGTGGGCCACCAACCTTGCAAATAATAGTTTTCTGCTGCTGCCTCTTGAGCTAATCCCCCACTGGAAAATTCAGAAACAATTTGCCTTTGGGGAACGTGTGAGAGGTGGCTGGCAGCTTGGGAATTTTGTCTGTGGGGGAGGCCAAAGGAGCAAACCCAGTTGACTTCCCACAGCCATAGAAGACCAGACCTTTCCTAAGGAGGTGATGTCACCGCCTGGATAAACCATCTTGTCTCCTTCCCAGTGCCAGTGGGAAGGCAGTCTCATCCATTGGTTCCCCCCTCCTGGATACAATATTTCTGGGGCAACTAAATGCTAAATTTAATTCTCATGTCAAATTCTTCCTCCTTCCTTTCTCTCTTTCCTCTTCCCCTTCCTTCTTTTTTTGTGTCTGTCTTTTCCTTCTTTTTTACCAGAATTCCTTTCTTCCTTTCTTTTTACATTGCTTTCTCCCTTTTTTATAATCACTGCTTGCACTACCATCTGTAACATCACCCATATCCTTGAAATACAGGAAATGGAAGCAGCGGTGTGGTGTATTCCATATTTATGACTTCTCAGTACATTAGAGCATTTACTGACTTTGGAGAGCCCCCATCTGAGCACAGCTCGGTGCAAATGCTCTATGTAGCCAAAGAGGACGACGTGGGGCCTGAGGAGCCTCGGAAGTATGCAAATTGTGCCTCTCACAGGCTCCTCAGTAGGACTCTACTTGCTCCTTGTTTTTAAAAATGTTTTCCCCTCTGCTTCTCTTCTTTACACAAATTTATATTTTTGCCCTCAAAGTCATGTATTTGCTGTTCACACTAAGAAAGTATTGGGAATATTCTGAAGGAAGATAGAACACTGGGAGAAAACGCTAGGCACCAGGGCAGCGTCAGTGCAGGCGGCCCCTCACTCACAGGGCGAGGCGTGTGTCTGCTTTCTCACAATGCTCTCCTCCACCGTGCACCCCAGGCCCTCACATCCACCCTCCTGGCAACTGATTATTGATGACAAAAACATATATACGGCAATGGAATTCCAGTGCGGCTGGAAGTGCGCAACCACAGACTACCTTTCCCTCGAGGAATTGACTGTCATACTAAAGAATGTGCAAGTGTGTGCATGTGTCCACACATGCGTGTGCACTTGAATTTGTGTGTGTGTGTGTAGGTTGCAGCAAAAATGTGCTATTGGGACAAAATAAAGGCCAAGTAAAGAAGTGTGTCATCACAGTTCACTCTCATGTTATTAGAGGTACGTTAATCGCCAAAGAGACCCACAAGGGATAAAGCGGAATATGGCCCTGGGAGCTGAAGGCGAGCCAAGGGACTTGAAAATAATCTGAAGACAGGAATATATAGGCAGCAAACATTTCAAGAGAAGGAGACTTGCCAGCAGGATTGATTTGAATACTCTGCCTGGAGATTTATTTTGCCTTATCGTCATAAAAGGCGAAGGCCCCCCTCCTTCAGACAGTGACGGAGATGGGATAAAAACCTCTCTGCCCGCGTGGCAATGGCTATGTCTTAGTAGAGGCTAAAAATGGATGAGAAGTATCGGAGAAATGAACTTCTGTGGTTTTCAGAAAAAATGGTTCAGAATAGATGAGCCAACTTCTTTACATGTTCAAAAGAAAGAGGGAACAATTTTGTGAAATGCTAAGGCAGTGCAAAGTGAATGTTAAATAGTTTTTATCCACCAAAAAAAAAAAAATAGACTTATTCAAATGCATGTCTTGCTTGTCTTTAACTAAAGTGAAATTTCTTAAATCCAGCTGTAGTCTTATGGGCGGCGGGGGATGTGGGGGGACAGCAGAAGCACAGGGCATCTTCCCTGAATCGAGCATCGTATCATTTTAAAGGCAGAGGCACACACTATTGATTTTTTTTTAAATACAAATTTGGCAGATTTCACATGATCCATTACATTTCTCAGGACGGTTAAGATGCAGCTTGCATGATTTATTCAGAATAAGGTCCGTTTTTAGCTATATTTAAGCCTCCTATTTGTTATTTAACATGTGTTTAATGTTCTCTGTCCCTGCTGTGCACAGCTGCAAGCTGCTATTTTTTGGCAATTTTTGTGACTGGGAAGTGATTTGTGTCTCTGCATCTCACCTTTCTCTTCTATGGCCTGCTGTTTTGATTTTCTCCTAAACTTTGAGAAATAAGTTACTCTGTGTCATGACCTCTGCTTCACTTTGCTGGGCAAACACAAAGGCTTAAAGGACACAACCAACCATGACAAACCTCGGATAGGGTTTGTAGAAAGTCATCGCTGGGAGCTGGGGTGAACTGAAATTTCAGGAAGTTTATATGAAAAAACAAAGTTCTGTCCTAGCCCCTCATGGAAAGGATCGAAACTAGCGAGTTGGAAAAATGTCTGTCCTCCAGCGAGAATGTCTGTTGCGATTTAATGTGATGCTGACACGATTCTCCAGAACTCAGCCAGGTAGGCAGCAATGTCTTATCTATCACCTGTAGAGGGGAGAAGACAGCCTCTCGCCCCACTTAGCTGTTTGAGAAAGACTGTTCTCCGTGGTTCTGGAGGCACCAGCCCCAGCAAAGTGCTGACCAGAACTGCCTTTCTGGAGCAATGGCTCCCTTAAGAAGAAGGGCAGGTCTCACAGTGATGGGCCCCTTCCAGAGCCAAGTCAAAAATGCCACTGCAGCCAACGCGGCTCTCATCCTCCCCCACACACCTGCCCAGATGGACGCAGGAAATCAACAACAGACTTTCACACTGCAAAGAGCAGAGCATCAGGCCTGGACGAACAGCAGCATTGCCAGCCCAGTTTGGATACACTACATGTAAGTGAAAAGTCTGTAAGTGTTTATCTGATTCATGCAAACACGGCGATGGCGTCGGATGGGTTGGTGATTTATTTTTCCCAAGCCTAAAGGATTCTGCTTAATATCGCTTGATATATGTTAACCTCCCCTTTATAGGGTCTGCAATTGAAAGCCATGTTGCAGTGGCCAATCCTGGCCTCCTACTTATCTGAAACACTCTCTCTGATTGTGCTGTGAAAATTGAATCTTTTCCTCACAATCTTACTGACATGAAAAATATATAATACAGTAAATGATTAATGCAGTTATAAACTATACCTGAGATAAGATTTAAGTATTCATATTTCTATCATGTTAATACAACACGATAAACCCATGAAGCAAACTTGACCGGGGCATTTGTTATTCTGTCCAGTGTTCAATTATTCTTTGTCCAAATACAATTTAGGGGCTTGCTGTAACGCAGTCACTGGGTGCAACACATTATGTGCTTCTGGAAGATAATAAGCCGCCTCAATGGTCAGCCTCGGAGACCCCGCTGCATAAAAGGCCCCACCAAACATGGAAACGTGCAGGCGCATAGCCCTGGCCCTGGGCCGGCCGGAGGAGAGGCCTCCTGGAAAGATCATTTGCACCAGAATGCCAAGCTCATTGTATTCACCCTTTCTCCCTTTTATAAGAAAGTCTCCTGTTAAAGGAAAACTTATTTGCCATAATCAAAAGGAAGCTTAACAATAAGTGTGGCTGCTTAAAAGCTGCCTTCCCCCAACACTGAAGATCGTTTTATCTGTGACTATAGAGAAGCCATTTCTTTGTTGGCTCTAAATGGCCCCTATTCCTTCGTTGTGCAAATTGCTCACACACGCCAATGTGCCATTTACCACCCACCTCATTATTTTTATACTTCCGATGATGTCGATTTTGATTTTCAAATGCCAGCCATTTATAGCTCATTCTAAAACACACGCACAAAATTAAGTGAATCAAGATCTCTGCCATTAGCTGGGCTTTGGGGGCCTCTCGCTAAATTGGGGAAGGGCAGGATTGCACAGTGGTCACACACTTGGGTGTGGTGTCCCAGATCTGTCCCTGGTTAGCTGTGAGACCTTGAACAGTGACTTCACCTCTATCAGTCTTGGTCCCCTGACTACAAAGATAGAATAATGCTTTCTACCCCTTAGGGTTGATACACAACCGCTAACAGAATGTGGCATATATTAAGTTTTCAACGAATGTTCATAATTACTGTGTTGTCATTATTTCTTGACTTCTCAGGACAATGAATGAACTGACACTGGACAGCAGGCCCGTTGTCAATACCTCTCCACTCAAAGCACAGGACAAAGGACAGGAGCACTCAGCTCTAGCCACTGCTGCCACTTTGAGAGATGCTGCTGTCCTTGGCGTCCTGACCCCAGTGCCCGGGAGAAGATGCTCTTCTAAAGTTCCTGAAGGCAGGTACAGGCGGGCGAAACTCTGCAGGATGCTCACCCGGCACCCAGTATAGGTGGGGCTCAGTGTGGGCTTGAAGTTAAAGGTGTGGGGTGTTGGGAATGCAGCTGGGTATGATGCAGTGTACACAACGCTCCTGGGAGTGTCTGCACACAGGTCCTATGAGCTACTTCTTATTATGACCTGACTGTAACAAAGCTGTGGCCTCAAGTGCCAACAGAGAGCTCACCTGAGTGGGTGATCAATGTTCTCCGAACGGACAGAGTCAACACCATGAGATGGGAGAACCAAGGGTTCCCTGAGTCTTTGCCCAGAATGTATCCCCCTGAGGTGCAGGGTGGGGAAGCCACCCCTCAGATTTGCCACGTAGTGGACACGTTGTAACGAAGAGGAGACTTCTGTGCTTGTTCAGAGCCAGGATGAGACAGGAAGTTGGACTGACACCTGATGGCCAGAGAAAAGCAAGATGGCAGCCAGAGTCACCAGGGTCCGAGCAGGACGAGACCTGGGGAGGGAAGTCAGGAAGGCTATTTGCTGAACTGAACCAACCCCTTGAGGGTGGACTGCAATTACCTCATGGTGGGGTCTGAGGGGGGCCTTTATGGCTACTCTATAGAAATTGACATATTAATACAGTCGTGCGCCGCATAACGACGTTTTCGTCAACAATGGACCAGATACGACAGTGGTCCCATCAGATTAGTACCATACAGCCTAGGTGTGTAGTAGGCTACACCATCTAGGTTTATACACTCTGATGTTCGCACAACGACAAAATCGTCTAGCGACGCGTTTCTCCGAATGTATCCCGTTGTTAAGCGACGCGTGGCTCTACTTATCTTGCAGAGCTTAATGAAATTAAGGAATTTCCACAACTGCCTTTCTGGAACAAAACAGCTTTATGCCCAGAGCCTGCTTTGTGATGGATGCTCAATAACTACCAGCTTGCATCTGAATAAAATGTCTTTCCTGCAATTCTAGGATCAGAAGTCTGTACTTTGGCAATAATGTTCCTGGCACGATCACTGGTGGCAGTGTTAGGGAGGACTCCAGTGGGGTCAGAGTCTGAGAAGACTCAGAGCCCAGCCCCTGACCGGCCATTCACCACTCCCCAAAGCTGGCAATCGGGACATGTCTCCTCGTCGGGAGTCCTTTCTTTGCTCAGACCTGGAAAGGAGCTGATCCGTGTTTTCTCTCTATGAGGCTGTTGCCTGTTCCCACGGTGGGGCTGGCCTTTGTCTGGCTGCTGGCTTGGACAGGAGGGTCCTCCATCCCCCAATGTCTGTCCTACCTGCTGCCTGATTCTGAAGCCCCTTTAACACAAAAAGGTGTGTTTCAAGGTGAGATACTTTAAAATGATATTAGGTTTGGAAAGGGTTTATTCACCAAGATTGAGAGCAGATTTTCTCCTAAGAACATTTTTAACGGGGGAAAGAGGAATCCCGTGAAGGCTGCCATATGCCTGGCACCAGTAAATATTTGCTTAATAAATAAATAAATGAAGATAACGTGAGGATACGGGTGTCTGGTGAGGAGAAGTACCACAGATCTGGAAAAGTACCTTCTCAGAAACGTTTATTTTCCTTTCTACCTCCGGTAACTAGCAGAGAGCTAGGCACAGAGGGGCCATTTAGTAAATGTTTGCTGTACAGACCTGATGGAAAGGAGGGTCTAGCACGGATAAGTCCTCTTTGCTGACTTCAAAAATTGACACAGGCCTTGACGTCAGCTCTGATATGCTTCCCTATCCTCAGCCACATCTGCTCTGGCTTCGTGGAGCCGCCATGATGTTGTCCCCACCCTCTTCTGGTTCTGGTTCTTCTGACATTGTGTGCCTTAGTGTGAAGGCCCTGCTTGTATTCACAGGACCCTGTGACTTTCACTCCTCACACCCCCAGTCAAAGCCTTCTGATCCTAAACATCCATAATTCCCATGGTAATTCCATGGATATGGCTGAGACCACTCTCCAGAGTCCATCTGGACAGACCCGCTTCTCTTTCTCCTTCATTTTTCACAGTGAACCATCAACCCTATGTCAGGGGGGCTACAATCATCAGAACATTTTAGCAGAAAACATAGATGCAAAAACATCTTGTGATCCAATCATCCTGGCTTGCCTAGGACTGTCCCAGATTAGCCCTAGAAGTCCCATTTCCCAGAAAACTCTTCAGTCATAGTCAACCAGGGTGGATGGTCACCCTACCCAGCAATACCACTTCTCACAGTTTGCTCTAAGATAATAATCATAGATGTGTGTTAAGATTTATTTACCAAGCTTTTGCCAGAGCATTATTTATAATACTGAAACATTGCAAATGAGCTAAACATCCAATAAGGAAGTGGCTAGGAACTATCCTCTCTTTTCGTACAGCAGGCTGCATGGCTGCGGTAACAAAGAAAGTGCTGCAGGAACAGGTGGAGAGGTGGGGAAGATGGAAGGCGAGGTATAATATATAAGCACATGCAATGCAGACTTCTGCAAATAAGCACATTCTACATGGGTAGAGTATGCATAGTACTTAGGGCTCTGGAGCCAAAGCAACTGGTTAAATCCTGGTTTCACGGCTTGCTAGCTGTGTAATATGGGGCAAATTACTTAACTCTACAACGCCTCAGTTTTTCCATCAGTAAATGTGGAAACAACAGCACCTCCCATACTAGTGAGGATTTAACGAACTAATACAGGTAAAGCACTTGGAACACAGACCAGCATGGGGCAAGCACGTAATAAAATAGTTAATGGTGCTGCTGCTGGTGCAGGAAGTGCTTACTGAGCCCGCACAACACACCGGGCTTGAGGCTAAGTCCTTGTGACTTTGCCCATTTCACCCTCAGAGTCTCCACAAACTGTCAAAGGTCTCGGGCTGGCAAGTGGTGAGCCAGGATTCCAGCGTGGGCCCTTGGACTCCGCAGTCAGCACTGAGAGCGACTCGAGGCCCTTGGTGAGTGCCTTGGGACTTTTGTGTCATTAGCTATGCACAGGCACACTTAGCTGTGCACAGAAGCGTACCTGTCGTCAGAGTCTCCTCCGCTGAGAGGCGGTCGCATTAGGACAGTGCAGAAGAGAGAATGTTAACTTAAATTCAGACCCCTGGTTGTCAGTCAGCACATCTTTACAAAGATGCTACACGATTCACGATGAAACCATGTGTCAATGTGGACAAAGAAGACTGGCCGTTATAAGCCCGGCAGTGCGGTTAGAGCGGTAGAAACCTCCAGGTTGCTAGGGATAGAGGAAGGAATTTCCCAGCTAGAAGTCCAGATGTCTAACTCACAGAGGACTTGCTCTCAGCGCTGACTGAACACCCATCTACCCAAGGCCTCCAGCTGACTTTCAAGAGTAGATCCTTGTCTTCAAAGAATGTATGTCTGAATTAAGGGGGGGAAAGTTTATTTAAAAGGTTCATCGAATAGAAAATGCAGACCAAACCCTAATATTCTTCGATGGGCTTCAAAGATAAGCTGTCAATCATAAAAGGGTTTGAAGATATCAAAATCAAGACTACCAATGTGGGTAGTCTTTGAAAAAGCATCATTCCCATGAAGCTGGACATTACCGCTTATGGCCAAGAGTAATTGAACACAAAGAAAGCACAGATTCAAATTTTCATAATTTTAGTTGTGATTTAGAAGAATAAACCAGAATGAAATTGAATGGATAAATGAAAATTTTATTGCCAAGTAAAAACATTTTTATGTTCATTAAATATAGTGCTGCCCCCTCTCCAAATAAAGAAGCAGTGGTGTTTCTTATGACTGATGGTGTCATTGAATTTAGGAGAGAAGGTGTGTGTATAAAATATTATACTGCATAATATTATGTATTTGTTAGTTATATATATTGCATTACCTCTTACTATATATCTCTCAAAGGATTTATAACAAAAAATGATAATTATATTTGGTATTGAGTTATAGATGTTTTTAAATTTTTCCTTCCCTCTTTCATCTGAATTTTCTACATTATCCTCAATGACAATGTCCTATTTTAGTAATAAGAAAACACACAGAAGAATGCAAAAATGTCTGAAGCCAAACCTATGTGGTCCAAAGCCGTCTGCTTTCTAGTTTCTATGCTAAGCTCAACTTGCACATTCACAAAACACTATTCCTGTTACATGCATGCAGCAATGTTTCATCAGAATTGCATCTGGAGTCACATCCCTGACCACTGGTCTGTCAGGGATTAAGACGGGTGCTTCTAAATTCTGGGGGACGGGCTACCTATTGAGCCGTAGGTAGTGCCTGCATTTTGTTACTCGTGGTGACAGCTGCCAATGTGTGAGGGAATGTGAAATGTCAAGTTCTCTGGCACCATTCCTGGAAGAATCTGTAATTTACTGGCTCCGTCATGTCACTCTCTGAAGTATTGCCTGGGAGACAGTCTATGACCCACCCGGGATCTTGGCGGAGTTTTCTTTGGGGTCCTCTGAAGGCCACTTTCCCATCAGGGTATTTTGGTGGGGCCCTTCCCACCCATTTGCTCTTGCTTCAGATTTCTCCTAAGAAAGTGAATGGGGTCTTTGGCACCTTCCTGTTTTTTGTGCCTGTATTTCTGGGTGAAATCCCATGAAGGCACAAAGTGTGGAGCGGGGGATGCTGTTCGCCCCATCCTATTTTAAACCATGATAAGGTGGCAGGAGCCTTCAACGATCAGGAAGGAAGAGATGACTGGGGAGTGGCAGGAGAGAGCAGAGCTGACTCCAAAACGGCTTTGGTATTTGCTGGAGGACTCACAGAGAGGGTGCCTGCCAGTTCCTTTTTTATTTTTTAATACCAATCCAGTCAACCGAGCTAACCCAAGGCAGTGTGTGGGTTACTTTTTTTAAATTGCTGCAAATAAAATGCATAATTAAATGCCGTAAATTACAAACTGACACTGGGATGATCTCACTACGTCTGATCAAACAAAACAAGTCACCCCAAAATGTGGGGAAAGCAGCAGATCCTTTCACAGATGAACATCACAGACCTCACACCGAGGGTGTGGGTTCGTACCCGGTGCCCGACAGGTGTCTGCAAACCCCTGGGGCTGGGAACAGTCCTTAGTCCTTGCGCTTGTGTGTTCTGGGGTCCGAGGAGTGCAGGCAGGAAACCCACATGCTGCAAACAGCCTCCTCCCAGGCAAAGAGTCACCCTGGTCAGACATGAAGGACTGGTCAACATGGTCAAACAATGGGGCAATGACATGGCAGCAGGATGGCAGGTTGGGGTGGGGGTGGAGTAAGTTGTGAATCTAGTCTAAATGCCAGAGTCTGAACCAGTGTGCTCAACGTGAGTTGGTGAAGTTCCATTCTGAATAACTGACTCAACCAAAAATGTCCAGACTCACGTTGTTATTTAAAAGAATCTGAAGCTTCTAGCCCTGATCAGTCTCTTAAATACCACACTCAAACTTCTGTTGAGTGTGGCCCCTTGGGTACTCGATCAACACCTTAGTCAATACAGTCATGAGCAAACTCATTTGCTTCTGGCCTGGTTGACGGGAGAAAGAAACTAGAGCAGCTTCCCTGAGTCCTCCCTTTCACCACCCACCCCCAACACTAGTAAACTGCAAGTCCACAGAGCTGCTCATGGCACTCAGTGGGCCTTCTGTAGTCCTGCCTCTAGTTTATCCCCTCCTCACTCTGACCTCCGTGCCATGACCAGTGATGTTTTTCTAAACATGGGCTGGCACATGCCACCCTGTTTCTTGGAATTGCTTACTAATTCTCTACCAGCTGTAGGACAAATCCCAAACATTTTAATGTGCCTTTCAAGGACTTCCTTGATAGTCTAACTTGGTAATGTTCAGGCCCCAGTGCTACAGCATCCCTCTACAGACCTGACGCCCCAGCAATGATAGAAAACTCACTCTTGAATGAACTGTGTGACCTGAATTCGAGGGGCCCACCTGGACAAAGGCATAAATGAGGGCAAAGTGCCCTTCCCTGCCGTTGTTCACTCATCGTGATCCTGTTCTCTCAAAGCTCGGCTCCCATAAGCCTTCACGCTGTCCCAGCCCAGGAGGGTCATCCTCTGTAGCTAGTGTTCTCTTGTTTAGTTACCTGGTGAGACTGAGCTCCTTGAAGGTAGGGACCTTTTTAATTTAACTTTGCATCTTGTCATCCTCCAGCATGCAAATCTTGGAGACTCAAGAAATGTTCATTGAATTCACAAAACTCTGAAGCAATTATTTGGGAAACAAAAACAGGAAAAAGTTATAATTCCTGAGAGCATTTCCAGGTAATCGAGGTTATATTCTGAAATAAACGCAAAGCACCTGGTTTTTTGCCTCCCTTCTCCCTGCTCATCTGGGCCCAGACAGGCTGCCGTAAAACCCTAAGTCTTTGCAGAAACTTGAAGCTGTCAGTCTGTGACTTTGTCAATCACATGCATTTCACAAAGGCTCAAATTCATTAGGAGGGTAAAAAAGCCTTTAAGAAAATGTTGTCAGAAAGAATCAATCAATTTAAACATTTAAAAGTAAAATGTGCGTCAGCCTCCACGGCGAGGTTTTCATAATACAGGGTGTTCCCTCCAGGTTGCGAGCTGGAACCCTGGAAAGTGAGGCTGTCCTTCTGAGGCCCGGCGGCTCTTGGGGAGTGCGCAGGGGAGGAGAAGACGGCAGCGCAGGAGCCAGGGGGTGCGGAGGCTGACTGAGAGCGGGCCGTGTCGGTTTCTACCCGCCGCACATCTCACGTTCATATAAAGGGATGACATGGTTTCAGGTTCTTTGTGAGTCATGGTGCAGCAAAACGATCACTTGGTCTTGTTTTCTGGTTAGCACTGGAGTTTCTTCTATTAACTCCTTGTTAAAAGAAGGAAGAAAGGGAGAAAGGAAGGAAGGAAGGAAGGAGGAGGGAGGGACCTTCGTCATGTGCATTTTGATGGCATTACGGGACTTTCCGCACATTGTGCCACTTGATCTTCAGAATGGCCTCCATGCTGGTTACTATCATCTTCGTTTTTGCTGTTTGGAGATGTTATATATCTTGCTTAAGGTAATGTAGCTAGGCTCAAGTCATCCTTAGAGACTACTCTGACTTTTATCATGTTTTTTGAAAAGGCAAAAAGGAAGAAATAAAGACAATTAAATGAAAGTAGAAATACTTTCTTTAGCATGAGTATTTTTCCAGACACAATGGGGCACAAAAGGCCATCTATGAAAGCAGGTTTGGGTGTGGGAGGTGAGGAGGTGTCCAGGGGAGAAGATGTGCTGGGAGAGGGCAGATGGGGAGGTAGTGGCTGTGGATTCGGTCAACAGTCTTCCAGCCCAGGTCAACAGACAAGGAATCTCTGGAATGGCTCTTCTTGGGTGAAAGTTAGTTAATAAATCCAAGACCAAATTATGGTTTGAGATAAAAGGACAATTTCTTGAAACTTCAGAGTAAAACCCAACCAATAGAGTGAAACAACATTAAGTGGTTTCTGCTTATATTGGTCTCTTGGGAACTCAGACCTTCACGTGTTAGCAAACCAGACAGCTGCCTACAGGGGGAGATTTCAAGGGCTTTATAAAGTACCATATTCTGTCTCCCTGTCCCAGTGGAATTCTTTAAACACCTCCCTCATCAGCCAGAAATTCAACCACTAGAATTGATTTTGGCCTACGACTTTACTTTCGTTCACAGGCAAACACCCTCCACAGCAAATTGCCCACAAGTGACAATGGCTTTCTCAAAGTAGAAAAGTAGGCTTGGATAGGGGAGTGTTCAACACAAACAGGAAAGGGAAGGAGGAGACAATGGCGTCAGAGGCTCAAGGAGGGGGAATCAGGAGAGCCAGAAACTGATCTGACATCCTACTCCCTTTTTTGTAATTAAAAAAAAATTGCATTACTTTCTTCATAGCTTATCATGAGACAATCCAAGATGGCCTCCAGCCAAGTCATTTCCAGGGACTAACATGTAGGAAAATGGTCCACAGAGCAACAGGGAAAGCCTGCACGTGTCCTCCGCTCCCATCATGCTACATCCTTGAGAAGGGAGCCTCTCCTCTGAGCACTGCTGGGTGTCCAAGGGATTCTAAACCTTTGGGTTGCTAGAGGCCCTCTCAATCTCATGAGGATGTGGTGCAGTGTCAGCTTGCTTTTGGAACTTGTGGGAGGGTGGTAGCAGGGACTCTCAAATACCTATGATATTTAAATTTAAAATTAAAGTGACAAAATTATTTTAATCATTCATTCATTCGTTTTATTTGTTTTCATTGTTATAATAGCTAGGCGTCCCATTGGTTGTCTTGTGCATCAATGCACAATTACATTACAGAATCAAATGTACATATTACATTTGTATGGTACCTGATTCTTTTCTAAGTATCCTGGAGGCTCAGAATTGAAAAGGAACTTAAAGTTTCATAAACATTATTCAAGCCCTATGTAAAGAAAATGGTCCCCATCAATTAGTCACCTACTATCTACTTGATCTCTTCTAATAATAGAGAACTCACTGCTTCTACAAGAAGCATGTTTCTGGTTTAGATAGCTGACTGGTAGATTTTGGCTTAATATAAAGATGAATTTTCTGTTCGTCCATAAAAACATTTACTGAATTCTTTTGACATTCCAGGTGCTGGACTAAACCCTCCGCACATATTATCTCTTTCAATTATATCAACAGTCCCATGAGACAGGGATTATTTCACAGAGGAGGAAACTCGGGCCCAGAGAGATGATCTGCGGAAGATGCTTTGTGAGTAAGTGGTCAGGCTGGGATTCGAACCTGGGTGTGCTGACTTCCACATTCTCACTCGCGCAATACTGAGCTTCAACTTCTACCCATTAATCTGTCCTCATCACGGGTCAAATCTAACTCCTCTCCACAGGTGTGCTAGTCAGGCTTCTCCAGAGAAACAGAACCAATAGAACATATACAGGTACACACAAAAGGAGATTAATTATGCGAATTGACCCACATGGCTATGGAGGCCGACAAGTCCCACGGTCTGCCATCCCGAGCTGGAGAACAAGGAAAGCCAGTGTATCATTCAGTTCGAGTCTGAAGGTCTGAGTCCGAAAGCCTGAGACAGAAGCATCAATGTCCCAGCTCCAGCAGAGAAAGTGAGTAAGTGCTTCCTCTAGTCAGGTCTCCAATGCATTGGATGATGTCCACCCGCAGTGGTGAGGGCCATCTTCTTTACTCAGTCTACTGATTCAAGTGCTAATTTCTTCCAGAGACACCCTCTCAGACACACCCAGAAATAAGTTTTACTAGGTCTCTGGGCGTCCCTTAGCCCAGTCCAGTGGACACATAAAATTAACCATCACGCCATGGAAGCCCAATAGGAGGATATGGCCAGCTCTCCCATTCCCTCCTCCTGCTCAAGCCACCTCTAGCCTTCCCTAGAGCTGCAGCTTTTCCAGTCTAAATATCTCATCCCAAAAACCCAGTCACCTTTTCTTAAGCACAGTGTAAGTGACCTGCATTTTCCATGGTGGTTACCTTCTGCCTACACTGTCCTCAGAAGCAGCAGAGGAAGCTTCGCAAGAACCAGAGGGGCCGTCCTCAAACAACCACGCCCCTTCTTAGAGCCCAGTGGGAGTGGTCTCTTCCCCCTGGGCCTGGGACATGGCCTATGGCACATACATTTCATCCAGCAAGCATCCTCCTGTGTCTGTTTCCTCTGGCCAACTGGATTCTGAGGTCCTTAAGGAAGACTTTATTCATCTTTGTTCTAGCAACACCTGCTATGACTGAGGCACAAAGCTGAAGCTTAGTAAGTCTTTGCTGAATGAATGAATGAAATACCCAATTACGGGGGAAAAAAATGTAACCTATATGAAAGGAAAGCCATTCGTGTAACTGAAGTTACTTCCTCTTAGGGAAAATTAAAAGGATTCTGGATGTAATTATTGGCTGATTATAGAGATCACCTAGTGATGTCCTTGCTTTGTACCATTTGGGAATTATCCTTTAGTTCTTACAGGAGGAGTAGTAAATGGGAGGTCCAAAGCACAGTATTTTTATTTTATTGTTCTTAAAGTCTGAATCAGTTGCCAGAATTTTTTAACAATTTTAGATAAAAGTTTGAATTCCCTGCTTCTTTCGAAAAGCTAGAAGATCTGGCCAACTGTTTTTTTTTGTGGCAAAAGCTGGCTGGGGCTGAGCAGTAGGTACCACTTTGGAAGAGGCGTCCAACCTTGAGTCCGCGGTGGCTCCCTACCCCGCAGCGCTAGGTGGCATTCCTGTCTGTTCCGGGAGGTGTCTGCATTCGTGGCCCCTCTCTGTAGTGATGTGCACCGTGTAACACTGAGCAGGACTGAACTGTTCATTTTGGCTCATGAACACTTGCGAGAAGACTCCAGCTCTGAAACCCCTCAAGTGCACGTCTTGTCCTTAGGGTGCCTGGGAATCACTGGCAGAAGCCAGCAGCTACGAAGTTAGTAAAACTTTCCTCAATGATAGGGTCGTGCTCCTCTGCTTATCCGCTCCATTTCTCAATATTTATTTTTTAGGCAGGACGTTCTATTTTGAAATAAATCATAGGACATCAAATTTAATTTTATTTGAGAATTATTGAAACTTTCTCAAGATTAGTCCCTAGTGTGAAGCCAAACTAGAACAACCACCAAAGTATCCTGGCCCAACACTCTCCCAGTCCCCCACCCCTGCCCTTGCAGTACCTTCTGCCTGTGTAGATGAAACTGTTCTGGGTTTTCTACACGCCTCCCTCCCTCACCTGCCAAGCTCTGTCAGCAGCCATATGGGCTGGTTTTCAGGGAACCCAGAAGAACAGCTAGCTCCGGGAGTGAGTGCCTGACTGTATCTCCATGGTGTGGTCTTACTAGTAAAACTCCCAGGGGCAGGGGCAGGGGTACCTGCCGCACCTCTGCAGGCAGGGATGCCTTCTCCAGGCTCAGTTCTGGAGAAGGGCAGGCACTCTATGAGGCTCTTCAGATGGCCTGTTGTCAGTGGGCGCCATATCCCTCAGATGGCCAAGTCCACCAGTGTTTCACTTGATGCTGCTGAACTGCTTGCGAGACGATTTCTTTGAGCTTCCTTCCCTCCTTCGTTGAGCAGAGGGGGTAAGTCAGGGAAAGCTTTTATGTGGCTGCTGCGTTTCCAAATGTTCCCCTGTGATTGACAGCTCTGCATTCAGCTTCCCATTATGGCACCTGCAGATAATGAGATATCTTGAAACCGGAATTTCCAGCGCCTCAGCCTGCCAGGAATATTATCATCAGTGTTCTAGCAAGCCATTCCTGCTGCACACATGACCTCTACAAATTTGAAATGTCAAAACACAGCCAGGAGCTGAAACCAAGGCCACTCCAGTCCAAGTGGCTATTGGCTCTCAAACGTATAGGAAGGAGTCCTTTATCTCGGGAGAATTATGGATTACCAGAAAATAGTGATCTTTTCATTAACCTATATGTATTTAGAATGTAGATAATGTCTGTCTTTTATCATCCTCATAGCCTGTGTGTAGGGAGACAAGAGGAATGGAGGCCTTAGCATTTCCCCAGTGAATCTCAGCCTGTTTGGGGGCTAAGTCAGGCCATCAAATCTCTTTGTCCTTCGTGGCAATTTGGGGCCTTACTTTTGTGGATATTATAACCACTTAGATCTTGTTATGCTATCAGAGAGGCTAAAGGTAGAGGGCACTTGATCCTAAAATTGGAATTTTAATCTTCTACGAGTCCCCTTTCTCCTAATTTCCTTCCACGTGGGCTACGAGCTTCAAGCCCCTAACACTGAATGGTTATGAACACACCTCTCTACTCAGTTGAGCTTCTGGTCTGTGCCACTCACTATGTTGGGTGCTCCATATACAGGAGAATTAGACACTCCAGGGACTTGCAGTGTA
Organism: Tapirus indicus; assembly: GCA_031878705.1. Classification (NCBI taxonomy): domain Eukaryota; kingdom Metazoa; phylum Chordata; class Mammalia; order Perissodactyla; family Tapiridae; genus Tapirus; species Tapirus indicus. The sequence goes on from CM062926.1 coordinate 2,740,609, forward strand.
CAGAGGAAAACACTGAGCTAAGAGTTATGTGGTCATCATGAACACGGGAAAGTGGAGCGTGGGGTGACTAACGGGAAGATGGAGGTGGGAGGAAGATACTCCAAGATCAGGCTGTCTGAGTTGGGCCTCAAGGGATGGGCAAGATTTTTGCCAGGCTTGAACCAGATGGAAGTAAGGGTCACGATGGACAGGTTTTACTTACAGATGCGTCTGTGTGAACAAGGACCAAAAGGTCTAAAGGTACGTAGCGCGTCCAGAGGACGGCAAGTGGTCTGGTGGGCCTGCATCAAGGAGTGTTTGGGCACAAAGGGAGCCCTGGCCAGTGAAGTCAGCTAGGCTCTTCTATGGCAGACTGCCACAGCTGGAAGGGGTGGGCTTTTCTCCCAAAGCCTGAGGACTGGAAGTCTGTAGTGACAGCTCTTTCTACCTTTCTCCTCTTTCCTCCTTCTTCTCGTATTGTAGATGAACCAATCCTCCCCCTCTCAATCCATGCTGGGGCTGACCCTACACCTGGGTTCTAAGGACAGACATGTGAGCCAGTTCTGGCTGCTTCTGAGAGTCCTTCATTCCCCAGACACAGTGACCCATTCGGGATGGACTATGGTCCAATTTGGGCCAGTGGGAATCAGCCCTGGTGCTTTCATGAACGAGGTATGTTATTTCCACTGGGATTTCTGAGCAGGCAAACATAAGTTTTAGCACTGCTGGCAGTCATCTTGGCACTGCTTGGAGAGAGGCTGCCTAAGGATGACGTTAACAGGGAGGGACAGAGAACAGAGATGGAGAGACACAGAGTGCTAGTGACATCATTTGGCACCTGACTTCCGCCATGTCTGAAGCCAACCCCCCCACTCCTAGATTTTACACTGGGAGATGATACACTTTTATCTGTTAGTTCAAACAAGTTTGAGTTGAACCTCCATCTCTTGAAACCCCAAAGAAGCATGATTTTTATAATGGGAAACATTGGTGCGGCTAATAGTTCTGTTCTCACCATAGTGATTTTGGGGGTAACTCACTGGTACCTTGATCGGATGAGAGGGAATTGGGATGGATGCTGCACAAACAGGAGAAGGCTATGCTGCCCATTTTTCCACGCACCTTACCATCTCTCCACTCACGTGGTCTGTCTCTAAGACCCCGGGCACCAGCTGACAGGCGTAAAAGACTCCTCCACCACCCCTGCAGTGAGGGTCTCCCACTGGCCCACAGAGACGGCCCTCTGGAAGACTAAAATCAGTGGTCACCAAAGCAGAAAACTCAGACCAACTGCTATGTGACAGAGATCAGAATCCCACGGTGCTCCAGCAGAACCCCAGTCCCCACGGAGGCGTCAGTGTGGGCTGACCCAGAAAGTGGAGCCTGTCTCCGGGAGGAGCCCGGGCAGTGCAGAGGTCCCACTCCAGGCCTCCTACTCCCTCTTGGAGGCCTTGTCTCCATGGGGGTGTGGACAGTGGCCCTCCTGCTGGCCTGGGAAGCAGAGATGCCTGAGTGCCTCCTCTCCTCCTGTGGGGCCTGGATGGTGGGCCTCTTCCCGGCACAGGAGGCACATTCAACCCAGAGGGTTCCTTCCTGTCAGGACAAGGAGTTGGCCAGGGAGGGTTCACCACATTCCCTTCCCTCCCCTCCCCCCAACAGCCAAGGGCATCCTGAATACCATGGTCAACAGCTACATAAGATTGGAGAAGCATGTTTTGTGCATGGGAACCCCCCCCATACACACACACAGACACAGACACACAGACACACAGACACACACACACACTACTTTTTACTGACACAAAATGTCCATCAGGGAAAACTCACTCAACTCAGTGACCAGGTCAGCTGGACCTAACACCAGAGGCTCGTGTCCCCACCAAGTGACTGACATTTCCCCAGGATCCCTGGAAAGTTTTTTCTTTTTTCTTTTCCTCTCAACAGCATCCGAGGACAAAGAGAAACTTGCAGTAACCAAAACAGGCCTCACGCGGTAAAATTAGAAATATCTCAGGAAAGACACACGAATGTGCTCAAACACAGAACACATCATTTACCGTCAGCTGCTCTCCCCCTGCTCAATATCTGGGGCTCCTGGGCAGTCCACGCCGGGCTGGGAGCCGGTCCGGCCAGGCCCAGGATGCAGGCCCGGGCTGCGTGTGGCGGGCGGGCAGGGCTCGGGAGAGAAAATGGCCTCCCTGTCGCCAGGCCCTTCTGCGTAGCCCTGTCAGGAAGGAACCGCAGCTCCGGCCGGGGCTGGCTGGCTCCCGCTAAGTACTAACGCCCTGGTGGCGGTGGGGGACAGGAGATGAGAGACAGAACAGGGCAGCTGCAAATGAAAATCACCCTGGGGAAGGTTACAACTAGATAAAGTTTTCGACAATAAGATTCCAGAGACTGCTGACGGGAGCAAAGCTCAATATTTTAGTCTCAGTACAAATTTGCTTCAATCTTATACAACTCCCATGCAGCATTGCCCACAGCTGCATGCTGTAAACAACAAACAAATCTATTTCCATCAGCCCTGCTGATGCCAGGAGAAAAGCGCCTGAGCATAAGACATGCACAGATGCAAACCCTCACCTGGGCCTGGCGCTGCCCTCCATTTGGCCTCTCTAACTTAATATCGTTGTTACAAAGCTATTGGTCTCCTGGTGGCTGGCTGGCTCAACGCAGCGTCTCTTCTTCCAGCTAATCTGACAACTCCGATCCAAGAAGCATCAAGGGCCCAATTAAGAAGACACATCTTATCAAGGAGCTTATTTTGCATAACAGAATACAAATGACGAATAAAAATTTAATGTTTAATAACTTAGTACAAAGAGGGCTGTTGATATAGAATGCCCGGAATTTTTATGGAGGCTGTCAGACTTGTGATAAAACTGTTATATAGGAACACTTGGCAAAAAACAGCGTAGAATTTTTCAGTAATGGTGTGTGCATGATATTGCATTAATTCTTGATAGGGGACTAACTGTAAGCCTGGGAATCAGCCAGTTTGAGTTTCAGTTTAAGATGGGGGTGTGTGTGCGCACGAGCGCAAACATGCATCCGAGTGCACACGTGTGTGTGTGTGTGTGTGTGTGTGCTCCATCCAGAAAGCTCTTAGCGTGTGACTGGATGTGCATGTTTTTATTGAAGGGGATCTAAGGGCATTTTAATGAGGACTTGACTGAGAAGCTTTTCTGTCCTTCATAAGGCATTTGGGTGTGTCTTCCCAAGACCAGAAATGACGGGAAATGACTTGGGTAGTTTTCTGTGGTAACTGCCTAGTGGAAGGGAAGCCTGATGCAAAGGCAGGATTATTCAGGGCTCTGTTTGGTGCATTGGAGTTTCTTCTTTACCTGGGTATGGGGGTGAGTAGCTGGCATAGGGAAATGGGATGGAGGGGTGCAAAGAAATACAAGCCTTGTTATTCTCTGGAGTCCAACACTTGGTCCCAGGACATTGCTAATAAAGATACACAGAAGAAGTCACGCCTGAGCTTGAAATATTACTTGACAACTCTCTGCAGAGTTTTCCCATTGCTTTGGCCAAGAGGACACCTTTCAGCGGCGCATTCATTTGAATGTTTATTAAGAGCCTAAACTTGGCTGGGCTCTGAGAGGAAAGCCACAGTCATGAGGGGCAGCTCTGGAGAGTGGCTATGACCACGTGCTTGACTCCTGGCCCTGCCATGTGCCACCTGCCAGACACTGGACACGTCACGGAACCTCTCTAAACCGCATTTCTTCAGCTGCAGATGAACGGGGTCTTCCCCTCTCACTTCAAGTGATAACTCACCTGAAACATTTAGCATGGAGTCTGTAGCACAGCAAACGCCATACACTTCAGCTTGCCTTCATGCTGTCAATACGTTTCAGATCAATTGCACCTCCCTCCCAAGCCTTGGCCTAGAGGAGCGTTGGTGTCCACATTTTGAATCGCTTTAGACTGAGCTGGAAAAACTCTTCTGACATTATAACCGTGACTCCATGAAATTCCAAATGTTCATCAAGAGAAATTGAGCCTTCATCTCGAGCAATGCTTTATTTTTAAAGTGTCCATTAACTAGGGCTAAGTTCATGCTGAATCAGAGTGGACCTCCTTCCGAAGCACATGTCACATCTACACGAACGCAAGATGAATTTCATACTCACCCTGTCCTATTGCATTAGTATTATTACACTGAATGCTAAATGAATTTCTAATGATTGGACACTCAAAAGGAAAATGTGACCCCTTTAGAGCAGTCATGAAACTCCACAGGCAGATTGGAAATCGTGGGGTGAGAGGCTTGTCCTGGTGGCAAGAAAGCCAAAGAGAACACAACGCTGTCCTGAGCGTCCCTGCGTGGGCTATTGAAAAACATAGTTTACTGGATGAGGTTGATATTCAAATGCAAACTTATATTAGAATTAACACTACAGGAGGGGCTTTTACATGGAGGATTTGTTACAGAAATAAAATCTATCGGTAACACTTTCATTGTCCCATCATTATGAACTCATTTGGTATTCACTGTAATAGCACCGATCATGATGAATTTGTTTGATATTCATGTGGCTCTCCCACACATTAGCAGAGTTTCTGTTATAATTCACCATCCAATAAGCATTAGTTAATGCAGACTTTGGACCAATAAAGATGTGCCATTGCACCCCTAGAGCTGCCTGGAGCTAAGAGTTAAGGGACATTTGGATACTGCATGATCCTTCTGGTTCCTCCTGGAGCTCATGCCATCCCTCAAGCTGGAGACCTTTCTGGATCCCAAACTGGACATAAAAGAGAATGGCCTCGATTTAGTGTTGGAGGCCAGAGAAGAAGTCAGAGTTTTGCCCCTTGATGCTGCTAGTTCAGCCCTAGTTGATGTAGACAGGAGAATCACGTCCCTTTACTCCTGATCCCCCTGGGGCTCTGAAGGACCAGCTACGGCAAAATGAAATGCTGCTTATGCTGCAGTATAGACGCCAGTCTACCTTTCAAAATAATTGTCCACAAAAATTTTCAGTGCTCTGCCTTGGTGACTGTGCGAATGTTTACCCTGCCTTAGTTCCCCCCGGCCAGGAATGGAGCCAGTTTCTCAGCAGCTCTCACTCGTTGGCGATCAAATAACCCAGTCCTACAGAAAATAAAAGCTGACTGATACCGGCCCAGTTACTTCATCACTTGTCAGGGCACTGGGTAAGCACTCTCTATTAAACTCTCTGGTAATTAAACTTGTAAAATGTCCCTATGATGCTCCCTAGCTTGGGAGTAATGGATTTACCGGTGATGGCTGCCCAGGAGGGAATTGTCCTGTGAGAGGGGAAGGATTGTTCCAGCCATAACCATGACTCTTTCTGCTTCAATTACCCAAATATTTAATACTCATCCAGCAGTTCCAGAAAACTCATAAGCCAGTGTCATTTTTCTTTAGAGCAGATACTCCCCATGATTATCCTGAGAAGAGTATCTGTTTAATCTCTTGGTACTTGGAGAACTCTGCTTTCCAGGCTGAAGACACGATAGTAAATCCACACGCCTTGTTTCTCCCAGTGCCTTTTGCAAAGACAGGCCCTTTAACCTCAGGCCTGAGGTGAGAGAACAAAGAAGCAGGCATGTTGTGCCTCTAAGGGACATGTGGGATGCTGGTACCTTAAGCAGGACTGCATGCAGTCCAGCGTGGCAGTGCTTCCTGTCTTCCTAGAGCGGGGGCAGCAGTCAGGGGGATTTCTCCCCTCACTGACTGGGAGTCTTTGGGCAAGCTACTTATCCATGAATCAAATGGCCCAGTGCTCCTAAAAATAAACTCTTCCATGTGTAAAACAGAGATATTAAGATGGTTGCAAAGATTAGGTAACACAGGAACAGCTCTCATCACGGCTCCCAACACAGAGTCTGAGCTGGTACAACATTAAAATTCGGTATTATTGTATCAAGTCACATGTCAGCATCTTTGGTGGGAACAGATGCCCCTGCTCCAGCCTGCCCCCCCACATAAGCCAGGTTTGTTGAGCCTCTTTCACCTTCTCTGCAACATGGAGTTTCTTTTGCTTCAGAGAACTCCTCCCAGACCCCGATTTCTCCAGTATCTGCAGACAGAAAGGAGCAGTCGGGGCAGAAGAAGGGAGATGGGCCACATCTGCCTTTCTCTGCAGTGTTGGGCAGACCTTCCTCCGATGGCTTGGACAAGTGACTGTCTTGTGCCTTATTCCTGTATTGTTATTGCTGCTCTTGTTCTCTCCAACATAGCAATGGTTTCCCATTTTAAGAAAACAAAAATTAAGCCATTAGGCTGTAAGAGGAATAAATGCCTTTGAGCATTTTTAACATTAAATCAGAAGAGGATGCAATGTCACGTTGTCTGGTGCCGAACTGTCCTCAGAGGGATGCATGTCCAGGTCATTGGTGTGCCCAGCCCCAAACAGCTTCCTTTGTAGCAGGACACAAACAGACAAAGAAGCAAAAGATGTCTTGGAAGCTCAGGCCAGTCGGCTCCTCCAGGTGGCTGTCCTTGTCCGTGAGATGAATTAGGGCGGGTGCCAGAGGCCCAGAGCTGGCCTGCCCTAGTTTTGTGGGTTCCTGTCAGATCCTCAGAGTTATTTAGCATAGTTTTGGGTGAGATCAGTACACACTGAGCACATTATAAATACCATCCCCAATGTGCCAAGAAGCAGTCGGGGCTGTACCCCCACAACCAGCTAGGAAGTCACTCCTGGGGGCTGCAAACAACCTCACCTTGAGTAAGTGAACTGCGCTTTGATTCATGTCCTTCAAGTGCATACCCTTTTTTTTTTTTTTTTTTTGGAAGAGGTACCTAGTTGAGAGAATTCCTCTCTGGAATTTAAGAAATAATGAATGTGGACCTCACCAGCCCCTGGCCTTTTCGTAGTTCATAATGAAAACGAATGTTCATTTTTCCTTTAAAACTGTCTCGAGCTAAATGATACTGACGCTTTCAATTTTTAACATCATAATCAATAAAGGCTGCTTATGCACACTTTGCAAAACCATCAGTTTAGAAGTTTGAAAAAAAAATCTGCATATGGCTGCAGCTTGCTGGCTGGAACGCTCTCGCACTAAATCTTCTGAGTTAAAGTTTTACTGGTGTGTTATGAGTAAAAATGCCTTGTCAGCCATCTGCCAGTTTTTCTCCTAACATCCATATTTCCAACCCTTGCTAAACATTGGGAGCATGCGGCCACAAGAGGCCACCTCTACAATTAAACAGCCGAGCACGGCAGCAGAAGCAAGGGCATGTCACAGGAGAACTGTCTAGTGTTAATTTTAAAAGTCCATAAAGACTAGCTCTGACCCATCCAGGATGATAGACTGGCAGTTAAATGTATTAGAAACTGTTAACCCCCGGGGACAAAATAGGGGAGGAAAAAGTAGAAAGGAAGAAAAAAAGAAACAAGGAAAGAAAGAGAAAAAGAACAACGGCAACAAACAGTGTGCCAGTGTCAAAAGCTTCAATAAACGCTAACCATGGCTGATTAATCAGTCTCTGATTCCACTGATCCAAAAAGGTTACCGAGTCAATTGTGTAAAATTAGCTCCTGCTCCTGCGTCCCTCTGCATTTGGAGCCTCTGTTTGTTCATTTGCATCTTTTGCCAATGTTTACTAAGAATTCAGTTCATTAGCTCTTGAGCATAAAGTCAGAAATTGGAGGGGACTTTGCATTTTCTCACCGAGAGTAGTCCTTAAAACAAAAAGCATCACTGCCTCGAACATTTATAGATTAAACTAAATTGCATTAATTACTGTAAATCTCCTATTTGTGAGGAGAAAGAGGGGGAAAGGAAGAAAAAATCCTCTTTCTAAATACCCACAATTTCGAGCCATTATTGCTCCATTCTCATCTAACGTCTCGTATAGTTGGGGGCAAAATGTTTAATCACGGAATTAACCGGAAGCGAATGGCGAGGGGAGCTAACGAGGCTCGCTGCGAGGAGGCTCGCTAACTTTTTATAGAGCAGTGTTTTGCAAAGCTCAGAAGCAGAAGGTTGCTTTTGAAAGCCCTTATTAAAAAGAGATCCCTGCCATATATGTAGAAGCTGTCCGGGGAAATCCCTGTTTTACCTGTGTTTGAAAATCTTGAAACCTGCCAAAGAGAGGTGGAGAAGGCAATGCTGGGCCAGGAAGCCTGCCCAGGCTTCACGGGGGAAGGTGGGGGCTGACAGGGGAAATGACGAGGCTGCTGCTTCTTCTCCAGAAGTGCGCCTCGTGGTGGGTTTCAGATGAGGGGAGTGTGTTCAGAGAAGGAAAACAGAAAGCTCATCAAACAAGCGGGTGGTTTGGGAAGCACAAGAGTCAGCTTGCGAGAAGCCACACGTGTCTCTTGGAAACGTGCAAAATGCTTGGTCTTGGTGATGGACATAGCGCCACTTGTACAGATGTCGTTAATTCCAAGGGTGTTTCACCCTCTTGTCTTCGGGAGAAGTGGGAAGGGGACAGGTGTAACGTCCCGAGAGTTGCGATGGCCAGGGAGGGACCGCAGTAGTGTACAGGGCCAAATAGATTTTAAACACTGTGCTGGTCCTGACCAAACCCGGGGTGTCTGCCTGCAGGAGTCAGGCATCCATTTCTGATCCCTGAGTGCTCTCCCCACATCCAGTCTAAGCAAATTCACATTGTCTGGCCTCTGGTCCTCTGCTTCTATTTATTTTCCTATATATTTTTAGGCTGAAATGCCCTTCATCCCATCCCCCGCAGACCTGTCTGATCCCCAAATCTCTGTGAAGAATCAGCTTTGGAGGGCTGGGGATACCAAGTAGAACCCCACCGACATTGACCCTGCTGTCCCAGGGCTCACCTGGAGCCAGCGAACTCCGGGTACATCAAGAGGCAATGATAATAAGATTCAACGGTAAGAGCCTCACCTCCTCCAGGAAGCCTCCCCTGATCCCAGGCTGCCTTCCTGTTCCTCTTTCCCGTGTGTTCCCCAGCAAGCCATTAAAATACCATGACTCAGGACTGAGGCCCCCAAGCCTCTTGTGCCAGGAATTAACAGGTGTGCAAAGGGTGTGGGGTATGTAAGATGCATACATATTAGTCAAACCCACGATGAGATTATTAAAGGCAAATTCGTAGCAACACCTGGATTTTGGGAATAATGTGATGGAAAGTTATTTATTACCTCTGTCTTCCTTTATTTCTGTGTCAGCAGCCAATTACTAAATACAAAAACCTTTGCAAGAAGGCCTCTCTTTTCACCTTCTTCCCCTTAACACCTAGCACAGGCCTGGCGCATGCTCGATGCCCAGTAAATATTTGCAAATGAATCAGCGAGTGGGCGCGGGGATTAATGCCCTGAAGCCCCTTTCTTGTGTTGTGACAGATCTGGGAGTCAGAGAGTGTCATCCCAATGCTTCTGCATCCATACCCAACACACCCGCAGGTGCAGTCTGAAGGGAGCAGGTAGGGTGAAAATTGTTTATGTCAAAGTCATCCTTGAAAATTCCTTAGGATGGCATCCTGTTGGAGACCCACACTGGCCTCCCAGTCAGTTTAACAAGCCATTTTCCCTCCAACGTTCAATACCATTGCCTCTGGGAGGAGCATTTGAGGAAAGTTAGCTGGGCTTTAGGACCCATGTTGTATAACAATATGTGTCTTTCACTTGTAAAATCACACCGCAGGTAACAGTGGCCTGGACTGCTGAACTCTAGGGGGTGGTGAGATGCTCACCCCGTGGGAGGGGGAACAGAGGACTACTAAGGATGTCCCCCCAAAGTCACATCACCCATCTCATGCCCACCCCAGGCCAACATGGACAGCTAAATTGCCTGCATTGTCGATGCTGTCATCTCAATGAACGCCCCCACCCCAGCCCTCCAGCTAGGCAGGGGCATCCACTTGTGAGAGGGAGCAAGACAGGCTCGAGGCAGCACGAATGACCCAAGTGGGCACTTCCAAGTCCAGTCCTGCTGTTTCTGGACCCTCCTGAGCTCACGTCCGGGTGGGTCCCGGGCAGCGCCGAGGTGGGTCCACCAGGGGAGGGGAGAGCGGAGACTCATTACAGCAAGCTCCTCGCTCTCCTCCGCTGCCCGATTCATCACGTTGTTTTATTAGCTCTCTTCTCCCTGATACACCTTTGCAGAAGAGGAGTTCGTGGAAACAGCTGGAGCGAGTCCCTTCAGCAGGTGGAGTCTGGCGGGCAGGTTCCCCATCCGGCCGCCGAATCACTCGCCTCCCACTTGATGAGGGGAAAGTAGGACACCCCAGAAAGCCGCCCCGGCTCTCCCACCTCACCCTTCAGTTCACTGAAGAACGAAAAGGACAGTGGAGGAGCAGGCCAGGGAGAGGGGAGGGTCCTGCTCCCAAACAATGTGTTGGGGTTTCAGGTATCTCTTTTCTGCCAAGGAGATTCTTACACTTCTGGGGTAAAAATTTCTCTTTAGCTCTAAGTCTCGTGTTTCCTTTGTTTCATTTTTGTTTGGTCTGTTTGACAAGGGAGTTAGGAGGAGATTTTCCTTGGAACAGACACCAACACATTCTCCTTTCTCCCTCAACCTTCTCTCTCACTTTTCTGCGCACACCCTGACCCTCCTTTTCTTGTTGCATCCACTCTGGAGTCAAACACACACATGAAAAAGGGAAAATCAAGAGTTTATTTTTAATTTTTTTAATGGAATGTTTTTAAGCATTTTCCTCCTGACCTGAAATTTGAGAAGACATTCGTGCAGCACCAGCCACATTTGGTTTTAAGGCCTCATAAGCATTCAGACTCACTCACATTGGGGCAAAGCCTCGGGGTTCTATGAGAAGACAGTCAGTGCGCCCACGCGCACGTCCCAAACTCGGCTTTCCTTCCCTGTGCAGAGTTTGGGCTCCATTCTCTTGTTTCTCCTTATTTGTGGTTTTGCTTTTGCATGATCATAGGGGAATTGGCTACAGTCAGTGACAGGAGCCGGGTGGGTGCTGCCTCCCAGCTCCACAACGGATCCAGCAGGAAGTTCACACATTCTAAGCAGGGGCAGGAGTTTAAGGATCTCTAGACTGTAGGTGAAAAGGGCTCTCTGCACGATAAAGTGAGCACCTTGGTCTTACTCAGGGCAGGAAAAATGATTTCAATGTACATGATAATTGAGGTGGATTGGCAATAGTGGCCTGGACTGCCGAATTCAGGACGGTCTGTGGCCACGCGTGGACTGCGTGGGAAAGGCTGCCCTCGCTGGGGCGGTGATGTTGACCATGGACCCAATAGAGAAAGAATGTCTCCATATATTTCCTTCCTGGGACTAGAATCTCAGAGATGGTTTTCAATTGTGGGCAAAGTATTTCAGATGTCAAGAAACAGTCAGTAAATCCCTACCAAACACACTTATCAAGTAATTTCACTTTTTCTGAGCCACCATTTTGGCAAATTGAATACTCTATGGAAATTGTTTCTTCCCTGAGACTTAACTGCTTCCCTCCCTCACCCACCCTCACTGTTACTAGTAAAGGGCTCTGAGATGCTCAAATTGAACACTCAGTGGTTTGAGTTACTCCGATGGTGATCAGCAAGAGAACATATGTGTCCTTTGAGGGGAGATACAATTCCAAGAATGGCGATAGTTGCATTTTCTTTGAGAATTTTGGAGTTGCAGCATCCATTTGCACCGCAACTTGTATACACGTAAAAAAAGACAAAAGGAAAAAGGTAAAGATTATGAGATATATTTCCTGTAATATTTAATAATCACATTGAAACACTGACATAAATTGCGCTGCATTTACAAATCTGTTTCCTTTGAAAATTACACCCCGGCATTTAATTCACCAAAATAACTCATTTTATACAGCACAACAATGTAGTAAAATAACTCATCTCGAATATGTGGATATGAATAGATTTAATACATCTGCATTGAACAAAATGAATTCATCTAAAAGCTGAGAAACTGCTGTTCTCTTTTGAGAGTTACCGATTATCTTACCATCCCCTCAGTTCACTTGTTTGTTTTTGTTAAATCACTTTAGGAATTAGGAAATGAGAAAAGCAGAAACACTGGGTAGGGTTGTCTCTGCTTGGAATAGGGGAAAGAGGCATAAATAATCATTTGTATTATACCTTATTTCATTAAAAATTATATTTACAATTGTGTAGAGACCAGCGAGAACTGTAGGTTGTTTTGTTTAATCCTTGGAAAATACTGTATTTCCATTACAACGTTCTCCCAATAGAAGTCAAGATATTAAAATTATTTTTGAAGCTGAGTGTAATGTGCTAAAAACAAACCAGAGTTCAAGTGCATTGCAGGGCTCCCCCCTGGGAGGAGAAATTCATTGCAGACATGGATAGTATCCCTGAAAAGGAGATGGAAGATGTGTTTATCACATCTCAGTGCTCACACAGGACCATGGAGCGCCCCACGGAGGGCACCATGGTGGGGTCTCCCTACGGCTGAGGTGTGATTTCTGACCCTGGCATTCTGGGTAGGCAGAGGCATCACAAGAAGCAGAGCCATCTGTGACTGATGGCTTGGGGATGGAGTGATGAGCCAGGACCACCGCCGGAGAGAGAAAGCAAGCTCACCGTCCAGGTGCATGTGTCCCGCAGCCAAGGTGGATCTAACTCTGGGTCCTGAAGGGCCTCTCCAGTGCAACGCAATTTGAGGGCAACAAGCAGAATCTACTGGGCCCCACTACTATTAATGCTATAGAGCCCCCAGCCCCATTGCCAGTGCAGCTTGCAAGTCTCCCTCCGTGAGCTGGGACTCACAGAAGAGTCTGCATTAGGAGAGTGGAGACTGCAATTGTGTAGAAGGGTATAAAAGCAGAAAGCCCCAATCTGTTGATGCAGAGCCTGTGGGGAAGAGGCCATGTGTGGTTCACAGGCCATCAGTCTGGCACACACTGTCCTCCTGAAGCACCATCCACAACTTCCAGTTTCAGGCTCTGTAATGTGGAGAAATGCTTGCACAGCCACTTAGGTGCAGAATCTCTATCTTCATGACTTCTTTCCTCCAACAAACGTTATAGTCTCTAACAGGAATTTTTATCAGTTATCCATGTGTGTTGAGTCTCTCCTAAAGATTCAACCTAGTTTTCATAGGAAAAAAAATCTATTTTTGTCACCCTCATTTCATCAATTCACACAATCTCTTAAATTGCATAAGGACAACTCCAAGTGAACCAGGTGCAAGCAGGCTTGAGGACAAACTCATCTGCTTCCTGGTAACACTCACCTCAGCCAGTGAACTGCCAGCCTCGAGCACTCGGCATGCTGCGGGCCGAGGTCAGAGCGTCTTCCAGAAGGAACGGCCGACTCTGGCTATCTCTGAGTTGGCGAAGAGGAGGCGGATCAAGCGCTCTCTAGGTCAGGTTGGGTATAATTTAGGAGGTATTTGGGGAATGGTTAGGCAAGGCTGAAGACAAGACAGAGCCAGCCATGGGGCCCCCAGTCAAGGAGTTTAGAGATTATCCTGGAGGGAATTGGGGGCTTCTGATGGTTTTTAACAAGAGAAGGAAGACTTTTTATCCAATTTGCCTCTTAGAAGTTCACTAAGTTGTGGTAGGAGAGATAAACTTGTTACAGGCTAGATTATTGTTGCCCATTCTTTCTCCCACCCTGTGCTAAAATTTACATCCTCAGCTTTTATGATGTGACTTAGTCATGTCCCCAGCAGCATGGGCAATCTGTTATCTTTGGACTTCGCCAATGGATTGCTTTGGCCGATGAATGTTGAGTGGACATGATGTGACCACAGGCTTTCCATGTGTTTGCGTGATTTGGCTTGCCCTCTCCTGCTCCTGGGGTCTGCCATGAGAGAAACAGGTCTCAGGTGGCCACTGCCCCTTCAGTCTGGGCCCTGGAATGAAGGACACATGAAGCAGACCCAAATCTGACCTGCAGCCTGGAGCAAAGCCACCACATCCAACCCATGGGGCCAAGCGAGAAATGCACGTTTGCTGTTGTAAGCCATTGAGATTTGAGGGTTGTTTGTTACAAAGTGTAATTGTGACAGATGACTAATACAGGGCTAGATAGGAGTGAGTAAAATGGGAAGCAGGGAGCGCATCGCTCTGCCTCACCTAGCTGGGTGACCTAGGGCGAGCCCCTGACCCTCTCTGGGTCCCATTTCCTTATTGGCAAGGTAAGGAAGTTGTAGAGATGATCTCTGGGGGCTTGTCACCTCTTGGGGGCAGTGATAAAGCAGAAGAGGAAAGAGAACATCATTTAGCCCTGGCTAGGCTGGAGTTCCTATGGGAGAGATGAATTCCATCACCTTCACCAGGAAGTAGTCCTGGCCCTCATGCGGCTGGCAGTCCACAGGGGCTTCGAGTTGCTTTGCAAGCAGGCAGGACCAAAGGACACAGAGGCAGCATGTCTCAGGGTCCCCAGAGTTGCTGCAAGTTTATCCCTGCCCCCGCATCAGGTAAAAGATTGAGCCTACACATCCTGAACTCCTCAATTGCCACCTCGCTTATGTGAAGGGGCATCCCCAGGGAGATCACAGGGTCTCCGGGGCGATTCATGACAGACAGGAAGCTTTCTGCTAGGAGCCAGGCCCAGAATGAACAGCTTCGGGGTGGGATTTCCCAGGAAGGGTGATTATCACGGAATCAGTAATAAGGATGGAAGAGCTCGAGGAGAACAATGGGCGAGGCCTCCCCGGTGCAGTCACTTGAAGGTACGTCGCCTTCTTCATTGCCAGGGCCACTGTCAGAAAGGCAACTTCATCGAACTAATTAGCAGGGTTTGCCACTTTACAAATCTGCCGTGGCTTTCTTGGCACGAAACAGCTGCTTAGGCAAAGAGCTGTAGGAACCTATTAAAAATCACAGGCCTGAAAGGAAGGAAGGGGAAGGGGAGATTTCAAAGAGAGAGTGGAGGAAGGAGCCCCCTAACAGGTCGGGGCCTGATCCCCTTGCTCTGCCTGCATCCAGGCAGGGGGTGGGGGAAAGGATGGGAAAGGGGCCCGCCTCCTCTCAGGCTGGGCTCCGATGTGCTCGCTTGGTTTCGCCTCTTGAAGTGCTCTTGGTTTTTAAAGCGGCTTTGAAGGAATGCTCTCCCGTGGACTGCAACCTGTCACTGCACCCTGTCATCCGTCGAGTAATTAAAATCTGACTGATTTACTGACTGGCACCGGCCATCACAGCTCAGGAGTCAGCTAGCGCTCATCTTTCCCAAGGCTGAATTTACTTGGTGCAAAGGGACCGCTGGCTCCCAAGCCGAGCTGTCATTCAGCTGCTGTGGAAACCGTAAAGACAGCTAACAGAGCCCTCGCCAGCCATCTTTGGTTTATTCTATTCTAATATTTATTGCCACCCAGCAAATGAACATAATGCAGACAAGTTAGGGAGAGCGGAGCAGGCCGAGCTGTGGGGCCGGGGTGGCGTGCCAGGGAAACAGTGGATGGGCCCAAACAGGTGTGCCCCCGAAGGGCCGGCCAGCTCATGGGAATCTGCAGGAATGCCATTTGCGCTTCATGTCCACGCAGTCATGGATCAGAGAGGAATCTGGAGCTTTACAAAGTAAGCATGGCTGTGTCTGCTTATGGTAAAGTGTAAACGAATCAGGGCTCCTTTCGGGGATGCTGACGGCGTGGGGCCCCGAGAGTCAGGCACGCATTCTGGATTCTCTGAAGCACCCTGCAGCCTGTGGAGCAGCTCACCTCCTCCATACCCCACCCCGACGGTGAGCAGGCCATCCTAAGCTGTCCTCTGGTCATCTTGGCTTTGCCACCACAGTCCAGGGACAGGGCCTATCTTGGCCCTTTCTGCCCCTCAGAGGCAGCCTCTCCCCAAGTCTCTGGAGCTCGTGAACCTGGCTCTGGCCCCTGTGAACCACCTGTGCTCCCCCAGGGACCCCGGGACCCAGCTCCTTCTCCGGCTCCTTCTCCTGCCTTCCTGTACGCATTCTGGGAAGACTGTGCAGTGCTACACGCAGCGGGGAATGGGCGCAGAGCAGGACAGAACAGCAGGGCCAGGACTAGGAGAGGCCAGCCAGGCGCCTGGGCGCGGAAGCTAAGGAGGCCCTCACCTTCAGGGTCCTGCAAGGCAGGATTCCACAGAGGGGGAGGGCCCTCCTAAAGTTCGCTCCCTGGCGCCCCCTGGCCTCACCCCTGTGCCAGCCCCACGTCTCATTTTTGCTATCAAGAGCACTGGAGCCCACACTCTTCAGGTGCTACATCCCCCAACTGTCAGAGCCATCAGCCCTCATAACCCCTAGGTCACAGACAACTGAAACACAGATGTGCCGTGTGGTAAGGCGCTCACACACCTCACCGGGCGGGGGGCGGTAACTGTGCATAATATCTGCAGCAAACCAGAAATAATATAACATTATAGATACTTGTTTAAACAACAAAAAAGTTATGACATCACACACACACACTTTAAAACAAACACGTGGTTGTCTTGTTGAGAAGATAAAGGGGACAATAGGGAGGGACATAGGGAGACCCGACAAGAGGAAAGGAGTTTCCAAGTGTCCTTGTTCCCCTGACACTGTCTCCATAGGGACGCCCACCTCCTCCGTTTCTGGGACAAGCAGTCTTTGGAGGGCAGGGTGTATGGGGACCGCCTGGAGGGAGGAGATGGACCAGACAAGGCGATGGAGAGCGCCTCGCCTCACAGGTCAGGCTCACTGGAGCCCAGCCAGGGGGAACGCTGTCAGAGGCCACAGGGCAAGTCCATGGAGAGCTGAGACTGACAAGAACCAGGTCTCCAGACCCTTCCGGGGCTCTCCCTGCCACCCTCCAAGACTGAGGGCTCGGTTTCATTTTGTTTGTCTCCCGAGCAGTAATTCTAGATCCCAGGGCAACCCAGAACATCAGCACTCATAAACTAGATACTAGCATGGAGGACATTTTAAAAATTTAGACCAAAGGACTTCTCCAACAACCGAAAATCCTGTCCTTGGCAGCCCAATCCACCTCCGCAAATGCTGGTGTGAATCGAGGCGTCCCCATCCGGCTCTGAGCGTGCTGCTGGCCACCTGCACACCTGTGTCTGCTCCGTGTAGGTCACCAGCCAGATGCACCGGCTAGACAAAAACCGCGGCTCTTGGGAGGAGGGAAGACAGCGACACAGGTCCATTGTTAGCAGAAAGTCCAGGGTGTTCTCCTGATTTGGTCTTGAGCATCATAAAGAATGTTGCCCTCTGGACAGTGAAGCCGCTCCTTCACCTGGTTAGAAGTCCCAAGGGAAGAAGGAAAGCCCAATTCCAGGTCCACCTGCTCTCTCATCTCAACAGAAGTTGGGCGAGGAGAGTGGAAGTTCGTGTTTTTATTTTGAGTAAATCAATTGGCTAATCGGGGTGGGATTTTCCATCTGGGAGTTGAAAGGGCAAAAGGAGAACAGTTAATTTTTCAAACCATCACTTTAAAATACAGTCCCCCTGTTTCTGAGCCACATTTGATGCAGGGTCCAGGCGGGACAGCAGGAAGCGGTGTCAAGGCCAGAACAAGCATATTTTAGAGTAACAGCAAGCAAATTAAGCCAATTAAGCGTTCTTAATACCCATGAATCTTATTTTTTCCTTCTTATTCCAAGAGATCCTGCTTGCAAAACAGAATTTCTTTCTCTTTTTATCTTTTCTGTATTCACACCCTTGATTTTTATCTGTGTTTCTCTGTTGCTGGGGACGGCATCTGCTGCTCCTGAGGAGGGTGGGCGCCAGGCTGCCCCTGGAGCAGGAGGCCTGGCCTGTCATAAGCTGGGCCTGGCTCTACAATGAGGCAGTGAGGGGCTGAGAAAGGGCTTTTTAAATGTACAAATCCCACCAAACAGAGGAGACTCTACATTCGATCCCCCAGGTAGAGGTCAGTGAGGTGAAGTGAGATAAAGAAGTGAAATATTTCTGTAAATTCTCAGGCAGAAAGGCGCTGGAGAAATGCAGGCTACATTTATGACTATTTTTATGGTTCAGCTTCTAACATTGTGGGTGGTCTCTGAGCATGTGGCTCATTCCTTCAGCTCCTATCGATCATGAGGTTGAGATTTGCAAACTGATGTAGGCTCTGGAGTGGAGCTGACATGGGAGATGGCTCCACCAGACACCTCGCTGAGGGGGCAGGAGGTCGCTGCTAACCAGGAAGATCAGCCATGCAGAAACCAAGGCAGACGTCCCAAATTTCCCTGACTGCTGCCCATTCAGAATCAGCCATAAGCTCACCTCAGCCAGTCCCGTTCTTCTGTGGGGAAAGACCTGGTGCTAACCAAACAGTTGGAGAGTAACAAAATACACAAGTTGCTAGCAGCACACATAAATTGTGTATCGTTTACTCTATCAGCGATGCATATGAGCATATACGCACTTGGTTTTATTTTATAAAACAATGCCTCATAAACTAAACACTAGCCCAGCAATTTTATTACATTTACCTTGATAATATGTTGCAAGCCATTTAAAGAGAATAAATTCCCAGGCAGACCATCACCCATGAAGTATGACTACATGAGCACAACAGGTTTTGGATAATGTATAAATTGGTTTTAGCATTAGGGGCAAGGATGATTTATATTCAAACCACAATGCAAACATATCTTTGACTTAAATAAAAATCTTAATTTAGAGGTCAATAATGCTGTTAGTGGAAATGTGTCCCTCTGTGCACTGTAGGGTAGAGCAACGACCTCCAACAAACTAATAATGAAGCAAAGTTTAATGTAATTTATAAATTAAAGAGGCAAGATTGGCAGCCTTTGGATATTACGACCCTCTCAAGAGACCTGTCATGGATTGTCCTTCCCGAAAGTCTCAGAAACACCCACGGTCTGTATGTGGGCAGGTGCACCAGGAACTCCACGACGCCGTCAGCCAGACCTGGTAGAAGAGTCCTCCACAAACCCTAGTGTGTTCCTAATCTCCATTTATGAATTCTTAATTACATTAACCCTCAATAGCCCTCCTAATGGCTTACTAGTAAGTAGCTCTTGGTAACACGTAAATCTGAAAGTTGATGGAATTCACCTTTCAAAGCCAAAGACAGGACTTTCCATCCATGAGTAGCGGTGGCCTTAAGGAAAAGGTGGAAATTACCAGAAGAGAAGAATAAATTAAGTATTATGGAAGTTCAAAGGAAAGAGATGACTTCTGGCTGGGTGGAAGGTGGGGAGACAGGGATAATAACTGAGGGAGAGGGGACTTCCGGGAGAAGAATCCCCCAAGAGCAGAGTCCTGGAGAGGAAAATTGAGTGAGGGGAGAAGAGTGACCCTGTTTGGCCAGAGAGGAGTGTGTACAGGGGAGTAAAGGGCTGGAGGCTTAATCATTATCTCATTGAAATGGATATCCAGATAAATGATAGGGTTGCAACCTGCAATCTTCAGAAACTGATGCCAAGGACTATGTTCTTATAGAAAGGTCTGGGTTGGTTAGTGTGAAATCCCAAGGAGAACCCCTGGCACGTCTGAGAATGGACATGCACAGGCTAAAATTGTGGTGGAGACTTAGGAGTTTCCCAGACAAAGGACTAGGGTTTCTTATGCAAAAAACCTGAAACAAAAGTCCTGTAACAGCATCCATAAGGTCTGACTTAGGAAAACCTCTTCCCCCCGCTCCCAACCCAGGCCACAGGGGCTAATCTTGGGTAGAGCCTTGTGGGAACTATTACTTTGGGGGCTTCGTCTACTCCCAGTCACACAGGTGGGTGGATACAGAGTCAGGAACAAGAAACCAGAGAAATGGGTGGGAGCTTGAGCTGTTCTTTAAAGTCTAGATCGACACATGGACACTCTTCGGGAATCAAAACCAGTAAAGTTGGAATCGAGAGATCCGGTTCAAGTCCAGCCTCTCCTGCTGACTGGCCACACACACTTGGGACAGACATCACGCTGCCGGGACTTTTGTTCCCGTGAAATGGGAGCGAGAGCAGCCACCCCGCAGGGCTCCAGGGAGGAGCAGAAGGAGTTAAGGGGTCAGAAAGTCATTAGCAAACTCAAGGCATGATGCAAAGGATGGGCACCCTACGTCTATTTCGAGAGTCCTCTGAGCAAAGAGAAAGAAGGTCCCTCGGGGCCTTTTAACCATCATCCTGGATCCACAGGTCTACCTGGTCTTGGTAAATAGGCAGGGCCCTTGAGAGGCTCTCAAAGGCAAGGGACAGCCAAACCCCAGGCCCCACTAAGTATTCATCTGCTGTGTAAACGCTGTTGTTTCCACAAAATACCCAAAGACACCGCTCAGCTTCTGACTCAAGGAAAACACGGGCCTTTATTTATTTATTTTAAGGAGAAAGACCTCATCTCAAGCAGAAAAGCAGTGTTTTCAACAACACTTGCCCATATTATTACACTGAGCGTTGTTTCCAAATTGACGATGTTACTTAATCAAACCCCGCTAGTATTTGTAAGAGCACTTAAAACAAAGCAATAAAGAGTCCTTTACCACAGTTTGGCTTTTATTTTAGTATCTAATCAAACCTCATATATTTCCTACTGTCTGCCAAAATGAGTTCTAGGTATTCTTCTGAAATTCTCCTCACATAATCCGCCCCAAAAGGGAGGGAGGCAGGGAGGAAGAAAGAAGGAGGGAAGGAGGGAGGAGGGGAGGGAGGGAGGAAAGAGGGTGAAGAAAAGCAGATGGGAGAAAGCCAGACAGAAGTGAAGGTGGCGGCAGGCTGGGCTGGCTCTGACTGCATCCCTCATCTATTCGGTGGCCCTCGGGCAGGCTCTGACGCAGCCCAGGGCCCTCAGAAAGCCACAGAGACAGCCACAAGAGGTGCCCTCCTCGGGCCTCATTCCCTGCCTCATGCACACCTGAGGGTCGGGCCTTGCATCTAATTGGACAGCTGGGCTGGTGAATGTGGCCTGTCCTGCCAGCCGCCTGGACGCTCACAGTGACAGCTGTATCACTTCCCTGATGTGAGTGGGCGCTGAGAAGCGCTGACACACGATCAACTTCCCTCTAATATCCTTCAACCTGCCTGACAGTTGTCCGGCAGGGGCTAGTCAACTGGACTGCCAGCCCTCACCGAGGCATTGGGGGACGGCTTCCGAGGAAAACAGCCAGGGGAGACTTCAGATGAGGCTTTTGTTTTCTCCCAGTCGGTGACTCGGGAACTGAAGCAAATCCTGAGGGCAATGGCTATTGTGGGGGCCTCTGTGTAGAGCCTGCGGAAATGCAGGGAACAATAGCATGTGGGAGGAGCACTCCCACTTGCTCTGAGACTAGACAGGGGGTCTGGTCAACAGGGGGCGTGGCGGAGAGGAGGACCTCTCACAGGGGACTGCAGTCTTGTCAATTCTGCAGTTACGGGACCACACACACTGCTTTTCTATTCTCACATATAGTTTAAGGTGGAGGAAATACTCGGTCATACCATGAAAGTTCAGAACCCTCAAAACTGTAGTCAGAAATATCTCTGTCTTTCCTCACAACAGCCAAAGTTCCATTGGCTTTATCCTGCCGGGGCCCCACCACCCACTGGCCAAGCCTCTTAGTGTGGGGAACCCCTCTCTCTCACCCTTTCCCTGGCAGGAAGGGCAATGCTAAGTTGGGGTCCAGGAAGCATGAGTTCCATCTGAAGCCCTCTCGTTATTTAGAAGTGAGACTGGAGACGTCTTGTGGCATTGAAGAGTCTGGCGTCCAGTGACTTTCATATTCTTTCCTCTGGTTCTGACATTCTTGAGAGGTCAATGAGCAGGAGGTGGAGAGACAAGCAAATCCCAGCCTACGACGAGGTGACCAGGCCATTGGCGTTTCTCAAGGATCAGAGCTATTTTGGCTGCAAGTGACAGAAACCCAACTCACATGATGCTAAGGAAGAAGATGTTCTACAGGCATCCTGGAGTGTTTGCATGAACCCACTCACCAGAATCCAGCCGAACCTCAAGAATAATTGGGACTAGAGGTTGGACACTACCTGTAGCCTCTGTCTCTCATCTCTGACCATCTCTGCAGGTGTTCTTCCCAGATCTCCTCCCTGCTTTTGCTACTGAACTTTTCCTTGTGGTTAAAGCAAAACAAAACAAATTACCAGCAGCTACTAAGCTTTAAAACTCACAGCTCAACACTTAAGAAGAAAACACTGTCTTCTTTTTCTCAGTTTCATGGCTAAGATTCTCAAGGAAGCACCTGATTGGCCCAGCTTGGTCATGTGTCCCTCCCTAAACCAATAAACCATGGCCAGGGTGTGCGTCATGTGGGCCTAACATGGCAGCTTCCATGAGCAGCGCACAGAACGAGGGGGGCAGTTTGAGTGACCCCAGAGGGGTGAGGATTGGAGACAGCCACAGCTGACCACTAAGACAGGGCTCCAGTGCAAGAGGGGCGACGTCAGGAATTTCACTTCAGGAGATTTTGTTAAATTCCATGTTGGATTTGATCTGACGTTATTTTGAACTGCAATTTGAGGTTGTGGTTGGTTGTTTTTAGAATATGTTCATTTTGCTTAGCCTGTGAGAAATAATTCAGAAATAATTGCTCTCCAAAGCAGCCAGTGATATCACTAAAATTTCAGCTGGCACCCCCGAAGAAAGAGCAGAAACGACTGTTTGGGGATCATAAAACAAACCTGTCTCCAGACCAGCTGGGGCTAAATTAAGAGGCAAGAGGCCCAGCCGGTTCTCCCGGTGGCCCTCCTGTGCTCCATTCTCCCCTCTGTTCTCCATGTGGACCCAGGCGGGCAGCCCCACAGAGCGGGGAGCGGGCTTGGGGCCTTGCGAGTCCCTACGAATTGAGTAGAAGGCAGCCCTGAGCTCCACGGCTGCTCCAAAGGGGGCTCTGGGGACTGGATGGCATGGTGGAAAGGCCGGCTTGGGTAGCAGACGTGACCGTAGCAGGCCCTGCAGATTCAGGACCTCATTCTGGCTGTTTCCCTACAGAGAGGAGCCCAGGCTGACGCTCAATTAAATGCAGGGGAGCTGCGATCAATGGGCAGACAGGAAAGCCACCAGCCAGGGATGAGTTAAGGGCTGGCCTTGAACCCCACCCGGGAGGTGTCCCCGGCTTTGTTCAGAGCCACCCTGGAGAAGAGCGCGACCACTTCAACACACAAGCTTCCCACAAAAGTCTGACTTATGAGCAATCTGCTAGATATTTGAATCAGAACACCTTGTCTGAATTAATTAATCTGTCCAAAGGGAAGAAGATGTTTTCTCCTTACATGTCAAGTTTGTGTGGTGTCCATTTTCCACACGGAAGAAAGCATCTTTGCATTACAGTGAAAACTTCTCACAGTTGGGGTGACCCAGCACCCAAGAAGGGTGTCCAAGCTGTGCTGATGGCACACTTGCGCTGGGCATGTTCCTAATGACCAGACACAGGTCCCTGCATTTCTATCTGAGCTCCGGCAGGTTGGAGGAAAATTAAAATCACTGCTCAGAGCACGTCTGTAACATTTCTCTGATGGGGTCGGCTGACCAGCCCGCCAGAGGAGGGCTGCAGGACAGCGCGTGGCCGCCTGCGTCTGTCTGCGGGACGCGCTGTGCAGCACTGTCAGCGGCCCGGGCTGTTGGCTGTGCATGAGCTTGCTCCACAGTTAACATCCTCTCCAGCCAGCCTCCCCTTTCCAGTTATACCTCGCAGAGCTCTGCCCCAGCTCTGTCTGCCCACAGCTCTCCCGTCTCCCTCCCCGTTGCCCTCCTCCAGCCTCCCGCACCCTGACTGTCCTTCCCCGGCCCCTGGACGCCGGTCTCCAGCTCCAGCAGTGTCTCCTGTCAGTCACCCTTCAAGGCCCGGGCCTCTCTTCACTCTCCTGACCCCAGACCTGCAGACATTTCTTGGTGACAGCTGTGTGGTTCCTCAGCGCCTCGCCACTGCGGCGTTCCGAGAACACGGGGCTCCAAAGGGGCCTCCAGGCGGACGGCGGGAACCGAGAAGCCAGCCCAGGCCACTTGTCATTCAGCGGGACTCTGCCTGCCATGGGTCGCTCCTAGATGGAAGTTGGGGGTTACAGCTCCCGCCATCCTTCTCTCCTCTCTCCCTCCACACCCTCCATGCACGCTTCTCTCTCCATTTATCAGCCCGAGTTTGGATCACGCATGGGGCCTGCCGTATCTTCATTATGCACAATAGTATATTTCCCAAGATAGAGGATCCCTTGTTAGTTTAATACCACCGCTAAAACTCCCAAGTTCAGATTCAGGAAGCACATGCTGGGCTCAAGCCTTGAATAAGAAGCAGTGGCCGTGGTCGTTAAGAACACGGGTTCAAATCCCAGCTCGGCCACTTACTGGCCCTGTGATCTTGGACAAGTAACTTCATCTCTCAGTCCTGGTCTGCAGAAAGCAATAATGCCCCCTAGGCTCACCGTGAGAGTGAAATGAGCAAATCCATAGAGCACTGAGAGCAGGGCCGGGTCCATAACGATCGCTGCCCAAGCAGCTATTATTATTTCTAATCAGTGCAGTCACATGTGTTTCCTCCTGGAATTGTTACAGGGACCTTGTAAACTAGTTATTTCTGTGCCCTTTTGGTATTTGAAGACATTGAGGGTGGAGAAGTCCAAATATGTTGCCCAAATGTTCACCACTAATTAGCATCAAAACCAGGACTTGAACCTGGGTCTGGCAGCTAGTTCTCTTTATTACCGCTCTGCTGTCCTCAGCACATCGCTGCCACATATGTGCTTAGCAAAGGTTTGCCAAATGTTGTATAATCATCTGTCTTCTCTGACATCCCAAATCGCACAAACATCCAGTGGACGGCCACTGCAGGAATGGTGTGAGGCTGTTCCGCCAGCTGAGGACAGCAGTCTTGGACCCCGCACCTGCCTCCCATGGTAAGGCTTCCTGGGGAAAGCTCTAGGCTGGAAGAACCCTCCCAGTTAGGAAGAGAAAACTGCAACAAGTGGCCCTGGAGCTGGACTTTCCTTTTAAGGAGGGATGAAAAATCGTACAAAGAACAGCCAGCAGTGAGTGTGGGATTGAAGGATGACAGTACAATGCCCCTACTGACCAGCTCAAAAGGAGTTTATGAAAATTAACCTACAAATATATATTGTAAATCCATCCGCTCCCCAGCCATGGCCGCCACCCTATCCCAAGCCTACAGTATCTTCATCTCGTGGCTTCTGCAGTGTCCTTACTGGCCTTGGGGTCCCCACTCCCTCCAACATCCATCGCCAGGATGATTTCTTCAAGATGCAATCAGATCATGCCACACCCCACCCTCACCCCTCCTGTGTGTCACTGTCTCGTTCAGAGTGAATCCAGCCACTTTCGCAGCCTTGCTGGGTTCTCCAGCTCCTGCCTTACCTCATCCTACCCTCCAAGTCATTGGGCTGCAATTGTCAGTCACCAAGCACCTCCCTCTTCCGGGCTTCACACCTGCTCTGCTCTCTGCCCAGAACATTCCCTGTTCCCAAACCCACAAGGTGACCCTTTTCCCCACTGTGATTCTCAGAGTATGTGTTACTTCCTCAAAGACACCATCTCTGGTCCCCAGACCCTATCTCCCTACCACATTCCTGCTGCACTTGCTTCATCACATTTGTATCAATAGCTGAAACTGTTTTTCAAAAGATGTTTATATAAGCTCCTTGAGGGCTAGAGACTTGCCTTTCTTGCCTATTTCTGTCACCCAGCCCCAGAATAGGGTTGGGATGAAGGTGCTGTGTAAGCATTTGTGGATGAGTGAATAACGGTAATTCAGGCTTTCTGTGGCCAACCCTTGGCTGTGCTTTGGGGGGATAGAAATGTAATTGTACCTCAAGTCTTGTCCCCAG
Source organism: Tapirus indicus (assembly GCA_031878705.1). Classification (NCBI taxonomy): domain Eukaryota; kingdom Metazoa; phylum Chordata; class Mammalia; order Perissodactyla; family Tapiridae; genus Tapirus; species Tapirus indicus. The sequence continues at coordinate 2,766,152 of CM062926.1, forward strand.
GAACTTCTAATCTGGTTTTGAGCAAGGAGGCAAGGACACAGGGCATGATGGGAAGGTTAGGCCACCTGGCAGGCAGGGAAATGGCCCAAATACAGCCCAGGGTGGGACTGAAGAGGGTGGAGCATGGAAGAGATTAGTCCGCTGATGCTGAATGAGTGCTCTGACTGTGTTTTTCAGTTGGTCTTCTGTTGTGTCCCTGAATTAGCTCCCTATCCTGTGTCGGCACACACAGCGTCCCTGATTTCTCTTCTTCCCTCCTCTCCCAGGAAGTTTTAGAGTTACCTGCCATGGGCACTAGGACCACAGTCCCAAGTCCTGCACTCAGCCGTGAAGGTTTTCCTGTGCCAAGAGAGAGCCAGGCGGCTGGAGCGGACCCACTGCAGGCTAAGGAGATGTTCTATGTGGGACCCGACAATCTGTGATCCCCAGGTCCAGGGCATTCGGCTTTGGGTTCTGGTGTCTGGATTGGGAAGCCAGCAGATTCTGGAGGCAGCATGCTGCGGGCTCTCTTTTGTCCTTGTCCTCCTCCTGAGGCCAAGGGAGAGCCTCCTTTTGGAGACACAGTACTGTCTGGATGGGGCATCAATGCCTCTCCTCCCATCGTCGGCTGCTTCCTTGGCCTGGTAGACCACCAGATGCCCTTGCTAGATTGTTTATTTCCAAAAGATTGTTTATTTCCAAAAAGCCTTGACCCTTTGCTCATGAAGCTCCCCCCTCCTTTCTCAGTGCCTTTTGCCCATTCTTTGCCAAATTTAGGTTTCAAGATGAAATTCCTGTATTCTTTTCCTGTGGCTGCCATAACAAATTGCCACAGACTTGGTGGTTTTAAACAACAGAAATGTATTCTGTCACAGTTTTGGAGGCCCAAACTCTGAAATCAAGGTGTCTATAGGGCCGTGCTCCCTCCAAAGGCTCTAGGGGAGTATCCTTTTCGGCCGGTTCCAGCTCCTGGTGGCCCCAGGTGTTGCTTAGCTCATGACTGCTTGACTCCAGTCTCTGCCTCTGTCTTCACGTGCGCTTCTCCTCTTCTCCACGTGTGTCTTCTCCTCTTCTGCCTTTTATAGGGATGCTTGTCACTGGATTTAGGACCAACCTGGATAGCTCAAGATGATTTCCTCTCAAGATCCTTAATTACATCTGCAAGGACCCTTTTTCCAAATACGGTCACATCCATAGGTTCTGGGACTTGGACATACCGTTTGGGGGGTCACCATTCAACCCAGTACAATTCTCTCTATGTAATTTCTTTTAAAAATATTTCTCCCAAAGTTGCCAATCAGTAACCAAATGCCAGGAGGGAAAATGTGACTGTAGTCCAGAGCCTTCTACCAAGTTGCCAGGGACACTGCACTTCCCTGAGCATGGAATCCAAATGATATTGTGATCACTATATCACAAACCATAGATTCTGTCTGTCACACTTAGAATATTACCAGGAAGTGGGTCCCCTGGAGCTTCAGTTTGCATGGTTTTCCGTTAAAAATACGGCAGAGAGCAACGCAGCAGATCAGAAGAAATATATCTCCAGTTTTAATTTTAGGAACAGACAAACTCGGTCAGTTCACATATTATCTGTCCATTCCATTGCTTCTAATCTTTAGCCTAATGGCAAGCCAGGTACAATTTGGCATTAAGACAGAAGGTTGGTCAAAGACTCTCAATGAATGCAACGCTGCCCAGATGCCATGGAAATTACACTAAATAAGTTCCAGGGAGTCCTAAGTTCTTCTCCTGGCTCCATCACTAATTGGCTGGGAGACTTTGGAAAGTTTCTTTGCCTCTCTGAACTTCAGACTCCCTATCTATAAAAGAAGATTAGATTAGAACAGGACTTGGCTAATTATAGCCTGAAGGCCAAATCTGGCCCACCATCTGGTGTTGTAAATAAAGCTTTATTGAACACAGCCGTGCACATTCATTTACAGATCTCCAATGGCTGCTTTCACGCTACAATGGCAGAGTAGTTGTGAGAGAGATGGAATGGCTCACGAAGCCAGAAATATTTACTAGCAGGTCCTTTACAAAGTCCACTGCCCCTGGACTAGCAGGGGACTCTCAAAGGTCCCTCCCAGCTGTGTTATTCTGTGATTTCAATACCTGATGACACTTTGGAGGAGTGGCCATGGATGAGGAGGTGAAACTGAGATAATGTGCCATCAGCCTCATCATAAAGTCAACATTGCCCCCTCCTCAGCCAGCCCTGTATGCACTGTGCTTCCACGATGTCTGTACTCCCATTGGAGATCCCTCTCCCCACCTGATGATGATCCCAATCTGCTCTCCCTCAGGCCTGCCTCTCTCCAGCGGGCAGGGAACGCAGAGATCCAGGGGACTTGTGGGTCTCCATGAGGCAGTGAGACCTGGGGGAATCCATGGGGTGCTCAGCCCCTGACACCCATTGCCCAAGTCTAAGGGCCAAGTCACTCCCACTTTGCTTCCATCACTGTCCAAATTAGAGCAAATACGCCTTCCCACCATCAAACCTCTCCTCCTTCATTCTCCCCTCTTATTTGTTAAACAAATCCTGATCTGCCTTTTTAGGCTGCTCTTGAATTTTATGGCAACATATAATAAACATCCGACTGCTTTTATTTCTATTTAACTTTTATCTCGAATGTCTCTGTGTTTCAAAGCAAATATTTATAGCATCGCAGAGCCACTGCAATTTCATTCCTCACCAGTACTGTCACCCCCTCCTGTTTGCATTCACCAGCCCTTCAGAGAATCCGGGGAATCTTCAGACAAATGGTCCCTTTTGTCCCTCCAGGGCTCCCAGCCTCGAGTTGTGAGTCACTGGGTGCCCAGGGGAGCAGACAGCTTTCCAGGCAGCCTTGGCCCTCTGCTCAGTCAGGCCATCTCTAGGTGACTCAGGGCCTTCCTGTGCTTTGCATCTTTATAGTCAGCTGGGTGTTAGGCTGGGCCCGGCTTTGGGAAGGACCTCCGCATGCCCCCGGGAACACTCCACCTTGTCCATTGTGGAGCAGACCTGGGGCATTCCAGGCGTCTGTCAGCCCTCAGGCCTCTCATTCCCCCAACGCCACAGGTCCTACCCAGGGCCTAGGAGTCCACCTCCCTGGTCTACTGTGTTTGCCTCCAGGCTTCACAGCCGCCCCAAAGTGTTCCCAACAGACCTGACAATCTTCCCTTCACCCAGGACTACTTGGTCCCTACTTGGTGACTGGTGCAAAAGGACCACCACGGAATGCCCATCCGAGTCTGGGGCCCTGAAGAAAGCAGCCTTACCTGGTGGAGGATGACACTATGGACTTGGAGTCTGAAGCCCTCGCTTGCCCTCTCTGAGCCTCAGTTTCCTCATCTGTAAAATGGGAATCGTAATGCCTTCCTGGCTTGACTCACAGGGTTTCCTCAAGGTTCCTGAAAGATGATGACTGAGGAAATGCTTTGCAAACTGCAGCTCTCTGTGCCGTGTGAGGAGGTGGAGAGAGCTCCCTGCAGGCCCAGGCCTGAGTCCACCGAGCGAGCCAGCAAGATGCTGCTTATCTTCCCTGGTTTCTTGGGCCTCCAGGGCTGGAGAGGTCTCCTGCGCTCTCCTGGGCTGCCTTTGCTCATCCCGTCTGTCTCGACCTGCACAAATCCCGCCGGGCTCTGCACATTGCTTGGTGGTGATGAATCAGCCCCCTGTCCCCGGCCTGCTCCTCACTCCTCAGGAGACTCATTACTCCAGGTGAGCTTGCTGGCGGACTCTGACACAGCAGAGTGCACGCCGCGGAAAACCAGCTTGCCCTTCCTTCCCCAGCAGGGTTTGCACCTGGCCAAGACTGCGCATTTCAGCAGTCTGGTTACCCAGAGGGAAGCCCACATGGACCTTAGTGAGAACCTTCCATTTGATGTGCAAGACTTCTGGCGCTTTATATCCAATCTGAGACAAGTTATGCACAGCAGCCACACATCTAGAACCTCACACTGTCAGAGCTGGGTGACACTCCCAAGGTTCCCCATCTCCCACCTTCCCACCTGTGGAGGGATCCCTTTCCAGCTCCACTAAAAAGCCATCCTCCTTCTGTGCCAGGGAGTCCCAAACACCAGAACTGGGCCCATCTCTATTGAAGGTTTCACTGGTTATTTCAGTCAGGACACTTGCAATTTTAAGTTACAGAAACCCAGTGCAATCTGGTTGAAGGAGGAGAAGAGATGCAGGTGCCCACCTAACTGAAAGAGTCCGGGGTCATTTAGTTTCAGATACAGTTTGATCCAGGGGCTGAAGTGATAGCATCCAAAAGCCATGTTTTACTGGCAGTACCAACTGTGGGCGGGGTGTGGAATGGAAGGGATTCTCATACATTGCTGGAGGGAGCATAACTTGGCACAGCCACTTTGCAAAATTGCTGGGCCGTACCTGCCGAAGCTGAGCAAATACACCCCCTATCCAAAGCAATTCCACGTTTAGGTCTGAGCCCAGTAGCAACGAATGTTCATGTTCACCAAAAGGTACACACAGGATTGCTCACGGCAGTCTTATGCCTTCGTTGTAGTAGCCAAAACCTAAAGACTACCCAAATGTTCGTTAAAGTAGACCAGGAGATACAGTGGAATGAATTCATACAAGGAAATGCTGTACAAAAGAAAACATCGCTAAATACACAACCACATGGGTGGTTCTCATGATACAGCATGTGAGTGAGGGACTCAGGCACACATAGTGCACCCTTCCTGTGAGAATTTTATTTATACGAAGTTCAAAAATAGCAGTTATCCCTGGGAGTGTTCTGAGTGGAAGCAGACACAAGGGAACCTTCTGGGGTGCTGAAATGTTCTATATCTTGGTCTGGGTGGTGGTTCGCAGGTGTACAACTATATAAAGTTGCACTGAGCTGCACAACTGAGATTTGTGCACTTTCCCATGTGTAAATTATACCACAATACAAATATCTCAAGAACAACCATAAAAAGGAAAGAAAGAAAGCCATGTTTCTCCATATCTCAGTTCTGCTTCACTCTTGGCAGACGGTTCCCATGTGGTGGCAAGGTGGCCATCAGTGGCTCTAGGGTGACACCCACCAGGTCAACGGTGCCAGTGGAAAGATTCTCTGGAGGCGACTTTCCTTGGCATGACTTTGGTCACAGGCCCACACCCAAGTCCACCCAGTGACTGAGGCAGGGCTGGGTGGAGAGGTGGGGAATGCTCTGAATGCCCAGACTTGGGTTACAGGGTTCACCCTGGAGCTAGGGGTTTGGACCAGGTGCACCCCAACCACGTGGAGTGAGGTGGGGGAAGTGTGGGTTTCCAAAGGACAAATGAAGTGTGGCTAACCTGAAGAGTCAATGCATGCTAGAGGGCGCTTGTCCTAAGTGAAGGGAGAATCATAAGGGCTGTGTGTGTGTGTGTGTGTGTGTGAACCCTAACAGATAAGTTAGGGTTCAGTTGCTATCCCAGAGGCTGTGCTGCAGGGCCCCTTTAGGAAAGAAGGACTTATTTCCCTGACTGCTGGGAAGGTTGTTGGCCGACAGTCTTCCATTATTGGCCTCTGTAGGAATTACCTCCGCTGGAGACAGCTGCCCAGCTCAGGTCATGCCTGGTTCCCTGAAGCAGCTCCGTGAAAGGACTGACTGATAGGTGTATGAAGGCCCACCCCATGGCCCCATCTCAGGACAACCCTGAAGGCCACTCCAGCTCCAGAGCTCCCTACAGGTTGACTGAGACCTTGCGGAGATTGCACTGCGGCCCAACTTCTCCCTCAGCCCAACCTGCACCTTCCCTTTCCCACAGGCCTTGATCCCAAGGGCCTTCCCTCGTAAACATTCTGTACAATGACCCCAATCTCGGAGTCTGCTTCTCAGGGAACCCAACCTGTGACAGTCACCAATTGTCCTTCTTTGTGATAGATCACGCTTTATGTTGAGAGTACACTGTTGGCTGCTTTGGGGGTGTGAAAAGCAGAAAGAGCTACGAGATGGTGGCACTATCAGAGGAGAGTTTGTGTTATTTTTCCCAGTCCTTTACTTAGCAACAGGAACCCTGGGCCACTTGAAGGGGAGGTCTCCAGATTTCCTTTGATGTTGTGCTGGGCTATCAAATTCAAAAGCCTGAGGGCCACCACAGCTCCTGAGTGCATCAATTCTTTGTCTGTTCTCTGTTTCAAGAGCAACCAAATGAAATCTGCACACCCGGTGCCCTCCTGACTGCTCAGATAAACTTTGGATCATGTCCACTTTTAGCCTCTGGCTGCCTCTGCATCATGCTCCCTCTCAAGAAAGCATTTGTAATGGATGTTTGGTTTTCACCTGTCCAGCCTCCATCCCACTTTCTCTTGGAGGGAATGCCTCCATTTTCATTTGGGAGCCACCCCTTCCCTGCTCTCAGTCCATATATTTGGGAGGGATTTTCCTTCCTTCTTTTCCCAACCAGAGTTAGGATGTGGACATGGAACCAATCGCAGCCTTTCATCCCCAAAGTCCCTAAAGTGATTAGTTCAGAGATACAAACGTCACCTGAGCCAGGCCAATGAGCCTGCAGCCCTGGACTTGGTGACACTATTGAAAATAAGCTGCCCTCTTTCCACCATGCTTGCTACCTGTGAGGACACTGTAAGCCCAGAAATGGATATGAAGCCAAGGTGGAGAAGATCAGAGACAAGAGATGGAGAGGACCAGAGACTACCCCTGATCATTTTGTTTTAGTATCTAGATCCAGCCATACCTGAAGCCATATACATTCACAATTTCCACTTACGTGAGCTGACCAATTTCTTTCTCCTCCCTTGAGCCAATTTGCATTAAATATTTGTCACTTGTACATGAAATGGCCCCAATTTTACAGAATTTCTGAATATAAGTGATGAGAGGAACCTGGATTTGCTTCAATAATAAATGTGAAACGAAATCATTTGTACCCACTGAAACCTATGTCAAAGCTTACAATGCAAACCCACAATTGGGAATCACCTCTCTAGGACAACAGTGTCCAGTCACTACTCTTAATGGCTCCTTGATTCTTTTAGGCCCCAGCCTCCACCAGCACTTGCCCACATTCTTAGCCAAGTCCTTGATCATTGTTAGCCTGTAAGACAGGGGTCAGCAAAACACAGCCCGTGGGCCAAATCGGGGCTGCCACCTGTTTCATACAGCCTATGAACTAAGAATGGTTTATACATTTTTAAATGGTAGGAGGGGGGAAATAAGATTAATATTTCTTACCACATAAAAATTATATTAAATTCACATTTCAATGTCCATAAATAAAGTTTTATTGGAACACAGCCAACCTCATTTGTTTACATATTGTATCCAGTTGCTTTCACACCATAATAGCAGAATTGAGTAGTTGTAACAGAGACTGGATGGCCCACAAAGTCTAAAATATTTACTATCTGTCCCTTTATAAGAAAAGTTTGCAACTCTTACTGAAAATCTCTGGAAGTGTGACCTTCAGAGTTCAGTATCTAACCTTGGGACTCTGTATCACCAACAGTGAAAAGCATTTTTCTTTAAATACTTTGCATATTTTCCCAAGTTTTAGACAGTGAGCATCTCAGGATTTGGAGGCATTTTTCATCCACTTAATGTTTCCAAGAGCTATCTCTGAGCCTAACATACATATTCCTGCAATGAGTCTTTGCCGAGTGAAAACAAAAAAGATTGTATGTCAATTACATGTCAATATAAATTTAAAAAGAAAGAAAACAAAAATGAAGTATTAAATTAGGCCACTGGCCATTTTAAATCAAAAGTAAAAATAATCACAGAAAATGTAATGTTACCATTACATTTTTAATGAGATCTATCTAGGTCTCTTTACTGCAGAATTGTGTAGGCATCAAGGAACCAGAGTGACACCAGCAAGTGACCCCGGCAAGTGACACCAGCATTCATGTTTGCTCTCCTAGGCAGGGCTGCCATTTGATTCAGAGGCTGATTCCAGAGGTAGAAGCTTGAATTCCAGTCCCAGCCTGCAGGTCACATCACTTCTTTGTGGCTTAGTTTCCATGTCTGTGAGATGGGGTGATAAGCATTTATCTCCTGGGAGTTAAGAGGATTAAATAAGTTTATACTTAAGTAAAAATATTCCAAAATATTAGCTTTTATTTTCATCCCTCACTACTTGTGTAAGAAAAAAAATTTAAAGACCTTTATTGCTCTTATTTTTTCTTGTAGAAGCTGTGGAAAGGTGAACTAACCCCACTGAAACAGAGCAATTCACAAGCTGAGTGAATCATAGTCATCATGTGTTAGATGCCTACATTCCATCAGATTCCAGTCCAGTGGAACCCATTTTCTGGTTTGGAATATGAGAAAGGAAGTTTGAGATGTTCTGTGTGTGATCCACAGCTCACACCCTCCAAGACTTGGCCAGCCCTCAAGTGCCAGACAGGTTTTCCATACCACCTCATCATCAAAACTGCTGTCGTCAGGGTTCCCAGTGACGTCCATGTCATCAAATCTAACCATCAGTTCTCTGCATTTGGAAGAGTTGAAGACATCTCCTTCTTAAAGCTCTTTCTTCATGTGTCTTAGAGACAGATCTCGCGTGTTTCCTCCTAAACCACTGGTCAATCCTTCTTTCCTTTGCTGGTCCTTCCTCTTTCTTTCCCAATCTCTTAATGCCCTAGTGCTGCAGAGTGCTCTCCTCTTCTCCTGCATGCACACTCTAAGCCACCTCAGACTGCCCCATAGTTTTCGTGTGCTGATGACTCCCAAATTTCTGACCAGCTCCAATCTCTCTTCTAAGCTCCAGACCCTTATGACCAACTAACTGCCTACTGGGATATCGCTTAGGCATCCCAGACTTACCATATGTAAAACCGAACTCTTGTTTTCTTCTCTCAAAATCTGAGCTCAGTCTTCCCCATCTTTGCAAATGACCCTGGGTGTGAGCTTGGGGGGAAAAAGGAATCAAGCATGATTCTAAAGTTTTTAGCCTGAGCAACTAGGTGAATGCCCATGTGTTATGCTCCTTTCTAGACCCTCTCATTACCTCTCATGAGCTGGAGGTATAGATATGGTTATGGATATGGGTATGGATGTGGATATGGATGTGGACGTGGATATGGATATGGGTATGGACGTGGATGTGGATATGGATATGGATGTGGATGTGGATTTGGATACACATACACACAAGGACATAGATATAGATAAAGTTGTGTTTATTGTCCCTCCGTCTCCTTCATGAGGAAGTGGACTCCATGAAAGCAGAAAATTTGTGTTGTGCCCTGAGAAACCACAATGAACATAACAGACTGGTACATAGTGAGAGCCCCCCAAATATGCCTTGAATAACTGACTGGCCTTGGACAACAAGAATGCTCCCTGGGTCTACAGAACAACAATGCTTCCTGGGCCACAAAAGAAGTAGGAATAAAACCCAGAACTCAACCTAGGATGTATTTTCAAGGTCACACTGTTGAAAAGCACATCTCTGGGCCAAGACAATGTATTTACACAAATGCCTCCTTTTTACTGAGCTCTGAAAAATATCATAGATGATAGAGAGATATAGATAGATAGATATAGATAGATAGATAGATAGATAGATAATAGGAAGATAATTAAATTGCTTCAAACGACAGATATCTAAATGGATGTTTTGTTCATGTTGTGCCAAATGATCATGCTTATTTTCTGACATTTTCACTTCACAACTGCTTGTTTTGGTGTCAGGTAGATACAGTCAGGTCATCAGACCTTGCCTGGGAGGAATGGGAAAAGCATCTCTGTGCTCCTTGCCTCTGCCATCAGCAAACCCTGAGCCCTACCATGGGCGAGTCCCTGCAAGGCTCCAGGACAACATGTGGAGCCATATATGGTGCCTGAACTCTTGGAGCCTAAAGTCTAGTGGGCATCCAGATTGGAAAGGAAGAAGTAAAACTATCTTCATTCAGACAGCATGATCGCTACGTAGAAAATCTGATGGAATCTACAAAACAGCTAATAAAACTAATAAGCAAGTTTAGCAAGTTTGCAGAATATAAGAGCAGTACAAAATAGAGATTTGTATTTCTATACACCAAGAATGAATAGTAGTAAATTGTAATGTTTAAAAATACCATTTATGACAGCACCAAAAATATGAAATACTTAGTCATACATCTGACAAAAGATAGAAAAGACATGTACACTGACAACAACAAAATAGTATGAGAGAAATTAGCGAAGACTTAAACAAATGGAGAGCTATAGACCACGCTCATGGGTCAGAGACTCGACGTTATTAAGATGTCAGTTCTTCCCAAATTGATTTAATGAGATCTCAATCAATCAAAATCTTAGCAGGCGATTTGTACATATTGACGAGCTGAGTCTAAAATTCGTATAGAAATTCAAAAGGACCTGGAATAGCTACAACAACTCTGGAAGGGAAGAACAAAGCTGGAAAGTTAATACTATCTGATTTTAAGAATGATTGTAAGCCTACTGTAATCAAAACCACATACCATTGGCATAAAGGTAGACAAAGAGATGAACGGAAGAGAATTGAGAGTCCAGAGATAAACCTATACATAGACAGACAACTAACTTTTACAAAGGAATAAAAGCAATGCACTGGGGACAGAATAACCTTTTCAACAAATGGAGCTGGAGCAATGGGCTAGTCATGGGCAAAAAAATGAATTTGGATCCACACCTCATCTCACACCCCAAATTAATTCAAAAGAGAGCACAGACCTAAATTTAAAATGTAAAACTTTAAAATTTCTAGGAGAAAATCTTGGTAACCTTGCATCAAACAAAAATTTCTTAGAGATGATACCATAGGAGAATCGACAGAAGAATAAATCGATAACTTTGTCAAAATTAACGTCTACTCTTCAAAACACATTGTCAGGAGAAGGAAAAGACAAGCCACAGACTGGTAGAAGACCTTTGCAAAACTCCACATAACAAACAGCCCATTCAAAATGGACAAAATATTGGAGCAGACATTTCACCAAAGAAGAAACATAGATGACAAATAAGCACGTGAAAAGATGTTCGACATCATTAGTCATTGGGGAAATGCAAATTAAAACCACAGTGAGATCCCACCTCATACCTTTCGGAATAGCTGAAGTAAAAGAGACTGGTCATATCAAAGCTGTGGAGAACATGGAACCCTCACACCCTGCTGGTGGGAATGTAAAATGTAAAACCACTTTGTAAAACAGTTTGACAGTTTCTTAGAAAGTTAAACATACATTTACATAGGATCCAGCCATTCCACTTGTAGGTGTTTAACCAATAGAAAGGAAACATGTGTCCATACAAGGACATGTACACAAATGTTTGCAGCATCTTTATCTATAACAGCCCCAAATTCGAACAACCCAAATGTCCACCAACAGATAAATGGATAAACAAATTATGGTGAATCCATACAATGGAATACTACTCAGAAACAAGAACAAACCACTGAAATATGCAACAACATGAATGAATCTAAAATAATCATGCTGAATAAAGAGGCCATATGAATAAAGAGGACATACTGTATGATTCATTTATATAAAACTCTAGAAAAAGCAGACTAATCTATAGTGACAGAAAGTAGATCCGTGACTGCCTGGGGCTGGGGGAGAATGGAGGGATTACCCAGGGGCATGAGGCGACATTTAGAGGGGATGATAAGTTGACTTTCTTGATTGTAGTGACGGTTTCACAAGTGTATACACATGTCAAAACTCGTCGAGTTGTACATTTTAAATATGTACTGTTATTATAGGTCAACTATACCTTAAAAACGCTGTTAAAAAAGGAAGTCCAGTGGGGGTAACAATCAATCTTCCTGGTACTGTGAAGACTGCTAGCTGCTGGGAAGGAAACAGGGTCTGGAGGCAGAGAACCGTTCAACAGTGGATGCTGATGTAGACCTGGGGCCGTGCACACAGAGGGTTAGGGCAGTTCTGTCTGAGAAGGCAAGAGGTGAGTATCTCTAGAAAGTGTTAACTAGGTGAAAAGCTAGGGCAGCTGAGAAGGGAGGAGAACATGCCAGAAAGAGGGAGCAGCTCATAGGAAGGTTTTGAAGAAGGGTGAGATGCGTTGCTCCAGGGACTTCAGAATCAAAGGACAGCCGTACCGAGGTCACCTTACTCAATTTGTGTTTCTGCTAAAGGAGAGGGCCTTTGGGCATAAATGGGAAAAATGTCAGCCTCCAAATCTCTGGCCCCTTTGAGTGACCCTCCAGTCCTCTTGCCCCACCATCAGAAGGATCACCATAAACCCATCAGTCTGGACTCCCTTTGACCACCAAACTCACCCAAGACTTGGGCTCTCAGGATCCAGCCAGAATAGCCCCTGGTGCAGTCACATCCTCTGAGGAGCTGCTGTGATCGGGCAGCATGACTAGCCCGATGGGAAGGGACGTGGCCCCGGCACAAGGCCCATCCCTGCCCTGCTGAGTGGCCTCAGAATGTTGCTTAACCTCTCTGGACCTCAGAGTTTTCACCTGCACTGTAGAATCTGCACTGTGGATTGTTCTGATTCTAATTCCTGGGCTTTGGAAGGAGATCAAATGAGACCATGAATGTGGGAGTTCTTTGGGAAAGCAAAGTGATGTTTCAGTACAAGGGTGGTCACCAAAGCACACTGTTACCTGGTGTGGCCAGCTGCTGTGGGGGCTTTGCTGACTTGCCCGATCTCTTTTGCCAAGCTGGGGGGTGGCCCCACCCCCAGCTGCTGTGAGGGGGGGCTTCTAAAGTCTCACGCCTGCTCCCTTCTCTGAAGAATCGCCCTTATCCTTGCTTAGAAATACCCCGGAGGCTGTACTCTCCTTGGGGACCAGGGTCTCCACCCAATGACTAACTGATGGAGGGTGACAAAAGCCATTGCCTTAAGGCAGGACAACTCTCTGGTGCCATTTAGGCTCCAGAGCTCCCTGTGAGATCTGGCTGAGGTTAGACTCCAGCTGGGTTCACAGCTTCGCCTAGCTTCTTCCCGGTCCCCCCTGCTTCATGCACAACCTCACACCCTACTGAGAGCACTCCCTCCATAAATCACTTGCACAAGAGTCCTAGATGCTCTGCGTCTAGGGACCCTAGCCAAGACCCCAACACCCCGAGTCTTCTTAATGGCAGTTGTAATGGTCTTTGCCATAAGCCACCGTGCCTCAGTCCCCCAGGGCCGGCCCCGCTCCCTCCTTTCCCAGAGGCTGCCTTGGAACCTGAGGAGTGTGGGGCCTGGAACCTGACTCTCCTGGATGTTTTGTTCACACTCTCTTTTCAAAAAACACGTTTTCAATAGCTTTAATTTAATCAAAACGTTCTTGACTGAGATCATTAAAGCCTCTGAGAGAGGCATTTAATTCTAAATTCACCATATCCATGGCATAGCAGTTGAGTAACTGAAAAATCAACTTTATGTCATAATAGTTTGTTAGAATGTTTGTTTACTCTTCATCTGAGACACGCTAATTAAAACAAGAGGCCTTCACCAGCCATCCAGTTAGCAAATGGGATGGGTAATAGATAAGGGATGGTTGGTAATTACAGGGAGGCCATGTCCCCACCCACATGGGCTGGATTTGGGGGAGTCTGGGGAGATCCTGTTGGGCAGTGGCTGTTCACTGGAGTTCTACAAAGAGCATCCCTTTGTCCATCTCCTCCCTCATCAATGCGTCTTATGAACATCTCTGAGAAACATTTATCTTTGTTTGGTATAATCTGTCACCAGATCTTCTTTAATTCATCTTGAAGGGATGTGATTAAGGACCCTTATGAATTTCACTAGGGCTGAGCTATTTCCACTTTCCCACAGACTTGGCTGGAAGTTTGTGGTTCCCACTCCCCCTAGCTAGTTCTTCATGCAGGAAACTGAGCTGTCCTGGAAGGTCCACCCTCTGTCAGCTCCAGGAGACCCAGCCAGCCTTCCTGCCCTCCCACGGCCCCTCGAGCAGATGCACCCTTCACGAGCTGGGGGTCTTGCTGCTTACTGATAGTTCAGGAACATCTCCAAACACGGACACCTGGGGGCCTGGGATGCATTCATTAAAATGCAAAATACCAGACCCCCTGTCCCGCCAGTGACCCCTTCCACTCTCACAGCACGGCCGTGTCTGCCTTCATGCGTAACTGCACACACACTACCAATTTTCTCTCTACTTCCCTTCCTCACACATCCAAGGCCAATCACCCAGCATCCTGCTTTAGTCCTGCCCGGCACCTTTTCCTTTGGCGCGATTCCCTCCCTTCAGAGCCCCGGGGATGCATGCCCGACTTCACCCTTGGCCGCCAGCAGCCTTGCTCTCCCGGCCCCTGGCTCAGGGCTAGGAATCCTCACTTCCCCGCAGACCCCAAGATGTCAGAATGAGAAGAAATCTTGGAGACTCTTACGGTCTCACTCATTTTAAAACAAGGAAACTGAGGCGGAGAGGCAGTGATTGGATCATTGTCATATCGCTAGTTGGAAGCCCTTGCCCAAGGCATGTTGCTATTTTTAGTGTCTAATCCACACTGAGATGTAGATGACCCGTAGGTAGGCTGACTCCATCCGTAGTGCTCATCCTTGTAGCCCCTGTGTTTTCTTCATTCTGGAATGCAGTTTTGGCCTTCTAGAAGCTAAAAGACTAATACAGGGAGATGACATGAAAATATACCATGGTTGCATTTAATGCAAATTTGAATTATGCAGATATAAAATCCTGTGATAAAAACATTAATAAAGTCTCATTTTTGGTGAAATTTGAAATAACGCAAATATCAAAAATTATATCACTATGAACCCATTAGCCTTGAATTAGGTGCATTTTGTATGTTGGGATTTGGGGATGGTCCTATATGTGTTATAACTGAGGTAGACAAGGATCCCCAGGACTCCTTCGGGGCACAGATTGCATCGTTTATTCCTGCTGTCTCCTAGAGGCCTGGCGCAAAGAATTAGCTGCTGGGCGGGGATGAGATCAATGAGGGATGCTCTTTCTCATGCCCCCACACAGGTCCTGTGGAGGCTGCCCTGGGCCGGGGCCTCGCAGGGCCCTGCCAGAGAACACGCCTGTGAGCACAGGGGCCCCTTCTGGGGGGCTGGGCTCTGAAGAGCAGGTGGTCCATACACCAAAAGCATGAGGATGACGGAGGACACGCAGCCAGCCTGCGGAGAGGTGGGGGCCGGAAATCCTCCAGGCCGAGGAGGTTTCCTGCCTTCTTGCTTCTTTTAGGGAAACCCCCTGTGACCTCAGCCTTTTCAGTCCAGTTCAGGCCTTTTGAGCTGCCATCACTGGTTCCTGGAAGTCCCCGGGACTGACGTCTGAAAGCGCTGCCTCTCCATTCTCACTAGTATTTGCTGAGTGCTCAGTGCTTTCGGGCTCTGCCCTAAGCTATTCTCAAATACCTTATTGAATTCCCCCAACAACCGCCTGAGGGAGGTGTCGCCATTCCTGTTCCCCAAATGAGGAAACTGAGGCTCTGAGGGGCCTGCTTACATGCCACAGCTGTTCTCTGCGTGTCGGAGCTGGGTTTGGAAACCACCGGGCTCCACACTGTTTGTGCTGTCTGCCCTCCCCAGGCTCCAGGTCACACGCTGCTGTGGGTCCCCTGTGTGGATCCCAATCCTCATAGAAACTGCACCTTCACCGGCTGAATCAGGCAGCTCAGCCTGGGGTGGCCCCTGTCCCCGCCCCGAGAGATCCCTGCGAGCAGCTTCTGCCTGACCAGAGGCCATAGCAGCCACCACCACCCTAAGCCCACAGGTTCCGAGGCCAAGCCCTGACCACTCGCCAGGCAGATTTCCAGCCACATCCTCCGGCTCCCCCGGGGGTGCTCCCCTCAGGCCAGTTCCTGCCCCTGTGCTCATCCATCTCCTCTGCCTGGAGTTCCTTGTCCCTTCCCCTCTACCCCAACCAACCCCTTTTCACAGTCAAATCCATCCCCACCGCACAACTCTGTGACCCCTCTGGCCCCTCCTCTGATCTTCCACGTTGGGGTTTGGCAGCACATAAACAATGTAAATATAAATGATATAAATGAGGAAAGCAGACCTGGAATGATGGGACAGGGACTGTGCGAGCAGGGGGCACAGGCCCTGCATAAGGGGCACCTGCTCTTCACACCTGCTTCTGGTCGCCACGTGGAGACGCAGGCCTGGTGTTGCCAGATCCAATTTTTCAAAAGATGGTGGAGATTCAGCTTGTATATCAACTATCCTATTTTTAATATAAATTAATTCCAATTCAGAAAATTCTGTGTATGCCAAAGAAAATTCTGTGTATCTGTCTTTGGACTGGATTTGGGTCACAAACCACCAGTTTGCAACTGCCCCCAAGAGTATGTGTGGTGTGCATTATTCAGCCCACATGATTCCCCCAGCTTTCTACATGGGTGACTTGACTTGATTTCCCCACAGGTAAATCCTGCCTCCTTCCCACGAACGAGGAAGGCATAACTGTTGACATTTTCCTTGATGACCTGGCTGTTAGGAATCTCAGAGCCAAAAACCGAGCTAAGTCACAGAAATTACTTCTAGCTTTAATTCTTTCCTTCGTTCTTGTATTTTGTTTTATGCTTTCATTGTAAGTGTTTCTGTGGCAAACCGTCTCAGAAATTTCATGAAAGAGGTAGGGAAGAATTAAATAAATACATGAATGAAATAGGTGTTGAGTCAAGGACCACTTCTTTTCCTAACTTCACCTTGACCCTTTTCCAGGCCCAGCTGGGCATGTGTATTTCTTTGGTTGCAAGTAACAGAAGGCACTCTGGCTGGCGTCAGGAAAGAGGAATTGTTTGGAAGAAGGAAGAGTAACTCAGGTAATATAAAGAAGAAGTAAAGGAAAGAGAAAACTAGAAGTGAAGACCGGTCGGGGATGGGGGTGGTCTGGAACCAGAGCCGCTCCTGGCTGTGTTGGAGTCTGACTCAGGTCCTAGTCTGGGGTTGATGAATTCCGACTCTCGGTGCCTGCTGCTCGGGTCTCAAATTCAGAGAAGTCAGCATTGCTGGGATAGCAGTCCCTCTCTTTGTCAGTCTCGTCAAGACCCTCACAAAAAAGGGAGAGTGAATTCCCCAGAGGAAAATGTGGGTGAAATTTAGGGGAAGAATGGATGTGCTGAATGCATCTCGTTGAAGTGTGTTGAACTGAACCAGACTTGGTAGAATTGAAGAATCTATCATGGGAACTTGCATTCATTTCTTTATTTCTCGTGAATCCAGTGGGACCTATTGTGGCTGGAATAAATCATGATCCTGGGAAGAAGCCCTTACTTAGGAAGTTGGACAAATGAGGAGGCAAAGGCCCCCAGAGCCGATGGAACGGGCAGACCTAGCTCAGCCTCAGAACCACCCCCTGGCCAGACAACCTCCAATGCTGTCCCTTCCTCCAGCAGGCTTCTCTGCTCCCATGGCCCTCCCAGTGGACAAGACAGCCCTGGCCTTACATCTCCTGCTAGACTGTACCTTCCCATGGCGCTTAGCCCCCACTGCCATGTTCTAACAACCTCATCTCATCCCCAGGTTGGCGAGGCTCCGAGCTGCTCCACAGGCAGTGCAGTGAAAAACCTGAATCCTGGATCTGAGCTCTGCTTTCTGCAGTCATCAGATTTTGAGCTGGTCTGATGACCTCTCTACACCTCCTCTTCCTCGTGTGTAAAATGCAGATGATAATACCAACTTGTAGGGGTTGTTGAGAGAACGATATGGGGCGCTGTGCATGAAAACGTTCAGTTGCATTCTCTTATCCCGCAAGTACTTGCTGAGCAGCCACTCCATGCCATCCTCTTTCCAGCCTCAGGAGAGGTACAAGGCCCTGCTCTCCTGCAGAAAGACAGCAATCACACGGACACATAAATAACCAGCACTATCTCAAGTGGGAGTAAGTACAATGGAGAAAACCAGCTGGGGCATGGTGGACGGGAGGTCCACCTTCAAGGGAAGGCCTCGCTGTCCGGCTGAGGGAGTGCAGTCAGCTGACCTTCTCCGGCTGTCGGCCCCTTCAGGATCTGCCTCAGCTGCAGAGAGCTGCCTCCCGGGGGTCCTGCCCTCTCTGGGGCAGCCTCCACCTGGGAACTAAGCAAGATGGACTGTAACAGCCAGGCCAGTCAGCCCCTGGGGGACGTCAGATGGGCCACACTGGCTCCCTGGCTCCCTGCATCACAATTCCATTTCTTCCCCTGTGCAGTCCTGCTTCCGCCCTCTTCTCTGCACAGGTGTTGACCCCTTTTAAACATCTTGTATCCCAAACTCCATGTCTGTGTCTGCTTCCTTCTGGAGAACTCAACCTGACAACAGCATAGGAAGAAATATAGCACTCGTGATTTTAGGTAGGAGTCAGGGAAAGACTCTCTGTGCCGGTGACATTTGAGCAGAGCCCAGGATGAAGTAAGGGCAGGAGCAATGAGACCACCTTGGGGAGGCTGGTCCACAGTGGAGCCACACGTGCAAAGGCCCTGGGGAAGGAAGAGGCATAAGCAAGGAGGCCAGTGTGGTTGGAGTGGAGTGGGTGAGGGGAGAGTAGTAGGAGATGAGATCAGAAAGATGACAGAGGCCCAGATCACGGGGGCTGTTAGGTCATAAAAATGACTGGCTTTTACTCTGAGTGAAATGAAATTCATGTGGGTTTAGAGCTGGCGAGTCATGTGATCTGTCGTATGTTTTAGATGGAGCACTCTGGCTGCTGCGTGGACAACGGGTTGGAGGGCAGGGGAGTAGGGGAAGCAGGGAGATAGCTTAGGAGAGTATTCTGGTCTAGGGCATGAGATGCCCATAGTTACCTGTGGTCAGGAAGCCATTGTCATCATCACAGCTGTCACACAGCAGTGATAGAGTGACAACATTAGCAGTTGCTAAGTAGCATTAGCACTAGTTACCATTAGTGGTTGGTAGGTCAAGGGGGGCAGTTTCCTTGTCCCCACAGCACTGGGTTGCCATGAGGTATTTGCATCAGCTCCTCTGCAAGGCCCATCTGAGTAAGGCCTCCCACGACGCAGCCCTTTAGTGATCTTAGCCACACATGTCACTTAGACACATGCGTCCCACCTTCAGGCTATGAGAGGTCACACTGCACCCAAATACTCAATGTACAGATTCTGGCCCAGCTTTGCAGGTGTTGATTTCATTTTCCAGAACGTTTTCTCGCCATTTCAGCTGCCCCCCATCTTTTTTTGGAGGGGCTGGGCAGAATATGTTTTCTTCAATGCAGCAGCTGTAATCCTCAGCCCAGAAGGTGGCCTGGGGAGGCGAGCTCTCTCTCTGTTCCTCCTTCCCAGACTTTGTCTCCTCTTCCTCAGATTCCTCTTTGTCTGGCCACTGGAGGTACTGTGGGCTGCTGGTGCTGTGCAAACAGGCAACCTGCTCAGAGAGAGGGATCTTAGGGCCCCAGCTCTGGAGCAAATTCCATAGCCAACTAGACTGAGTGATGTGTTTAGGAGGCTGAGGCGGCTACAACTGTAATTCTCATTCCCTGGGCTCCCTGCTCTGTAATAAAGCCTGGATGTCAGACAGCCCGGCCAAGAGCTAACATACCTGTTTGAACTAGTCTTGTGCCAATGGAAACACATCCGAAAAGGAAAACATTTAGCCAACTGTCTAATGCAAATGGGTTCTTTTCAGCCCAATGAAGAATGATCACCTTTACATGGCTACAGGACTATGTTAAATGGTAATACGTAAAAAAGCGTTGATCCACTCTTCTTTGGAGTTCATGAAGTAATGTCCCTGTAAATAAATACAGTGACAAGACATTAGACCCTGCCTGGCCCACCCAGAGTCAGAACAGGGCCCAGCAGGGCCTGTCCCCATCATGCTGCAGGCATGTAGCACCCACCCCAGGTTGTTTATGGACCCAGTGTCAGAACATAAAGTGTTTAGCCTTTTCTGTGTGGAGTTAAGAGGTATTAATTTATAAGTAACCAGGTTTAATCAAAACTTCCATTGAAACACCATTTAGCACAAACCCTATCAGCAAATTTCAAAACACAGATTTCACTGGTAAATAGGCCCATGTTGCCATTTCCTAGTCGAATACATATTTAGCCCCCCGAGAATCCTTTTTACTCAGCCAGCAGCTCCAGCATGCACAATGGTTTAATCGTATATTGTTCTCTGAGTACTAACCCTTTACAAATCATATGACATAAAAAGAAAAATAAGTAACATTGTAAAGACAGTAATGAGAACTGTTGAGCTAAAGTGCCTCTTAAAGAAATCCTAATAAATTCCAGAATTTCTAGTCTTCTGGCAAGCTTTCCATTTAGAACAAAATCAATGATCAATGGCTGCAACGCGCCGGCATTAGGCTTGCATGCCTGCGGAGCAGGGAAAACTCATAGACGAAAGATGACATTTCAGGAAAAAAAGCTGACATTGAGTCCATCACTGTCATCGCTTCTGCCATAAAGCAGCTTCAAATATTAAAACATTTTTCATCTGTGCTGCATTATTGGCACCAGAAATTGTTTTCTCTCTGTCTGGTGCGCACTTGAACTGCAGCAACGCTCCCCGGAGACCCGGGATTGTTACCAAGGCCTCATAACATATCGGCAGTTGACGTGGTGGCGTTCATGTACACTTGCCACTCACTCGGAGCCTCCCCTCCCCCGGCCCGCAGGCGTGAACCACCGGCTGCACTGGGATGCTGGGGCCAGTGCCCCGCCCACCGGGACCACAGAGTGTGCGGGCGGCTGCCAGGCACACAGGTGGATGCGTGCGTGCCCCGCGGCTCCCCAGGGTTGCAGAAGGCCTTCCTCTGGCCACCGCCCCACCCGTGCCCTTGGCTGGCTCCCAAGCTGCCCTCCTCAGACCTGGCCTCCCCCAGCAGACCCAATCCCAGGAGGATGTCCCAGCCCTTTGGAGTTACAAGTCTTTGGCTGCGGAGGGAGCATCTTCAACACAAGGCGGGCACGAGCTATTTTTCCTTTCGTTCTCGTGATCCCGTGTTAAGATTCAGGGCAACAAGGGTGGACTGCTTCTATGCCTGTCCTCACAGCCATCACTGTTTAGACAGTGACAGATACTCAACCTGGAGGGATGCACGTGGTCCATCAGAGGAGGCCATGGCTTGGAAGGGGTCCTGCAGGAGAAGCGTGTGTGCTGGGTGATTGGCGTCACACAGGAGCCCCAGGAGGGTGACCTTGACTATCAAGGATGCCCCTTGGGGGCCCCGCCAGCTCTCCCTGCATGGAAGCCCAAGGAGGGCCGTGCGTCCTGAGCTCATAGAAGGACAGTTATGATGCACAGGAGCAGGGAGGCGCCCCGGGCCAGTTCGGGGTTCCCAGCACGGGGCCACTCTCTGAGAGAACCGGGAGCCTGGACCTCAGAAGCTTGAGTGCCTCTGTGGCTTGTGGCTACCTCAACCCCTTCCAGCCCTCACCCTGAAACTCTGTCAGGATGTCCCTTTTCTCTCCAGGAGGGGACCCAGCCCAGCAGCACGTGCACTCCTACCCAGGGGAAGTGGCTCTTAGCGGGCTGGTCTGGCCCAGCAGATTTCTGAGAGTCTGGGATGTGGGGTTAGAGAGGGATGAGTGGCCAGTGGCTGACAGGACTCCTGGGTGTCCTGACCAGGGACAGGCTCTTGTGGCCTTTGTGCTGCACATCTTGGCTGGGGTGGGGACACCCTGGCCAGACAATCAGGGGGGCAGAGCGGGCAGGCACAGAGCTTGCTCAGACTTCTCCAGGAAAAGAAGCGCCTAGTGTTCACGGTGCTTTCAGGGCATTTAACAAAAAATGTTTTAATTCCCATTAAAATCAGGAGAAAAAAATGAATCTTTAGGGTCCAAGATTATATTTATCTTTACCTCAACATAGTTGTGAGGGAGAATTTTGAGTATTTTTTCTGAAGGAAGAGGCCCCTAAGGGCCAAAGTGCCCATGGCCTTGTGAGAGGGGCACACGGCCCGTGGGGGGTTAGGGGTCTCCAAAGCGGGAGATGGCCACTGAACCCCTGGGCAGCCCCCGCAGCAATGCCCCCACCCTTGCCCTCAGAGTCCAGGCCGCTTTGGCTTCTGAACTGATGCCTGGGCCCTGGGGGCTGGAGGAGGGGTGGAGGGCTGGTGGGACGGAGGCCTGGAGCCAGATGGGAGGGGCATGGAGGGCTGGGGGCGGGAGGCAATTGTATCCCACGGACCCTCTACGTGTTGTGTCCACACCTCTGAGGTGCTGGGAGACCCTGGCCTGCATCCCAGGGAGCTGTGGTCCAGGAAGGAGATACAACGAGTCTACAAAGAAGGGCAGTTTAGGGGAAATGTGATGGGTTCCAGCAGACAGACTGGAGGGATCCTACTGGATGATGAGGTGCTTTGTGGGGAGGGGCCCTTGAGAAGTGCCTGTAGGGAAGGCCCCTGTCAGTGGGAGAAGGCCTGTGAGAGACCGTCTCACCATTGACCACGGGGAGAGGCCAGAGCAACTTGTCAACCTTGGTGTCCCCAACTTCCAAACCCACCCTCCTTCCCCAGCAGACACTTCCTGTGCCTTCCCTGGCCCACGCCTTCACGCAGGCCTCACCCCTTCATCAGGTGGCCTCTCGCAGGCCTCCTCCCACTGACGGCCTGGCCCGCCAGGCCCGCCTCAAACTGCACCTCACACACAGAGCACCCGTCACCCATCACTCCAGTTGATTCTACTTCCAACACGCTGGGCGACTTCAGACATGACACTTAACCCCACTGAGGCTCGTTTTCTCATCTGTTACATGGAACTCCTTGTCCCAAGCACCTGGTGTACGGTGGGTGCTTAACACACAGCAGCAACTTTGAGGAAGCATTGAGAGATCAACAGGGGTAGACTTTCACACGGGGCTACTTTCAGACACTTTGCATGACTCATTCCCACCCGTCCTGCTCTTCCCAGGGTGTGCAGGGCACTTCTCCACCTGCCCCCAGGGCCGCGGGATGTTTTACTTCTTGCAGGCACTTTTCCCAGGATCCAGACCTCCAGCATCACTCCTGAATTCCCGCCTCTCCCAGAATCCCCATCAACTAACAGGGGAGCAGTCCCGATGCTCAGAACCCACTCCTTATCCTGGGAATGCGTGCAGGCATGCCTCTCCAGGGGAGTCGGGGGAAGGCCACGGGAAGGGTTGGGTTGAGCCCTGACCTCCACTCCAAGGTCTGCAGTGCCCCCAGGAGCAGAGTAGAGCCCCGGCAGGGGTGGGAGGTGGAGGAAGGGGGGGCTCCTTCTCCTTCTCCCCTAGGCAACACACGGGGCTCCGTCTGGCCTGAAAACGAGGCAGGCAGAAGCCCCAGTTGGGCAGGCTGGGTGGGGGGGGGCAGGGAAGGGGGCACAGCCAGGTGTGAGGGGAGGCTGGCATCTGGCTCCCACCGCCCGCCCATGCACGTCTTGGCTGCCCTGCCGTTAATAACCATCCCCACGGCAGAGGAGCAGCAGATAAAACACACCGGTTTTGGCAGTTCAGGCGAGCGGCGGGTGGATTAGCAGGGCGTTTAGAAGAAGGGGAAGGGAAGAGAAAGAGCACGCGAGATGGGGGACCACACAGGGAGACAGTGCGCGGAGCCGGTGCAGCCATCTGCCGCGACTTCACATGCTGCTCCGGAGACTGACAGACACTCCTTTAGCAAGGCCCAGGCCCGTCAGATGAGTCAATCAATCAAAAAAATTCTTATGAAACTTAATCATAGAGGGTCGTGTTAGGGAGTGGGGAACAGATTAAATTACCACGGTATTAGATACGGGAAATGATTTCTGTCAAAACCATCTTTACTGCAATTATAATATGTTAATTATGTATTTCATTAAGTAAGTGGATTAGAGTCTGCACAGATGAAATCACGTGGAGGCTTTGAATCATTTGCCGAGCACGGTGGGAGGACTCCTGTGAATGGAACTCGGTTAATTTGGAAAACTTTCACATGCTAGATGTGATTTTCTCCCTTCTTTTGTGACCCCGGTACCCAGCCCCGGTGGAGGAAGTCCACGGCTCCTGGGTTGCCCAAAGGATTGTCCAGATGCTGCCTCTGTGGCCACGGGGTGCGCAGATGAGGCCCGTGTGTTGGGATCCTGTCAGGGAAGCTTTCCGCCTGGCTTCTCTGGGCTTCCGGTGCACAAGGCAGTGCTGACGGCGTCCAGAGGGGACGGGTGCCTCTGTGCCCCTGCCCATCTGCTGGCAAGATCTGCAAAGCCCGCACGAGGTTCACAGCCAACAGGCGGTCAACCACGCAGAAGCCACTACACGGCCCCCACATACATATATTGTGGCTACTTCGCGGCATGCATCTGCCCTTCCCATTGACCTTTGGGGAGACCCTGCCCATTTCGAGAGGAGAGCTTTGAGGCGCTGAAATGGAATCTTGTTGCAGTGCAGAAGGCTAGCCAGCTAGGAACAGGACAGCCCACAGCTACAGGGCAGACACAACCAGATGCTTTGCAGAGCATACACCAAGCCAACTTGTTTACTCGTCTCTCCCTTTGGGCCCTGCTGTTCTGGTAGGCCACAGGGGAAGAGGGCTATTTAGCCAACTGGTTTGCAGGCACCGTTGCCTGTAGTGCTGAAGCTAGGAAATGGGCTAGGGGTGAACCTGGACCACCGAACTCCTCTGGGACCACCATCGTGTGGTCTGGGCAGACCTCCATAGGGAGACCCTCTCGTCGCCACCCAAGCTCTGAATCTGATCAAACTGCACGTCTCAACTCCAGTTCAAGGACACAGAGGCCACCAAGGAGCAAACCCTCCACCCCTTTGCAGCCCGCCCCCCTTCTCTTGTCTGGTTCTGAAGCTCCTCCAGGATTTGAGGGGTATTTGAGCCATAAAGAAAAAAATAAGAGTAAATAATTATTTTTCAAAAACAGGAGGTATCCAGTGCCCATGATTGTCCTGGATGCGCAAGTGTTTGGTTATCAGTAATAACCACGAGGGAGTTTTGACAAAGGGGAGGAAGGAGCAGAGGCAGGCAGACGGGCCTGCCTGGAGAGCACGGCGGTGTAAGTGACGGGAAAAGGTTGGCTGATTTGATGGAAACCCCATTGGCCTCTCTGGGGAGATATTACTTTCCTCATTATTCCACTGATTGGCCTTATTTCATCTGAAGAATGCCACACATTCCTTACAGGCCTGGCAAGCCTCTTTAACAATATCCAGAAAAAAAAAAAATCTATCACCTCCTTGATCGAAACAACAAGGAAATTAACACGAGTCATCTTCTTCCTCGGGGATCCTTTGAGAGATCCACCCCAAACCCCTTTCTTCTGACCCAGCCAGCACTCCTCAACCCAAAAAATTATCAAATAAATTGCTTAAATGTTGTTCACATAGGATGATGGTGGGAGGAGTTTGTTCTCCGCCGATGTGGCAGCAGCTGAGGATATTTTATAAATCCCACAAGGAGAACAAAGGCTCGACTGGGACCCCAGCATCCCGCTTTGCACAGAAGCAAAATCCTAACGTGATTGGATGGTTCAGAAAGAGGGAAGTTTTCAGAGTTCATCGGGATGCAGGAGAATGTCGCTGACGCTACTTCGTAGGGCTCCACTTGCCAGCACAACAACGGGGAGGCAAGCACAAAACACACTTGTGAATTCAGACAGAGACTGGCATTGTCAATGGCCTGGAGCTTGCAATAACTGTTAATTAAGTGCATTTTTTTCATTATTCTTTAGCAAAGAGGTAAGATTTAATGATGTAAGTTAACAATGGATGATAATTTAAAGTGGTGACAATAGTTTAATTATTCACACACATATAAAAGTTAACTTCATAACTTATTTCTTTGTAAGAACAAGTTCATTTAAAATATTTTGAACTGTGCATACAATTATCACTTAGGCTCTTTCCTTCATGGCTTTGTGGAGACAAAGAGTCAATTCTCCATGTAAATTTCTCACTAGACAGTTCTACAGACAGAGAATTCTGTCTCATAAAGAAAAAAAAAAAAAGAAAGGAAAAAAAGAAAATTCCCACCGTTAAGTTTTGTCTAGAATTTCCTGAGGGCTCGGGAATGGATGGATGGTCCACACTATGTCTTTCCCTTCAAATAAGAACCAAACTCCCCCCAAAAATAATGTGTGTATGTGTATGGTGGGTGTTCCTGTCCTTTGTTAGCCCATCCCTGAAGGCCTGCTTTTCTATTTCTCTGATAACTGTCTAGAGTTAGAGATGGTGCATGTTTGTGTGGTGGGGGGGCGGGGGCGGTGTACAGCTTCAAGGTTGACTGGAAAAGAAAGAAGAACAAATAAATACTGGAGTTGGAGGATATTCTCTTGAGTCCAGAGCCTTGGAATGGTCTTGGGATAATATAATTCCAATCTGACTGAGCACCAAAGCAACTGAGCCTTACCTAGGATGTTCAGGGGTGCCAAAGCTTCAGGGCTCCAGGATGGAGCCAACACCATTTCAGGGAAGTGGGATTCCTGACTGGGGATGCAGCAGAAGCTCCACAATTATTCTACCCCTCCTGAGTTGTCTGTCATGCAAAACTGCAGACTTCAGCCATGCCCAGTGACCCGTCCATTTCCGGTCCTCACTTGCTCTCTGGATGCTGTGAACCACCTCTGTTGTTAACAGCAGCTCCAGAAAATGTCCAGAACCCAGTGGAGAGGCACCTGAGACACCATCACCAGGCCCACGTCTTCATGCCCGTGCCCTGAAAGGAAGCATCTCAAAATCCTGCTAGAACCAGAGAAGTAAAACTACGGTTAGGTCAACATAGTACCAGTGTTCAGATGAAAGCACTGCAATATCAACAAACATGTAGATCAATTTTTCAAGCCACCCAATCCTTGGATGTTGTTGAACATTTGGATAATCAAATATAGCAACTCTACCCAGTCTCTCTTTTCAATGGCTCACTGGACAGTTTTATAGATTAGGAACTTTTTGACTACAATAATAATAATCCTACCATTGGAATTCAGCTGTCACCACGGTCTGGTGTCACATAGCTACAGTTGATGATACTGTGTGATGTATGAGATAGTGATATACAAAGACCAGTTTTCTACCACGATTGCTTTTCATAAAAAGATGTTTAAAAAGGCCGTAACTTGGCACTCAAGATTTCTATTCAACAATGAATACCCTGGGCTACAGGCCATCTGAAATCTGGAGACCCATTCTTCAAAAGAGAAAGACTGTGCATGAAATTTAATCCACGACCTCTTAGTCAAGTCATAAAGAGAGAGGAAGGGGTGGAAGGACACACATCTGAGCTGAGAGTGAAATGCCATTGGGGTCTTTGGGGGACTATCAGAGCTGAGACCATCAGACCGGCGAGGACTGGTTGATGCTCAATAAAAAGCGTCCATTGTGTGTTGACCAGAAACCTCCTCACTCTTTAAGTTGTTCCACACACTGGGTACTCTCTACCACTTGACCTTCTTTTGTTTTGTTTTGTAATTAGCACCAATTAGACTTTTTTTGTTTGTTTTACTTGTTTATTGTCCTCCCATCTAGAACGTGAGCTCTGTGTGAGCAAAGGGTTTGTCCTTCTTGTTTATCATAGTAGCACAAGCCTAAAACAGTGCCCGGCCCACAGTGGGTATTCAAGAAATATTGGTTGAACACATGAGTAGATATGTGTCCATTCCGTTTGCTGATTGTTACATAATCTTTCCTTCTCTTACTCTAGTAGGTGTGTTGACACAACTGAACTGATGAAGAGATTGCAAGAGTGTAACCAGAGTATTGACCTCAATTCTTTGCCCCTCCCTGCATTCAGTTCTTTGCCATACAAGCTTGTAGTTCCTCCCATTAAAGGGGTGAAGCAAATTTCCCCACCTGTTGACCTTGTGTTTGGCTAAGAAACTGCCTTTGGCCAACAGAATGAGGTGGAAGTGACATCGTACCAATTCTGAACCTCAGCCTTGAGAGGCCTTGCAGGTTTCTGCTCATCTCTTGTACTTCTGCCATCACCATGAGAAGACCACACCCAGGCCAGCCTGCTGGTCCCAGGAAGACAATGCAAAACACTTGGAACAGAGCTGCCCGGCTGAGTCCCACTTCGATGGCCAAACCCCAGCCAACCCGTGGCCATGTGAGCTCTATAAATGCTTATTGCTGTGTACCATTGATACCATGTTCTTGCTTGTTATGCAACAATGCAAGTCCATGCATGGTCTTCTTCTATCTCAGTCGTGTGGCAATCAGTCCCCTGGATGGATGATCCTGCACCTGAGACACACAGTTGGCCCAAATGACCAAAGCAGGCATACCCACGTCTAAGCCAGGACATCTGCCCTTCATTCCTCAGTGCACAGCAGAGGGGACAGAAGAGAATCACTCCCACAAAGCGAGCCCCCCTAAGTGCCAGGCACTGTCCTCTGTACTTCCCAGGCATTGTCTCATTTAGTCCTCTCAACTACAGCGTCCCCACTTCACAGGTAAAGATGCTAGGCTTACTGAGGGGACACCATTTGCTCCTGGCCCCACACCAGGGAGAGAAGTCCTGAGTCTTTCAGCTGTGGTCCTCAGAGAACGCCCTGAAGGGAAGGATCAAATCTACTTGGAATCAGAGTAAATGGGTAGGAAAGCAAATCTAACCCACCTGTGGGACCAATCTCGCCCACTCTCCACACCCACTCTGGTCCCCAGAGTGGCTTGAAGTAAACCATGGTTTGGCTTCATTTAGACATGGTCCCACGCTCTCCCAGGGACTGTGCTACTTGGACAAAGGATATTTGTCCTGGAACCCTTTGCCTTCCTGCTTTTATTTGCCTTAAATTACCCCCTCCAACAGGGAGCAGCACATTACACAGGGATGTTGGAATTCTGCCTTCAAGACGACAGCATTTTTAAAACAAAGGAATAACTATAAGTCTAATTTCTTTTTTTTTTTAAATTTTAGTTTGTAAGTCCATTTCTACAAAATCTGTAAAATTGAATTAAATTGGGAGAAATAACTATTCAATATTTTGTAACTGTTAATTCATATCTGTCAATTTTATATAGACATCAAGGTAATCTGATTCATTTTATTGATAAATTTTGTTAATAAATATATGATTGGATTTGGGTGTGTGTACACAACCATGTATATATGCAGATCATGCGTTTAATGCTTTATGAATTAGCACAAGGTGAAAGTGCCCATTTTACCACCAACAGCCTCAAGATAGACCCTTTCCAGCAACCCAAAGCCCTCCTCGTGCCCCCTCCGTTACCACCAACTTCTTTCTCCCAAATGTGTCACCTTACTGCTTATAACACAGACTTGTTTTTTTCTTCTTTTGAATTTGATATGAATGTAATCACACAGTATATCTTCTTTTGTGTCTGGTTACATTTACACAGTGTTATGTGTGTGATACTCGTTCACACTCTTTGGGAGTCTGAGCATTTTGATTGCTAGGTATTAATCTATTGTTAAAATATGCCACGGTTTAATTTGTTTCTTTGCCAGGCTCTCCAAACACATGAAAGTGATTGTCCCCTTGAGAAATGAAATAATTGTGACTTGCATTGGATGATACATTTTTCTGTATCCTGGGCCCTGTATCACAATATTCGATAGATTTCTATCAAGTGCCCACTGTGACCCAGGTAGCCTGCTCAGGCCTAAGAGTCCAGAGCCATCCTCTTAAATAGTTTGGAAGCATTTCAGAATAGACTCCCTTTGTCATCAGGACTTTAGATGGCTTTCGGACAAGAGCCCAACTCCTCAGCTTCCTCTGTCCCTCACAACTTGGCATGTGTCCTGCCTTCCAAACCTCCTATTGCCACATGCAGTTCCCCTGCCCTGAATGCACGCTTCCATTGTCCTCTACTTGGAAAGACCTTACTTGTTTTCTAAGATACCAATCCAAGGGCCTTAGTGATAATTAAGTTCAGGGGTCAATTTGACTGGGCTAATGGATGACCAGATAGCTGGTAAAATGTTATTTTGGGGTGTGTCTAGAAGAGATTAGCATTTGAATCAGTAGACTGAGTAAAGAAGATGGCCCTCACCACTGCGGGTGGGCATCATCCCGTCTGTGGAGGGCCAGAATAAGGCACAAAGGCAGAGGAAGGGCACATTTGCTCTTCGAGTTGGGACAAGTATCTTCTGCCCTTGGACATCGGCACTTTTGGTTCTCGAGCCTTCAGACTTGGATCGAATTACTTACCCCACTGGCTTTCCTTGTTCTCCAGATGGCAGAGCATGGGACTTCTCAGCCTCCAAAATTATGTGAGCCAATTCCTATTTTATATATAAATGTATATATTTTTATTTAAATAATTGTTTTGCTATGTATTACTAGCAAATTCATATATACAGCAAATATATATATATATATATATATATATATATATATATATATTCATATATGTATAATCTCCTCTGGTTCTGTTTCCTTAGAGGACTCTGACCAATACAGCCCTAGAGCCCAAAGGACCTTTTCCAACTCCCTGAACCTGTCACAAGTCCCTTAGTGACACCATTGTGAATGATACATGCTCTGTTGCATTTGATACACACCAAGAATTCATCCTGAATAACGATCTAATAATCACATCGCATTGCATCCCTTTTCCCCACCTGTCTCACCCGCTGAAATGTGCACCTCTTGAGGTCAGGGGCCGCGTGGTAGAAACCTCAGCCCCAGGCGCGTAGCGGATATATGATAAAAATAAATGAGTTGATGCTATTCACATACTCATTCTGCTTACTGTTCCTTGTCTGTCTATTTCCCACTAGACTGTGTGCGCCAAGAAGACAGCACACTTTATCAGTTGCAGTCAATGATGCATTATGAATATCTGGACCAGTCTGATACATAGTAGGTGCTTCATAAATATTGTTACCTGAATGAATGGCTGGGAGCAGAGAGAGTGAGACCTTTCAGAACCTAAGTAAAGATGACCCCATCTCCAAATGTCTTGCATTTTCCTGAGGGAGAGCTTCCCGATTTTAATGGCCACTGTTCTCCGTGTGAAAAAAAGCCAGGATACCCCCAGAGGGCAGGACCTCCCACCTACACCTGTCCTGGTTGGTCAGGAGCACGAGCGGATATCAGACATCTGCCCAGCGTGTCTATTTAAAGTGAAGAGGCTTTCACTCCTGGATCATTATCCCCCTGCAGAAGTACATGGAAGCACCATCTCTTCTGGTGATCACCCTCTGGAAATGATGTTATAAGGCCAGGAAATTGATTTCCTGCATTGCAAAATCATTCCTGGAGTCTTCGGTGTCAAAGCCAACTGGTTCATGAATTTCTTTTTTTTTTTTTTAACAAGTTAAAGTGCAATATTTTTTGTGAGTTAAGCCTAACAAAATGTGATGAAATAAAAGTTCATCTTTTGAATAAGTGTTGTGGCTTTATACCAGCAGCCAACCTTGGCCCCTTCCTTAGTTATGACCTGTAGAATTGACCTCCACCATAAGCAAGAAGAAGGTGGCAGAGCACATGGGACAGGGCTGGAAGGCACCTTCTGCTACCCATTGTGACCAGGTCAACAAGTCCCTTGTGTAGTGGCCACAAGATTGAAGGGAAAACAGGTAGTTTCCTGCTTGACAGCAGAGTGGTAAATTGATATGACCATTTCAGAGAGCAATCTGAAGGTAGGTATTGAATCACAACTATGCTCACACTCTAACCCAGCGATTTTCTTCAGGAATTTAATTTAGAGAAACTCTCTTGCAGACGCACAGGAAGACCCATAGGAGCAGGGCCTTACAAGGATGTTTGTAACACAGGGAAATGAGAACAAGCTATTTAATGTCAATAGAGTAGTGGATGAAAACATTCTTGCTATGTTCAAAGAGTGGAGTACAATATAGTAGCTAAAATGATGAACTAGAATTGGAGTAAGCAAACTGTGGGCGGCAGGCCAAATCTTGTCTACCACCTGTTTTTGTAAATAAAGTTTTATTGGAAGATGGCTACACCCATCCGCTCACGTACTGTCTGTGACTGCTCGTGCCCTAGACAGGCAGAGCTGACTAGTTGTGACAGAGACTATACGGCCTGCAAAGCCTAAAGTACTTGCCATCTGGCCTTTTTCAGAAAAGGTGTGCTGATTCCTTTTTAAATAAAGCTGTAGAGCTCACATGGCTAGAGCGGGAAAACAATGTTGAAGGAAAAGGGCGGACTGTAGCATGATATGTTTCAACAGCATTTATGTGAATTAAACACAAAAATCTATGTTTACTCATGTTAAGTATGTGGAAGTGGCACAAATGCACTGGAAGGCTGTCACCCTAGATCCTAATCCTAATTGCCTATGGGAGGGCCAAAGGGGAATGGACGAGGGTAAGAGGAATCAAAGCATACACGAAGATTATGACTCATTTCTTCTGTTACGTAGACTTGGACTAGAGATGCCAAAACTGCTCCCACGTGGGGTGGGTGGAGTCCCCAGGGCGCAGGTTTTGGTGAGCGAGGCATGGGCTACATTTGAGCCCCCCTCCCCCACCCCCGCCTTGCCCTGTGTTCACACTCCCGGCGCAGAGAACAATCTCATCGACTGTAAGTGACAGCTCTGATCGGAGGACTAAAGTTAAGGCAGAACAGCATCTTTTTGACAAACAAACTATTGGAATTTATAACAGAAGTGCATGCAAATATGCAATTCAGAATGTCCTGATTGTGTTTCCCTACTGCTAACGTCACCGCACAGAGTTCCTGTGGGGCTTATTGAAGATTGCACCGTTCGAGATGCTAGCCCCAGCTACACGTGGCTATTGAACACTTGTAATGTGACTAGGCTGAAATAAAACGTACTGTCAACGTGAAATGCGTGCTGGATGTCAAAGACTTAGTATGAAACAAAAAAGAAAGTAATATATCTCATTAATAATTGTCATTTTGATTAATTTGAAATGATAATATTTAGTATATTAGTGTATTAGTTTTCTATTGCAGCTGTAACAAATTACTGCAAACTAGGTGGCTTAAAACAACATGAATTTATTATCTTACATTTTTGTAGGTTAGAAGTCCAACACAGGTCTTACTGGGCTAAGATTAAGGTGTCAGCAGGGCTGCTTTCCTTTCTGGAAGCTAGTGGAGAATCTCTGCCTGGCCATTTCCAGCTCCTAGAGGCTTCTCACGTTCCTTGGTTCATCTTCCATCTTCAAAGCCAGCAAGAGCCAGTCAAGTCCTTCTCACAGGGCATCACTGTGACCTTCTCTTCTGCCTCCCTCTTCACTTTTAAGGACCCTTGTGATTACACTGGGCCCACCTGACAATCCAGATAATACCTTTACCGTGAAATCAGCTGTTTGGAGAACTCAATTCCATCTGCAACCTCAGTTCTCCTTTGCCATGTAACGTAACACACTTACAGGTTTTGTCCATCTTCGAAGGAGTCTTTATTTTGCCTATCACAATTGGGCTAAATAAAACACATCATTAAATTAATTTCACCTGTTTCTTGTTTTTTTTTTATGCACTTACAAGTAAATGTAGTTACCCACGAGGCTTGCTTTCCCTTTCCATTGGACAGCGCTGCTCCGCGACAACAGGTGGACGTGCTTTGCCAACTATAAAGTGTATCAACGGCGGGGAATGTTAATTCAAAGAAAATGTTTTCCTCGAAGTCGCTCTTGAAGGTAGCAGAAACACACCTCACCCCAGGGACACAAATAATATCAACAACTCGGGTTTATTGTCAGGCCCTATGCTTAGATATTAATTCATTCCATCTTTCCATTAATCCTGAGACAGGGACTGGTGTTATTTACATATCACAAGAAAGGCTGTTGAAGCACAGACAGGTTAAGTCATTTGCCCAGAGTCACGCAACCAGCAAGTAGGAGTAGAGTCCAAGCACCAAACTCTGGAAGCTTCCCTTCCAAGGACTGCTTGTGCGTTACACGTCAGTTTGCATTCTAAGAGGCATGAAGTGTGCTTGTTCTAGACACAACTGGTAGAGGCTCTCTGCCAAGAAACCTCCCTCTCCACCAAGAAACTGCAAGTGACACCTTTTCTGGGTGCAGCCTGACAGTGTGATACCCCTGGTGTTGAACGCACTGACCACAAAGCACGTTTCCCTGGATGCTCAGTCTTGTGCTGTCCCTCCACGTGCTCTCTGGGGACCCAAGTGTGGCTCACTTTACAGGCTCCACATGGGAGTGATTTGTAGCCCAACAGCTACAGGATAAGGCCTCAACTTCCAAGAGTCCCGAATGGAAGGGCAGTTTGATTACACATATACATGTATATATATATGCACATAATTCAAATATCTCTATATATAGTTAAAATATTTGTATGTGTTCAAATGCAGATGTATACTTTAAATATCTTTTTATATATACTAATATATGTGTGTGTGTGTGTAATTTTTCATGCATTCCCTTGCTTTTCTCATTTATTTCATCCAACTCCTTCACTTCTCTCAAATGATATTTCTACAGCTCAAGATTTCTCTGCATAGTTCCAAAGTCAGGGAAATTTTATGTGACATTTATTTATATGCTCCTTGGTATTTACATACGTATACATACAAACACACACACACATCCCTTGAATGGGGCAGTTCCTGATCATCTCATGCATGTGAATGTCTGTGTCTGTGACTGTGTACATACGTGTAAGTACATCCATACCACCAAAGGGAACATTTTAACATTATTTTGGTGATCTTAGGTTCTAGATCTCTGACATTGATGTGGTTTGCTACAGGACATTTACCCAAACCACTCACATATTAAGGAACACACATACCGGGAATTATATTTACTGCCTTGCTCTTCCTAATTTACTCTCTACTTGACCTCCAGTTAGGCAAATGCAACATTTGGACCACAAGGCATGTTTTCTGGAGCCATGTCTGCAACTTCTACTATCTGGACACCCTCGTGGCCACCTCTCCTCTGGAGGCCTCTTGCCTCATGGCCACCTTCTGCCCTGATGTGCAGGGTCCAGTTAGGCAGGTCTACAGCTGCGTTTTTTGGAATCAAACTATTTTGTTGTATAGCCAGATTTTGGCAAATGCTTTCTGTAAAGCACCAGATAGTAAATATTTTAGGCTTTGCAGGCTACAGGGTCTCTGTTACAACTCAACTCTGCCATTGTAGGGCGTGAGCCATAGACAATATGTAAATGAATGGGCATGGCTGTGTTTTGACAAAACCATTTCAAACACAGGCAGTGGGTCTGGGTTTGGCCTACTGGCCATACTTTGCCGACCTCTGCCATACTCCAATGTGGGTTTTTATTTCTGGATACTATAAGTCATTTTCATATATGTCTAGTCAATGTGTCTGCTTTAGAGCCCAAAGGACAGGGAACACATTGGTGGCTGTGCTCAAAAATAATTACGTAGTGAAGCCGATGAGGTGACTCAGAGCATCATTACGTGCTTACCTGATTCTCTTCTCCAAGGGCCTGTGAGCTCCTTGAAGACAGAACCGTGTCCCCTTCATCCACTTCTTCCCAGCCCCCAGCACCGTGCTGGGCGCACAGTCGTCCTCAGTAACGATTAAGGGGAATAAACAGCACTGTGAAAGCCCTCACCATAATTAGACAGGATTTTAAGACCTTAAGTATAATATTCATTCAAGACTTTTTCAGAAAGTGATGACCGTTCTTGAATGGACAATTTAAATACAACTATTATCTCACAGTCCAATGAAATGATAACTTACGTTAGTCCTGCAAATAGAGGAGAAAAAGTTATCCCCTGGCCCACCAAAAGTGTTTTCAAACACTTGACTAGATTAATGAATAAAAGGGTGATGACTTTTCTCAAACTTTCTCATATTTTCCTGGGTCATGAAGAGCTGGTAATCTTGCCTCTTTTCCCTCTTCCACCCCCGGCACAGATCTCTTTCTGATAGTGGAGAAAGCCTCAGAGAGGCCAGAGAAAGCCTCAGAATCCTTGTCAACCCCACTCTCCAGCCAGCCATTCACAGTCGGTCAGAGTGAACCTGTGCTGTAGAATCTCTTTGTTATCCCTAAACCTAATGTTGTCACTTACTGTGTGCTCCGCATGTGGTAGGTTAGGCAAGATTAACCCAAAGTGGTGAGGTAACAAGGAAAGATGGCACAGCCAGGAATGTCAGAGTAAGTGCCATTGGCACTTAGAGAGCCCCCAAGAGCCGGTCTTCTTGGAAGTGAAGTAAAGTAGTAATTCCCTTTCCTTTGAGTACCTGCAGCGTGCCGGGCCCTATGTTGTCTCTGATGTGCCCCGTTGAATCACACAGCAGCCAGGGAGGTAAGCTGCTCCCACTAACTAGATGAGAAAACTGGTTCCAACAGCTGAGACAGATAACCCAGTCTGAAGCCGTGAAACCATGCAGCCCGGGAAGGGGGACTTAGCGGGGTCTTGCGGGTACAGAGAGAGACGTGATGGGTAATCTTATGTGTCGACTTGACTGGCCAGGGGGTGCCCGGCTTAAACATCGTTTCTAGGCGTGTCTGTGAGAGTGTCTCTGGATGAGAGATTAGCATTTGAATTGGTGGACAGTAAAGCAGATTACCCTCCCCAATGTGGCGGGCAGCATCCAATCCATTGAGGGCCTGAATAAATAAAAAAGAGGAGGAATTTGCCCTTTTTTCTTGCCTCACCGTGTGAGCTGGAACACCTCATTTCAACTTCTCCTGCCCTTGGACTGGATTTGTGCCATCGGCTCCCCTGGTTCTCAGGCCTTCAGACTCAGACTGAACTACCACTAGCTTTCCTGGGTCTCCAGCTTGCAGATGGCAGACCATGGGACTTTTCAGTCTCCACAATTATGTGAGACAATTCCTCACAATCTCTCTCTCTCTCTCTCTCTCTATATATATATACATATATATATATAGAGAGAGAGAGAGATGTATATACATTTTTTTTCTGTTTCTCTGGAGAAACCTAATATGAGAGGCAAGCTAGTGGGGCCTTATAGAAAGGACAAGCTTCCATGTAGGCAAATGCATTCTTAGCCCTGTTTGGGGATCCGCCTGAAAGAATACAGATGTGCATATTTAAATGTA
Source organism: Tapirus indicus (assembly GCA_031878705.1). Lineage (NCBI taxonomy): Eukaryota > Metazoa > Chordata > Mammalia > Perissodactyla > Tapiridae > Tapirus > Tapirus indicus. The sequence goes on from CM062926.1 coordinate 2,802,847, forward strand.
TGGGTGGATAGATGAGTGGATGAATGGAAGAATGGATGGGTGGGTGGGTAGACAGATGGGTGGATGGATGGGTAGATGGGTGGATGGGTCGAGGGTAGATGGGTAGATGGATGGGTGGATAAGTGAAGGGGGGGAGGTGTGGGTGGATGGGTGGATGGGTAGATGGGTGGGTAGGGGGGTAGGTGGAGAGGTAGATGTGTGGTTGGATGGGTGGATGGGACCAGATTAGCTAAAGCATAGAGTTTGAGGTGGGGTTGGTAGCATTAAGGCTAAAAATATAAGATGGAGCCCAATTATGAAAGACCCTGAGTGCCAGGTTTCAGAGTATGGATTTACTCTGTAGTGGAGTGTAGGTAAGTGTGACAGGTGTGGTAGGGGAGTAAAATTGCTGTCCTGATACTTTAAAAGATGGGTATGGCCCCAGGGACCTGGAGTAAAAGGATGCATCCTGGAGGGATTCCTGAGTAACACTAGCAGTGTATCAGGAAGAGCTGTACCAGGCACTGTCCTAAGTGCTTTATGGTCATTTGCTCGTCTAATCCACACAAGCGCCATAGGAGGCGAGCGTGTGTTTGTCATCCCCACCCTGCAGTGAGGAAGCTGACACAGAGAGGGTAAGGAGCCCACCTGAGGCTGTGCACACAGCAAACAGATGTCAGAAGTGGGAGTCGATGTGGGCAGTCTGGCTCCAGTGTCCAGACCTTCGACCCCGACACCCTCCTAGTGGTCAGCCAGTGGCCCAGAGGACAGTAAGGGGGACAGGTTTGGTGGGGGGAGGGTGCAACCAGTGAGGTGTCAGGTCCATAGCTTCTTCAGTGGTTGACTTGGAACATCACGTTACCCATGGAAGCTGGAATCCACCATGCTTCAACCCTCCGACCCCTGGGGACACTGATACTTCTCAGAGCTCCTCACACTCCCTCTGGGGGGAAGGAGGGGGCATCTCTGGAACCCCGGGGGCTCCTTTCAGGATGACTTCACAGCAAGCCCTTCCTTTCCCTCTAGACTGAAAGATCAGGGACATTGCAGGGGGCACCTGTGTCTCGCAGCCCCCAGCGAAGTTCTGTCAATCCTCTGGTCTTGTCATTTAGACTCTGCCTCCCTCGCCTGCCCCTTAGGACCTGCTGGAGAGGGCGAGGCGTGCGTCCTGCCCCAGGAAGCGGGAGTCACACACAGGGCCTTTCACACACGCTCAGCCTTTGCAGACTTGGCAGGGGGTGGGGAGATGCTAGGAGCAGCAGATGCAGAGAGCTGGAAATTTCCCCCAAACGGAGATAAAGCCTTTAACCCAAAGCGAGTTGCGTTTCAAGACCAGAGTTCCTTGGGCTGGCCCAGCCTCAGCAATCAGCAAGAACTCTAATGTGCTGCAAAGGCCACTTCTGTGTCTCTCGATGTGGGCCGCGGTTTGTGAGGACTACACAACTAGGGAGCAGGAGGGGAAGGGCCCGCCGCTCTGCTCACGCTGCCTGCCAACCCGGCACAGACCACCTGTGCACTGCTCCTGACAGCTGCCGGGGGTCCACCAGGCTGCAGGACCCTCACTGCCCTCGGCCCAGCTCACCCCCAGGGGATCGGGGGGTTGGCGTCATCTGTCCACCTAGACCTTAATCTCCTCCAGGGTCCCAATGCCAAGTAGTGGCCTTCAGGAGGCGCTCGACAAGAGCTGTCAAAAGGACGAACACTTCGGGTACGCAGGAGTTAATACTGAATCATTAATTAACAACCAAGTGAACGAACACTAACATTTCTCTGCGAAAGTGACGCGCTAGACACTTTTCTCAATGTTTGCTTAGCCTCTTAGAGCCCAGCACAGTGCTTGACACATAGTAGGCACTCCGTGAATATTTGCTGAATAAAGGAACGAATGAGTGAGTGAATGAAGACACCAATGAAGAAGCACAAGGCTACAAGTCAGACCCTCTGGGCCCAGTCTAAGCTCTTCCATCCCTTGTTAGATGAAGCTTAGGCAAGTCACATGCCCCTCCCTGGACCTCATATTCTGCAGGCTAGTGGGTGGGTGAGCAAGCGAGTTCAGAGACTCTCAGGGCCCCGCCTGCATTTCAGCTATTGTCCTGGCAGCTCGCTCGCAGGGTTGGGTGCAGCCCCCAGTGCGACCGAGCCTTCCTCTTCTTCCCCCATTGTGGCAGCGGTGGAGGTTGCCCTCCTTGCAATAGGACACCAAATGGTTAATGCACCACCCATCACCTTTGATTTATGAAGTGGACGATTGGACCAGGAAGCACAACAGAGACAGCCCTTCTCACTTGCAGGGGGAGGCCCCAGAGAGCAGTAATTCTATGTACACAAAGACGAGAGGCAGCCTTGGGCCTCGGCTGTGCTGGAGAGCCCACCGTGCCGAGCTCATCCCGGGGATGATGCCAGTGCCAGTGTCTGTTCCTGCTCTGTGCCGGGACAGAGGTGGCTTTGTCACCTGGCCTCTGCCTTCCCCTCAGCCCAGGGACCTCAGCTGTCCACCTTTTGCCCTGGGAACTGGAGTGCAGCCCTGCCCCGGTCACTGCCTAGCGCTGCCTTTCAGCATCTGCCAATCTATCAAGATTCAGCTACCGCTGTGAACCCATCAACTCCATGGAAAGGAAAAAAGGATCCCCTCACCACAGCAATTATTTATCGCGGCCTGAACTTCGGGTGACCTCTCCCAGTTCCGCAGAAGTTGCAGTAGCACCTTGGTGTCTAGGATTTTTTTTACCCCCTTCCCCTTTTAACAAACACAATTTTTTTTTCTGCTACATGACCCTCTTTTGCGAAATTTTCTTTTGCAAAAAGATCTTTGGGTGGTCCATAAACCACAGCAGGAATGCAATATTGGCCTGACGAGACAGCAGATTTTACATGAAAGAAGTCGTTAAAAAAAAAAAAAAAAAACCCTGTGGTCCCCTGGGGATGCTTCAGGGAAGACCTGAGCAGCTCACCCACAGGCCAGCTCGGCCCTTGGACACAAACACCGGCTCTTCTGCACCAAAGGCTCTGCCACGACCCGGGGCGATCCAATATTGTAAACTCCGCGGGTGTGTGTTTGTGTGTGTGTGTCCCTGAGTTGCAGCTGCAATAAGGGTTACGCAGGGTGTAGCTCCCTGTGTAAATTTAAAGTGACCTAAGGGACATAATTACATAAATCTCATCATGAGACAATATACTTTTTATTTGTTTGAATTTTATTTGTATTGGTAAAACTGACCCGAAACTGACACAAGTTTATTAGAAAAAGGACTCTGTAAAAACAAGTGGGCTGGTCTTCTTACTTAAGATGGATGTGCCAACTTCTAGTATGATTAGAGAAATGGATAACTCACTAACATCTGTGCAAACCACAATAAAAAGGGATTTAGTGTTACCCCAAGGAAGGCAAGAGAGGCTGTCTGTCCATTAAACGCTTTATTACAGTGCCAGCAGCTTTTTTCTAATTCAGTTATTCCTGCACAGCGCTCAGCTCTCTGACTGCCTGTCATCCCACCAGACAGTGCTCGGGGCTGGGAGGTTTTGTGCAAGGTAGGTGACAATCAAATGAGCCACTGAGAAGAGAGGGGCGCCTGACCCTTATGAAGGATTAACTACAGAAAGTGAGTGTGATCATGTCACACCATTACTTAGAATTTTCACAGTCAATTTCTGAAAATATGAGATAAGTTCTTAAAGAGACAGTTTTCTCAGGAGCTCAGCAGACCTGGTGGGGTTTGGTTCCCTGTTGTACAGAGGGAGCCTGGAGAGACGGGGTCTGCCAGGGAGGAGGGGCATGGCCTGCGCTGTGCCTACCCCGTGGAGGGCATGCTGGAGCCAGGCCCTGGGGCCATTCACTCCTGGGAATGATGCAGCTGAGAAGGAGGAAGAGGGAGAGACGCCTCCTGGGACCAGCATGCCCCTTCTCCCTCCTCCCCTGCATCCCGGAGTCCAGCCTCCCCTGGAGGAAAGCAGGCCGACGATCAGGACCCTTTGCGGACATGCCAAGTGTGGGGTCGGCAGGAAGACTTTCCAGATGGGCTGCCTGAGACGCTTGGGCCAGTTTGGTGCCAGGATAAAACCTCCACCTCCTTCAGCCACCACCGCCACCATCATCATGGTCTTCCCCAGAAGACTATATGCCCCTATCCCATGGAACCACACAGTCGGGCAGCCAAGCGGGCCACTTACTATAAAATGCACTATGTGCCCGACACAGATACATCTGAAACATATATAATAGGTCTGGCAAAGGTATATAGCGATTCAAAGGGAGCATGACACACTTTAGGGCCAGAGATGAGTCTATTCCTCGCTTACAGACGGGAGACCTGAGACCCGGAGAGGGGCAGGCTCCACCCCAAGCACGCACTGAAATGCCAGGACGTGGGGCTGGGGCCAGAACCCTCACCTTCTGACACCCAGAAGTCATGCTTACGGGGAGCCCTGCACAGTAGGGGCTTTTTGTCCAGCTGGATCAAAAATGTGATTTATCCCTTTGTATCTGTATATTTAAATGAGAAAAGTAAACCACAAACCCCTAAGCTTGGTTCTGCTAAAGTAATTTAACATCTGCTGCCACCTGAATCTAATTGAAACAATTCATTATCAAATTTACTGATCTGCTTAATGATTTTGTATTTCTCTCTCAAAATCACCTTCCGCCTTAGCTAGCCTAGGTAAATTACTTTTCCCTTCAAACCGGAGAGCTTGAAGGGACCCGGGAGAACATCTAGTCCAAGTGTTCTCATTGCAAAGGTGGCACGAGAGAGGGTGGGGTGAGGTCACACAGCGAGTCGGGCAGGACGTGGACACGGGCTGCTGGTTCCTGGGTTTCGGTCCCTGAGTCTGTGCTGCTCGTTCTCAACTGCATCTCTGAAGGGAAGGCAAAGAAGGAGCAACAGAAAGGGGTGATGAAAAAAAGGAAGAATGAAAGGAAAATAGAAAGGAGGAAGAAAGGCGTGGAAGAAAGGGAAGATGGCAAGCTTTCTTTCCAAGCTGTGCAATTTTTGTCTGCTCAGTGGCAGTCTGTTAACAAAATGCTTCATTGTCACTGAGCAGAGAGTCATTAAAGGCACCTCAGAAATTTGGACCCTTTTCCTAGAATCAGGGTTTACACAGTAACTTAACTGATGACACTTCTCCAAGCTGATGGCATTTTTGATCTAAGGTGAGGTCATCCCAGTAGAGCCCCTCCCATGGCTTCCCTTTAGAGCATGCCAACACAAGAGGCGTCTCCTCTCTACTTTCAAGGACTGATTGTTCAACTGCTAAAATGTAAGTCACATATGTATGGAGGCACGTTTGAGTCCACACTGTGTTTCTAAAAGCTCCCTTATAGCTGCGTGTAAAAGGGAAGCGCGAAAAGGGGAGGAAGCCCACGGAGAAGCATGTGAATCATTAGATCAGAGAGAGATGCCACCTTTTCTCCATGTTGAAACTGTGAGGGGGAAAAAGTACCACCACATAATTGACATAATTGATCTAGGGTTTTTTTCCCTTTTTGCTGCAGTCATTTTTATGCACGCCATTGTTGCTGTTGTTACCCAGGATGTGATCTTGTGTGGTTGATAACACAGGCTAGATATGAATACGCACCCGCACCAGCCAATCACAAATCTATAGTGTCTATTTCTGCATCACCAGGTGCTATCTCATGGGAAATATCCTCTTTTTTGGCAGGCACACAGAGCGCTGCATTATCTGTCATTTTCATTAGATTCGAGCTACAGCTGAGCCAAGAAGACTTAGTTCTAGCATATGTGCTCGAAATGGCCAAGCTGCGAGTGTCCAAATTCACCCTTTCAGGATTGCATTGCAAATAATTGGAGGTCAAGCTGGAAATCAGAGCAAGAAAGGCGCCTGAATTCCACTTGGGAAGCTGCAAACACCAGAAGCTCCTGAGATTGGAGCTTGTTACCATGATCACCTCCTCACAGGATCGAAGAGACACCATCTTCCATCAGAAGCTCAATGTTTTTTTGCACAGCTTAGGTAGTGACGGAGGGTGGAGGGAGCCTGGATTTTGAGGCCACTTAACAAAGAAAACCTAATCTCTTTCATTCCTCTGTGTGCCTCTCTGGGATGCTGGAGATTCCATCCCCAGGTCTTGCCCTAGGCAATCGACCTCGAGTCCTGTAGTAGGTTGTCCGCTGCTGGGTGTGCAATTGGATGGCCCGGGTGTCATGAAAATCAAGGAATCCTGAGGGATGGAATTATTCAACTGCAGTGAAGTTGGGTCTTTGCACAAGTCTCCACTTACTTTATAAATTCAATCTTATATTTGAACATGTGGAGAGGACATATCACAAAATAAACCCCAATTTAAATGCTGACAATGGGAGAGCCACACAGTTGGGGAGGACAGTCACTCTACCCAGGGGATCTGATATTATTCTAAGTAGACATTGAAAAACAGGATAGGCTAGTTGTTCCAGCAGGGAATCCACTCTCTTAAAAATCAAAAAGCCAGTAGGAATGTAAAATGGTGCAGCCTCTGGAAAACGGTATGGTGGTTCCTCAAAATGTTCAACATAGAATTACCATATGATCCAGCAATTCCACTGCAGTGTATATATCCAAAGAATTGAAAGTACAGTCTGGGAGAGATCTTTGTACACCCATGTTCATAGCAGCATTTTCACAATAGCCAAAAGGTGGAAGGAAGCCACCCAAGTGTCCATCAACAGATGAATGGCTAAACAAAATGTGGTCTATCCATGCAATGGATTATTATTCAGCCTTAAAGAGGAAGGAAATTCTGACACATGCTACAAGGTGGATGAACCTTAAAGACATTATGCTCAGTGAAGGCACAAAAGGGCGAATACTGTGTGATTCCACCAACATGAGGTACCCAGAGTAGTCCCATTCATAGAGACAGAAGGTAGAAATGTGGTTGCCCAGGTCTGGGAGGAGGGGAACAGGAAGTTATTGATTAATGGGTAAACAGTTTCAGTTTTGCAAGATGAAAAGAATTCTGTGGATTAATGGTGGTGATGGTTACACAACAATGTGAATGTACACATTGCTACTGAAATGCATAATTAAAAATGGTTAAGATGGTCAATTTTGTGTTAAGTGCATTTTACCACAATTTTTAAAAAAATGACAGGCTTGTATCTGTTTCCTCGCATCCTCTTTAATGTCCAGCCGACTTGCAGCCCAAAGACGCAAGTTGGTGTTGCCAAATGCCACCAGAAGGTTTGGATCTCAGTGTCCTCTCTTGGTTTGGAGGAGTGTTTGAGCAGCCAGTAGATAGCAGAGATAGAGGATCCCCAAGGAACAGCCAATCAGAGGCTCTCTCCTCCCCTGGGGGAATACAAAATTTGAGTAATTTTTCTGCAAAAGTTGGCTTTACCAAAGGATTAGGCCCTATTTACCCAACTAATTTCAGTGCCAAGCAAACATTCTGGAAACACTTTTGTTAAAAAACAACAATAAAAATTGTCTGGCCTCTTTGCAGAAGCCACTTCCTGGACCCACAGTCTCCCTGGGTCTGTGCCCAGCAATCCCACGCCACGCTGTCTTCTTCCAGTGTGGCACTGAGGGTGAGCCCTTGGGCCATGTCTCCTTTGACCTGTGTGCAAAGTTCCAAAGACAGCAGAAACATCCAGCATTTGGTTATGGGAGTGCATGCTGCCCCAGAATTGTCTTGGGTTTTCATGCCAGGGCGGTGCCTTCACACACCACAGTGGCAGAGGATTTCTACAGGGAGAAATCTGCTAATGAAACTTCGTCCTGAACCATTGAGGTGCTGGCATCTTGCCCACGGCATGTGGTTCACTGTTTTCCATCTGCACTGCTAGTATGGGCTGGTTGAATGACAAGCAAGCAAGGGGAAAGGTGGCATGAATTTTTCGGAAGTCAGGAGCAGTTTGGATCCAGGCACGGCAAGACCAACAAGGTCACCATTGCTGAATGGGGGCAAATCTGATGACTGTTGTCTTCGTCAGCTCTGGCTGCCATAACAAAATCCCACAGACAGATAACTGAAACAACAGAAATTTGTCTTCTTGCAGTTCTGGAGGCTTTGTCTGAGATCAGGATGCCAGCATGGGGGGTTCTAGAGAGAGCGCTCTTCTTGGCTTGCAGACAGTCCTCACATGGCGGAGAGAGGGAGCTCTGGTGTCTCTTCCTCTTCCTATCAGGGCACTGATCCCATCATGAGGGCCCCACCCTCATGACCTCATCTAACCCTATTACCATCCAAAGGCCCCACCTCCTAGTACCACCACACTGGGGATCAGGGCCTCAGCAAATGAGTCTGGGAGGGACACGAATGTGCAGTCTGTAACAAACGTGACTGTCATCTTCGCTGAGTTCCTCCTGTAGCTCCAGAGAGACCCCACTGTTCTCAGATCCACTCTGTTCTCAGGCCCTGTGTCCTCTGCCCTCCCCTGCAGCTGCACTTTGGGCTCCATGCTTCCCCGCATCCCCCAGGTCCACCTAGACTGGAGAGTTCAGTTTATGAACAGGAAATTAAAAGGAACCTACAAAACACCTGATTTTCATATTTTTGGTTTTTGTTTTGTTTTTGTGAGGAAGACCAGCCCTGAGCTAACATCCGTTGCCAATCCTCCTCTTTTTGCTGAGGAAGACTGGCCCTGAGCTAACATCCGTGCCCGTCTTCCTCTACTTTATATGGGACGCCGCCACGTCATGGCTGACAAGCAGTGCATTGGCGGTGCCCGGGATCCGAACCTGCGAACCCCAGGCCGCTGAAGCGGAGTGCGCGAACTTAACCGCTACTAGGCCAGCCCCCCAAAAACGCCGGATTGTTAAAAGATGTTCTCCTACAGGAGCCCTGTTGTCTATTAATTGTACTATGTTTTGAAACAACATAAATATTTTTTTATTAGAAGAAATTTTCTCTTGTCTTTTCCTTCAGTTATCACCATGTTCCTGGAAGGGAGGTAAGGCAATCCGAAAACAGTCGGTGAGAGAATATACAAACAAACTTTCAAACTGTCTTTCAGCAAGTGAGGCTAAAGTTATTGAATATGCAAATTGCCTTATTAAGAGAAGAATGATGTCTTTTTCAGCAATCAGTTTAATTACAGAGGAACCCTTCAATAGAGAAATCAACTTGTTTTCAGAATGAAAATTCTTTAGAAAGGGAATTTAGGTGTAACAGATCAAAATGAGAAAATTTACCCTGGTAGGAGAAAGTGCTGGCAGAAATGGACTGCAAGCTGTGCTGGCAGTGGCCCAGGAGAGACCCGGCTGCTGGGTAGCCCTGCCTGCATCCGGCAGAGTGCCAGTCTATCAACTTCCATTCTCCTGCTCTAAGGCTCAGAGAGAGGAAAGGTGTAGGGACCTGTGAAATGTATTTATCCAAAGCTCGTGGAAGGGCCTACACCTCAGGCCACATACTCCCTACAGGGTAGGTGTGAACTGGGTGAGGTGCCTAAGCACAGACCAGAACAAAAGTGATTATTTATTTAGAAGACTTTCCATCAGAATTCTGTCCATTCTGCTCCAGGCCTTTCCCTCTCTCCCCCAGAGACCACCAGACTTTGCCTATCCTGTGTCCCATTTCCCCAGAGTCTTCTCTCTGTTTAAGGACTAGAAATCCAAGGAACCGTCCAAGCCACTGCTCCATGAGGAGCCGTCTGCTCTTTCCAGGTGCTGTTGGAGGGGCCCTCCGGGGGCTGCTGGTTCTTCATCAGACACAGACAACAATGGCAACTAATGACGACCTCGGGAACCTGTTCTGGTCAGAGTGTTGGGGTGAACGGGTCCAGAGGTACACCTACATCCCACACTCGCAGCTGCTCCAGTATCACGGTCCCCTGGAAGGGTAACAGACCAGGAATTAGGGCAGAGGTTTGGAACCAGACTTCTTGAGTTGGATCTCAACTACATAGAATAGCAACTTAGCCACCGCAGGCAAGTTGTTATCCCCTCTATGCCTCAGTTTCCTCATCTATAAAGTGGGTAGACAGCACTACTTCATAAGATGGTTTTGAAATTTCAAGAGAGAAACCAGGCAACCACTTAGTGTAATACCACAACAAGCATTCAATTAACATGAGCTGGTGGTAGCGGCAGCAGCAGAGGCAATAGTACAAGTCTCCCGTGTGCACACTGCTACTTTGTTACCTTAACTTTCACACATCTGAGATGCAAAACATGAAATTCACACATGCTCAAGAAATGCCCAGGCAAATGTTCCTTCAGTGAACCTCAAAATCTTGAGCACCTACCATATGCCGTCAGTGAACAAAACTGAAAAAAATCTCTGCCCTTTTACATTCTGGTGGAAAGACAAACAATAAATGAGAAGCATAATAAACACATAAATTATATAGTATTTCAGAACTATCTCCATGGTACAAAAGGATAGAGCAAAGAAAGGTGACTCAGCAGACCTGGAGTGAGGTGAGCCACTGCAATTTAAATAGAGAGGTCAGAGTACATCTCATTGAGAAGGTGAAATCTCAGCAAAGACTTCAAGAAGGTAAGGGAGGGAGCCATGGATATCCAGGAGAAGAGCGTCCCAAGCAGAGATGCAAAGGCCCTGGGGCGGAAGTGGGCATGATGTGTTCCAGGCACAGCAGCAGGTCAGTGGAGCCAGGGAGAAATTTGAGAAATGTAGGAGACAGGGTCAGAAAGCGATGGAGGCCAGGTCACATAGGGTCTTGCAGGCCACCACAAGGACTTTGGCTTATACTTGGATGAAATGGGGAGCCTTTAGAGGATTTTGAGCAGAAGAGTAGTCTGAATTATCTGACTCATGTTTTAAAAGGAAGAACAGTATTGTGAGTCCCCTGGGATGGAGGGGGTGCCCATGAGGAGGCTGCTGCACATGACCAGGGTGGCAGCAGAGGACGTGGATGTGAGGGTATTCTACACGTGGGGATATTCGAAAGGGCAGTCCAACATGCTCACCTAACGAATCAGATGTGGGGTCCGAGAGACGGAGAAGAGACGAGACTCCAAGCTGTCCTCTCATTAATGCAAGCTGGTTTGTCGGAATTCATCACTACCTTGTTTTTGCGAAAAGCAACAAATCTGCATTTGGTCTAAATTGCTATGGCCCCATCTATAGTATTTAACTCGGTAGAACTAAATGTCGCACAGTAAAAATGAGGTCAAAGTAGGAACATCCTACATCCCAGATGAGGAATCTTCTCATGTGAGGAAGTTTTTGGCATCCAGTTGTACGTGTAAGGCACTCATTGATATTCTGCTTCTGCCTGTTTCTTGAACACAACAAATTTGTTCCCACCCCAGAGCCTTTGCACATGCTATCCCTGGTTCCTAGAACATCTTTCCTCAAGCCTTTGAACAGATGGCCGTTTCTCCTCATTAGCTCAGACATCCTCTCCACTGGGCGACTCTCTATCACAGTATCTGTTGTATTAGTCAGGGTTCTCCAGAGAAAAAGAACCAACAGGAGGTGCATAAATAGAAAGAGAAAAAGATTTATCATGATGAATCGGCTCACGTGACCACCAAGGCTGAGAAGTCCCAAGACCTGCAGTCGGGCAGCTAGAGAACCAGGAGAGCTGTTGGTGTAAGTCCAGTCTGAAAGCCAACAGGCTTGAGATTGAAAATAGCAGATGTTTCAGCTCAGATTTGAAGGCAGCAAAATACCGGTGCCCCAGCTAATGTGGTCAGGGAGGAGGGCTTCCTCTTACTCAAGAGAGGGTCAGCCTTTTCATTCTAGTCAGGCCTTCAACTGATTGGATGAGGCCCACCCACATTGGGGAGGGCAATCTGCTTCAGTCACTCTACCAATTTAAATGTTAATCTCATCCAAAACCACCCTCGCAGACACACTGAGAATAATGTTAGGCCAGATGCCTGGGCGCCCCACGGCCCAGTCAAGTTGACACAAAATTAACCATCACACCTGCTTTGTCCCCATTGTGGTTGTCATTTTATGAGTTTATCATAGTTATTTGTTTATCTATCTATCTACATTTGTCTTCCCTATGAGAATATAATCTCCCTCAGCTGTTTGTTGAGCAAATGAACTAGTGAATAAATGAAGGGAAAACAATTCCACGTGTGACTTGAGATTTAGGGGAGAGGCGTGGAATTTTCCTGAGGCCAGGTGACACCGGTGCTGAGACATGGCGCTTGCTGAGAGGCAAAAGGAAGTTGGGGAAGACAGGATGGGACTGGGGCGAAGGACTGGGAGGAAATAGACGGGATGAGAGCAAACCTTATGGGAAGAAACGGAAATCCGTCTCTGACAGCCAAATCCCCTGGCGTGCCTTCTGGTTTTTATTTTTAATCTGGAGTTAAACGTCTCCTGACCTGACCCCGCTGAGTGAGAGTCAGCACAGCAAATCGAAGCCCAGAGCAGGGCGGGTCCAGGCCGGGCTCCCCTGGGAATGTGAGCGGCAGCAGGAGTGGAAAGGAACCTGGCTGTGTCCCCTCAGCCCTGGACGCCCATTTGTCTGTAGGATGAAGGGGCCAGGTGGGCCCAGCTCATCGTGTTGGCAAAGTTGCCTCCAGAGGACAGAGGACAGACAGGAGGTCAGCTTCCGGTCGGTACAAACAACCCTCAGCCTGGAGTTCTCACATTGGGCATCCCCGTTGGCACATCGGGTTTCGTGTTTTGTGGATCGATTTTAATGAAAAAAAAAGAACGGAGAAGCTGTCTCTGAGTGTTAAATGTTATGTGCATAAATGTTATCAAAACTGTGAAGAAAAATGCCCCATGTATGACTTAAGCTAAAATCATCTCTCCCAAGTTGTCATGGGATTTTTTTTTTTTTTTACAAGTTGCATATAGGATGATTGGCTTTGGTGGCATCGTTTAGATTACCTTCCTCAGGGACTGTCTCTGTGGAAGGTTCTGGGGGGCTGAGCTGCAGGCTCGGAGTTCCACTGGAGTCTCAGAGACAGGCAGGGGCCTGACTTACAGGACAGATCCCTCCTCGGGGAGTCGTTGGGAAGGGGCCCAGCCCGTGGAGGATAGAGGCTCTGATGTGGGCCCTGGGGGGGTTGGGGGAGCAGGAGAGTCCAGAGACACTGGGCCTTGGAGGGCAGTGTGCCTGCTCCTCGTGCTTCCGAGTGCAGGTGGCCTCCTGTTGGGGTCCAGGCAGGAGCAGGTGGCGGTGGTTGGCGCCCTCCCTCCTCCCTCCTGTCCTGAGCACAGCAGGCCAACATCCCTCTGCACTGAGCCTGCCTCTGTGCCCACACCTCACGAAGGTTCTGCTCTGGGCATCAAGAAGATAGGGACACAGCCCTGCCCCAGGGGCCTACGATCATGGGAGGAACCTCTACCAGGGGAGAGGAAGCCCTCTCGGGGACAAGAAAGAAAAGCACCGGGAGAGGCCGTGACTTGGAGTTTAAGGTGGGGACAGTCCTGTGTGGGTTGAAGGAGGAGGAAGCCTCCTGGGGCTGAGGCCCTTGAGTCAGTTTACACGGGAGGTGAGAAGAGAGGACTCTCCAGACAGGTGACACGGACTGGGGCAAGGCTGGTGACAAGAATAACCTAGTCCAAGGAACGGCAGCCAGATAGACTGACTGGATCCAAATTCCCTGGATCCCAACAGACCTAAGGAAGTGGGAGTGGGGAAGGATGGGCAGACACATGTGTTGGAGCTGACCATCAAGTTTCTAAGTTTTAGAAGTGACTTGAGAACACAAGTGGATGTCCAAAGAGCCAGGGAACATACGAAATGCTGCTCAACCACATTAATCACCAGGGCGATGCAAACGAAAACTGTAATGAGACGCCACCACACAAAGTGGCGAAAATGACAGACAGAAAGTGCAGAGTGTTGGTAGAGATGTAGGGCCAACACAGTCCCCACCCCCTGCTGGTGGAAGCAGGCACTGGGACAACCACTTGGGAAAACCGTTTGGCACTATCTATGCTGTGCACCTCACACCCTGGCCATGCCAGCCCCGGGAACCCCCAGCAGGAATGTGTGCCCGTGCCAGCAGCACTGTGATATGATCGCCCCTAACAGGGAGCAACCCGAGAGTCCCATCCTCGGGAAGACGAATGGACACACCACGGTGCGGTCCCAGGGTAGATGACTACGGGCACCTTACACTTCCATTCAAACGATCCTAAAGATGACTTCGGGTGTGGTTAGGGTGGGGGGCTAAGCCCTCGGGCTCCCCGGAGCTGGAGGAGACAGCAAGGACAGTGGTGGTGTCTGTGGTGTGCTGTGGCTTTTAAAGCATAAATCAGATGTGACACCCCTGTTTGTGGTTCTGCGATGCATTCTGGCCGCATTTAAAATAAAATTCAGGCCTCTCAGCACGGCCTCCAAGACCACACGTCCAGCCCCACCTGCACTTCTCTCCCCTCACTCGCTCGGCCTGGCCACGTTGCCCTGGGCAAGGTCACTGCCACCTCCGGACGCTCCTCTGGCTAGATCTCTCTCCCCCAGGTCTTTATTCAGGTCATCTCTCGAGGAGGTTCCCTGACCATCCTCAGGGCTGCAGCATTTAACTATGCACAAATCTCAGGGAATGCCACTGCCACCCAGGTTCAAGTGATGACGCGCCCTCGGACAGGTGCAGGGCAGTGCCTGGCCAGGGACTCCTTCTTTCACATGGCTCTGCTCCGTTTTCTTGGTGGGTGTTATCACAGATGTTCTCGGGGTCTGAAAGGGCCTCGTGCATTACTGTTTGTTGTTTATCGTCTGTTCTCTCCCACCGGGATGGAAGCTCTTTGAGGGCAGAGCCCTCATCCCTGTTGTTCACACCAGCCTCGATGCCCACGTCAAGACCGGTGCTTACTGATTGTGTGTTGAGTGAATAAACGAGTGAACAGCTGGCAAGTGGTGGTGGCCGTGGGAGCCCCCAGAGCAGGTGAGAAGGGCCCGCAGCCCAGGGCCTGCACGGATTGCCCCAACTAGCGATTATCTCTCTGGACTGCTGGGAGGACCATGATTATCCCCATTTTCCAGGTTGGGAAACTGAGGCTTGGAGAGGAGAGAGGCCTTGCCCACCAGTAAGGGTGACAACCAAATTTAAACTCAGGTTTGCTCCCCACCCAGGCCCTGCTCAGAGCCACAGACCCCTCAGTGTGTTTGTCACTGGGCAGACTCTGGGCCCTGCTGCTATTGCACTCTGGAGTGAAGTGGGGGCCGCCAGGGCTGCCCCGGGCATAGGCACAGCCCAGGTGTGTGCCGAGCCATGTGTGCTCCCGCCAGGAGCCCGTCTCCCCCCTTCCTCCATGTGACCACAGCGCTGGTGGCTGTCACAGCCCACTAGCCTCAGAGACTGTTTGTTTCATGGATGGAGACAGCTCCCACGGCCGTCCAAATCCAGCTCCAAACCACCTTGGCAGCGCCTGGCCACGCTGACCAGATCAGATTTGAAGTTTCAGGGCCTGACGGGCCCCGGCTGACTCAATTACAAGAGCCATTAGGTCGGAGAGTCCAGGCCTTCTCCACGTGGGGACAGAGGCCACTTCTGCCCACAGCCACCTCCCGGGAACACGGGGCCTCCTGGGCAGTCTGGGGTCCCGGGCGTGGCAGCCAGTGGGTCTGCCAGGTTTCCTTCACCCCATAACCCCTCACCCACTATCCTCTGGAACGCCCTAACCTAGAGAAACAGGCAGGAAAACTCTATTTTCTCTCCTAGATCACTGCATCCTTCTTCACTAGCCTGAAAGCAAAGGTCTCTCCTCCTGACGTGGCCTCTCTCGCATCCCCCAAAACACCCGCCCTGGGCCTGGGCATCCACCACGCCCTCCACGTCCATCCATGGTCTAACTAGCAGCTCCTGGTGGGGCAGCAGCAGAAGCACTGGGACACTCCACAGGGAAGTGTGTGCCCCTCGTCCCAGGCCCGTTCCCCCATGTGGAAATGACTGGTAGTCTGTGTAAATCGGGGAGGATTAGAAGTCACTTCACTGTAACGTCCCCAAACCTCTGCATCCCGGTGTGCTCTCACAAGTGGGGCAGAAAGGGCTGGAACCACAGTGTGCGCCCACAGGCTGCTCCCGGACGCATGCGTCCAGTGAAGTCCGGAGAGCGCCGTACAGGAGCGCTGCAGCAGGGCCACTGTGCCCCCTTGTGCCTGTCTTCCAGGAAAGACCCCTCACAGGAGGAGACGAGCAGGGCTGCCGGCCCACCGCGATGTAGGACCAGCAAGGTAGGCTCACTTTGTGCTGCCGAAATCTTGCACCTGTTGAAGTGATGTGGTGGGTGAGGAGATTCATTGCCCCAAGTTCCAGCCTCTTGTGGGTAGATAACCGGATATCAGGGGAAGTTCAAGAGCCCAGGACCTTGTGCCTAATGGGAGTACAGGGTTTGAAGGCACAAACCAGCCACCAGTTCCTCTGGGAGCTCTGGCTAGTTGGGTCCCAGTCAGGTCCCCAAGGGCAAGGCCCGTGCCACATCCTGATGTCGTCCCCTCTCCAGACCCAGCACTGAGCAGGCAGATCTTGATAAAAACGCCAGGGATATTTCATAGGCTATTGCATGAGTTTTCTAGGGCTGCTAGAACAAATTACCACAAACTTGGTGGCTTAGCACAAACAAACCTTATTCTTTCACAGTCTTGGAGTCCAGAAGTCTGAAATCAGGGTGCCGTCAGGGGTCGTGCTCCCTCAGGGAATATCCCTCCTCATCTCTTGCAGCCTCTGGCAGCTGCTGTCAATCCTCGGCCTTCCTTGGTTTGTGGCCGCATCACTCCACCTCAGCTCTGTCCTTCTGTCACCTCCTCTTCTGTGTGTCGTTGGATCTAATCTCCCTCTGCTTCTCTCTTATAAGGACACCCATGATGGCATTTAGGGCCCACCTGGATAATCTAGGATAAGCTCCTCCTTTCAAGATCCCTAAATTAATCCCGGTTTTTGCCGTATAAGGTAACATTCACGCTTTGCCATACATGTCGATAGTCACAAGTTCCAAGGATTAGGAAGAAAATATATTGGGGGGGGCGCATTTTTTCTGCCTACCATGGCTGTTACATAATAACTTGGGATCTCGGGGCAGGAATTTTCTCCTTTGATGCTCGCAGCCACTGAAGGCTCAGACACTTGCATGCCCCATCTTCACACTGGGTGGGAGCGGGGGCGGGGGCAGAGCTGAGTTGCAAACCTGACACTCATGACCATAATGAAACGGAAGTTCAGAGGCTCGAGTCGTCTACCTTCCGGCCCCTGCCATCCACTCTGGTAATCAAACACTGTGGACAGGGCCTCGGTGGCCAGAAGTATAGACACGTGAGTCTAATAGGCCTGGGGTTAGTGCCTCCTCCTGCCTCAGTGTCCTCATAATGCCAACTTCACAGCAGGGGGGTTCTGAGTATTAAAGGAAACAACATATGAAGATACTTAACTCAGGCCTTAGCAAATAGTAAGTGTATAAATCAATGGTAGATACAATTGTTCTTTTTGTTCGATTGGACAAGTGTTTCCTCACCCCTCCTGTGTGCTAAGCAGGGGGTGCTAGCGACAGTGTGCAGGGAGGGCTGTCAGCATCACCTGGTCATTGGCAGTAGTGGCAGTGGTAGTGGTACTCAGGGGCTAATGCCAGTTGTCCTCGTCCATCCCCTCCTTCATGCCTTCATCCATGTCTCCCTCATGCATACCACAGGACACGTCGGGAACATTCCATGTGGAAGGCTGGGGTGAAGAAGGTGACACAGTCCCTGCCCTTCTTTGCAGGAACTCACAGGGCAGTGGTGCAGAAGGAAATCGTGTCCCAGGGTGAGAGGTGTTATCAGAGAGTTGTCATCCGGACTCTGGAGGATGGAGCTGGGAGGAAGGAGAGGCGAGCGATGTCTCCTGTAAGAGGCTATACACGAGCTAAGTCCCAGAGGATGCAACTATTGGATACTTGAGTTTTAGGTGCCAATTGCTGAAAGTTTTCTAAAGAAATGTGCACCTTGTGTCTCTGGGGAAGGTGGTGGTGGGGATCAGGAGATAGAGGCTGACAACCCAACAAGAAACCCTGCTTGGGAACCCCTGATAACAATAGTGCTGGAGATTATGATCCTATGGTTGGATGATCAGAGTCCTAATGGGAAATCCAGGGCACACCCTAGGGGGACTAGAGAGAGTTCAGTAACAGGACATCTCACAATGGTGTGGGGAGGGACTGAGAGAAAATGCCAAAGAATGATAAAGCACCCGAGGGCTAAAAGCAGTAGAAAGACTTCCCTCTGACCTCTTTCTCTTGTGCGGCTCCCCACCGGCCATTTCCAACCAGAAGTCAGAGGGCAAGGAAGTCTGTGGATGAAGTCTATATGGTCAGTTTCCTGGGGTACAGAACAGGATGGAAAAGGATGGGGAATAGATCCAGAGGTGCAAACGAGAATCCTGCCTGATGATGAAGATGACAATAATGACGATGATGGTGGTGGTAGTGGTGACGGTGGTGATGATGCTGGTGATTGTGGTAGTGATGGTGATGGTAGTGGTGTTGATGGTGATGGTCATAATGGTGGCGGTGGTGGTGGTAATGGTGGCGGTGGTGGTAGTGGTGGTGATGATGATGATGGTGATCATGGTAATGATGGTAGTGGTGGTGATGGTGATGATGGTGAAGATAGATACCATTATTGAGCTCCTACATGGCCCCTCCCTGTTCTAAGGGCTTTCAATCTTCACACCTGTCCAATAAGATAAGACAGTAGAGATCTTGGAGACTTGGGAGATCTACATGTGGGTCAACAGCCAGAATTGTCCTCTGCTTCCTTGGACCTCCCCCAAAACATGTGGTTTGGCCAAGCACCTGGTCCTAGTGACTTGTGTTGTAAATATGTGTGAATTTTCTTGTCTTCCTTACCTCTCTGTGAACCCCTCTAGGTTAGCTTGATGTCTGATTGTCACTGTAACCCAGCGTTTGCCATGTCTAGCAGAGTACCTGCCACTCGGCAATTGCTAAGCCAGTGATGAAGAATGAGTGGATAAATGAGTGAGTGAATGAACAAAGAGAGGCTGTGACAACAGGTCATAGAGAGCAAGGTCCAGGCCTCACATCTACCGTCTATGGAGCTTGGCCCGCCACAGGCCAACACAGTGGAACCATGGCATTTCTCTTTTCTCGGGTGCACACTTCCTCACATCTAACATGGACTGAAAAACATATAAGCTTTTCAAAGCTATTTGCCCTGAAATTTCCCCAAGCCCAGACTCTGAGCTAAGAGTGAGGATGTTTGTGCTACGTCTCAGTGCTGCACATGGAAACCCACAGCCCAACATAGCTCAGAATTGCTAATCACCTTCGGATTGTTGTGTTAATATGTGAAAATACGGAGAAACAGAAACCTGTCTTCCTGCTAACGTTAATTTTGGTCCCAAAAAATGTTGCTAAAACATATTGCTGGGCATGCCACAGATGTTCCTTCTCTTGCACGTGCAAGATATTGAAAGTGAGAGCTGGACGCTTTGACAGAATTCCTGTCGCTTTGATGATAACTGTGGCCAGGCCATTTTCCTACCACTTGGACCTGTCACTTTATCTGACCGTTCCCCTGTGCAGAGGTCCACACTGGGACTGGCGCATAATTCTGTGTTTACTACCACAACCTGCTCAATAGACAGATAAAGGTGAGCAATAGAAAAAATAAGTTGAGCTATGTCACCTTCTTGTCAACTCACCCGTTAATTTTACTATATGCAGAATGTATATAATGACCTGCTTGGCAGAGCACTAAGTAGAATCACAGGTTGCCGGTTCCCAGAGCTCATTAGGGTGCGAGATGATATGGTAAGATGTGTGGCTCTCCAGTTTGACACTGAGGTTTTAACTAACCTGGATGGAGAGATTTAAAGCCACTTATCAGTTTTTAAAGAACCAAGCAGAACAGCACTGTGCTCTCTCATCTTGTCCTGGTTTATCTTCCACGTGCAGTGGCCGTTTTTAAGAAGAAAAAAGTGCCATCATTTAGAGTGCTTATGAGAGAGGAAACCCACCCAGCACTCTGTGGCTTCAAGGCCTTTTCCTTCCCATGTGGGGAGAAGATTGACAGGGACACCGGCAAAGGGGGAAAGGTGGACTCTATGTTGTAGGCACTGGGGCTGGTGCCTGGACCATGTCATTTGTGCTGGGAAGCTGTACCCCTGGCGCAGGGAGGGGTGTTTCCTTCCTCACGAGAGTTTCTCTTTAGAATCCCTCTGCGATTGCTGCCATCTGTTGTTGGATGAGAGGAGAGAGAGCCCCGTGAGCAGCTCAGGGAGTAAGAACAGGGGGTCAGTTGGACATCAAAGAGCTAGACCGAAGTCAACTGCCAGGAGGAGGCAGCATACAAAGCAGGAAGTGTGGTCATAACCACCTGACCCGCACTAGCAGGACTTGTGTTTTGTTGGTGTGCCCACTGATGGACGAGAGAAATGCAATGAGGAAGAAGACATGAGGAGGTGGAGACACAGCCCCAGACCAGGGAACTCGTGAGGTGGTCTTGTCCCCTTTCCATTTATCTATTTATTTTAACATTTCTTCAGTCAATTCCATCAAGTGAAACATGACTACCTCATTGTGGATGCTCGATACCAACTAATTAGCATTGATGAGGAGCCTTCTGTCCTGTGCCAGACTCCAAAAAAAGAAGCCAGAAGGAGCTACAGCCCTGACCAGAGCCACCAAGGCTCCAACCCCTGTTGTCACCTCCAGTGCAGGCAAATTCAGTGTCTGTCATTACCACTCCAGACCATTACTGCTGTCGTGTGGATTAAAGAAGTCTTGATAGCCACATGCTCCAAATAAAGATAATCTTTATGCATTGAGTGTGGAATATGGACTTGGCGATATCCCCAATGTAAGCGCCGTCAGTCTGTGTCCAGTGTCCGAGCAAGAACCTCAGATGGAATGGCCTTCTCTGAAGGCTTTTGGAGAGGTCTGGGTTCAAGGTGGGTAAACACCTTCCCAAATAATTACTCTTGCACCAGCCTGTGTATCCAGCCAAAGTAGAGAGTGCATGGGATTGTCTGGCAAATTCAAGATCAGAGGGCGCCTGTTCCAGGGAGAATTGAATCACCCAGACAATCATCTTCAAACTCCTCTTGGTTGTGTCCAACTGAAGGCTGCCTGGAGTTGAAGGAAAGCATTTCTCCACTCTTTCCCTTTATAAACGTGCATGCAACATTACTGAATTATAGGTCACGCGAGAATGCACGGCCCACAGGGGGAAACCCAAATCCTAGGAAAGGCAAAGGCTTGAAAGGAGCCTCATTTCAGGTACTTCCAAGGGAAGCAGAGTCAAGCAGGGGTCCTCAAAGGGAAAGGAGAAGCTGGGGTTTGCTTATCATGCAGGCAGTCATCACCTTTCTCTTCAGAATGGTCTTCCTTTGCAGCCAGAAGTTTCTCCATCGCTTTAACCCAAATTATAGCAGGGCCACCATGTGTCCATGTGAAAATGGAGGGTCTGTTTATTTCTTAGAGAAATGATTCATGTGTAAGAATCTACTTTGTGGAGGATGAATGAGTGGGGTGAAACTCACGGGCTCTAAAACAGGGAGTGCAATGGTTAATTTTATGTGCCGACGTGACTAGGCCACAGTACCCAGGTATTTGGTCAAGCACATTTGGATGTTGCTATGAAGGTATTTTTTAGATGGGGTTAACATTTAAATCAATAGACTTTGAGGAAAGCAAGTTGCCCTCCATAATGTAAGTGGGCCTCATCCAAACAGTTGAAGGTCTTAAAAAAAGACAGACCTCTCCCAAGGAAGGGGGAATTTTACCAGCAGACTGCCTTTGGACTTGAGCTACAACATCACCTCTTCTCCGGGTCTCCAGCCTACCTCTCTACTCTACAGATTTTGGACTTACCAACCTTCACAATCACATGAGCCAATTTCTTAAAATAAATCCATGTATGTATATAAGTATGCATGTGTGTGTATGTGTGTGAGTGTATCTATATTCTATTGGTTCTGTTTCTCTGGAGAACTGAATCCTGCCTAATACAAGTGAGAACCAGGAAGAAGGAAGCACTGTCTGCAGAGGCCAATAGAGGATGGAAGTTTCTAGCTGCCACCAGAGAGCAGGTGTTGTCATAATGGCAACCTATTCCACATATGCCTTTTCCTTACCCAGCCTGAAGACAGAGTGCCACGCTGTGGGACCCAGGCCTGCTCATTTACCTTGTGAAAAATACGTTGCATGAGAAATGGAATTCTTTGGCTTCTCCTGCTCCAAATGGAGACTGCCCTGAGATGGGAAGATGAAATACTAGCTAGACACAGTAAGAAAGTCTCATCGTTGGGATTGCTACTGAGACCTGCTTTCCCCGGAAATGCCTAGCTGTAAAACTGGAAGGCCACGAAAAGATGGCAGGTAGGGAACCAGGTGTATTCGGCACACTCCTTCCAGAGTAAATGGGAAATGGCAAAGAGCCAGGCAGCCCCTTGTTTCCAGAGGGCTGAGTGAGGGTCAGTGTAAAGTGCATCCCATCGTTTCGAGGCACATCGGTCCCTTGTAATATGGCTCAACATTCATTACAGAAATCTACGAGGTCAGCTACCTGCCGCTGTGGGGAGCTGATGTTTCCACCGTGCACATTTCAATGAGCAAGACATTTTGCTTTCTCCTCGATTCCATCCCCCAAAAGGAAGAAGGGGGTAGGCCACTGAAGTGTTTTGACTGAAGTGTCTTTCGTGTTCCCTTCCTAATAAAGGGCCATATATTAGAGCCGAACAGTCATATTTTTGAGCACTAAGGTAATACCAGTACTCTCATTGCTCAAGAAACTGCTGAGCAAAATCTTCCAACAATGTGTCTCCCCGGCATTCCTTAACCCTATTGATAATGATAAAGTCTCATAAATCTAGGTAAATCTTTAATTATCCCTTCAGAACATGGCGATATTACGACTGTGACATCGTCATAAAGGGCACATTCCAAATTAGCTCCGTATACATTTTATGAATATGCAAAAGGGTAGAGGTGGCTAGAGTTAAAAAGGAAAGACCTAAAAAATTGTATTTTTCTACATTGTTGCAATCATCTTTTAAAATGGGATTTAAATTCCTTTTAAAAATAATTTTTGGGAAAAGCTCTGTCTCTTGTACAATTTTCATTATAATCCACAGCGTCAGCTTCGCTGAACCCTATTGCATGTTACCAAAACTGCAATCTAAAATAGAAGGAGGATGTTAAAACACCTTTCAGCTTCAAAACTGTTCTTCTTTATATTAAGCATGTGTGAAACACTTGTGGAGAAAGGAGCTCCTGGGCACTGTTTTTAGCAGCCCCAAGAAAGCCTAGAGTTCATTTCATTCCCTACAGTCAGGGTGACTGCAGCCCCATCCTCCCCACCCCTGCATTCAGTTAGTAGCCTTATGTGATTTATTTTTATCTTCAGCCAACGCATATATTTTTACTTGTGTGAATAATATGGAGAAAGATTAAGTTCTTTTATTTTGCTAATTAAACTGCATTTTTCAAAATCTGGGGAGGTAGTAAGTGACAGGATTAACAAGGGCACTTTGCAGAGTTTTGCTGTTTTCCTGATTAGATTAGAGGTATTTGATATTGAAGTAGGAGCTGATGAAGTGGTTTCCTCCAAGTGAATGAATGCATGACCCTAGTTTATCACCTTGGCTTCATAAAGAAAGCTTCCTTACTGTTGAGAAAGCCCAACCAAGAGTGAAAATGACATTAGCAAGAAGCTAAGCAAAAGGTCAGTAGTGCAGAATGAGTAGGGGGAAGGAAAAAACACATTCCTTTGCTTTTTTTTTCCAAAGGGTTAAGGGCAGTCGCTCATGACAGCCTCCATGCCCAAAGAGAAGGGGAAATAGGTGAGCTGAGACCCAGAATTGTATTCTCCTAAGACAGGTACGCCTTTCTGAGCCTCTGGAGTTTAAAGGTAAAAATCTTATATTTAAAAAACGAAAGTGAGGAGATAACAACGCAGAGTGGGGAGGCGCCACCCCTCTCTCCCTGGCGCCCTGCAGGCTTATTCCCATAAGCATCTGCATACCCCTTGGGCCCATCCTGGACCTCCTCTCAGCTGCCTGGACCTACAGCTCATCTTCAGAGCAGCCAGGAGCCAAACCAAGGGAACAAGTGAGGGCCACTCTGCCCCTTCTTCCCCACGCCTCCCTACCCCCTTTTCCCGCTTCTAGGCAACTAACATGAAAGAGTGATGCCAAATAAGAGGGTAGAAGTCAGAAGGGAGTGGTTTGCCAGATCCTCTTGTGATGAGCAGGGCAGAAGGATGACACAGGGGTAGGGGTGAAAAATGCGCAAGAAGGGAGTGGGAGAGCAGCTGGGCGGCGTCAGGTCTGGGCACCTTGGAATGGTAAGCCCAGGGAAGGCCACAGCATGTATATTTATTCTGTTATTAGCCTCCTTCCCGAATCCCTAACCCCATCTTCCCCATAGACACATATATATTTTTTAATAGGAGCATAATTTGCATACAGCAAAAGACACATAAGGGTACCAATGAATGAGTTTTGGCAAATGCATGCACATGTGCAATCCACATCCCTATCGGGATATGGAACATTTCCATTATCACCAGTAAGTTCCCTTGTGCTCCTTCCCAGTCAATGCCTGCCTGCCCTCCCACCCACTCAGGCAACCACTGGTCTGATTCTGTTACCACAAGGTAGTTTTGCCCATTCTGGAACTTCATATAAATGGAATCCTACAGAATGTACTTTTGTGTCTGGTGCCTTTCCCTCAGCACAATGTTTCTGTGATTCTCTGTTTGTTGCAGGTATCAATAGTTTATTCGTTTTTATTTCTGAGTTGTATTCTGTTGTATTTTTTATCCATTGTACTTTTGATGGACATTTGGGCTGCTTCCAGTTTTGTACAATTATAAGTAAAGTTACTGTGACCATTCTTCTACAAGTCTCTTGTAGGCATGTATTTTTATTTCCCTTGAGTAAATACCTAGAGGTGGAACCACTAGGTCATAGGGTAAGATGTGTTTAATTTTATGAGAAACTACCAAACTGTTTTCCAAAGTGGTTGCACCATTTTACATTTAGACAGCAATCTATGAGGGCTCTGCAATCCACTTAGTCCGTATCCTTGCCTACATCTAGCATTGACAGTATTTTCAATTTTAAACATTCTAGTGAGTTGTTCTAGTAAGTGTGTACAGCTCTCCAATACGGTTTTGATTTGCGTTTCCTTGGTAACTATAGACATTGATCACTTTTTCATATGCTTATTGGTCATTCCAATATTTTCCTTTGTGAAGTACGTGTTCACAATGTTTGCCCATTTTTTATTGAGTTGTCTCATTATTGAGTTGTATGAGTTTCTCGCATATTTGGAATACCAGTTCTTTTCGAGATACGTGTATTGCAAAATCTTTTCTCCCAGTTTATAGTCGCCAATTATTTTATTTTGTTTTGTATTAACATGCAGTAACACTGACTTCTTTTGGTTTCCAGTTCTATGACTATTTCACATGTATAGCTTCATACACCACCACTCCAATCGGACACAGAGCAGTTCCATTGTCCCAAAACACTTTCATTGCTATCCCTTTGTAGTCATATGTTCCCCATCCCCAACCTCTGGAAACCACTGATCTGTCAACTAGTTTTTACCAAGAAGAATGCCATATGAATGGAATCATATAGTACGTGACCTTTTGAGGCTGACTTCTTTCACTCTGCCTGTCTTGGAGATTTATCCAAGCTGCTGTGTATATCGATAGCTCATTCCTTTTTATTGCTTAGGAGAATTTCATTGTACCAACTCACTTTTAATGGTGTCTTTTGGTAATCAGAAGCTTTTAATTTGGATCAAGTCTAGTTTATCAGTCTTCTCTGTGTTATGGACTGAATGTTTGTGTCCCCCTCCACAAAGTCATATGTTGAAGCCCTAACCTCCAACGTGATGGTGTTTGGAGGAATCTTTTCGAGGAATTAGGCTTAGATGAGGTCATGAGGATGGAATTCCCATAATGGGATTAGTGTCCTTATGAGAAGAGGAAGAGACCAGAGCATGATCTCTCTCTTGCCATGTGAGAACACGAGGAGAAGGGAGCTATCTGCAAGCCAGGAAGAGGGTTCTCACCAGAATCTGACCATGCTGGCCCCTGGTCTCAGACTTCCAGCCTCCACACTGTGAGACATCAATTTCTGTTGCTTAGGTCACCCAGTCTGTGGTACTTTGTTATGGCAGCCTGAGCTGACCAGGACACACTGTTACGGTTTGTGTTTTCTAATTCACATCCAAAACATGTTTGACTACACAAAGGTCAATAAGATATTTTCTTACATTTATTTCTAAGAGCTTTATAGTTTTAGATTTTACATTTAGATCTACAATCTACCACAAATTAATTTTCGTGTGTGGTGTCAAGTAGTTTTTGAACTTCATTTTTTCCCATATGGCTATTCTTTTGTTTTAGCACCATTTGCTGAAAATATTGTCCTTTCACCACTGAATTGTCTTGCAGCTTTTGTCAAAAATAAATTGTGTGAATCAATTTCTATACTTTATATTCTGTTCCTTTAATCAATTTGTCTATTTTGCACCAATACAAACTGTCTTGATTACTCTAGTTTTCTAGGCCGTCTTAAAATCAGGTAGTGTAAGTCATCCAAATTTATTCTCCTTTATTATTGTTTTGGCTATTCTAAACCCTTTAGATTTCCATATAAATTTTAGATTCAGCATGTCAATTAGAAAAAATGACAGTTGGCATTTTTATTTTTATGGTACTGAATATTGGGATATGGGATATCTTAAAAATATTGTCTTCTAATCCATGAACAGGGTTTATCTCTTCACCTACTTAGGTCTTCTTTAATTTCTCTCAGCATTTTTTTTGTGCTCTTCAGTGTAGAAGTCTTATACATATTTCCATAAGTAGTTTTATTTTATTATATATGGTACTTTTTTTTGAGGAAGATTGGCCCTGTGCTAACATCTGTTGCCAATCTTCCTTTTTTCTCTTTTTCTCCCTAAAACCCTAGTACATAGTTGTGTATCATAGTTGTAGAGTTGTTGCAGCTCTTCTATGTGGGACGCTACCTCAGCATGGCTTCATGACCAGTGAGTAGGTCCACGCCCAGGATCCGAACTGGCAAACCCTGGGCCGCCAGTGCAGAATGCACAAACTTAACTGGTATGCCACCGGGCCACCCCCTATATATGGTATTTTTAAATTTTATTTTCAATTATTCCTTGCTAGTACACAAAAATGCAAATGATTTTTTACTATTGACTTTGTCTCTAATAAGATAGCTAAATTCACTTATTATTTCTTATTAATTCATAGATTCTTTGGGGTTTTTACATGCATAATTCTACACCTGTGAATAATTATAGTTTTATTTCTTCCATTCAAATTTGGTACCTTTTATTTCTTTTTCCACTGTTGCACCAACTGGACCCTCCAGTACAATTTTGAAGAGAGGTGATCAGAAAAAATATCCCTTTTTTCTTCTTGATATTAGGAGGAAAACTTTGTCAGATTAAGAAATCTTCCTTTTATTCTCAGTTTCCGGAAGGTTTTTCTTTTTACGTTTGAGCATTAAAAATTAGCAAATGCTGTTTGTGCGTTTACTGAGATCATCATATAATGTTTTTCTCCTTTATTCTGGTAATTCTGGTGAATTAGATTAATTTTGAATGTCAAACCAACCTTGCATTCCTTGGATAATCCACTTAGTCATGATGTATTATCCTTTGTAATATGCTTTTGCATCTATGTTCCTAAGAAATATTGGTCTATAATTTTCCTTACTGTTAATGCCCTCATCTGGTTGTGGTATTAGCATTAAGCTGGGTTCATCAAAAAAGCTGTCAAGTATTCTTTTCTTCTCTATTTTCTCAAAGAGGTTGTGTAAAATTGGTATTATTTCTTCGTTAAAACTTGATAAAATTCACCAATGAATACATCTGATACTTGGCTGCTTTTGGTAGGAAAGTTTTAATTAAAATTCAATTTCTTTAACAGATATATGTCTAATCATCTTTTGTATTCTGCTGTGTTAATTTTGGTAATTTGTGTCTTTCAATGTATTTTTCATGTGCATCTAAGTTTTTAAATTGTACACATCAAGTTGTTGAGTGTGCCCTTATCTTTTTAATGTCTGTATGATCTCTAGTGATATCACCTATTTTTGTACTGACATTGGAAACTTGTGTTTTTTCTCCTCTGATTTTAATGAGCCTATTAGAGATTTATCAATTTCATTAATCTTTTAAGAGAAGCTGCTTTTTGTTTTATTTATTGCCTCTAATGCTTGTTCAATTTCTGTTCTCTTGTGTGTATTCTTATCTTCATTATTCTCTTCCTTCTATTTACATGGGTTTAATTTACTTTGTTTATCTTTGGTTTTTAAATAGGAAGTTTAGTGCACTGAATTTTGGTACTTTCTTTTCTAATATAAGCATTTAAAGCAATATATTTTCCTCTAAGTACTGCTTTAGCTGTATCCCATAAAATTTCATATGTTGTATTTTTATTATCAATTTTTTTAAATATGAGCCATTTTCTATGGTGATTTTTTTCTTTTGAACAATAAGTTATTTAGAAGTGTGTGGTTTTTTTCCAATATGTGAGGATTTTTCCAATTTTTTGGTTATTTCCTACTTAATTTCATGTGACCAGGGAAAATACTGTATGATTTTAATCTTTTGAAATGTGTCAAGATTTGTATTTTTGTCCAGCTTAAGTTCTATCTTGGTAAATGTTCCATGTGCACCAGAGAAGAGTGTATATTATGAAGTTGTTGGATGTCATGTTCTATAACGTCAGCTAGGTCAAGTTGCTTGATAGTATTCATTAGATCTTCTTCTGATTTTATCTACTTGCTCTACCAATGACTAAAGATGAGTGTTGAAATCTCCAGCTATAATTGTGGATTTACCTATTTTTCCTTTTAGTTTGGAAACTTTGTTGTCAGGTCTATAAACTTTTAATATTGCTATTCTTCTTAGTGAATTGACCAATGTGTCATCACTAAATGACTTCTTTAACTCTTCTTTTGTGTGTGTGTGTGTGAGGAAGACCAGCCCTGAGCTAACATCCGTTGCTAATCCTCCTCTTTTTGCTGAGGAAGACTGGCCCTGGGCTAACATCCGTGCCCATCTTCCTCTACTTTATATGGGACGCCGCCACAGCATGACTGACAAGCGGTGCGTCGGCGGGCGCCCGGGATCTGAACCCGCGAACACCGGGCTGCCAAGCACAAACTAAACCGCTGCGCCACTGGGCGTCCCCGACCTCTTTAACTCTGATAATATCTTTTCCTTAAAATCTCCGTGTCTATATCAATAGGGGCACGCAAGCTTTCTTATGTTTGCTATCAGCATGGTACATATTTCCCATCCTTTTAATTTGAACCTATCTGCCTCTTTGTATTTCAAGTGTTCCTCTTATAATAGCATACAGTTAGATCTTGCTTATTTACCGAGTCTGACAATATCTGCCTTTTAATTAAATTAAAGTTTGGAACAGCTGAAATGGCTGGCACTTACAAGACAGGATACTAAAGAGGAAGGAACTTCATGGAGAAGGAGCCCAAATGATCTGCACAGAGGCCCCCTTGAGTTTTGGGCTGAATACGAAGCTGTGCATGAACATAGCATAATTTTGCAAGACCTCAAAAAAAAAAGTGGTACAAGAGACAGTGTGAACTGAATGGAGATCTCAGATGATATATAGCACTAGGAATTATGGGAGTTTGGAGCAGCCAGTGTGGAAAAACCTCTCTAAACATTCCAGGGATTAAATTGAGACCCCATAATGACCACATCTTCAGAGCAGGATGTTTCAACCGCAGAATAAGGACAACTCCACTCTCATCCTAACAAACCCTAACAGCAAGTCCTAACATGATCAGACTGATATCTCAGTAAACTGACTATCAACAAATCTCAAGACTCTTTAGAAGAAGATGGCAAAATACTTTTTCAACTATGTAGAATTCATAATGTCTAGCACACAATAAAAAATTACTAGATATGCAAAGAAGAAGGAAAACTTGCCTTATAACCATGAAAAATAAAACTTTTCTATAGAAATAAATTCTAAAATGACACAGTTATTGATCTTAGGACACAAGGACTTCAAAGCAGCTATTATAAATATGTTCAAGGACTTAAAAGAAATTTTGACCATAATGAGTGAACACATGGAAAATCTCAGCAGAGAAATGAAAACTATAAAGAGGAACCAAGTGGAAATTCTAGGGCAGAAAAAATGTAACATCTGACATAAATATTTCACTAAATGAAATTAACAGCATATTGAAGAATGCAGAAGAAATGTTAGTGAATTTGAAGACAGGTCAATAGAAGCTGTCTTACCTGAAGCAATAAGAAAAAAGAAAGTAAAAAATTAATAGAGACTTAGAGACCTAACTACTTTAATCAAGTAGTTTAACATATGCATAACTGAGATGTCAGAAAGTGAGAGAGACAGAGATAGAAAAAATTACTTAAAAAAAATAATGACTAAAAATTTCCAAATTTGATGAACAGTATCAACACAGAGAACCAAGAAACTCAACAAATCACAAACAGGATAAGCACAAAGAAAACCACACCTAGATACATCACAATCAAATTGCTGAAAATATTGATAAAGAAAAACTTCTTAAAAGCAGCCAAAGAAAAAAGAACCTTTTACACTCAAGAGGACAAAGATATGAGAATGGCTAATTTCTCATCAGAAACAATGCAAGCTAGAGTACAATGCAATGCCATACTTAAAATGCTTAAATAGAAATAAATCAACCTAGAATCCTAAGTTAAGGAAAAACATCCCCTTGGAAAATGAGGCCAAAATGAAGACATATTTGGCAAGGCTTTCCTCCACCTGAAAATCAAAATTTGACTGAAAAGAAATGATACCAGATAGAAACTTGGTCTACATGAAAGAAAGAACAAAGGAAAAATATGTCAATCTGAAAGACATTTTTCTCCTTTTATAGCTTCTTTATAAGGTACGTGACTGTTTAAAAACAATAACAATGTGGAGTGACGTTAGCATCATGGCAGAGTGAGTTGTTCCCTTTGTCTCTCCCCTATAAGTTACAACCAGTTGGACACCCACTGATCAAAAAAGGACTCCCTGCACAGCGCACCAGGATGCCAGGGAGACCCATGCATCTACACATCTGAAGGGGGTGGACTGGATCTCTGGGAGGCAGCGGAACTAGGGGAACAGCCCCACAGCCTCCCCTGGCAGCAGCGATGCAAAATGTGGATCCCCACACCAGAGCACACAGGTGAACAGAGGCTGCAGGGGCAGACACTGCACTCACAGTCCCCCTCCAGTGGTGGGCGGTGGACACATGTCCTGAGGATTCAGGCCACAGAGAAGAGCCAGTGACCCAGCCCCCTCCCCCAGCAGTGGTGCTGGTCTTCCCAGCAGGGAGAACAATATCTAAAATGTGGAATTTCCCAGCTTGGGGAATGGTGCCCTGAACTGAGGTTTCAAAGTAAACTGGCATGTGCCAGCGACCAGAGGCTGCACAAGCAGCAATGAAAATCAACCTGGGCATAGCTCATGCCCCACCCCAAAGCAGAGGCAGGTGGCACTTGCAACCTGAGGCTTCAGGAGCCACAGTACAACCTATGGCCCAGCCCCAGTGGAGGCACCCACAACACCAGCTCCACCAGCAGTGGGGGCTGCATACAAGACCCCAGGCCCCTGGCAGAGACAGTGACATCTGTGAACACAGTGCCCCTGATAGTGGTGTTGCCAGCATCAGGAGACAATCTGGGAGCAGCAGGGCAGGTGATGCACAGGGCAGCAGTGTCCAAGCTTGTGGAGAGCCAATGGAGAGCCAGCAGAGGAACAGAAGACCCAGGTGTCCCTGGAGGCAGCAGGAGTGCTCACACCCTAGTGACCCTGGTGGTGACACCTGAGACTATAGTGACATCATAACCAGCAAGACACCAACCACCTCAGAGGCACAAGCAGCACTAGGAGGGCACTGAAAACGCCTCTGGCAGGGACAGTGGAGGGTGGAAAGTGCAGGCTCTCAAATACACCCAGAAGCAGCTCAGATCAAAGTAGCCAAAGCCATACCCAAGTAAGAAAGGCGGTTACTACCACAAATGCACCAGCAGAGAATCAGTCCATCAAGTACCACGAAGACCTCCAGTAACATAGGATAGCAGGAAAAGAATGACAACTCTCCAGAAACCAAAGTTGAAGTCACAGAAGATTATAATCTAACTGACAAAGAATTCAAAATAGCTGTCACGAAGAACTCAATGAATTACAAGAAAACTCAGAAAGACAGTTCATTGATCTCAGGAATAAAATTAATGGAAAGAAGAAGTACTTCACCAAAAAGATTGAAACTCAAAAAAAAAAAAAAACGCAGTAATTCTGGAGATAAAGAACACAATTAATAAGATGAAAAATAAAATAGAAAGCATTGAATATAGAGCTGACCACATGGAAGAGAGAATTAGTGAGCTTGAAGATAGAAATCTAGAAATGATCCAGGTGGAAGAGGAGAGAGAACTAAGATTTTTAGAAAATGAGGAAATTCTACAAGAAATATCCAACTCAATTAGGAAGAACAACAAAAGGATATTTGTATCCCAGAAGGAGAAGAGAAGAAGAAAGGAGCAGAGAGTTTATTCAAAGAAATAATAGCTAAGAACCTTTCAAACCTGAAGAAGGAATTGGGTATACAAGTACCTGAAGCTAATAGAACTCCCAATTATCTCATCACAAAAAGACTTTTTCAAGTCATATTATATTAAAACTATAAAAACCAATGACAAAGAAAGAATAGTAATGGTCACCAGAGAGAAGAAAATAACTTACAAAGGAACCCCCATCAGGCTATCGGTGGACTTCTCAGCAAAAACTCTATTGGCTAGGAGAGAGTGGAATGATATATTCAAAACATTGAAAGACAGAAACTATCAGCCAAGAATACTCTATCCAGCAAAGTTATCCTTCAGAAATGAAGGAGAAATGAAAGCTTTCCCAGACAAACAAAAGGTGAGGGGATTCACTGTCACTAGACCTGCCTTATAAGAAATGTTGAAAGGAACTCTCCTACCTGAAACAAAAAGGCAAAGGTTTACAAAGCTTTGAGCAAGGTGATAAATAGACAGACAGACTCAGAAAATTGCAACGCTACATCAGAACAGGTTAGTAAACACTTAATTATAACAAAGGCTAAAGGGAAAGAAAATATCAAAAATAACTATAACTACTCCACTTTGGTCACAAACTCACAACACAAAAAAAAGGATAATTTGTGACAAAAAAAATCATAGAAGGGAAAGAGGAAGAGGACAGAACTTGCATAGGCTAATGGAGATAAGATGCTGTCAGCAGAAAAAGGACTATCTCACCTATGAGATCTTTTATACAAAACTCATGGTAACCTCAAAACAAACGATCAGAGCAGAGTCACAAATCATAAATAAAGAGAAAACTGAGAAAAACATCACAGAAAACCACCAAAGTGAAATAGCAGACAGGAATACAAGGAAAAAGAAACAATGGAAATATAGAACACCCAGAAAACAAAACATAAAATGGCACTATTAAGCCCTCTTACATCAGTAATCAATCTAAATGTAAATGGACGGAATTCATCAATCAAAAGACACAGAGTAGCTGGATGGATTAAAAAACAAGACACAAAAATATGCTGCCTCCCAGAGACCCATCTCAGATCTAATGACAAATGTAAGCTCAGAGTGAAAGGATGGAAGATGATACTCCAAGCAAATGACAACCAAAAGAAAGCAGGTGTAGCCATACTCATATCAGAGAAAATAGACTTCAAGCTAAAAAAGATATCAAGAGACAAAGATGGACATTATATAATGATAAAAGGGACATTTCACCCAGAAGACATAACACTTATTAATATATATGCGCCTAACATAGGAGCGCCAAAGTACATAGAACAACTAGTAACAAACCTAAAGGAAGAAATTGACACCAACTCAATAATAGTGGGGGACTTTAACAACCTTACATGAATGGATAGATCATGCCGACAGAAAGTCAACAAGGAAACTTCACCCTTAAATAAAGCACTGGGGCAGATGGACTTAACATATATAGAGAGAGAACATTCCATCCAAAAGCAGTGGCATACACATTCTTCTCAAGCGCACATGGAACATTCTCAAAGACAGACCATATGCTGGGAAACAAAACAAGCCTCAATAAATTTAAGAAGATTGAAATCATATCAAGCATCTTTTCTGACCATAATGGTATGAAACTAGAAATCAACTATGAGAAGAAAGCCAGAAAAGTCACAAATATGTGGAAACTAAACAACGTGCTACTGAGCAACAATTGTGTCAATGAAGAAGTCAAAGGAGAAATCAAAAAATACCTGGAGACAAATGAAAATGAAAACACCACATACCAAAACTTATGGGATGCAGCAAAAGTGGTACCAGGAGGGAAGTTTGTAGTAATACAGGCCTATGTGAAGAAAGAAAAAAAATCTCAAATAAGCGATCTAAAACTATACCTAAAAGAACCAGAAAAAAGAAGGACAAACAAAGCCCAAAGTTAGTAAAAGGAAGGAAATAATGAAAATCAGAGCAGAAATAAATGAAATGGAGGCTAAAAAAACAATGGACAGGATCAATAAAACTAAAAGTTGGTTCTTTGAAAAGATAAAATTGACAGACCCTTAGCCAGACTCACTAAGAAAAAAAGAGAGAAAACTCAAATAAATAAAATCAGAAATGAAAGAGGAGAAATTACAACAGCTACCATAGAAATAAAAAGGATTATAAGAGAATGTTATAAAAAGCTATATGCCAACTAATTGGATAACCTAGAAGAAATGGATAAATTCTTAGGATCATACAATCTCCCAAAATTGAATCAAGGAGAAATAGAGAATCTGAATAGATCAATCACAAATAAAAAGATGGAAACAGTAATCAAAAACCTCCCAAAAAACAGAAGTCCAGGACCAGACAGCTTCTGTGCTGAATTCTACCAAACATTCAAAGAAGATTTAATACCTATCCTTCTCAAACTCTTCCAAAAAATTGAAGAGGATGGGATGCTTCTAACTCATTTTATGAGGCCAACATTACCCTGATACCAAAACCAGGCAAGGACAACCCCCAGAAAAGGAAATTACAGGCTAATATTGCTGATGAACATAGATGCAAAAAATCCTCAACAAAATGTTAGTAAATTGAATACAACAATACAGTAAAAGGATCATACACCATGGTCAAGTGGGATTTATTCCAGGGATGCAGGGATGGTTCAACATCCATGAATCAATCAATGTAGTACACCCATCAACAAAATGAAGAATAAAAATCACATGATCATCTCAACAGATGCAGAGAAAGCATTTGACAAGATCCAACATCCATTTATGATAAAAAAAAAACTTTCAATAAAATGGGTATAGAAGGAAAATAACATAATACAGACCATTTATGACAAACCCACAGCCAGTATCATACTCAACCATGAAAAACTGAAAGCTATTCCTCTAAGAACAGGAACAAGACAAGGTTGCCCTCTTTCACCACTCTTATTCAACATAGTATTGGAAGTCCTAGCCAGAGCAATCATGCAGGAAAAGGAAATAAAAGGAATCCAAACTGAAAAGGAAGAAGCAAAACTGTCACTATTTGTGGATGACATGATTCTATATATAGAAAACCTTAAAGCACCCACCAAAAAACTATTAGAAATAATTAACGAATACAGTAAAGTTGCAAGGTACAAAATCAACATACAAACATCACTTGCATTTCTGTATGTTAACAATGAACTAATGGAAAGAGAAATCAAGAATACAATCCCATTTACAATTGCAACAAAAAGAATAAAATACCGAGGAATAAATTTAACCAAGGAGGTGAAAGACCTACACACTGAAAACTATGATGTTATGACAGAAATTGAAGAAGACATAAAAAGATGGAAAGATATTCTGTGCTCATCATTTGGAAGAATAAACATAGTTAAAATGTCTATATTACCTACAGCAATCTACAGATTCAATGCAAACGCAATCAGAATCCCAATGACATTTTTTATGGAAATAGAACAAAGAATCTTAAAATTTGTGTGGAACAACAAAAGACCCAAAATAACCAAAGCGATCTTCAGAAAAAAGACCAAAGCTGGAGGTATCACACTTCCTGAATTCAAAATACTGCAAAACTATAGTAATCAAAACAGCATGGTAGTGGCAGAAAAATGGGCACACGGATCAATGGAACAGAATTGAGGGCCCAGAAATAAAATCACACTTCTATGGACAGCTAATCTTTGACAAACGAGCCAAGAATATAGAGTGGAGAAAGGAAAGTCTCTTCAATAAATGGTGTTGGGAAAACTGGACAGCCACATGCAAAAGAATGAAAGTAGACCATTATCTACACCATACACAAAAATTAACTCAGAATGGATTAAAGACTTGAAGGTAAAACCTGAAACCATAAAACTCCTAGAAGAAAACACAGGCAGTACTCTCTTTGACATTGGTCTCAGCAGCATCTTTTTGAATACCATGTCTCCTCAGGCAAGGGAAACAAAAGAAAAAATTGAAAAATGAGACTACATCAAACTAACAGTCTTCTGCATGGCAAAGGAAACCATCAATAAAACAAAAAGATAACCCACCAACTGGGAGAAAATATTTCAAATATTATATCCAATAAGGGGTTAATTACCAAAATATATAAAGAATTCATACTACTCGACAACAACAAAAAAATCACCCTATCAAAAAAGGACAGAGGATATAAACAGACATTTTCCCAAAGAAGACATACAGATGGCCAACAGGTACATGAAAACATGTTCAATTTCACTAATTATGAGGGAAATACAAATCAAAACTACATTGAGATATCACCTCACACCCATCAGAATGGCTATTATTAAAAAGATAGGAAATAATAAGTATTGAGGAGGATGTGGAGAAAAGGGAACCCTCATACATTGCTGGTGGGAATGCAAATTGGTGCAGCCACCATGGAAAACGGTATGGAGATTCCTCAAAAAATCAAAGATAGAAATACCCTATAATCCAGCTATTCCACTTGTGAGTATTTATCCAAAGAACGTGAAAACACTAATTTGAAAAGGTATATGCACCTCTATATTCATTGCAGCATTATTCACAATAGCCAAGACTTGGAAGCAATCCAAGTGCCTATCAACTGATGAATGGATAAAGAAGGTGTGGTATATATATATATACAATGGAATACTACTCAGCCATAAAAAGATGACATTTTACCATTTGTGACAACATAGGTGGACCTTGAGGGTGTTATGCTAAGTAAAATAAGTCAGACAAAGACAAAAGCTGTATGATTTCATTCATGTGTGGAAGACAAATACATAAATAAGAAGAATAGATTAGTGGTTACCAGAGAGGAAGGGCATGGTGGGAGGGCGAAAGTGGTAAGGGGGCACATATGTACGGTGATGGATAAAAACTAGACTTTTGGTGGTGAACATGATGCAGTCTATACAGAAGCCGAAATATAATGATGTACACCTGAAATTACACAATGTTATAAACCAATGTGACCTCAACAAAATAATTTAAAAAAATAACAATGTATGGGTTTATCACATAACAATAGCACAAAGGAGAGGTGAATAGAAGTGTATTTTTGGAAAGTTTTTCAAATCTGTGAAGTGGCGTAATGTTAACTCAAGGTAGACTGTGACAGCTAGGAATACATAATGCAATCCCTAGATAAACTTCTCAAATAATAAACCAAAGAAGTATTGCTAAAAAGCCAATGGAGGAGATGAAATGAATACTAAATATACTCAAACCAAAAGAACACAGGAAAAAAATATAAAAGGACAAAAAACCAGCATATTCAGCAAAAGAGTAATTTAATACTCCTAACATGTGGCCAAACATGCGGGTCCCAGCTGAATCCCTGTGATGTTGACAAAGGGGTAAGTGGAGCCCAGGTAAATGCAGAGCTCACTTTCCATGTGTGAAAGCAGAGGCTTTGTAAATTCTGTCCAGTTATGTGGTTGTTTATGGTGGGAGACTAAGACCAGTTTTCTCTATTCTGTCACCGTCAGACCTGAATATTAGCACATATTACTTTGCAGTTAATACATTCCTTCCCTACTCCTTCTTTGCTATGTTTATTTATAAATATGTTATTTATGAAAAAAGATAGCATTTTTGTACTTGATGTTAGTATTGTACTATATTTTAGATATACAAGATATTTCTAAATATATAATAAATATAGAAATATACAATATATTATAGAAATATAATCTATTTCTTATTTTGATCCTCTAACATTGGTTTGGGTGCCAACTTCATTCCTTTTCATTACTGCCTAGTATTCCACCATCCACATAACCCACATTCCAATTATCTCTTTTTCCATCAATAGACACCAAGCCAACTCTTTGTGACACAAACCATACCACAGGGAAACTGAATCATGCCCCTGGGGTGTATGAAGTTGGTGTGCTCTCTTGAGTTGTACTTAGTAGGCTGACGTGATTGTTTTTAGGAGCTTGATGAAAAGGTAGTGGAGGTGGGAGTGAAAAGCAAAGCCAGCGAGACGCGTGGAGAGGGTAGGCAGTGTGCGGCGACTCTGCTGTCTGTCCACGTCACAACTCTCAAAGACAGAGCAGACACGTACAGGAGAGCTCCCCGCAAATCAGGGTCTGGCGTGGCCCTGCTTCTCTCCAGCGCTTTCTGTGGCAGAGAGGGGCCTCACGATGAAAGGGAGGAATTCAGAGGAGAAAGACTGTCCTCTCGCGGTGTCTAAGCCCCCTCTGCCTTCTCCAGGAGCGTTTCCTTGTGACTCCAAGTCTGGACCAGGCTTTCTCACGTATATCCAGGTGATGTGGCTCCAGACGGAGACTGGGTTTAAACAAGGTCCTTTTAAACTCGTTTCAGCCACGTTTTGCAAGGAGCAGCCTCAGTTCAAAGCAAATATCCAAACCCATCACCTCCACCCTCTGTGCCTCCCCTGGAGAAGGGAGGCCTCTGTGGCTATGTCCCCAAGTCCCCTCTGGACGATGGCGGTCCTGTAGGATGGACGGGCAATCTCTTGAAAGCCCTGAATGCCCTGGCCAGCAGCACTTACTGGACATTATGCTGGGAAGGCAGTCAGACTGGCAGGAGACTGCCTGGGGTCATAATCCCGCATGCCCCACTTACTAGCTGTGTGCACCTAAGCAAGTTGCTTAACCTCTCTGTGCCTCACTCCCTTCATACATAACATTGGAGTACTAGTTCTTGCCTTTAAGGATTTTCTCAGGACAAGGAGAGCTAGCCTCTGTAAATTACCTGGCACAGAAACTAAGACACATAAATTATGGGTTGAATAATTGGAGAAATGGATTATTTTCTTTGGCGAGGAGGCCAAATGCTATTATCCTAATGTATTTTTGTGAGTTTCTTTTATTTGGTTATAGAACCGACAAAGTGATTTTAAGGTTAACAGAAGAATTCAGTGTTAAGAATTAAGAAGAAAATTAAAAAAAAAAAGAATGGTGATCAAGTGGACTTTCAAGTATCCCATATTAAATTATATTTTAAAGCAAATATAATGAAAGCAGTGTGGTATCAGAAAAAAAATAGACAAATCAATTAAACAGAAGGAATTCCCAAAAGGAGACTATTATCGTGCCAGGGACTTGCTAGGTGCTTATTAAATATTTATTTAATACATGAAAGAATACAGTTTAGTATAATGTTAAAAATGTCATTCCAAGTCACTAGGGAACAGAAAAATTACTCCACACTTAGCTCTGGGACAAATATTCTGTTTAATTTTTACAAAATGGTTAAATTCCTCTCTCAGCCTGAACACACATCCTGACACACACACAGATAGATTAGAAAGTGATAAAACTGCTTAAAAGTATTAATCTCCAGGTGGGGATGGCCTGGTTAAATCTAAAAATGAAAAGAAATATGGAAAAGGGAAAAGCTTAAAAGATTTGGATACATAAAAATATGTGCTTATTATTTGTATATATTATTTATTAATAAATGTCAAATTGCTAAAGAATATCTCAACGTGTTTGGCAAATGGGTTATTTTTCTTAGCTAAGTCAGACAATGTATTAAGAAAATGTCCACATTTTACTAGAAAGAAGATAACAGAAGGAATCCATAAGCCAGACTCCAGAGAAACAGTCTACGTGGCCGGGGTGTGCTGTCTCGTTCACTCTCTGACAAGAGCTTCGGATTCTGACTCGGTGGCTA
Organism: Tapirus indicus; assembly: GCA_031878705.1. NCBI lineage: Eukaryota > Metazoa > Chordata > Mammalia > Perissodactyla > Tapiridae > Tapirus > Tapirus indicus. The sequence continues at coordinate 2,842,864 of CM062926.1, forward strand.
AAGTGCATGAGAACAAACGTGGACTGTATCCAGTCAGCTTCCAGAAGGAGGGCCAAGCATGGGGCAGGGCCCTCTCCTCCCCGGGCCCAGCCGGGCTGGCCTCCCCTTCTCACGGACTTCCTCTCCCTTCTCTGGAAGACCATGATCACGATTTTGTTTTTAAGTTGGAAACTACTTCTTTTAAACCAAATAACAATATTAAATGTCAGAAGGCACTGAGATACATTTTTTAATTGGAAATAATGTCTATTGCTATTTTTTTTCTAAATACAAAAAAACAAAGTCATGATCTTTGAGAAAAAGTAGAAAAAAAGACAAGCTAATGTAGAACATTTTACCAAAAAATGTACAAAAAATAACAATTTAGAAATGTGTAATTACTATAGTATAGTGTTTTCTAGGAAATAGATGATAGATAGATACACACATATAGATATAGATAGATATATGTGTATATGTATATATATATATATTCCTTTTTAATTCCACTCTATTTACTGTTTTGTAACTTTTTTCATCATAAACATTTTTCCATTTAAAAAAGAATTCTATTCCTCTGCATTTTAATAGCCAAATAGTATTCCATTGTTTGTGCACACCATGACTATTTATGACTCAAACATTATTGGACCATTCGATAAATTCCAATTTTTTCTATTAGATATGACACAGAGATGCCTATTCTTGTGCTAAACATCTGTGAACATATACAATAATCTTCCTAGGATAAATTCTCAGGTATGGAATTGATGGATCCAATGTTACTCATTTTTTAAGGTCTTTAATATATGTTGCCAAATTATCTTCAGAAACCTTCTATGATGGAATCTCATCTTAAGTGGGATATTTCTAAAGTCAGTGCATACGACAACAAAATGGTGTAAATTAAATGTGCCAACTCTATGCCTCTGTTCTAGACAATTTCATTCCTGCCAGTATTTTCCCACATTTATCCCTACCATGGATAGACTGTTGTTTTTTAATCTTTGGAAGTTTTCAGAGAGAATGTTGACTTATTGACACTGTAGTATGCACTCCTTGAGAGCTAGTAAATGGAACCCTTTCCCCAGCTGACTGGCTGTCCACGCCTCCAACATGATTTGCCTCCCCGTCCTTCGCAGGATTGGAAGGTGTGCTCCACGCCAGGCAGTAAAGAAGTGCTGCCCCTAAGAGGTTTCTGATCTCCCTGTGGATTGTTCCTGAACAGTTACTCTTTCACAGCTATTACTTATTGAGCAGCCACTGCTCACCAGGCTTCGTGCTAAGTGCTGTAGACTTGTTACTTCATGAACTTCTCATGATAAGACCTATGATCGAGGAATTGGTAAGATTATCATTCACATGTGTGAAAACTGAGGCACAGGGGGTTCTAGGGACTCCCAGCTAGTAAGTGAAAGTTTCCTCTGCTGCCCCCTCTTTACTCTGTTCCAGACACAGCTAACTGTATCAATGCATTCACTCTAAGCCACCACTGCCTCCCCCAATCCTTGATTCATCTCCCCTCTTCTGAAGGGCCCTGAAAAGCTGGCCAGGATGGGAGGATCCAGGGAGCCCTTCTCACCAAGAGTTCAGACCCCAGTAGCTTTCATTCCCTTCTGCCCCAGAGCGGCTCCAGGCTGAGCCCGCCGCACCAGGGAGCAGCGTGTGGCTGCGAGTACCACCCTGGAGTCTGCCACTTGTTTCCAGTCACTGCCCAGCTCAGAGAGAGGAATGACTGCCAAACCCTCTGTCTGGGGCAGACTCAACCCAAAACAGAGGTTTCTGGGCCCCCAGCCCGGGCCCCTCCTCCCCCAGCCCCCAGTCTCTCCCCCCAGCTCCTTGGCACTTTGAATCCAAATCCACTGTCTTGTGTTTAGCTGGTAAAAACTAGGCTGTCTTTTCTGACAATGTGTCTGGACGGCCAAACTAGAAACTCTCTGGTTTGGAAATAATGTTCAGATGGCTCTAAAGACACATCTAGGGCTATGTTTTATTCTTATCAGAGGGAAACACTGGAGAGATGGATGGATGGATGGAGGATGAATGGATGGATGGATGATGGATGGATGGATGGATTTTCCTCACCAAACAAGTACCAGTATGGGCAGAAGCAAGGCAGGTGACACCAAAAACATTTTATTTGAGGAGGACACAGAGTTCTTGCAAGAGCAATGCCAGACCCCTGTAATTTGGGGGGCTTTACCATCACCACTTCGGGAGTGGCAACAAGTGCTTCCGCTTTATTATATTTCCTTCTCTCGTGAGGGTGTGAGGACTTGATAAAGATTTAGACTGCAGCAACAAATTTTAAGTGATTCTTTAAAACAAATTTTCAGAAAGAGTCATTTGATAATGGTAGACACAAACTCAGTAATAGAAAGGAATCTTTGTTTGGCATTTATTCATGCAAAATCTTCAATTACCAATAAGCATTTATTGAGCACAAATAAGATGGCTATTGAGTGAGAGAGTTCCACTTCTCTTTGGAAAGATTTTCAAAGGAAGAGACATATTCATGTTTTTTGAATTTCAAGGGCCTGGAGGCAGGTGAGTTGTTCAGATAACCCTTGAGCTGTCTTCCAACTTTCTGGCGCTATAGAAGAAAGAGTATCAGGGAAATGTCCTAGATTCCCTTTCTAAAACTCTTTTATCGTTGAAACATTTAGCAACACCAGTTGCTAATCTTCCAAAACTACAAGAATTTCCCTTTAAGACTAGTAGAGAAGAGCAGAAAAAAAGTCAAATCTGAAAAATTTCCAACATAAACTGGGAGCAGGCAAGAGACCATTATCGCTGGTGTCTATCGTCAGCCGTAGAATCATTAACATGAAATGCCTTCTGATGAATGCATTGAAAAAAGTGATTATATATTAAAGTATAAAAGTCTCTTCCTGCCTCATTTAAATTACTTTACAATGCTGATTAAAATAACAGAACATTATAGCTTGCTTAGCTAAACATTATATTTCCAAATCCATTTCCAATTGTTTCCCTTCAATTTGAACAATTTTTGAGCAATTTTATTGCTATTCATACCTGCTTGATTTTTTTATTAGGAATTAAGGTACACAATTTTTTATCAATGTTGCAACGTGCTGTAAACCTTAACTCTTTTCATGCCATTCAGAACCTCAAATCACAAGGAGAAGCAGTTTTTCTCTCTCTTCATCCCGAGGGCTTAGCCTTGACAGAGGATGTTTAGAAAATACCAAAGCAGAAGGGCAGTAGAATTCCTCAATTTATATAAAGTGAAACTCAGACTCACAGAGAAATGACTTGTCTAACATCACAATGGACTTTTGCAAGAAACGGAATTTTGCAAGAAAACCACGAATTGAGTCAAGTCTTCTTTCTGGTTTGCCACTGGGGTCTCTTTGAAACCTAACAAACTGTCCCTCCCAAAGTCACTGCGAAAGGATGTGTTGGCCAACTGGATGGAGGAATTTCTGAGGAAATTGTCCTCATGGTCTCAAACACCTGGCCCTTTTTCACACTGCAGTTTGGTTTGTTGGTGGAGGAACAGCCAGTTGACTGACATTCGAGCAATACGTGGACAAAGCACTCAGGTCTATAAAATAGTGCAAAATATAGAACAACCTATCTTGATGCCTCGCTAAGCCTTGGAATAGTCCTGTGCATGACCCAGGACAAGTTCCTGGGTCTCAGAACATAATCCTGAGTGTAATGAATGACTGCCCTTGCCGCTACAGAAACTCTCTCTCTCCTCACAGCCACAGTCCCAGCACCAAGTGCAGAGCCTCACACAGGGAAGACGCTCAGGAATTCCCCACTAGATGAATGAATGAATGGGAATCCCTCTGTAGTGTAGGGTTCTTGGGTTTCAAGCAACAGAAATTGACTCCAGTTAATATGAGGAAGATTTGGGTCACCTGGGGAATCAAAGCTAAGACTCAGAAGGGGGTCTTGGAAAGGGTGAGGGCTGGGCAGCCCCAGGCTCTCAGCTGCGGGAGCTAATGCTGTCTCCTCCGGCACCCTGCAGGGATGAACCAGTTCCCATCATTTCATCTCTGTCTCCCTCCTCTCAACATTCAGACTCCCAGGAAAGAGAGTCCGGTTGGCCTAGCTTGTATCACATTCCTGTCTCTTGGCAAGAAAGAGCTTGAATGAAATCCACTAGGACTGCATATATGGAAAGGAGTGTATGCCAAGGGAAATCAAGGTGCTATTATCAGAAGAAAAAACGGATTCTGAGCAGACAGAAACAACATGTATCTGCTACACAGTTGAGTCTCCCTTCTTCTTAGAATGAGGGGAATAATATGCAACTTGCAGGGTTGGTATGGGACCTGGAAATAGCCATAACATTGTGCCTGGTGCACGGGAAGCATACCTCACATGGGATCTATCGTGGCTGGTTTTATGTAGGGGCAATGAAGTTACAGTCTATGGCAAGCTGTGGCTCTCCCGTTGCTGAATCCCAGTCTGTGACCATGGCAGGCCCTCTCCCGGTGGTGTCTGATAACACACAGCTCCGTGTGCAGACCTCGTGCACTGCCTCTACCTTCTTCAAACCATTTATTCAGTACCAGCCATAACTCAAGTTGTTAAAGGCCCAAGGCATGCTGGGATTTTAGGATGACTAGGGGTTAGAATCAGGTGGGTCGGAGGCTGGGGGAACCAAGGTGGGGAGGGGCCTGCACCCAAATGTAGCAAAGCAGTCAGAACCCTGATGCCCAGAGAGTCATGAGCAGCATACGGAGGCCGGGGACCTGAAGACAGATTCCCAGATTGTCAGATGCTCAGTCCAAGGCCACTGGTAGGCTTCTGGGCAGAGTCCAAATGGACTTGAGAGCCCAAAGGCAGAGACCTGAGTGACTCCAGGTGGAAAGCCAGGAATGGAGCCGGCCAGGTGCAAACAACTAGCTGAGATTAACCCTTATTATAAACCAAGCATTGAATCAGGGGACCCAGATTGCAAAAGCAACAGGAGGAAAGAAAGAGAGGGGTATTCCTTGGGATTTAATGTGGCAACTGATAATTATTAGAAACTTGCTATTTGCTGGTTCCCCCACTCGGGAGGCAGGACAGAGTAGTGGTTAAGGACACAGACCCTGGAGTCAGATCGTCTGGGTTCTGATTCTGGTTCTCTCACTTGGTTGTATGACTTTGGACTAGTCTCATAACCATCCTAGGTGGGGCCCTAGGAGGAGCTACATTTGTGCATGTTGGAGAATTAAATTAGATGATGAATGTGATGTAGTAAGTACTGAGGAGGTGTTCAATTAGCATGGTTATTGTCATTGTCATATTGGTTGTTAAGCCTTTCCACATGCCTCATCTCATTTAATCCTGAGGGTCTGAGGCAGCACTAGGAAGGGGGCATGTGAGACAGGCAGGATGGGAGCTGAGCCTTGGAATATACAGGGGAGATGCAAGGGCAGGAGGAGTGGGGATCGTGCTTGTCAGCCAGATGGGATGAGCAAAAATGTCGCTTAGTAACAATGAGGGTTATCCTGACTCCAAGGTGATGGATCCCTCAAAAGCAAGAGCCACTTGCCCCCACCTCCTTCTCCCACTTTGTGGCAGGATCCCAGCCAAGGTGTGTTGAATGGGGCTGGCCGTGTGCAGGGTTCCTGTCTGGAAACAGAGGGAGGGAAGAGCAGAAAACAACCTGGGCCATGTGGAGGCAAAGTCTGCCTGGCCAAGAGACAAAGTGGGAACTTGATTTTGGAGTAGACAGCAGGACACGGATCTTCTTGAGTACACTTCATCTAAGAGTCAGTACTCAGTAGATGGGGAGGGCGAAGGAAAGAAGGTCAGAGTTGGGAGGAGAGTGCGAGACTGCTGGGAAAATATGCCCGTGGGATGCTCTAAACCACGGAAAGAAGTGCGGGAGAACTGGAAGCTGGGCTGGTCAGGCCTATCGGTGCCCAGCTTGGGTCAGAAGGAAGCTTAAGGAGAGCAGCGATGGGAAGTTCTATAGATAATGTCATTGATGCCATATGCACCAAGGGACCTCCTCCACATGTCTTTTTCCTTCTTGAAATCTAGTTCCCCCTCTTTGCCTGGTTAATTCCTACTCATCCCTGGGAACGCAGCTCAACCGCCCCAGGGAATCCCTCCCTGCCACCAGATGTATGGGTCTCTCTGCTCTAGGCTCACTCAGCACCAGCCTGGTTATGTGGGAAAGGTTTGTGGAAAAGGAAGGCCAGAAGCCCACAAGGAGAGTTGCTGGCCACGGGGCCCAGCTGGTGCAGACCCACCTGCAGCAATCAGATGTGAGTGGGTGGGAGCCAAGGACCAGCGCCAGAGGCAGTTTATTGGGAAGTTCAGGCTACCTCTCCCCAAAGTGGAAGGTGCCAGAATACCGGAGCCTCTGACCCTCCCCTTTCCTCCCTGCCTCAGGCCTCAGCAAGGCTTGGAACACATTCCATGAGCTGCTTGGGGTTAACTCTTCGAGAGGAAATGTGGGGAGGCGTTCCTGGAATGAGCGCATCACGAGAATGGGTTTAACCAAGGAGTGAGGCGCTTTGATGGAGAACTGAAAAACCTACCGCGTTCTTCCCAACTCACGCACCCACAGACGCAACCGCTCTCTTCTGTGAGAAATGTCAAGTCACAGATATGTAATTTGAAAGAAAACAACAGTAAGTAATGTGCCATTCTACTTAGGCCTAAATTCATATTTAAAAATATTATTCAACTAATTAAAATGGAATTAAATGAATATAATGTTAACTGTGTCTACTGTTTAGCATAAAAAGTTGTTAAATATATCATACTCTGTGTTCCGAAGTGGCGGCAGATTTTAGCAATGTTTAATTGTAAGAAATAGCCATGTACTACTTAATTGCATAACTAGGTGGAACATAAAAATCACAATTACATGAATTATATTAAGTAAAATATGTTAAAATAGTTTGTTTTTCGATGGTGGAATTTTATGGACACCATAATGCAACTGAAGTACATTTTTAATTACCTAATTATTGCTATTTTCAAAGTCCATTTACACCATAATTGTTCCTGTTTTCATAGTCCAAAGAGTCCTTGACAGAAAGACTCAGTAGGATCTGAAATAAGGATTCATTTTTCAGACAACTCCCACTTGTGATTCCCCTCATCTTTGAAAATCTGTCTCGGAAGCACTCATTCATCATTTATTCCACAGGTAATTATGCATATGAAACTGCTGGGTACCCGAGAGGGATATGGAGATGAGGGAGGAAGTGTATTTCCACCCCTCAGACAGCTTATAGTCTACGTACGACCTACTGCATCAGAAGCAGAATAAAAACATGGTGAGGAGCCCAGCAGGTAGAAGGATCACTGTGGGTTTAGAGGCTGGAGGAGCAGGCAGGACCGCATGGGGATGGAGCAGGTAGGGAGGTGAGCAAGGGCATCCCAGGCTGCTACTGGAACCAGCATGAGCAAGGGTCCAAAGGAAGAAGGAGCAGGTGGAATGAGGTGCCGGGGAGCAGAGAAGCGTGGGGGTGGTAGACAGCCACAGGAAAATGGGGACGAGATTCTGTTGCAAAGCGCAGCCAGGGCCAGCCTCAGAGCCTGCAGGCCGATTCCAGCAGTGAGGAGCGGAAGTGTGAGGTTTCACTGGGCACTCCGGGCTAAGCAGCAGCCAGGGGTGAGGGAGCCGAGAGGCCAGGACTCCGAATGCGTGGGAGACAATGCGGCCAGTGGCAGAAACAGAAGAATCAAGGGAGATGGTTTCAGTGAAAAACACTGAATTTGGCTCTGGACAGAGGAGCTTTGAGGTTATAGGCAGACATCCAAGGTGGGTGCAGGAAGCAAGTTTTCTCAGTAGATCAAGATTCTAAATTTGTTTTTTCCTTTTTAATCTTGAGAGAACTTTCAAACTTTCCCTTCTAATATTTTTTTGGGGGGGAGGGGGCACACAACTGCAGATAGCATAGGAAAATTTTGAGACCAAACTGTGATCTGTTAGGGCAGATCCTTACCAAATGTATTGACTTGATGTGATTTTTTTAAAAAGACTCTAGGAAGGAAGCAAACTACATTAAAGAATGGGTGTGAGGGCGCACAGTGGGCGCAGTCCTCACTCCGGGCTCTCTCCCTCTGTGTCCCACCATCCTGGAACTTTAGCTAAGTGGTCTTCCCTTGAGGATTTGAGAAAAGCCTATGAACTGCAGACAATTATTGAGGGATTTTATTTTTTATTTTTATTTTTCACCTTACTTTTCCTTTTGGCACCTGGAACCATTAACATGTATTGAGCATTGCTGATTGATCATCACTACAGACCCCTGAATGAGAAATTCTTGGCAACAGTCAGAGAACACTGGTCCTGACTAGCTCTCCTAATTTCCAGACCAAATAGTGTTGGACAAACTGGGGTAAGTTTTGGAACTCCTGGTTGGTTGTTCCAAATCTTTCAAAGCCCTCTGAGAGCTCTCCATCACTCATGTCATTTAAAATATGTCTTCCTGTTAGGGAAATGGGTCCCAGCCACAGAGTAATTGGAGACTACATGAGTCACCGTGGTTAAGACAGATCATTGAATTCTTAGCTGATGCAACTTCAGAATTGGGAGGCCACGGGGGGCTGAACACCAGCCGAGAGGAGCCGGCTTCTGCCGTGGCATGGCCCCAGGAGGGGCCTCTGCTCCACTGGGTCCTTTCCTCAGGAAGGAAGCTGAGTGGAGGTAACAGAGCTCAGCAAGAAAGCAGGAACACAGCGCGTATGGAACAGGGTCTTCGGTGATTCCTGAGCTTTATTCCAGCTCGAGGGAAGAAAAGCAACTTTGTTCTCACAACTGGATAAGCCCTTTTCACCTGAGCTGACTGGTTGCTTTTTCTCTGACATTCCAGGGATAGGTGTGGGTGTCCTGAAGACTTGTGTTTCCTTCCTAGCCAAGACTCAGGCACTCCACGGTCATCCATAAACCATTCCCACTTTGCCAGGGACTGAACAAAGCCTAAGGTGATTCAAATTTTTTTTAAAAGCCCATTGGCAGGTATCAAACATTGACACAAAAATTAGGAAATTCTATCCCTTGGCCAGGTATTTACAGTGTCCACACGTGCCAAGCAGTTTCCTGAATGTTACTCATTGCATACCACATCGAGGATTTTTGTTGAGTGCATGTTATGTCAGTACTACTGTTTACTGATATTTTTTCTTTAGTGAGTTGGATTTCAACTTAAATTTATTTAAAAAGGAAAATTTCTGTCACTAAATGAGAAGTCAGAATCATCTGCCGCACACTGTGACCGTAAACATGAATTCAATGAAAACATAGCTATTAAATTAGAAGTGTCTCTCCACATCCCCCCTAAAATAATCTCATACAACATCGATGGTATAACCATATGCAAGAAATATCAGAAACGGTAAAGTCGTGAGCTTAAAAAAATTAAAACTCTGAAGATAGCTTGTTACAATTGTGCTGTTTTAACCATAAATTGAAAGGATTTTTATTTTTATGTGAGTACAAATCTTTATGGAAAAAGGCTCTGATAACACTTTTTCCTTTCCACACATTCTACAATAAAATACGCCACATTTTGGTATAAACCAACCCTGTATAGCAGAATGTTCATGGTAGCTCAGGTCAGACGATCCTGAAGACAGCTCAGAATAAAACGTCCATCACGGTTCATACATTCCCCACCTCCACATCTGGGACATGTCACCCGGAGCTGATAACAAGCATCATCTAAACATCCTTTTTAGAGGGAGCAATTGTGCAATTAAGTCGTATTAATATTTTTGTGATGAGGCAATTACCTTTGAAAGTCTGAGTACATAATGTGACACTCACAAGGTGTGACCCCTAAACCCGAGTCCACAAATCAGTAGCCTTAAGATAGTCTCATGTAAACTGCTATATCCATTTACATATATCTGTCCCCAACAAGAGACACTGCACATTGTCATGGATTTTTTCAGGTTATAGAACCTACAGTAAAGATTGTTAATTTGCTAAAGAGTCTCCAATAGTTTTAGAGGAAAACCATAAAATTTCCAAAGAAAAGTCTTAAAATTTAATTGATTACAACTCACATTATATGAACAGATATATATGAACATGTGTATCTAGACATCAAATTGTTCTTAAATATTTGTTATCTACTCTGCCGGAATATTCAAGAAATCCATTCGACACATTTGTAGGGCTTACTGCTCCCCATTGTGTCTTGAGCTGAGTACACACTAGGAGCCAGAGAAGCAAAGCTCTTGACCTCATGAAGGCACCACTTTCATGCAAGAAGAGGAACAAAGAAACCACGCTAAAGGGACAATGACAAGGGGCAACGTGATACAGAGTACTGGGCAGTGATCAGACGGGCTTTCTGAGGAGGTGGCATTTGAGTGGAGATCTGAATGATTAGGAAGCATCCAGCATGTGAAAATCTGTGCATGTGGCTGGGTTGAGGGGCAAGGGGAGTACATGGCCAAGTATTCTGGGCAGAGGAGCAACATGGGCAAAGGCCCAAGGTGGGAACTAGGTGGGTGTCTTAGAGGAACAGAAAGAAATCCAATAGAGCTGGAGCATGATGGCCAGTTAAGCAAGGGGAGAGTGCTAAGAGATGGGGTCAGAGGGATAGACAGGGCCAGATGATGAAGGGCTTGAAGGCCGTCCCAAAGGAAATGAATTTATTCCAGGTGTGATGCAAATGTCATGAAAAGATTTTAAGAACAGAAGCGTCATGTTCCAACTTACCTTTAAAACTTTATGGTGTTGTTTTATAACGTTGCATGGCCCATTAGGAGTTTCAGTCTCCATTGTCTGAGATATTGGGATTGTGATCTGGCAAGATTGCTAATTTCTCGATTCATTTTAGAGTCATGTATGTGCTGAAGATGTCAGGAGCTCCCTATATGTAGATGAGGAATATGCCGAAGCAGTACATCAATAAGTCTGCATTAAAGAGCAAGATGTGCACCTCTATCGGCTCTGAAGCCAATAGGAAGGTGTTGGCACTTTCCTCCACACTTATGGAATCAGCATTTATGGACTGGACCCCAGCAATTCATTGGTCCTCTGCTCTTGGACAGGTCAGTTCTCCAGGTAGGACTTGTTCTCCACTGTCTACTGAGAGAGAATGAACTAAATGATTCAGTGTCTTAACACATGACCCCTGCATCAAATAAATGGTCACTACCTGCTGTGAATGATAAACCCCCAAATCTAAATGGCACAACACAACAGAAGTTTATTTATTTATTTATCAAATCCAATCAGTGGTAGTGATGGGGGTGAGAAGTCTGCTTCATGCATTGTTCAGGGACCCAGCCTCTCTCCATCTTGTGACTTTAACCTCTTCTGGACCAGTGCTGGCCAATAGAACTTTCGGTGGTGGTGGAGCTGTTATATACTTCCCTGTCCAATATGGTAGCCACTAAAGTCATGTAGCTATGGAGCATTTTAATTGTGGCTGGTGAGGCTGTGGAATTGAATTTTCAATTACTTTTAATTTTTTTTTTTAAGAAAAGCATTGGAAGACCTTTGTTACCCGGTTTCAAGATTTATTTTATAGTATTTAAATATAGCTAAAGCAGTCAAGACAGTGGTATTAGCATACCAATAGCCTAATAGACCAAGGAAACAAAAGAGAGTCCAGAAACAGACCCACATGTATATAGTCAATTAATTCTTGAAAAAGGTGCCAATGTCGAGGTAAATAGATGTTGGAAAAGATCATCTTTTTAACAAAGAGCACGGGAACAAGTGGGTATCTGTTTGAAATAAAAGTGAAGAACAGATCTGGGAGAGACAGTGACTCCGCCATGTATGTTTGTTATTTTGGCAAACTGATTACTGAAGTTAGAAGCATCAGCTGCAACTTTAAAAGGAGGGAATTGAGGCCCAGAAACATTAAATAAAAATACGATGATCATACGGCAATCGAACGCCGAAGGCAGGACTCAGTCCTGTCCATCTATAATCTAAAATTTGCCCCGTGATGGAAAGCAGGCTCAGTGCAGGACTAGCAGTGGGAGGTGGTGAGAAGGTCCCAAATTAGCCGGGATGCTGAGCTCTCCCACTCTTTTCCCCTCTATTTTTTTGAGTCCTGTTCAAGTTCCAGGCAGAAGGCAGAACTAGGGGATTCTATAATTCAATCTCACATTTTATTTTCATTTCACTGGGTTTGAGGAAGGGAAGAAGTCATGAGTACAGGAACCTGCAATATTTCCTTGTCCCTCATTTTTGTTTAATTTTAGTTAATTTAAATTTAAATAGCCACATGTGATTAGTGGCTACTACCGATTAGAGCCTTAACATCCTCTCTATTCAGCTGGCAGATAAAGAACAAGAGAGGTATGGTCATGGTGAGGTTTTTATGGGCCATCCCAGAAGTGGTGCGCTTCACTTCCTCTTTCTTTCCCTTGGTTAAAACTGAATCATGTGACCACACCTAATTGCAAAGGAGGCTGGGAAATGTAGTCTAACTGTGTGCCCAGGAAGATGAGGGAATGGATTTTGGTGAGCACATGGCAGTATTTATGATTCTGGGACTGAAAGTTGAATGAAGGCCAAAATGTGCACCTCTTCCCTTTGAGGCAACTGCAGAAAACAACAGGGAAACCACCAAAAGAACTTACATAAGAACAGCATAAAGGCTAAACTAGTTAGAACGTCAGTTTACAAAAGTTTATTATGCCCAGCAGAAAGAAGATTAATATTTGAAGGATGTGTGTGCTCAACCGTGTTTATTCATTCAGCATTTATCACATGCCTACTTTGTATTAGGTACTCTGCCCGGCACAGGTGACGCAAAGATGGACAAGACATCAGCCACCACAGATAATTTTAATGTAATGTGGCAGGTGCAGCCTCAGACGTAAGGATAGGGTGCAGTGAAAACTCAGGGTACGGACACTGAATTTTTCTGGGGGTGAATAGGAGGCGGACAGAAAGGGTTTCCAACAGAAATGTGTGCATGTGCGTGTGAGCGCAGTTATACACATCCCCTGCAGAGCACTTTTATGAGACTTACGATTGTCAAGAGGTGGGTGGAGAAGTGTTTTCAAACCCAAATCAACAAGGAGCAGACGTTACAACTCCAATAAATGTGTGGGATTCTCCTCATGTCGATTGGTTGCTGACCTGAATCCCCTCCCTGGCTCAGCCGGGTGGATGAGCTCCTCGGAAGAATTTGGTGTTCCCTGTACGCATCACCAGGATTCATCCTGAGCTTAGCTGAGCACAGGGAGCACAAAGCAGAGTCCCTCTTCTGACCTCCGATGGAACTACTTCTTCGCCCCCCTTCTCTTGTAGCACTTTGCCTTTTTCCTCGTTTTATGGTGAATTATTTATCCTCCTTCACTAAACAGTTCATCCTTTTGTTTCACTGCCGATGCCTTAATTATCTTGGCATTATCACGGTGTTTGCCTCACTAACTATAGTGGACTTCTTTGTGTCTTGGCCACCCAGTCATTTCACTGTACTTCCAATAATGGCAACCTGATTTCTTTCTGGGGAGTTTACTTCTCCATTTGAGTTGGATCTTGTTAAGACTGTAAACCAAGGTGCCAAGAACTGGGCCCTTGACACAACCCAGGACAGTCAGCCTCTCTCTCCCCCGGGACTTTGACTCTGGAGAACAGTAATATGGGGTCAGGAAATTCGTTGGAGCTCAGCTCTCCAGAGAGGAGAGAATGCTTTCACAGTGCTTGTGTTCAAGTCCGCCTGGACCCTGGATGTACCTTGGTTCCCGTCTATTTTCAGCCAGGGTCTTTACCCTTTCCATCAACTCTTTGAGTGCTTGAGAGATTTCCCACCAATTTCCTGCATGTACATCTGTAAGTGTGTATGGAACACGTCACTAATGAATGTCACGTAAGACTAACTGTAAAATCCCTCTGTATGGGCTGGTATAATCTGTTTTACACAGAAGCAAAATGAAACACATCCAGTGTATTTTGGAGCCCACAGTGGGAATGGGCTTAGTCAAATGCGTATGGCCAGCTGTTATTTTCAACATGGTTGGAGATATTTTCTTCCGACTCTTGAGATGGAAAGAGACCTTTCTAGATTCAGAAAAATTGTAAAAGGCTCTGGAGGAATGTCCAGGCTCCCACCTTTCTGCTCCCCATTGCTAGTCAGAATTGATTCCTCCCTCCTTCAGGTCTTCCTGTCCCACTCTTTGCTGCCTTTCTGCTACCCGGATTATTTTATCCCTAAATGTCTTCTCCTCTAGACTGGAACATCAAGAGGGAAAATTGATCCTTTTCTATATTTTCTACAGGGCTCAACCCAGGGACTTCTTTCATAGGACGTTTCAGGAAATATTTGCTGAATTGAATGGAGTTGATTTGAATTATTGAATCCAGGTAAGTGGCTTTGGTAAGTCCATTAGCTTTGCCCTGGGAATCTTGGCTCCTGTCCTACCCCATTTCTATTTGGCCAAATTAACATGACAGAGAGTGATTCAGTAGTCTTCCTTATTCACTTCAGAGAGTTGGAAATGAGATGTGAAAATGACAGCAAGGAGACATGTCAATAAATACCCACGTGGAGCCAGGGCAGGAGAGTATCCTGCTGCCTGCCCTACCTTCACAAGAAGAAAGCCGTCAAGGCCACTTGAATGGATCTTGGGGAAATCACTTGACTCGAGATGACCATGCTGCTCTGGAAGTTGACATCTGGGATTTCTGTTGAGAGGACATTAGAGAGTCAGTGACCCTTCACGCTCCTGGTAGCCACACTCCCTTTGAACATCTGAGCCTGAAGATTTTTCCACTGCTTATCTCATGGAGCAGAATCTGTTCTTGGTATATACTTAGAATATTAGCGTCAACTAATGAAATAATAAGCCTTGAAGGTTTATCAGCTAATGACATCTTAAGCCATAAATGTTTTTCTGACACTGTAGAGCCCTCGCTTGATTTCTGGGGCCACATGTGCATAGCTTCGTCCAGGTAGGTCCCTAGATGATGGACTCTAATTTTAATTTTTATAAAGCATGTGTATGTGTGTGGATGTGGGAGAGAGAGACAGAGAAAATTTGATATATAAAGTACATCTAAAAAGCCACTACAGACAAGAAAAAAAAGTAGGTATATATTTAGCCAAGTGTTTTGTGGATTTTTTTTTTCTTTTTGAAAAACTCCAATACAAGCGTTCAAGCCAAGTAGAAGCCTTTCGCTCTGGTTATTTATTTATTTTGCTCTCTCCTTTGGAAAGCAATGCACATGTATTATGAAAAGCAAATATTATACTCTTTATTGTCAAACAAAGTTTATAAGGTTCATGTGTCAACGATGAGGCCAAGGACCTCACACAGAAAGTTTCCTGTCCCGGAAGAATTTCTCATGAAGTATAAAATATGGGAAGTGAGGAGACCCCGTACTGCCAGAAAAGAGAATCAGCCCACTCCTAATGGCTCCCATGGGGTTGGATGAGCTCAGACCCTGACTGTCCAAGCATGGGAGGAGGGGCTCCTTCTCTGCAGACAAGCACGGGGGGTTCAGTGAGGGGGAAGGACCACAGTGGAAGTTGAAGGGTATTTACTCAGAGGAGGCTACTTGTGTCCAGCTCCGTGCAGCTCTGACATCCAGATGCACGAGGCAACCAGCCCTTTGGGGACACGGGAAGTGGAAGCAAGGTGATGACAAATGAAAGGCATTCTTTGGCCGTGAAGCACGCAGGCATGGAATCCAGTAGGAGTACAGTTACTATTTACAGGAAACTGGCACAGAGTTATAACTTTTCCTAGACAGGTTGGTGCCATTGTGTTCTGGCACCATGAAAAGCATTAAATAAAGGCTTAGCATTTGTCTAAACCATGCCGTATGTACTATACTTTCTGATATGTATTGCTTTCTCCGACTGGGAGTTTCACTAAAGTCCCTCCCTGGGGAGTAGAGAGCGGGAGTTATAGTCAACCATGGTTAATTTGTGCTTTGTGCTTTGTTTATCCAAACCATATGTCTAGATGGTTGTAATTCTGTGTCACTGGCTGTGTAATGCTCTCTGTGCTAAGAGCTCTGTAAATAGCAACAGCTCGATGCATAATCACGTTGGCATTCTGAAGGGGGGAAAGGGAAGTTTCAAGTGACGTTTGTTGTGGAGACAACCACCCTGAGGATGTCTCCATCCAGGTCTCTCAGGCTGTGATCCCTGGAGCTTTAGTCCAGTAAGGCCCTTTGGAGCAGATGGGACCTTATGGAAGCCAGACGTGGTGGGTCAATGCTACCTCCAGTTCTCATTCTCTAGCCTCGGGGCCCGAGAACACCCCAGATATTAAATCAGATCTTTGCTATTCAGCAGCCCCAGCAAGCAGTTCATGTACAGAAGACAGAGTCTTTTATTTTAATGCTAAAAAAATAAAAAATAAGGTGAATCCATCACAATTTCCTTTTATAACATTTGAAAATTTTACTTAATTCATCAAATGTCAATCAAGAAAAGACACTATGCTCAAAGACTGGAGGTGATAAAGCTCAACATGAATTTCTTAAATGGCAAACTGCTGGCTAGGATGAAAATACAAAGGCTTCAGCTTCCACATACAGGCTGAAAGCTCAGTGTTGCTGGACATCTCAACCCATGGATCAGTCCAGTATGGGCTCCAGAGTGCCCGTGCTCTTTCAACAAACAGTAAGCATCTTCTATATGTCAAAGTAGAGTGCCAATGCCCTGGAGACACAGGGTAACCCCCCAGTACCCCTGTTCTCATGGAGCTTGCAGGAGCAGCTGCTGATCACTGCAGCGCAAGGCTGGAGACCTCTGGAGACCCCATCATTCACGGACATGTGAGTTATGGCAAATTCTACCTTGCCCTGACTTCAGCAACCTCCTAAAACTGAAAAGCCACCTTTAAAAGATGTTTCTCCTTCATACAAATGCTGGCATTCATTTAGGAGGGAGGCCACCTTATTTCAGGTGCCCCTGGGCCTCCACCATTTGCCCAGCTTGAATTGCATCAAAGGGACCCTTGCCCCAGAGTCAGTCCCAGACTGTGGGGATGGGAAATATGCTAGCCTCTTCGGGGTCCTCGACAAGGAAGGGAGTGGTCTGCACTATGAGGATGAGCTGAACATACTTCCCTAGCCCTGCCAGAGACACTGCCATTTCCTTAGATGTCTTCTTCAGAAGGAACTCCAAAGAATGCTCTCACCCACTGCCAGTCTGTCTGGGCCGACCACACTGCCCAACAATCTTGGTACATTTCTCTCACCAACCCTCGCCCCAGAGACTATTTCAACCCGTCTTCTCTCCTCAAACTTCAGTCTTGGCAAATGGCCTTGTCTCGCACTTCATGGAGAAATGAGATGCCATCACATAGGAGCATCTCATCTGCCCAACACTGATTCTACCGGCCCACCTACACCTCCCCTGCTTCCCTCATGTTACGAAGGTGAGGCTGGCCCTCCTCCTTCCTAAGGACTCTTTTTCCTCCCAGATTCTCAGGACTTCCTTCAATAGTTACTATTTCCACTCATCTCCCATTCTTAAAATTCATCTCCCTTCCTCCCACATATTTCCCTCCTGCTCTTGCCTTGGCCATACTGCCTTTCCCAATCTAGCTTAAGAGACGTGTGCCCACATGCTGTCTCCAATGCGTCACCTCCTTTCAATCTTCAACCTGCTCCAGATTAACTCCTTGTCTTCTTGTTCCCTCAGGACTGCTCCTGCCAACCGCTCCAGCCCTCTCATCTGAGCACCAAACCCCTCAGCGCCAGCCGCGGGTCCACGTTCCACGTGGATGTCCTGTAAATAAGACGATCAGGTGTCTCCATTTGCTCAGGACCGTCTCTGTTTACATTTGTTGTCCTGGCACAATTATTCACTGCACCACTTTCACGCTCCAATGTGTTTTGGACAATAAATTATAAAGTCACCTATCTATTGGCAAATAGTAGGCATCTGTGACTTGTCTGTCCAATCTATTTCTTGTGTTGGTAACAGTACCCAGTTTTCCTTGTGGAGAACCATCCCTTGCAGCTACATTCTCCATGTGGTTTAGTCCTATGACGGATCTGCCCAGAGTCAGATTGGTACAGAGAAAGATATGTGGTTAAAAGCGGGTCTAGAACATTCATATCCAACAATTTAGTTGGTGCTCTTTGGGGGGAAAAAAAGCGATTTTCCCACTGGGATGGATAAACTGGTAGAATATAAGCCTGAGAAGGATGAGCCAACTTTACCACCATACTTGGGGAGAACATGCCTGAGGGTGATGGTCACACAGAGAAAGCACACTGAGGTGGGGGGCGCAGGGGGAAGGGGAGAGGAAATAGATTCGTGATGTCAACATTGAGCACCTAGATCTCAGTCTACCGGCTTCACCTGGAAGCCAGTCCCACACCTAGACATTCCATAACATAAGCCAAGACCCTTCCTTTTCACTTGGGAGAGTTGGAGGTTGAGTTCTGTCACTTAATGCCAAGAGTCTGGACCTATACAGGCACTTCCTGAATTCAACTCCGGCCAGTCCTATTCCTGCTGCCCCAAATCTTCTCCTACTTCAGCCTTCAAATCTCAGCAATTATCCAGTTTCTTTTGCCAGAAACCTGGGAATCATCTTTGACATCTCCCTTTCTCTAATCTCATCGTCAAATCCCATTGATTCTGTCATCAAAGTATATCTCGACTCTGTTACCTTCCTTCCATCAGCACTGCCCCCAACAAGTCTATAATGCCATCATGTCCCATCTGGACAATGGAGCTGTCTCCCAACTGGTCTTCCCATGACCACTCTTGCTCCCTACAACATTCTCCATGGAACATCTAGAGTCATCTCCTTAAACTTCAAATTTGTTCATGGTGCACAACTACACTTTACTGGGGAGTTGGAAGGAGAGTAGATGGAACTCAATAATGTCCATAAAATTAGAAAGCATTACTGGAATTCTCATAATTCCTGAATTCACCAGTGATACTTGAGGTGATGTCAAGTATCATTTCCTGGTATGGTTTCTCAGAAAAGGTGTTTTATTTTTTTGCTATCACTTGTTTTATTTTGTTTCAGTCAGCAGATTAAGGTCAAGCTTTCTTCCTTAAGTTGGGATATTTGAACACTGAAAGTTGCCAGCCTCTTCCCATGGACAGTTTGCAGAGATCAGCGTTCAGATTTTAAACTAAGGTCTTTACTGATGCTGCCAAGATACTAAGCAGAGCCTGTGCAGAAGCATCTCACGTGGGTCAGTGACTGCAGGGTCATTTGTAGACTTTGGTGTTTGAAGTTTACTGTAGAACCTTCCTGGAAGCAAGTGCTTCAAAGGAGAAGGGCAAACATCCTCATCACCCTAAACTTAGGTTAACATTTCTCTATCTTATCCCTCCTCTCAGAGACCTTTGGATTCCAAATTTGATTGAAACAGGGTCAAATAACATCAGTCCTACCTGATTGGGCAGTTATCCTGACCCAGTGGTTTTAGAAGGGAGTGGGAAAGAGAAGTTTTACTGAGGTAGATGCAAGAAGGCTAAAATAGGAGGAGATACAAGCTGCCATGTGTTTTGTTTTTTTTTTTTCCTGGAAGAGGAGGCTAACAACTGTAAGGGTGTCAATTTGCCCCAATTTATCAATGTCTGTTGTAATTCTAACCCAAATTTTAATAACTTTTTCCTTGAAACTTGACATAATGATTCTAAATGTTGTCTGGGAGAATAAATGCACAAAACAATCAAGTAGAATTTGATGAAACAGAAATATTAGGAACATTTGCACAAACAGATATCAAAATTGATTCTAAAACTGCAATAATGAAAATAGGTGGCACTGGATGTGGGGATGAGCAGGTAAAAAGAACAGGTAAGAATTTAGCTCTTGATAGGAGGGGGGAGTATTTCAAATCTCTGGGGAAAATGATGGGGGGAAAATTATGAAATCCTAAGAATAAATTGATTCATCGCTACTTCGCACCACATCCTAAAATAAATTTCAGATGGATTAAAAGTACATATACAAAAGAAATAGATGCAAATATAGGTGATTGTTTATCTGATCTTATGTTGGGAAACTCTTTTAAATAGTATTTTACTATAGAGTAAAATATTGATAGAATTAACCACATGTAAATTAAAATCTTCTACTGTAAGCAAAATTTAAGGACAAATAACAAACTGAGAAAAAAATATTTGCAACATGTGTAACAAAGGGTTAATGTTCTTAATGCTCTGAAATGTCAATGTGGACAAAAGACGTGATTAGGAAATTCACAAAAGAAGTACTAACGGCAAAAATATGAAAAATGTTTAACTTTGCAAGCTGTCAAAGATGTGCAAACTGAAACAATAGTGAAACACAATTTTTCAGCTATTACATTGACAGTTTTAAAAAAAGAAAAAAGATTGTCTAGAGCGTTGGTGGGAGGAGAGCACCCATGGACTGCTGGAGTGGGCTTAAAGTGATAGAGGCTTTCCAGAGGGTAACTTGGCAAAATTTGTAAAAATGTACACAGCCCATTTACACAGCAATTCCTCATCTAGGAGTTTATCCTTAGAAAATAATCATAAATAACTGCAGGAACTTATTTTAAAGATGTTCCCTGGAAGGTTGTTTATAATAGCAAAAAATTAAAAACAAAATAAATGTCTGACAATATGAAACTGGTTAAATAAATTATGGTGCAGTATAATCCACGATCATAAAAAAATCATACTGAGAACTATTTAGTGACTTTGGAAAAGATTCACAATATATAGTTAAATGGAAAAAAATAGTTGCAAAGCACCCTGTACAATATGGTCTCGTTTTTTTGTTTTTTAAAATGTATGTATGTAAATATATGCATAGAAAAAGACTTTAAGAGGATAAGAAAAAAGTTATCAGTGATTATCTCTGGGTGGCAAGAGTATTGGTGATTTTCATTATTTTCCAAATATTCTGCAGTAAAAATGTATTACTTTTGTAACAAGCTTCTTAAAAACATTAGCTTTTATTTAAATTCTGCATAGCAGTCAGGTCTCAAAAAACAGCCTTGAGGGGCCTTCTTTGGGAAATTCTGGCAGCCAGAAACTGGGAAATACCAGGGGAAATAGTCCAGCCTAATACAGCTAGGGTAGGATGGCATAAGCCAGCTTCTAGGCTCCATTTCCTGGAGGGACCAGCTCCATCTTCCCACCACTGCCTCTCTCATGAGTCATGGAAATGGAAACTGATGTAGACTGAAAATAATAATAGTAATAATAATGAATTTGACAATATATCAATAGATGACAATGAACATTTATTAAACACCCAGCATTTTCCAGACACTGAGCTCATTGCTTTATAGATACTATCTCCCTTAATCCCTACAACAGTCCTGTGGCAAAGGGATTATTGTCTGCAATTTATAGATGTGTAAACGGAGACATGGATGGTGATGAAATTCACCCAAAACCATGCAACTCTCAGGCTGCCAAGGGGAATTACAAACCCGCAAGAGCTGATTCCAGAGCCCCTCGCCCATCACCATTGATGAGGGGAACGGAGGAGTGTTTTTCCAAACCCACGGGACCTCATCGCCACATCACCACCCAGGCCTCAATTTCCTTTGTGATTCAGCCTTGTATTATGTAGCCTGACTCCAGTGTGAAAGATTTGTGGCAATTGCATGATGTATGAGGTGCCATTTGTAAAAATATTATTTAGTGTAAAACATGATGTTTTTTCTCCTGATTTACAAGTTGGATTTATAAATCTGCACTTCTCACTATCTGAGTTATATATCTTGCCGCTGATTTATAAAACTTGCCTGTAAATCTTCCCAGCAAAGTTTTGATTCAGAAATCATTATTTTAAGAATTAGATTTAGTTAAAACATTCAACTGCTTTATAGGGGAGGCCATGGATTTACATAACTCCAGTCGGAGCTTACAGATTCTACAGGAGCTTTGTGAGTCGTGCCCAGGAATTCCTAAAGAAAATGTTCTGATTTAAGGGCATTCACCTCACACTTTAGCTACAACTGACTGATTTACACAGCCAAAGCCATACAATAATGATCCATTTTATAAAATCCCACTTTTCTTTAACTCTAGACCCTGATTTATATGCCCTAATTGGGTTTTCTGTAATGGGACCTCAAACACATTCTCCTCCACCCCAGAGCTGGTCTTGGGGAAAAGACGCAGGAGTCAGGGACGGGCAGAAGAGAATGACCTGCCCCCATTCTTCTTGGCCTCTGTCCCTTATTCCAAGGGGCCAAAATATGGGACCGCACCCGCTGAACCAAGGGTAGCTAAGCTTGGGGGAGAGTCAGTAAGATGCCATCATCGCAATGCTAATGTTGTAACTTCCCTCTGTCCCAGGTCCTCAAATGAAGAGGAAGTTGATCTCAGGGAGAAGAAATGGTCAATCTAGGGAATTGAGAACATATTTGACAAACGATTGATGATTGAATAATCAATGAACAAATGAAAAAACAGTGTGTTTTTTCTAAGAGCAGAGGCAAAATGGCATTCAACAGAGAGCAAAAAGTGACAGCATAAATGAATGAGGAGGAGTGGGGCCTGTGGGGACTTTAGAAAGATGCTTGTCCTGTCAGAACGGGGCAGCCATGGCTTAGCTCCATCTGGTAGTTGCTATATGGGGTTGCTTGCCTAGGATTTCTAGATCTGGCCTTTCAAGAGAATCGTGAAATCCAGATTTTTGTGTTAAATGCCTCAATTTAAACATCGATTTTATTCAGGTCTAATTTATAATAGTAAAATTAGCACATTTTAAGTGTACAGGTCAATGATGTTTGACCAAAATATACATCTATACAACCACCAACCCGATCGAGTTATATTTCCCCAGGAAGTTCTCTCATGCCCCTTGAAGTCAATCTCCTCCCTCCAGCCCGCTGCTCTAGTTAACCATTGGTCTGGTTTCTACCCCTACAGATAAGTTTTGCCTATTTTAGGATTTACTATAAATGGAATCATACAGAATCACTTTTTTCTGCCCAGTTTCTTCCACTCAGCGTAGTGTCTGTGAGATCCGTCCTGATTTGTGTGTATTAATAGGTTGTTCCTTTTTGTGGCTGAGTAGTATTCCATTGTATAAATGTTTCATAATTGTTTATTCATTCCCATTTGGATTCTTTCCAGATTTGAGCTATTATGAATATAGCTGCTGTGAACATTTCTGGACAAGTCTTTTTATGAACATGTGTTTTCTTTTCTCTTGTGTAAAAACCTACGAATGGAATTTCTGAGTCATTTGGTAAGAGTATGCTTAACTTTGTAAGAAGCTGCCAAAGAGTTTTCAAAAGTGATTGCACCATTTTACACTCCCCCCGCCACACACACACTCCACCCACCCGGTAATATAAAAGAGTTCCAGTTGTTCAACATCCTTACCAATGCTTGGTATTAGCAATCTTTTTAATTTTAGTCATTTAGTCCTTTTAGTCATAATTTTCATCATTTAGATATGAAGTGGTATCTCATTTTAACTTGCATTTTCCTGATAATGGTGTTGAGCACCATTTCACGTGCTCATTGGCATCTGTATATCTTCTTTCGTGTTTTGTCTGTTCAAATCTTTTGCACGTTATTTATTATTTGTTTGCCTTCCTATTATTGAGTTGTAAGAGAGTTTTATGTAATCTAGATACAAGCCTTTGTCAGATATGTCTATTGCAAATAATATCTCCCAGTCTGTGGCTTGATCTTTCCTTTTCTTGTCAATGTCTCTTGAAAGGCAAACAATTTTAATTTTGATGAAGTAGAATTTTTCATTTTTATTCTTTAGCTAATGCTTGTTGTGTCCTTAGAAATATTTATCTACCCCTAAGTTGCAAAGTTTCTCTCGTATATTGTCTTCTAGAAAGTTTTGTAGTTTTAGGAGTTATGCTCAAATCTACAAACCATTTTAAGTTATTTCCTGAGAATGAAGTGAGGTAGGATTGTGGTTCATGTTTTTGTTGCATACACACACCTAGCTCTTCTAGCATCATAGAAATCAGGTAGTGTGTCCTACAACATTGTTCTTTTTAAAACATTGTTTTGCTATTCTAGATCCTTTGCCTTTTCAGATAAATTTTAGGATCATTTTGTTAATTTGTACAAAAGAAAAGGCCTGCTGAGATTTTGATGGGAATTTTATTGAATCTATAGATCAATTTGGGGACAATGGACATCTTAACACTATCTAATCTTCCAATCCATTAAGAGGATGTATCTTTCAATTAATTTAGATCTTCCTTAATTTTTCAGTAATGTTTTATAGCTTTCTATGTAGAAATCTTGCACAGCTTTCATTAAATTTACTCCTATTCTATTTTTAATTTCGTTTTCTAAATATTTGTTGCTTATATGTAAATATAATTAATTATGTATATTCATTTTGTGTTCTGTGACCTTGTTAAATTAATTTTTGGATCCTGAATACTTTTATAAATACCTTAGGATTTTCTATGCAGACAACCATGTCATTTGTTAATAAAGTTTTATTTCTTCTTTTTCAATATTTATATCTTTTATTTTGTTTTCTTGCCTTTTTGCACTGGCTAGGATATCCAGTATAATACTGAAGAGAAATGATAGGATTAAACATCTTTGCCTTGTTCCCAATCTTAGGAAGAAAACATTGAGTCTTTAACCATCAAGAATGATGGTTGCTGTATAATTTTCGTAAATTTCCACCATCAAGTCAAGAAAGTTTACTTCTATTTGTAATTTGCTAAGAGTTTTTATCATGAATGGATTTTATATTTCATCAAGTTCTTTTCCTGCATCTATAGAGATGATTGTGCAATTTTTCTATTGTATACCCTAATGTGTTAAATTGTTCAGTTTCTCGATGTTGAAATGTCTTTGCAATCCTATGGTATACCTGTTACATGGTGCTGAATTCAGTTTGCTAATATTTTGTTGAGGATTTTGGTTTGTATGTTCATGAGACATATTAGTCTGTAATTTCCTTTCCTTTTGGTGACATTGTCAGCTTTTGATGTCAGGGTTATTGTGACCCCATAAAGTGTGTTGGGAAGCAATTCCTCCTACACTTTTGGAAAAAGTTTGTGTAATATTGTTGTTATTGCTTTTGTAAATGTTTGACAGAATTCAACGGTGAACTCATCTTGACATGGACTTTCCTTTGTGGGAAGGTTTTTTAATAATAAATTCAATTATTTTAATATATAGGTTTATTCAAATTTTTTATTTCCTCTTGATTAAGTTTTAGAAGATTGTGTTTTTTAAGGCATTTGTCTATTTCATCTAAGCTGTTAAATTAATTGGTATAAAGTTGTTTATAATATTTTCTTCTTATAGTCTTTATTATTTTTTGTATTATTCTTAAGACATATTTTTTATTATTTTGGATATGGATTGATGTTTTGTGGGATATATATTAATATCCCCATTTGTATTTCTAATATTGGTAATTTGGCTTCTTTATTTTTTCATCAATTATTAATCTTTTTGAAGAATCAACTTTTGGCTTTGTTAATTTTCTCTCTGTGTATGTTTCCTGTTCATTGATGTCTGCTCTTATGTTTATTAATTCTTTCCTTTTACTACTTTAATCCTATTTCACTTTTCTTCTTTCATCTTTATGAGATGGAAACAAATAATTGGGGTTAAGCCTTTTACTTTTCTAATATAGTCATTTAAAGCTATAAATTTTGTTCAAAGTATTACTTTAGCTGCACCCCACAAATTTTTAAACGTTGTATTTTCATCTTCATTGGCTTCAAAATATTCTTAATTTATCTTGTAATTTTCATTGACTCAAGAATTATTTAGAAAATTGTTGTTTTACTTTAAAATATTTGGGTATTTTCTAGATATTTCATGTTTATTAATTTCCAATTAAATCCCATTATGGTCAGAAAATAATTCTGTAAGACTGTAATATTTTTAATTCTGTTGACACTTATTTTATGACCTAGAATGTGAACTATCTTAGTGACTATTCCATGTACATTTGAAAGAATATGTATACTAGAGCTGTTGGGTGTAGTTCTCTTAATGTCAATTATATAGTTTGTGGATATTAATATTTAGATCTTCTTTATCTTTATCTCTATTTCTATCAATTACTGAGAGAGGAATGTTAGCATTTCTCTGACTGTGATTGTGGATTTGTCTGTCTCTTCCATTATTTCTGTTAATTTTTTCTTCATGGATTTCGATACTCTATGATTACGGGCATACATATTTAGAATTGTTCTATCTTCCTACTGAATTATTCCTTTAATCATTACACACTGTCTCTCTTTATGTCTTGTAATATTCCTTGTGTTGAAACCTACTTTGTGTGATAGTTGTCAGCCTTTTTAAGCTTATTGTTCACATGGTACATCTTTTCCATCTTCAATCTGCCTTTTTATTTATATTTCAAATGTATCTCTTGTGACAGCATATAGATGGCTCTTACGTTTTTTTTCCATCAAAAATCTCTGTCTTTTTTGAGCCGGCTCTGATGGCCTAGCAGTTAAAGTTTGGTGTTCTCACTGCTTCAGTGGCCCAGGTTCATTTCCCAGTCATGGAACCACACCACCTGTCTGTCGGTTGCCATGCTGTGGTGGCGGCTCACATAGAAGAACTAGAAGGACTTACAACTAGGATATACAACCATGCACTGGGGCTTTGGGGAGGAAAAATAAAAGAATTAAAAAACATTTCTTTTAGTTCAGGTGTTCAGTATATTTCCATCTGATGTAATTACTGATTAGTTGAGGTTTAAATCTGCCATCTTACCATTTGACTTCCATTTATTTAGTCTGTTTTTTTTTTTTCCTTCTGTTGCTCATGTCCTGCATTCTTTTAGGCTTATCAGTTACTTTTAGGTCTCCATTCTATTTTCTCTATTGGCTTTTTAGTTATCTTTTATTTTTGGTGGTTGATGTAGGATTAATAAGATGCCTCCATAAATTATCAGTATCTATTTAGAGTCAATATTATACCTCTTTATATTTCACATTTCACATCTGACACTTTACACTTCCTGTTTTACAAGAAAATAACCTCAGAGTAGTATAATTCCATTTATCTCTTTATATCCTTTCTGCAATTATTGTCTTATCTTTTACTTCTTCATGTATGTTAAATGCCAGTCTACAATGCTATTATTTTTGTTTTAAATAACTAGTTTTATTTTAAGTAAATTTAAATTATAAAAAGGAAAATGACATAGACTTCTATTTTCCAGACTCATTTCCAATTTCTGGTGCCCTTTATTCTTTACACGCAGATTTAAATTTCCATTTTATGGCGTTTCCTTCAGCCTGAATAACATCTTTTAGCATTTTTTGTAGTGCAGAGATCCTAATGATAAATTTTACAAACTTTGTTTGCCAGAAATTATCTTTATTTTATCCTCATTTTCAGAGGTAATTTTCACTAGATATAGAAATCTGGGTTGATGGGATATTTTTCCTTTTACATTTAAAAAATATAATTTAATTATCCCTTAGTCCTTGTTGTTTCAGATGTAAGATCAGCAGTCAGTTGTTCTGTCCCTCCCCACCCCATATGTTTTTTATCTGGCTACTTTCTAGATTTTCTTAGATTTGGTTTTAGGCAATTTGACTCTGATGGTTTACTTTATATTTATCTTGCTTGGAGTTGGCTGAATTTTTCTAACTTAAATCATTATATTTCACCCACTTTGGTAAGTTTTTAGTCATTATTTCTCAACATTTTGGATTGCCACATTGTCATTGTCTTCTTTGTCTGGGACTCCAATTCCACGTTTGTACGACCAGTAGTACTCATATTTTTTGTCTCAGCCTTCCTTTAGATATTTACAATTTTCAAGAACTCCAAAGAACATTTGTTT
This sequence comes from Tapirus indicus, assembly GCA_031878705.1. Lineage (NCBI taxonomy): Eukaryota > Metazoa > Chordata > Mammalia > Perissodactyla > Tapiridae > Tapirus > Tapirus indicus. The sequence continues at coordinate 2,870,491 of CM062926.1, forward strand.
ATGTGGGATGTATCTATTGATATATACTGTATTAGAAATTCAAACTGAGAAATTCTTAAAAATATTTACTTATTGACATTTTAAACTAGTAGTAAGAATAAGAAGAGGCTCATTGCACGTTAACATAAATAACATACTCTTAATGGAAAACAATTTTTTTAATCTTTTTGAAAAGAATGTTATCATTTTATATTTTTCCAGAGTGCTGTTCTGTCTTAAATAGAGGACAGCTAGATTCTCTGATCTGTTTCTATATTAATCTGTTGCAATATAACACAGTGTCGCCTCTGGAAAACTCCACTGTACACCCATGAACAAATGGGAGCAGAAGGGGCAAGGACTATTATCATGAAAATAACTTTAACATTGCAGATTTTCTAAAATGGTCTTGGGGACTCTCACTCTTTGAGAACTTATTTTTTCGCACAGGTCCCTGAGGCTCTGTTAATTTTTTTTCCAATCCTTTTTCTCTCTGCACTTCTGATTGGAAAATGTCTATTGGTCTGTAAACAGCACCACTCTTTGTCCATTTAAAATCTTCTGTTAAATCTGGTGAATTTTTAAATTTCAGTTATTATAGTTTTCAGTTCTAGAATTTCCGTTTGGTTCTTCTTTTATAGTTTACATTTCTCTGTGCAAATTCTTCTTCTGTTCACTCATTAAGACCATATTTTTCTTTAATTCTTTGAACATATTATAATAGCTGCTTTAAAGTTTTTGCTAACTCCAATATCTGAGCCATCTCATGTTTAGTTTCTATTGACTACATTTTTCTTCTCCCTGGATCATCTTTTCCTGTTTCTTTGTATGTTTAGTGATGTTTGATTGACTACTGTACATTATACATGATAGGTTACAAAGAATCTTGATTCTGTTAGCTTCCTTTAGAAGCATGCATGTTGTTTTAGTAGGCAGTTCAATTGCTGGCAGATCACTAGAACTTATGTTGTCTTGGTTTTATGTTTGTTAATGCAAACCTGTGGAAAGTCCAAGGTATTTCCAAGCACCTCTAACTTGGACTCAACCTGGGTATGTTGTTGGGACTTGAATTTAGACTTCATCAGGGCAAATCTAGAGTAATTCTTATATCTAAGACACAACTTTTCTGGTGACCCAGGGGGTGCCTGGAATATTAACCAGGTGCTAAAGAGCACTTTCACTCTAACAGGGCCATGAGTCCAACATCCAGCCCCACAAGGCTGCTCTTCCTCCATCACTGCTCAACTCCCAGTCTCTTTGTTCTGATTTCAATCCCCCAGCAGCTGCTTTCTGCTTAGCATTGGGTAATCTCCAGGCATATGCATCCTGGACCTCAGCCATGAATTTGATTGGGATCCCTGCACAGTTCCCTTTCTCTGCTGCTCCACTGTGCAGATTTCAGGCACTTCAGGTGACCCAAACTCTGACCTCTGCCTCTTTAGCTCAGCAGGCTTGCCACGCTCTGCTCACACACCAGCATGCTGTGGTATGGTTGTAACTCGTCCCCAGGCAGGGGGCTAAGTGACCAGAGAGCTCATCTCATACGTTTCCCTTCTAACAGTAATCACTGCTTTATGTTATTTATCTTGTATTGCCTGAAAATAGTTGTCATATATTGTGTCTAGTTTTATAGTTGTTTGTGACAAGAGAGCCATTCTGGTGCCAGTTACTCATCATGGTTAGAAGTGGAAGTTTTCCATATTTTTAATATTGGCAATAAACTTGAAAAAACCGTGAACACATCTCTGACCACATACAGCTCACGGGCCACCTGTTTGAGACTCCTGGCCTACATTCTTGCTTTTCAAAATGGGGTCTTTAGAGGAGCAGCGTCAGCATCACCTGGGAGTTTACAGGAAGTGCAGGATCTGAGCCCCAGACCAGACATACAGATTCAGAATCTACAGTTTAACAAAAGCCAAGTGATCTCACGGTCGTTAACATTGGAAAAGATCTGGTCAAAAGTTTCTACATTAGCTCTCCAGTGTTTCCAAAACTGATCCTAGGAATCACCTAGAATACTTGCTAAAACACATATTCCCCAGTGCTATCCTGAGCCACTGAGTCAGAATCCCTAAGGTAGTGATTCTTATCATCAGGGAAGGTTGGCGAATATGGAGCTATTCCACAAGCCTGTGAGGTTCATTGGACCCACGTGTCCCACGTCCACTATGTGATCTGCCTCTGGTGCCACTCTGATTCGACTCCAAGTAGACAGTTATTCAAAGGATGTAACCCACAGAGACAGTTACATGGGGAATTTCATTTCCCCAAGAAACTTTTAGGCCATATTTCTGAAACAGCTACTTGTCTACTCAGGTGGCCAGTGGTTTCCTCTCACACAGAACAACTTAAAACTTGCCTCTTCCAGAAAGCCCTCCTAAACCGACCTCTCTGAAGTCTCCAGGAAAAGTAAGGATATTCATATAGCTATAGATACAGCTCTACGGTTATTTACTTTATATGAACTAAGACAGTACAGTACTTATATTTGCCACATCATTTTTCTCCACTACACTTAGAGGAACCATAACCCTAATTTGCTTAGTCTGATCTCAGCACACTTCCAGTCTTGGTACCCAGCATATTCCTAACCCATGTTGTTAACTCAACCCATGGTTATACTGTTACCCATTTACAAACGTCACTTGCAATAAGTCTGTGGCATTTTTGCCTTCATCACTCATATCATCTATCCACTCTCCCCGGGTCTGGCCGTGTAGACCGGGTCCCACTGTATTGCACCACCCACAATATCAAACATCATATCCTATATCATATAATGCCCTGAACCTTGCCAGGTCAGAGGGAGGTGAGCACTGGAGGCTGGTATTACAGGGGTGACCGTCCAGCTGCCTGCATATGGGATAAATCATCTCAAATAGCAGAAGCAGAGGTGGGGGGGTAGAAGCATGTCCAACTGACACAGGATACCATCTTCGGGGGCTCCGTGCCTCCCTTGCCAAGGTCAGGCGTGTGCAGATGATATGGGGGAGCAGCTGACGCATGTTCATCGAGTAATGGGAACGGGAGCTGAATCCCCTCTCTGTGACCTTAGGAAGCTTGTTTCACCTTGCCGACTCTGTTTTCCTCGTCTGCATTTGGAAACCTGATGTATCTACGGTCAGTCATGATTTCTTATGTTCAATGTGTGTCTGAGGCAGCAGCATACAGTGCTGCTTGCCCCACCCTGGCGGTGGCCCTGTAGCCATTTCTGGAACAGAACTGAGCTTTGGGTATTAAGAGCCCAAACATGTGCATAACTTTTGGCCCATGATTTCACTCCACATTTAGGTCTGTTTTTCAAAGATATAATCAATGATATAGTTAAATGTTTGCATTCAGGGATATTATTTGAAACTTTATTTATAACACAACACAAAATTAGCCTAAATCCAACTGTGGAGGATTGCCCAAATTATGATCCATCCACATGATGGGATATTATACAGTCATTTGAAGTTTTATAAAGAAAAGTTAATGGCATTGGAAAATGCTCACAATATAAAGCACCTGAATAAATAATCTATATAATTTTGTTATATGTGTAGAAAGTATGTAAGAATATATTCATGGTGGTTATCTCTGGATGATAGTGTTGATTATGGGTGGTTGAAAATTTTTTCTACACGTTCTATATTTTTCAATTGTTACAAGTCAGTATACAAGAAAAACGTCTTGGAATTGGAATGTGAAGGACTGAATTTGAGTCCCGATTTCACCACTAGCTGTGTGGCCTTAAGTAAGAGAAATGTGCAAACTGGGGAAACTTGCCTAACCTTTCTCATTGGACAGGGCTGAAATAGAATAATGTGCATGAAAGAGTCAGGTTGAAGGAAAATAGCAAATAGATCAAAGGGCCATTGCTCCTATGGATTAGACTAGGAAATGAGAAGATATTCTTAAGAAATGTTGTTGTTGAAAAGATTTCAGGTTGCCCTTATCTTTTCCAACCCATCTTCAAAATAGACAAAATTAAAAAATAAAAAAATAAAGGAAAAGAAAAGAGAACAGCTCATGCAGAAGGTTCTTCTGCCTTGTAACAGAAGTGTCTCTGGGTGGTGAAGAAATACGCTACAGCTGATCCCTGGGTTCTGTACTATAAGACCCTCCCTGACACACACTCCCCGCCCCACCAGCCACCTGCCCTGAGCCAGGGCTGGATGGGGTCTCTGTTCAAAGTCTGATGCTTCAAGACACCTGCAGCGTCAAGAGAGCATTCCCTGCCTTTAACCAAGGGGCAGGGGCCACTCCCCCTCCTGAAGTACCCAAGGAGACACCAACATGAATCGCAGGCGGGGTGACACCCAGGGCAGCCGCTTTGGAATGCGTTTGCAATAGGTATTTAGCTGCAAAATGTGAATGTCCTAAGGTGAGACAATCTCACTTTTCCGCAGCCACTCTAGGGAGATCTTTGCAGGAGGCGGCTGTGCAGTGTTTTCAAGTACTGCGTGATATTCCATAGACTGGGCACGCTAAAATAATATTCAGATATTGCCCTTACAGTTCAGCATCTCCAAGTGAGCTGCAATGAAGTGAATCAATATGTACTGACATGGAAAATCTCCGAGTTTTTTTTTTTCGTTTTTTTTTTTTTTTTTTAATGAGGAAGTTGCCAGTCAGAGTGTAGACCACGAAACCATTTATATAAGGATAACTCGAACCATTACAATTCTAATTTCTGTGGGTGTATAAAGGCACAGAAAATCTGGAAAGATTCACACCAAATTGACAATAGTGATTAAATCTGTGGGAATGGGGCAAGTGTGGAGGATAAAATGTATTCAAATTCACCTGTATTCAAATTTCTTAAAAAAAATAATGTGTTCAGGGGCCAGCCCAGTGGCGTAGTGGTTAACTTCACGTGCTCTGCTCCTGCAGCCTGGGGTGCACGGGTTCAGATCCCCAGCACCGACCTACGTACTGCTTATCAAGCCACGCTGTGGCGGCATCCCACATATAAAGTGGAGGGAGATGGGGGGCACAGATGTTAGCCCAGGGCCAATCTTCCTCAGCAAAAAAGAGGAGGACTGGCAACAGCTGTTAGCTCAGGGCTAGTCTTCCTCACACTCACACACGCACAAAAATAATAACGTGTTCATATATTACTTGTGCAGATAAAATTAATTTAAAATTAAAACTGACAAAAAATAATTAAAGGTAGCTGATGATTGAACAAACAAATAACTATACTGTGGGCAATCGAAGCAAAGTTTCTCATTGTTGGAGAATGGAGTTACAAAACTGGAAAGGGGAGTTGGAGATAGAATAAACCCTGTAGTGTTGGATTGGAATTGAAGGTATAAGTAGGAACTCAGCGTTTTAAAAAAGGACAGAGGGAGGAAGGGAGGGAGAGAAAGAGGGAGTGAGGAGAGAGAGAGAAATTGTTCATGTGTATGTCATATACAGAGGGCCTAGAAGCAATGACACTCCAGTAGCTATGAGCACGCAGAGCACCCAGACCTTGGTTTCCAGATGCCATTGTCCACTAAAAGAAACCAGGTCTCCTTGGCGAACCGACTGATTCCAGGCCTGGAACAGGGAAAATACAAAATGAGCCTGGAACATCTTCTTGTGCCAAAAAGTAAGGAAGTATTCAGAGAACGATGGGGACGTGTCAAAAGGACAAAGAAGCCAGTTTGAAAGGACTCCCACTGGTCAAATCTGAGACCATTTTAGCATCAAAATAAATAATGATGGAAAAAAACTCATAACCCACTGAAATAAAAATCCATGAGTTAGATTGATATAAATGAGTAAACGGAAAAGAAGAGAAAGCTCTTCCTTATAGAAGAAAGACAATTAGTTAATGGAGAAGGAATAACAGAATTAGAAAAAGTACCTTGAGATAACCTTCAAAATAATAATAATTGAATCAACCAAGCATCGTCAACGGATGCTAAAACAGTGGGTGAATGTTTGAGGAGTAACTGGATATTTACATCGTCTCAAAATATCCCCCCATAAGAAAGTTACTAATTAAAAAGGAAAAAATGTAACTTAGGCATGGAGAAACGTGACATCACCACTGCAACCAAGCGATCCAGGTTAACTTGGCCAACATGGGACAAACCCGCATCCTGGGCCTCCTGGTGGGACCCACGGAGAAGCACAAGGCACCACTTTGGTGGTATTTCTGCCAAAAACTCATTACCTGAATCTAATCCTAATAAAACATCAGACAAACCCAAACTGAGGACATTCTGCGAAGCAACTAGCCTGTAGTCCTCAAACACGCCGATGTCGCGAACACAAAGGAATCCAGAGGAACTCTCCCCACTAAGGGACGCTGACGGACGTGGGACCTAAAGGCAACGTGTGATCTAGGCGTTTCCTTCTCTGTTAAGGACTTCATTAGGACAACTGGCCAAATCAGAATAAGATATGCAGGTTAGATAAGAGCATTGTATCAATATCAATTTCCTGATTTTTGCTTATTTTCTGATTCCTGTGGTTATGTGAGTGAATGTCTTTGTTTTCAGTAAGTACATATTGAAGTATTTAGGGGTAAAAGAGCATCATGTCTGCAATTAATTTTCAAATGGACAGGCAGAGAGGGGAAAGAGAGGGTGAGGCAGAGACAGAGAGAGGGGAAAAGAGAGAAGAGGATAAAAGCCAGCAAAATGTTAACAACTGGGGAATCGGACGAAGGGAATATGGAAATCCTTGCAACTTTTCTGTAAGCTTGAAATTTTTTTTCAAAATTTCAAAAAGCTTGTAAGCTTTACAAACTTGAAAGAAATAACAAACTTAAAGGAAAAAGCAGGTAGACAAAACAATTTACAGCAGCCAACCAAGGAGTCAGATTCAAAGCCGGCGAGTCCTGCAGGGAGGCCATGGAAACAGGACGCTTACGAAGCTGGGCCCCAGTCTGGCCGAGGGAGAGGCGACAGGTAGTAAGACCTCTCAAAGGCTGTTTCTAAGATAGGACAATTAATCCCGAATCATGGGGACACTGGGGTAATGGGGTGACATGGTGCATGGAGAGCAGTTGGCACCAAGCCAAGCCCCCCGGAACCCATTCAATGAACATGAGTCATAACTAGTCCTTGCTCTCGGCCTGCAAGTCCATCACTGAAATACGACAGGGAGGTGGGGCACCTAATTCCCTGACAAACAAAGAAAAAACACAACGGAGGTCAGTAGCCTCTGCCCTAAGGAGGCAAACCAGTGTCCCATTTGACTGCAGAGAGCTGTTTCACTAATGAATTATCATTTTAAAACCACCCAAGTGCTTCAGATATCTTAAAAATGCTATGCTTCCAGACGGAGGATGCAGGAAAACCTGGGCGTCATTTAGAGGGGCAGGCTAGCCCAACCGATGCCTGAATTCCAGTGGCTTCTCCAGGGCCTCTGGATCTGACTCAGGAAACTTTGAGAAGTGAAATCAAGACAATCCCAGGCCACTGCAGCCATTGGCCCCGGTGGCCGGGCCAGTGGGCTCCCTCACCTGTGACGGTCAGCTGAGTGAGGACCCTGCCCAGATCTCAGGCAGGGCAGCGGTTTTCAGACTTCACACACATATCCACACATTCCACATCACAGTGTACGTACACACACACACACACACACTACAGTAGGTATGTATGTATGTACATATTTGTGTGTGTATATGTATGCGTATATACACACACACTCTACAGGGAAACTTGATATATAGAAATATAAAGAATGCATAGAATCAAAGTAGATTTAAATTCTTCAGGCAATTTAACTCTTTCTTTCCTTGGCAGGAAACTTTTCAGAGTTTGCAAAGCGCCTAAAATGCCTCCTCTGAGCCCCACTTTCCACAGCAGAGTTTGAGCACCCGCAGGTCAGGATACAGGGAGGACCCAGAGACAGAGTCCGGCAGTGTGCTGTCCCTGGCCCTGGCCTTGTGACTCCAGGCAGGTCCTTCATCTCCAGAGCCCCAGCACCCTCCTGGGTGAAGTAAAGATAGTACTGTCCATCTCCTTGTGTCATAGTGGGGATAACAGGCAATGAGCAGCATCCTACAAGTCACTCCATGGGCAATGACTAGTAGCAATGACTATAATTATCATTACCACTTGCTTCCCGGGGAAGAGCACCCAGAAAGCATCCTCCCTGGAGCTGGATTCCCTTGGTCTCAGAAAAGAGACTGGAGCTGCTCTGAGCTGAGTCGTTACTGATCCAAGAGCTCCCACACCTCACGCACCGGGCACACAGCACATGCTCGTGATGCGCTTGTTGAGTGAATGCGTGGACAAGGAGTGAACGCCTGGACGAGCACACCCACATCTTTTTGAAATCATAAAGGCACTGGAGGAAACCTAAGTTTTTTTAAAAACATATCTTCAAACACATATACGCGTGTGGATTTCCTCCCATACTTGTGGCAGACATTGCAATACCCTCAAGTCTAAATCATCTTTTCCCTTTTGCGTTGCAAAAATCTTCCCTGACAGCCAGCAGAATGTATTCTTCTTCTAATTGTTGGTTTACTTCTCACAAACGCCGGTGGATCTCCCGTCTCTAATCCTCCCTGCTCATTCATTAGCTATCAAGTGTGGCTTCTTGGAACAATTATATTCCGTCCCACTGTCAGCTCTCTCTGTGCAGGTAGAGGATACTTCCCAACTCCTTACACAGGATGTAAGTTATTGCTGACACACCAGTACCTGAAAAATGATTACACCCCGTGCACAGTTAAATAATGGATGCTTAGCATGGTGCATTGTAATAAGCAAAAGATATGAAATATCTACTATTCTAAGTGGAATATGCTAAGTATTTTTTTAATAATAAAACCATTTTGAGGAAGACAGGCAATTGAATCACTGTCTCCAGAAGAGACACCCCATGCGCCAGCTCATCTGCAGGATGCGGCGGCACCGTCATCTCATCTGTGAAATGGGAGCAAGGCTCTCTTCCTCGGTCGAGCAGAGGTAGTGCAGGTGAAGCCCGGCACACAGAGGTGTGCAGGAAACAGCAGTAGCTGCTGTAGTCTGAGGAGGGGGCTGGCCTGCGGGAGGGACAGCTGGAGCACCCACTAGCTGGGCTGTGTCAGCTTGCGTGTCTGAAACTTCCCCTCCACTAGGCAGTTGTAGGCAGGACCTGCTCTGCCACCAAACACAGGGAACCTCTCTGGAGGTTGAGAGGAAATGGAACTCGCTGGCACTTGAAGACCTCTCTCCTCTTCTGGAGCCAAGAAGACTTGAAGCCTCTGGGCACAGCACGGTGCTCCATGAGGTCCCTCCCTGAGCCCCCTGCTTTGGGGGGCCCTTCTCTGACCCTCATCACAGGGTGAGGAGTCTGAATGCCAGGGGCACATGCTTACCTAGAGCCTGCATCCTCCCTGATTTAGGGCACACTCCTGGTACTGGGACCCTGGATTCCCTGCCGGAATGGCCCCAAGCCCACTTCCAGGGTTTACGTGGTCCCCGCCCCCAGGCCCATCCTCCTGACCGTAAATCAGGCCACTGGTGTACACTGAGCCGGTGTCCACGGGTCAGCAATGTGAAGACCCTGCTCCGGCCCGTGGAGAAGACCCACGGCGAGCTGAGGGTGAGGGACACATCTACGAGGTGACCAGCGCAGAGGGCCTTGGGGTCTGTGACGCTGCTTTGGGCCAGGCTGCACACCGGGCACTGTGGACACGATCTCTCACTCACTCCTCACCAAGGACCTTGGACGGGGGTAAGAGCATGGACTCCAGGGCTAGGGCCTGGGTTCAAAAACAGCTTGGTCCTTTTCCTAGCTCTTGACCTTGGCAAGTTAACATCTCCGTATGGCAGCTTCTCCATCGACAAAACAGGAAAACGTGAGTTAACTAGCCCAGAGGGCTATGGGGGATGAAGGGGGAAAGTTAACAGCAGTGGGCATAGCCCAGTGCCTGCCACGTGTGACGCCTCCCACACATCGGAGCCCCCTTAGCATTAAGCCCATTTTACAGAAAGTCAAGCTGAGACTCAGAGGTCAAGTGATTCTCTGGGCAGCAGAAGTGGTCTTTCTAATTCCGAAGCTGCTCCTCCTTTGGCCTCACAGCTCTGTCCCCTCCCTGTGACGTGGGTGCTGCAGCCCTTCGCACCTCTCCAATGGACACACACCTCTTGGGCCAGCTCATCCCATGTTCCCAAGCCAAGGCCACCAGAAGATGGAGCTGCCTGTGCTGAGGGAGAAAGAGGCCTCTTCTGTCATTCCTGCTGGGCAGGTGGAGAGGGGCCAATCATGGAGGCAGGACTGAGTGCACAGGCTTCTCAGGCTCTGGAACCTTCTGGAGCCACCCCACCACCCCACCATCCCACCCACTGCAGCGTGGCCCCTGGAGCATGTCTGCTCACAGGGCTTCTTGCCAGAGCTCCACTCGGGGACCCCCTGGACACAGCCCGCAGTGGTCCCCAGAGGAGGCCAGGGCACGGTCGGTTTCTCCAGGCCTTGAGGCTCACGACCCTCTTTCTGCCCCCCTAAAAGCCGGAGGCAGCAGGACGCATGGAGGAGCGCCAGCCGCTGGGAGCCTGCGGGCGCTTGTGACCCCTCCAAGCCTCAGTGTGGACCTTAGTTTCCTGAGGCCGCCCCAACGGATTCGCACAAACTCGGTGCCGTGAAACAACAGAAATGTCTTCTCTTGCAATTCTGGAGACCAGACGTCAGAAATCAAGGTATCGGCAGGGTCGTGCTTCCTCAGGGGCCCTGGGGAGACCTCCTTCTCGTCTCTTCCAGCTCCTGGTGGCTGCTGACGCTCCTGGGCTTGTGGCCACGTCACTCCAATCTCTGCCCCCTTCTTCACATCGCCTTCTCCTCCCTGTGACGTCTCTTCTGTGTCTCTTATAAGGACACTTGTCATTGGCGTGAGGGCCCATCAGATAATCCACGATGCTCTCTTCATCTCAAGACCCTTAACTTACGTATATTTGCAAAGACCCTTTTTCCAAATAAAGTTACATTTACAGGTTCCAGGGGTTGGGGTGTGGACATATCATTTGGGGTTCACCATTTAGCACACTACCATGTCTTCACCTACAAACATGAGTAATAACTATATCAGTCTCAAAGGGTCGTGGCAAGCATTCAACCCAATAATGTGTACTACACAAGGGCTTAAAAATATTAATTATATTTATTATAGTTTTCCCTACACATACAAAACCTTTAGGCAAAAACCTTTAGGCATCTGGATCTTTATAGAGTCCTCTGGGGGTCTAGTAGTTAAGATTCAGTGTTCTCACCACCATGACCCAGGTTCATTTCCCGGTCAGGGAACCACACCACCCAGCTGTTGGTTGTCACACTGTGGTGGCTGCATGTTGCTGTGATGCTGAAAGCTCTGCCACCAGTATTTCAAATACCAGCAGGGTCACCCACAGTGGACAGGTTTCAGTGGAGCTTCTAGACTCAGACAGAGTAGGAAGAAGGACCCGGCCACCCACTTCTGAAAAAATTGGCCGCAAGAACCCTATGAATAGCAGCAGAGCGTTGTCTGATGCAGCGCCAGAAGGTGAGGGGATGGAGCAAAAGGACCGGGCAGGGCTCCCCTCTGCTGGACACAGGTTGCTAGTCCGAAGTGACTCGATGGCACTGACAACAGATAGAGTGCTGATGCAATTTAAACTTTCACTTGTTTAGGGTAATAGTAGCTATCCCTAAATATTTGTGTCCTCAGGGCAAGGACATTACAGATGTCCCCAGGGTGTCTGCCTGCAGGTCCCAGGACGAGGTATTCCCAGAGACGGGTACAGTCACGGTCACTCAAGGGCCTCAATCATCTGTGAGTGGCCTCCACCCCGCTGGCAACATAAGCAGTTAGGACACAACCACTAGGCTTGTAAAACGCACGTGGACTTTTTGGAGGACAACATGGTCGTGTATCAAAACCTCAAATGCATGTCCCTTTGTTCCAGCTCAGCCCCTTAGGGGACCGTCCTACAGAAAGAACAGGACGTGTGCGCAGAGGTGTGTGTTCAGGGATGTTTGCTGCAGGGTTGTTTATAATTGCAGGGGAGGGGAGGGGAGGAGAGAGATAGACACAGAGGGATGCAGAGAGAGAGAGAGGAAAGGAAAGGATAAAAGAAAGGAAAATGGCAGAGCGAGGACGGCTAAACACCCAAAGTTGCCCCCAAACTCTGCTCCTCTGTCACAGGGAGGGGCCTTACAAAAGCAAGTCATCAACAATATATGCAAAATGATCCCATTTTTGTAAAAGACAAGTGTCCACGTGCACGCACGGACGCACTTCCCTGGGCACGTGCAAGCACAGGGTAATGAAGTACTTCCATGTCCACACTCAAGTGGAAGGGGCCTGGAAACACATCAACCCACCTGTTAGCTGCTTCCCCCGGGGAAGGGATGGGGCTGCAGAGGGGGCTAACTTTCCATTTCTGTAATGTGTGGGTATTTCCCAGCAAGGATGGCAACAGAGCTTACCAGTGTAATCACAAAATTAAGTAAATTTTGTGATCCAGATTTGCAGACAATTCAACTGTTCAGCTGCAGGACCTGGAGGCTCCAGGGAGAACCAGATGCGACTGAAGCAGAAGGAGCCCCTGCCCCTCTCTGAACTCCACTCCCAGCCCCCAAATCTGCAGAACAAAGGGGCTCACTGGATGGCTTCTCACCCTTTCCAATGCCGCTGCAAGGGTTTGGGGACTTCGCAGGCAGGTCCTGGGCACTTGGTGGATCTTGACTGGGAGAATGAGTACGCACTGACCAGTGGACTCCTGAGACCCACCAACAAACCCAAACTGGCCTCAGTGTCCCCAAGACCCCACTTGCATGAGGACAAATGGAGGACTTCGAGGCCATGCATGCTTGGGGACGCTCGGTGCCAGGGCCCTGTGCCCAGAGCTGTGCGCCCTCACCCGTCAGGGGCTGGCGAGGCCTGAGGAGGCAGTGGGAGTGAATCACCACGAAGCTATGCTGCACAGGTGCAGTGAAACTGGGATACGCTGGGAACGAAGCCCCGCCAGGCGCCTGGCCTGGCAGAGAGGGGGCCGCTCAGCGCCAGTCCCCAGGGTGGAAATACAAATCACGCTGCAACTCGCTCCCTCCAAGAGGCAGCCGAGGGCTGGCTTTCATATTTCGGAGGCTTTGTTTTTTCACAATGGACGCATGTCTGAGCTCCCGCCTTTGTAAACAGATACTGTCGGGCAAGGCGGGGGATTGTCAAGCTGTGTTGGCCTCTCTGCTTTCCCGCATTCTGAAGGAGCAGAGTTCAAGTTCTCATTCTTGCCCTACAGCTGCCGTGTGACTCACCTGGGCCAAGTCACCTGTCTGGGCTCCGACCTGTTCTGCGCAACCGCAGTCACAGGACTGGGGGATGCAGAGCGCTCCAAAAGTCACGGGTGAATCCACTCACTCATCCCCACCCCTGGGGCGCCTCTGGCACGGCCTGCCCACCAGCCTGTGGGAGGAGCCGGCGGGGAGTCAGCAGGGCAGGGGACCCCATTTAAATCCACGTCTGCCAGGAAGGACTATGGATCTAAAAGTCAGCAGTCACCGTGGGCCACACCTGGATCAAATGGGCACTGGGCAGTGGTTCAGCAGGAGGGGTGAGAAGTCCCTCTCAATGGGACAACATAGGCGTTGGCCCAATTCCTTCCTAACTAGGGGAAGGTCTGGGTTTCCTCTCCTGAGGCAGGGCCTGGGTCCCCCTGGAAGGGAGACAAAGAATCTGGGTTTTTTTTCTAGGTTTTCCCGGCTCTCTAGGGATAGGAAGAAAGAAAACTGAAGAGATGTAGTTTCAACTGTCCATGATCAGTGGAGAGCACCAACCTAATGTTCCAGAGCTTTCTGGGCTCCCCTGGGCCCTCAGCAGCAGGTGGTGGTTAGTCCAAATGGCACACATCTGGGGTAGAGGACTGGCTCTAGAAAGATGCCGTCCCCACAGCGGGGAGGGGGCCAAGCGCCCTGTGCACCGAGCAGGCCATGCTGCCATCGCCACCCTCCACAGCAAGACAGGAAGCTGCTGTGAACCCCCAGCTTTGTAGGAGGGGGAGGCGGCCTCGGATTCCCCAGAAAGTCCAGACCTTCCTCATCACTCACCACCTTCCAGAAATGTGTCATCTCCAGGACGACCTCGTTGATGGCCTGGGGGACTTGCGTCTCCCTCAACATCACACCCGGGCCTGTTTTCAAGTCACTGCCCCCACTTTGAGAGCAGTGCCCTTTCTTGGTGGCACAGCAGGGCCATAGGGCAAACAGGCCCACACTTCCCACTCAAATCCCACACCACCACCACCTGTCGCCACAGCTGCTTCCCTCATGGCAGTGTGGTTTGGGCTGGCACCACAGTCACCAGAGTGCTCCCGGGTGTCCGGGGTGGTGGCTGGCCCTCAGACAGGGATGGCGGCAGAGGGGTATTTCCAGGGAATTCTGTCTCCTTCTTGCAGTCGATGGAGAATTCCATCTCCATAGGGGCATATCACGCATCTGAGGGTGATGCCTGGGCCCAGCCTCATCATCTAAGAGCACCAGGAACCCATCGCCTGTGGACCGCCGACCCTGTGCCAGGCACTGGCAGGGGCTGGTGTTGGGAGGTAGGTAAGGTGGTCCCTCCTCTGGTCACAGGCCTAGGAAGAAGCTCAACTTGGGGCCATGTGAGGGAGATGAGACTGCCCAGGGCACGGTGGGGGTGAGGTACAGTCACCAGGGGACGAGAGGAGATTTAGGCCCAGACCCAGGTGTGTCGCCATTCTCCACCACCAGCAGCATGTGGTCTTGGCCCTCCCGTTCAGTCATCTCGTGGCTCAGTTTCCCTTTCTGTGGAATAAAGTTGTAAAGTGGACCCCCTCATAGGGTTGCTGTGGGGTGGAAAGAGTAATGAATGGACAGGGATTCACCCAGGGCCTGACTCCGACGACCCCATTCCGGTGGCCTTGCTTCCAGGTCCACCCTGCACCATGAAGAATCTGTTTACAGCTCAGTGCAATCCACACACGTGCCTGCCACCTGGACACACCTACTCTCTGCCAGGCCCTTTGCCAGGCACCAGCAAGAGAGAGAGAGAGAGACTCAGCGCCCAGGTGCTCCCGGGCTACCGTAGACTCACCTGTAAGCAGACTGCAACACAGAGGAGCGAGAGATGTCTGCCCTGGGGCCTCGGGAGTGAGGGATTGCGCTGGGGATGCCCCAGGGGCATATGAGGCGAGACGCTCTGATGCTGTAACACCCGAAGCAATCAGGTACCCAGTGTGTTATTCTTTCTGTTTCGTTTTCTTCTGACTATACATTCCTTCATTTTCACCATTGCTTGATTATCGACAATGTGCCGGGCACAGAGAAGTTCCTGAATATACAGAGAGCTCTCTACAGAGTGACATTACCCAAAGGCTGTCCAGTCAACTCTGGTACAGGGTCGCCCCCCTGCCCGTTTGCCTTCACAGCACCATGATGGACCCGAGGTGCTGGTTTAACCAGAGGTAGCCCCGCTGGACAGTTGCCCTACTCTGCCTGGTGCCCTAGTCGTAGCACGTAGCACAGCCTTTGGTGTGGGGAGTGCTCCAGGGAGGGTGGTCAGTGGCTCCAGGGAGCACCTTCTAGGAGAGCCAGAGGTGGCTCCACAGAGGCCCTGACATGTAGAGGGACTGGCGGCAGGCCTGCCCTTAGGGAGGAAGGACATTGGGAGGAGAGAAATGGTGTAAGCCAAGGCACACAGGGGCCAAAGGGCACAGCCTATTCAGGGTGGCTGGAGAGAGAAGGGAGGCGCTATGGGGGTTGCATGCTATGAAGCCAAGCCCAGACACAGGCTGGCCTGGCAAACCCACCCACAGCGCACTGAGTGGCCCTCATCCCCTTTGGTGTCATAGCCTGGGTTCCTCTGAAGACAGACCTGAGACCAAGTTTTGTGTGTGAGTAGTTTATTTGGAAACATTACCCCGGGAGCAGGGGTAAGAGTGGGGATGCAAAAGAGGCAGAGGCAAGTAAAGGATGCATAATCAAACTGGCCACTGCTATAGGCAACGTGATGTCCACCCCACTGGCCCTTTGGAGGACCTCACGCAATGTGTCTCAGAACCCTCCATCCTAGGGAAGGAAAGCTCCTCCCCTGTTGCTCAGAGTGGCCCCATGAGCTGCTAACTTGCTGCAGTTCGAGTTTGCCAGGGAGCAAGTGCCATGCAAGTTCTGTGGGGTGCCGAGGACACAGCCTCAGACACGCCCGCCTGGGGCAGGAAGCAACAGGCCCCACTTAAAGTCCAGTCAGGTTGCTCCTGGGTGGGTCTGGTAGGTGCCTGTGCAGAGCTGTCCTGCAGGAAGGGCTGGAGTAGGTGTTGGGGTGGAGAGTTCTAAGTAGTGCACACAGGTGATACTGCTGGCGGTTCAGAGAAAAGCAAAAGCTATCAGTACCAGCTGTCTGACATGGGTCTTTGTCTGGACGAGATTTCCCAGAGTCTCAGTCAAGGATTCAGGGCAAGTAACTGAGTTAGGAAGTGCAGGGAAGATGAGTCAGGGATCGGAAGGGAATGCACAGAGTCAAGGATGCATTACTAGGGCAACCAGCAGAGTGGGCACCTGGAGCTTAACCCCACGTGAAGACTGGGGAAACACATCTCAGACTTTTCCCTCCAAGGGGTGAGGAGTTGGGACACCGACACTCCTATTCCCGTCAGTCATTGGCTGGGAGCTGCTCCCGGGGATGCTAATTCCCTGGCATTTGGGCCAGCCACGAGGGCACAGTGGCTTTCTGAGGTTTCGGACGAAGCTCTCAGGCACAGAAACACAGATTCCAACTGTTCTGTCATAACGCCCTTGACCAGGCCTCACCCCCAGGGCACCAGGAACAGATAGTAGGCTCTCACAGTGGCCGTGAGAGCCCACGTTGCAGCCCCTGCCCAAAGTCCCGAGCCAGAGAGAGATCTCTTCGTTCAACAAACACTTGCTAGATGTCTGGCCTGGCTTTGGTTTTCTCACAGCTTATCACCCCACCGGGCATAGGATGATGTATTTATTAGTTTATTGGACTGTGGTCTGCTTCCCCCAGAGAAATGCCAGGCTCCCCAAGGACAAGGACTTGGTCTAACTCAAGTGTTTTCTCAAGTGCCTGGAACAGCGTGGGGCACACGAAAGGTGCTCAACAAATATTTGTTGACTAATGGAAGGGAGGACCAATCCATGAGACTGTGAGAGCACCCCCCCGCCCCAATCAACTGGTCCCCTGGGAGGAAGGCAGACCCCTTGCCACACGTTGAAACAAGTGCCTTCTCTGGTTTCCCCTGGGCCGTGGGCTGGGCTTCCAGTGGCTGGTGCTCATCGCCGGGCAGGGGATTCCTTTGGGTACCAAGACAGCCACTTCCAGACAGGTGGGCGTCCTCTGTGCCGCCCCGCAGGCCTGGGGTCCATGCCCCATCCCACCTCCTCCGTCTACCCCGGCCCCACGGCCCTCCCCACACGCAGTCTCAGTGTAAAGTCACAGCAGTATTCAAAAGGTTAAAGCAGAGTGAACTGTTAATTTTAATGCTTTCTCTAAGCTTCAGTTTTAATAAGCGAAAATGATGTTCTTATTTGCAGTAAAGTGGTGTTATAAAATTCTGTCTGTCAAGCTCATTTTAAAACCATGGAAATAAATGATCTGACAAAATCAGGCTATTAGACAAGTGAGGAAGAGTGATTTCCATAAAAGTAGAGGAGCTGTTCCTTAATTTCACACTTGGTAGTCTTTTGGGTCGACTAAATTTTTAAATAAGTGATAAAATTATATTAGCGCAATTGCATTTTTATAGATTTTTTTGGTCATTGTACTCTTTTTCAATCCCTTTATTTTAACTCAAACTGTTCTGCTGAAAGGTTACTCTCAACTTATGTTACCTCGTAACAGTCTCTGCCCACAATGTGGCCCCAGGCTCCCAAATCCTCAGACCATCCCAGCAGGGTCTGCTTGCTCGTAGCACATCACACACAGCTGGAAATGGCCACCCGCTGCGAGACACGTGGGCTGTGGGTCTGTGATCCCTGGGTCCGGAGGAAGGGGTGGTGGGCCCCTGAGGGTATGCCCTGGCTTCTGAACCCACTCGGTTTTTGCTCAGAATAAGGGAGAGAAACAAGGGACCAGACGGTGTTCTCCAGAAATCCTCATTACTACAACTCAGGACACTGGTGTGGACGGGACCAGTTAGTGTTTGCACAGGAGCTGGGAACTTAGGCAGAGGGAGGGAATGGCGGCTCATTTGTGATCCTTCATGTGCTCTGCCCTCCATCCCACCAGACCCTCAAATCCTCTGACAGCCAGGGATGGGCTGAGTGTTCTGTCTCGGGCCCTGGGAGAACTGGGAAGCCCAGAACCCAGGTCTCCCGTGTGGCTGAAACATCCCTGATCAGACAGATGTGGGTCTGGTTGGGGGAGGAGAGCGGGTCTCTTCTGATATGATTTTTCATAATTAGAACGCATCAAAGGTATGAATCTTTAGCGTATCTTCTGCCCTGCCCTGTGCTGACTTCCCAGGTTAAGTGTGCAGGGCGCGGACATGTGCCTCCTGCAGGCTCACGCTTGGCCAGCCTCTGCATCCTCTCACGTGCAGAGCTCGGGTCCCGGGGTCTTCTCTTTGCTGCTGGTGCTCTTGCCCACTTCTGACTCAGCCAGCAACTCATGCTCATCCCCCAGGCTGGGTTCCTCTTGTCCGGCCCCACCCGACCCGCTGCCTGGGTCACTGTCACACTCCCCAGCCTCGCCCATGTCTGGTCATCTCTTGTCTTTGGCGCCCTGTCTAAGGACAGGCAGTCAGATGACACTGGTTTGGCAAATGATTGGTCCCCTCCCCCTTAGTAGATAGGTCTGGATTCCGATCAGGACCTGGAAGCTCAGAGTTCAGCCTCAGTGCCCACCTGGCCTCTGGCTGCGTCCTTCCAGCATGCACTGAGGGACTCTGGCTTGTACTGTGGCCCCGAGGTTGCTCTCCGGGCTTCACAGTACAGCAGTGTTGAAAAACATGTGTTCATTTCCAGGTAGCCTTCTTCCAGGAGGAAACGAGCGTCTTTCTCATCAGAAGGGAGAGAACGCATCTTTATTGTGCGTCTCCCTTGGGTCAGGCACGGTGCGAGGCTGTGAGGATGCAGACACCTGGTCTATTTTGCTGCGAGGGGTGGGGCGCTCATCTAGGCTCTTAGAACAAAGGAGCATCCTGCTCCAGGGAGGGAATGGCATCTTGTCGCTGAAGCCCAGGCATCTGAGAAAAGGAGAGGCTGGCTGTGAGAGCTCTCGCTAAGGAGGCAGTGACCTGGGCCTTTGGGGCATCAACTCACCTCATGCATTTTTTCATTAATTTAGCAAAGGTCTACCGGGTGCTTTGTGCGTGCCACGTACTGTGCCAGCTCCAATAACAGAAGGCTCCTTTCCCGTGCAGGCAGGTGGAGAGGGTGCAGGCTGGATGCTTGGCCTACAGGAAGGAGAAGCGACCTGGGAACTTACAGCCTCTGTGCCTCAGTCTCCCCATCTGTGCAATGATGCTCGAGGGTGCTCGAGGACTCAGCCCGGGCATTGCACAGGCCGGAGTGCAGGCTGCCATGCAGTGACCAGAAGTACGTGTCCTCTGCCAGCCACTGAACACCCTTCTGACATTCAAGAGAGCATCCTGGGAGTGCAGAAGTCAACACTGCATTCTCCACAGAGTCTCCAAGAGGCAACGCTGGAGTGCAGGGAAGTATTAAAGTCATTAGTGTTTCCTGGGAAAGAGAAGGAAGTGTCTGATAGGCAAAGCTTGCAGGGTGGCCTTGGAGGGGCAGGGCTGTCTCTCCCTGGGAAGGAAGAAAGAAGTCCAAATTAGTCATGTTGTATTACTTCTTTTTATGGCAATGCTCTGAAAGTCTGCAAATGTCAGCATGTTAATTTACTGTCACTCAGTGATATTATTTCATCCTTTCAAAAATGTGTTTCTTGCATTTTCAGTAGCATACTCCAAGTGTTCTCCATCTCAAAGTTTCTATAGATAGTGCGACTACTTTCACTCTGACCGTTGCCAAAATGTAGAAATTCATCGCTGACTGTAGCCACATATATGTTACGAGCGGAGTCGGGGACTCGGGTTTCCTGCTTACAGAAACTGGGGGGAGGTCTGATTTTTCTCTCTGCTCTCATTCTATCACCTCTTGTCCTCCTAAAGTGCTCTGGGGTTTCTCTCTCAAGGAACGTGCCGAGATAAATTTAATAGAGAAATTTTAACCGATCAGTCATGGCTGAGTGTGTATACCAAGTCTGAACCCTCCCTGTCTCCGAACCCAGCCCGCCCCCACCCCAAGGCTTCTCCTATGGTGGCAAACTTATTTCAAAAATTCTGATGAAACACTTTGTAAATTTTGTTATTCTGTGATGATAATAAATCATTATAGCCTTAAACACTTCTCTAGCTTGGAACCTCAGTCACAAATTATCTTGTCATTCTGACCAAAACATTCTCCAAAAAAGCTTGACAAGTGCTAAAACCCAGAACATGAAACCATGTGTTGTTGTGAAAGCAAGATTCAGAAATGTCAATTAATTAGATTAAGAGGCTACTTTTAGCTTCACTCGTGTTGCCAAATAACCCTTAAAATATGCATAGCAGTGGAAATCTACCTCCGCGGTACAGTACTTCTGTGCCGAAGGAAGACAATGGACAGGACTAATGGACGAAATTATTGTATCTGTCAGGCGGCTTGAGAGAATGATCTAGAAGCAAATGTCTCGCTTCTTTTTCCACAGTGTGGCTTCACAAGCTGGGTACATTCTGCCATTTATGAATTCAAGTAGTTCCCTCCACCCCGCCCCTTAGAAATCATATACAGATCTAGAAGGAAAAGTCAAGCCTTTTCCGTATGCCTTTACTAGTAAGACGGATTTTTAATGTCTCTCTGTGCTTTTTTTTTTAAATTTGCATTTGCATTTTGAAGTTCACTTTGTAAAAAAATATCGTGGAGAAATTATTTAAATTTTTTTTATCCCTGTTTCTTGAAAATCTTATCTTTAAATAATCTATATCCTCCATTTTATTTATGCCATAAACCGTTCCTATATTTTAATGGTCTGTTTGCTTTAAAAGGGGTTGTTGGTTTTAATAGCTCAGTTACTATCTTTGTAAACTAAACTCCTTCTGACGAAATTCGAGCAGATCATCACTGCCTGTGTGTGGAAGGCACATTCCAACCCCTGAAAAGGAAATTTAAGCCAAATAAATGTTCTGCCCAAATTAAAATACATAAAATGAATTGTTAACTTGGACAAGAGCTGATGGACGGAGCAGTTGGGCTGCGGACATGTGGGTGTTGGGAGAGCTGACTGCCAGGCAGGCCCTCGGGAGAGAAAACCCAAATGAAGTTAATTTCCTGTAACCCCCTTTGTCCATTCCTGAGGACTAACTGATTGCAGTGTTGGCATGGATGTCTTGGGTGAGCAGAAACGGGCAGGATGACGGCATTGTGAGGGGTGACGTGTGGCTACTCCCTCCCAGGACCTTTAGGATTGCAGCCCTGCGCCCCGGCCATGGCTCAGCGGCCCCCAGCAGCCATCTGGGCGGCACAGAGACTGGAAACTCACCTCTAATTTCTCACGGCAGTTGTCCCCACCTTGATTCTATTATAATCCATGTGGATTCTGACACTACCTTTGTGAGAAGGCATTTTCATGGGGGAAGGACACATCTGTGTCCACACAAAGAAATGGCGGGGGTGGGGTGGGGTGGGGGAAACAGGGTGAAAGATGTCTGAAGCTGTGCATACTTGTGTGGAGCCATGAGAGGAGTCCCTCCCTGTTGGCATTATAACCCCACCACCCATGGCCCCCTGCTACCCCCCAGCAGCAAGCCGAGGAGCCAAGAAAGACATGAAGACAAGCTGTTCTCTCTGAGCGCTCTCTTCCTGGCTGGGGTGGTCCATCCTGCTGGTCAGGGCAAGATGCGCCCTGTGTCAAGAGTGGGACTTCCTGTGGGAGGGACCTCTCGTGTGGAGCCATTTCCTACATGATGTCATTTTGTGCGGGGCCAAGAGAAGGGTAGCAGTGGGGCTCTGCAGTTTCCTGGGTCTCATAGGTCCTGTGGTCCCCCACTCACTGTACTTCCCATCCCTCTCAGCCCATCTCACTGTTTCTAGCCAGCAGTGAGGAAATTAATGAGCTGTACAGAAGCCCAAAGTTATCTCTGGAACTAGATGGTGATAAACACATAAATAAGTAAATAATTAAATAACTAAATAAAATTAAATGGATGAGGGAGGCCCACAGGGCTCTAGTCTCCCAGGGATAAGTAGCACAGGGTAGTAGACACAGCAGAGTGAGGAGGCCTGAGCTGACATGGAGTGTTACCTTGGCCAAGTCACTCCACCGTGCTGGAAACTCTCCCACTGGGCCAAAGCCCACTTGGAATAAACACCCACAGGAGTGCAGGGGCAAGACGGGAACAGGGGTGGCTTAATGCAGCCATGTGGCAGGCACTGCCCATACCTCCGCATATCCCTTCGTCTTCACGACTGAACGTGCCCAAGGCTCCCGACTACAAAGCCTAGTTCTCTCAGCCCATGGGAGCATACCCACGCATGCACAGGGGAGTAGCGCTCAGCCAGGGACAGGCAGAAGTTGCCGATCCTCATGTGCATGAGCCTCAGATGGGACTCCTTGGAGATGTCCCCGCACAATCCCATGGGAACCCAGTGGCAACCTGCTTCTTGATGCATCTGGAATTGGCTTCCTTTCCCTTCCTGTCTCACTCCCCTCCCCCAGATCCTGTCTGTGCTTTCTGGGGCACCTGTCCAAAGAAGTGCCTACACTCAAGTCCTCATCTTAGCATCCACTTCTGGAGGAGCCCAGCCTATAAGACAAACGGGGAGCAGTGGGGACAGAGGCTAACCCGGGAGCCGATGCCCCATCTAAAACAGGCAGCCACCTGCTGTCAGATGCGAATGTGGCATCTAGAGATGCCAGAAATCTGTATGAAATCTCCCACTGTTCAAACTTTGGCAATGAATTAAAGTTAAAAAAAAACTGTGGCCCAACTGAACAAATCTGCGGGTCACATTCAGTCCACGGCCACGTTTTGCAACCTGTGCCAGGGAAACATTTGCTATTTGGTTCAGGTGCCAGAGAGGCCAACGAATGAAGGTTCTTCTTTCTAGTAAATTCTGGTCTGCAGCCACACGAGGGTCTAAGAATGACAAGAAAAAGGAACAGCAGTCTTTGGGCAGAGAAGCCCACTTTCTCTACAGGGAACGGGACCTCCAGCTATACCTTAAGAAGAGAGTAGCCAGGAGGTTCCCAAGGCCAGCAGTGTCCACCCAGGTACCCTTCTGGCCCATGGAGGAGATGCTGCCCCCCATCAGGAGAACCTGCTCTTGGGGGTCAGTGGGAATCCCACAGTCTGGCTTCTCATCAGGCTTATCCACACTGCTCCCCTTTATTCAGGAGCACCACCCCTGAGGAATCCTGGAACTTCACTGGGGCTCATTACCCACTGGCAAAGCTGAGGCCAGACATTACTCAACACCTCCCAATCCATAAACAGGGCCATCGACGCTCCCAACTTGAACCCTAAGCATGCAGCTTGACCCTGATGTTGGGGCAGAGAAAGACCTGCCGCGTCGGGCCTGGAAGCAGGTGGACGTGAGCCTGGGACTTCCTGCTGATCAGTCACAGCTGTCGGTCCAGGAATGGCCCGATCCTGGCCACCCGGGAAACTCTTTTCCCCTCAAGGTTGCTGAGCAGGACTTACGAGTACCTTGAGGCAAAATCTTCCCCAAGATGAAGAAGAGAGAGAGAGAGGAGGAGTGGACAGGGACAGAGTCCTGGTGACATCACTTAAGCAGCTACGTCCAGCTCTTGCTGAAGCCACTATCCCCAGCCTTCACCTCTGGGAGCCAGATTTCCTTTCCTTGCTGTAAGATCCGGGGCCAGTCCCTGCTGACAGCGTCTCGACAGGCACCCCTGACCCCCAATCCTGGAAATGAAGGAGCACCCAATGAGTTAAAGATTCTGGAAGGCAGCGGGGAGCAGCGTGTGCTAACTGGGCCCACCCCCAAGGCCTGTGAGTGGACTTCAGGGAGCCCACGGCCCCTGTGATGAAGCAAATGTATGGCTGTGCCCGCATGCACTTCTTCCTGAGGAGAGACGTCTGCAAGTCTCAAAAGGGGCCACAACCCCTAAATGGTCAAGAAGCTGTGGTAGAAAGTCCTAGAAAGACCCCCAGGTGAGAAACACTGGAATAGAATAAAAAACACCTACCACTACAATAGTCACAGCAATATTTCATTTCGGATGATTCAGAATGCGCTTCTCAGGATGTGGCGGGCCATGCCATGGGCCTCGCCATCTCAAGGCACAGCCAGAAGGTGGCTCAGCAGCCAGCCTTCCTGGGATTTCTAACAAGGAGAGGCCATGTCCTCCAGTGCCCTGTCATCCCCGCAATCTCAAATCTTATCCATCCCTCAAGGTCCAGCCCAGGCCTGTCTTGCCCGAAGCCCAGCCCCCAGCTAGGGCACTTCAAGTTTCAGGAACAGAGCTTTGTAATTTCACTCTTTGTTTTCTCCCCAATCTCATTCTTAATTGGACACTGTCGTTTATTTGTCACTATTGTTTTGTCTCCTTTCTCCAGCTTGACTCCAAACTCACTAAAGGCCAGGACTGGTCTGCAGCATTTTCCCTCCTCCGGGTACTGGCACAGGTGGACAGGGCTGCACTCCAGGCTGATGGCCCACCCCGAGATGAGATGGGGGCTCACGCCCTCCTGGGAATTGTGCAGGGTCCGAGGAGACCTGGCCAGTGCCTCTACCATATGTCTCGGGCACACAGAAGCTCCTCAGACCTTCTCTCAAGAGAAGGTCAACCCTTATGGCCAAATGGGCCGGGGTGCCAAAGTCCCCCACTGACCCTGCGGGAAAGGCTCTCTGGGGGTCTGGACCCTCCATCTGCTCCCAGAGCCTCCGGTGGGCCCATGCCCAAGACACCAGCTCCTTTCCAGCATTTCTTCCCCTGCCCCACTCCATCCTGCCCTCTTGTCTCTTGATAGTAGAAGGGGAGGGGCTGACTTTCTGGAAGACGCCTCACATCTCTGGCCATCAGTCTGATTTAGGAGAATGGGCCCATCTCTTTTGCAGCCTGGAGAGATTTTTTATTCCCCCCCGAACAGAGTCACGCAGGGTGGAGGTAGAGGGGATCGAGAGAGCAGGGGAAGTCGCCTGGACCCTGGAACACATTCTCTCTCCTTTGTGATCATTTTTTCCAGGTCCTACGCTCCCTTGTTGATAACGTGAATAATGACAAGATTTGAGAAGCTAGAGAAAGCAGTGTGAAGGCAGGGTCAGTCTGCTCAGTGGCCAGACCTTGAGGGACGTGGAGAAGGCAGGGAAGGGGCTCCTTTTATATGCTCTCTTTCCCCCACCCTGCCCCGCCCCTCAGGCCCAGGCCCACCCCCTGGCTCACCACCCCCAGAAGAATCTGGGGTGCCAGGGAGCCTATGATGAAACGGGAGCCCCATAAGACCTAAGACTCAGTCTCTGACTGAAACACAAGGGCCAAAGGTCAAACTGCTTCCAGAACCATGGCTGTTTGGGAGGTAGGGGATTGAGTGTGGGGTAAGCAGATGACTGGCGTATGCCCAGCCTGGGTTTCTAATGCTTCTGGAAACAGAAACCCGCCTGACCTTCCTGATCGCAGCTGAGGGCCCCGACAGGCCATGGCTGCTCCACGGGCCTCATCCTCCCTCCCAGGATGTCTGGGGAGATGTGGTAAGAAAATGGGCAGTGACTGTCCTGAGAGAGCTGAGCTGCTGTCCCACAAGAAGGATGGTATGATGTCTCGGGGTGAAAACAATGTGGGGGAGGCCTTTACTTTTTTGGGTGTCCAAACACGAGGACCCCTCTTATCAGCTCAGCTCGGGCCTTGGGCCACATCCGTTGCTCGAGAGGTGGGTTCAGAGACTTAACTTAACCGTGGCCGCTCGCAGCAATTCCATCCATGTGCCATTTGACTACAGAGTGGGGGAACTCCCGGGACCAGATTCGACAGGCACAGTCCCTTGTGCCCGGAGCTCAGTGTCCACTGGGCTGAGGGCGGGCTGAGCTGAGCGAAGCCTGCACGTGGATCCCCAGCACAGCCACGCCGAGCCGGCCACATGGCCTGGCGGGTCCACGCGCTGCAGGAAAGCCTCCTCTTTCCCCAGCAGCTCTACTTCTCTCTGCGCCTGTCACCGCAGCCCTTCAAACCCATTTGACTGGGTTGGAGCGCGTCACACTGTCACCAACTCAGTTTTCATTAGGCGGCTGCCTCTCTGTTCGCCTAGCCAAGCAGAAGAGCTCAAACACATGCACAAATTAAATCGACATCCAAACTCCACCAATATACAAAGCAATTTAAATGATATTCATTAGAGCGATGACAAGCCCTGATGAGACCTCAGGAGCCCCGTCCCTCAGCTTTAGCCGACTCGGTTTCATGGTCACTGAGGCGGAACTCTGGCGACTGTACCTCCATTTTTTCTTTTTTTTGAAGCTAAGAAAATGACTCCTTCCTGACACACCTACCTCCTTCTCTCTCCTTTCTTCCCTGCTCTGTCTCGGCCCACGCTGACCCAGCCCCGGTTCCCGGACGCAGGTATGGCCACGAACCGGAGAGTCACAGAAAGGAAAAAAGCAGCCACTCTGACTTCTTTTTTCCATAAATGCTCCAATTAAAACAGATTTCAGTTTCTCGTAATTTCATTTCACTTGGCCTGGGAGATCTCTAACTCACAATTATGACGGTCGTAAATGTGTCCCTGGAATCCTGCTGCGGGGGAAAAAAAAATAATGGAAGTGAGACGTTGAAACGCAATAATTTTTAAAACGTAACCCCCCCAATTTAAAAAGTCGTTTCCAAAGTCCTATTTATATATTCTAATTTTTAAAGAGAGAGCAGGATGGACCCCCTGGACCCCGACTGCCACTGCCGCCTGGGGCTGCAGCGGAGTAGACGGAGACCTGGCGTGGTCTACAGGCCTGTGTGGGCACGGAACCCTCAGTCCTCACAATGGGGCTAAGAGCCACGCCAGCATCAGGGCCACGTCTGAGTCTCCAAATCCCAGGAAAGGACTCAAGTCCACCTGGGCAAAGAGAGCAGCACAGGGACTGCCTGATTCCCCGCCAGCTAAGGGCAGAACAAGGTCACGGCCACATCCATCAGATCTCTAGGCTTTGGAGTCTGCAGCCCAGATAATGTCCACAGCAGGGGGAATGACCAGCAACTTCATACACTGATGCCTGCACTTCTGTTTATAATTTTATGCTCAAGGTTAATTACGTGTGTCCTTGGCTTTGATCAGAGATATTAGCACATGAGAATGTTGCCTGCGCCCACATTGGCAAAATAAGGATTCTTAGAAATACCCATGGACTGGAAACACACTTTCATTATTAAGGCATGAGCTTTCACTCAGGAAAAAGCTTTTAAATACTGGTATAGACAGCACTGCCCAACCCAACTCTGCAGTGAGGGGAATGTTCCATATCTGTGCTGTCCAAAAAAGTAGCCACTAGCCACATGTGGTTTCTGAGCCTGTGAAATGTGACATATGACTGAGGAACTAAACTTTTCATTTCATTAATTTAAATGTGAACAGTCACCTGTGGCTGGTGGCTACCATACTGGACAGCACAGGTAAGACAGTAAATAACGGTGTATCCTAACTCCTCAGTAGCTAATTGTGAATGTTAATCTCTGGAAAGAGGTCACCTTGCTTATCATCATTATCCTCAGGAATGATTTATTAAGAATATATTAGTACATGACATTATACAAAGGTGATGGAAAAGCAGTTCCTCTTCTTCTATTGTTAGAATTTAATTTTGAAAACACCTGGCTCTTTGGACCAGGGGTAAGGCACTGACCCCTGAATGTTGAGCTTCAAGAAGCTGATAACTTTGATATAAGCCACTCTTGACATCCAAAGCTGTTTGCCTTGATTGAGTCACCATCAGGCTCACTGGGACTGTCTGAACATCACGGACTGTCTGAACTTCAGGCCACTGACCAACAATTTGGCAAATCCATTGGTCCCAAATCAAAGGTGCTTTGGGATGCCTTTGGAACCATCAAAGCCCACCCATTCCAGGGTTTGCTTGCCTTTAAAATTCTCTTGGGGGTGGCCTCCTGTCAAATCCTTGGGGAGAGAAAAATGGCGCCTGTGAGTCCAACAGCATCTCCCTCTGGCTTGGGGAAGACTCCGCTGAGTGTGAGGAAAACCAGCACCTCCCTGGAAACAAACCCCTGTGTTTGATGGCTGCTCTGCCATGACACTGGAAGTCCAGCCCTCAGCTGCAACAAAGCTGCCACATCTCACTCGGGAAGGTGGGGTTTGTCAGAGAGGAACTTTTCTTCCCAGAAGCTTTATGCTAAGAGACAGAGCTGAAGCCTTCCCCAAAGGAGGGAGACTGTTTGTAAAGCTAACTACAGCATATTTTGCAAAGGCCAGCGCACCCTGGAATGGCGTGGGAGCACAAGCACGAGTCCCTTCTCCCTATCTCCCGAGGTCAGCTGTGGCTGAAAGGCAGCGACTGGCACGGGGTCCCAGGGGAAACGCATTTTCAGGTTTCCCTTTGCCAAAGATTAAACCTGCTTACTAATAAATCCTGAGGGAGGAAAAAGGTTAGTGCTTCTATTACCCAAAGAATAACTATCTGGCAGAGTAAAAATGGTAATTTCTCCATTAGCTAAAAGGATAATAGCTATTATTTTAAAGTTAAAGTATGTATGATTAAAGAGTGGTGTTGGGGTTTGTGTGTTTTCATTTTTATGATTGCTTCCTATAATACAACGTGTATTATTTTTGTGCTAAATAGTCAACAGAATAAAAGGCGATCACAATTTTCCAATTTCAAAAGAGCTGCGTAGATGAATTAGAAAGAATAAAATCATCTGATTTTTTTTTTTTTTTTTTTCTGTTAGATGACTTAGAAATCTCTGGAGACAACAGTTTTTAACACCAGATTTGTGCACTGCGGCCTTGCTGGCCATCAGCTCGTGTCCCTCAATCGTTCTCAGGCTTCCATCACCAGAGTTTTTCTCTTAAGATGCAGCTTTATCTCCCCAGAGCCCGGCGGGTTATAGGGCCTTTCTTCTTTTTGAGTATGGTCACCAGCTCTGCAGAACAGTCGGCGGTCAGGGTTGGGGGGCAGTGAAGTCCGCCTGGTTGGAGAGGTCTGAATTTGCGAGAAGGAATCCTCCTGGGTTTGCAGAGACCATGGCCCTAAAGTCCGCTGGAGAGTAAGTCCTTCCAGGTCTAACCACCTCCACCCAGGCAGAGAGCGCCCGGCAGGGGAGCACCTCTCTTGTGGTTATCAATATTTTTCTCCTCTTGCAGAATGAAAATAGAACGGAGATGCCAGGGAGATCTGGGTCCTCATCATAACCAACCCTCTCTAACTATGTAAGATTTGGGTTAATTATAGAATTCTTGCTGCCTAAAACTTAAAGATACATCACTGATATTTTTGCTAAATGTTGACTGCAGCGAATAGCTAAGATGTGGCATATTGATTTCTTGTTGTGAAGTGAGCTGTTCAAGCTCCATTTAAGATTTTCATCTTGCATGTAGCCCTGAGCACATCATAGCACCATAAATTAGTTAAATTGCACATTTATCACAAATGTTATTTTAAGATACTGCGTAAAAGTGATGGCTGGAAGATCTACAGTAGGACTGCAACAAGCCTGGGCCTGGGCGGGGTGAGGTCGGGGTCACCCCCACACCTGTGATTAAAACCTCCCTCCCTCCGCACCTTCCCTCCTCCTCCCTGGACCCATCGGAAGGCCTGACTTGGATGGCCATTACTTCCTGCACTCACATTCTCTGTTAGCATCAGCCGTAGAAGAACTAGTGCATAAGCACGTTAGACTTGGAATGCAACTTTAGATCTCCCCATTTTATCTCAGGAAACTCAGGGCCATCCTGGGCTGTGAATGGAAGGCGCTTCCGAGCAGGGGCCCACTCTCCAGCCAAGAGAGTGTTCCGTGACCTTGGGAGTAAATGGCCCTGCATTTCCAAGTGGGGTGAGGGCTGAGCCTGTCCCCGCCCCCTCCCGTGATGCATGACTTGGGGGATTGTCATTGTGCCAAACTAGGTTTGCATTCCCGATGAGGGCCCTCACCTGCCCAGTTACTGTGTTTCCTCTAGAGGTAAAATTAGTAACTTCTGGGCCCCATTAACACGAGCAGGCCTTTCCTGGCTTACGAGCCCCAGGTACCAAAGGAGCCATGTAACCTGCTACCTACCTTGACTACAAATCCTCACTTCTACACCCAAATTGAAAAGCCCGGATGATAATCCCGGTGGGGTGGGAGGGTGAGGAGGAGTTGGGCAGAGTGCTGGGTTCTTCTCCTAAACTGTAAAGAGGGGGGTTCCACCGTCACTCGCACGAATCCCTTCTCCTTCATGCCACATGGGCCCTGGTGGTGAGGGAAGTGTTGTCAGTTTAATCTGTTCGATGCAGGACTTTGGATTCTAATAAACCGATGCTATATTTAACCTGTGAAAAATTCAAGAGTGGAAATCTGGGCTCCAGGATGTGAAGATGAGGAAAGCACGGGAGGGAGGGTGTCTCTGTCCCCTGAACCAGGTTCCGGCAAGCTGGTCCCCCGGGGAAACACATCGTATCCCACAGCTCCTCCCAGGGAAAGGCCCACGGGGCAAAGAGCTGCTCAGAGATGGACAGGGGCAACAGAGGAGGTGGGCGGGGGACAGGCCCGAGGCCCAGAAGGGAAAGCCCCCTCCGAAGGCACAGCCCAACTGTGTGCCCGCATGGCACTCCCCTCTGCCAAAACCCCGCTTTAAACTCCAGTGTGGTTCCCTCAGAAAACCCGGAGAGAGATGGATTGCCGAGAGAAAGTAGAGCAGACAGGAATTTTGGACTCATCTTGACAAAAAGGGGTGGGGATGCACGGAAAAAACGTGGGCGTGTTGCCGAACATCTCTGAAAGGGCTCAATTTAAATTTTTAATAAAAGAGGATTTTTTTGAAAGTTGAGGTGTTTTATGTATTACATGGATGTAATACATCTCTCATTTGTATAATTCTAGGTTAGCAGCCGCGATTCCGCATAACCGCAAGAGTAGTTTGAATACAGTAATAAAGGTATTTTACAATTTTACATGATGCTCCCAGCGTTTTGTTGGCATGATTTGCCAGGGCTAATAAAAGCGTGTGATTATCATGTAAATGCTCTCCTCACTCCTCCCGTGTGTGGGTTCAGCTCCCCCCTCTCCCCGCCACCCTGCACCTCTTTATCTGTGGAGAGCAAGCCAGGGACCTCAGACTCCACCTGCCCAGCTTGGCTGTTTTCTGCTGCTTGAAAATCCTGAACTGACAGGAAGGAACCGCCCTGAACAGTCTTCCAAAGACCTTGCCTCCCCACCTGCCCCCTGGAGGGCTCAGGGCCCTGACCTCTCACACCCAGAAGGGAGACCAAAGCCCGGCCACACGTCGGTCACCAGGTGTGACCCGACAGTCCGCCACCAGTTCCTGATAACATCACTTTCCCAGAGATAATCTAACCTCATGTGAACGTCTTCCTTTCTCTAAAATTTCATTCTTGGGGAAAATTCTGTCCGCGCCGCCTCTGAGAGAGCGCTCCCTGCTCTCCAAATGCCAAAGTTCACTAAAACTCCCCTGATTTACGGGCAGCATCCGACTGCCAGCACCTGGCAGACACAGCAACCAGCTCAGTCATAAACAGATCGCATACAATTTAATTTTAATGTGCTCGTTAGTCGTAGCACATTTCAGACATAATTGTGAACGCAACACAAAATTATAGCAAAAAGACAATTTTAATGCTGCCGTAGAAAAAAGGGCTATATGAAGAGTCACACCATGGCGGTTCATTGTCAACAACAAAACAGGGCACAGAGTGTGTTACAGTGTCTGTGCTGTTTACATGCCAATATTTTATACATAGGTTCTCATATGGTGTCAGCTGTCAGTTACTTCTGCAAATTAACTGCCAAAAATGGAGAAGAACAGAATCACTCGGAGAGCCGGTAACCACGGGTTACCTTTCATAAGCCTAAAGATAAAGCTGCAGTGTGGGATCTTGGGAGAATAATTAGGAAGAACAAAACAGAAAGTTACCAATTGAAATAAAAAGGCATCCTACAATATGGAGTAGCAACCGAGAGGGCTTATAAATAAGTGAAAGAGGTTGTATGACAGAATGCCTCATGACTTTTAAGCAAAGTATTACAGTACAAACATTTTAAAGGCTTTATCAATGTTTAGGAAATACAGTACAAGTTCTTTTTTTTGTTCTTTTTTTTTTCCTTTTCAAATAGACTTAACCCTTTGAGCACTGAGTTTATTTTGAGCGTTCTTTGATTTCTAATAAATACCTTTAAAAATCATGTGCAAAATAGTTATGATGCCTGCCATGGATGTATTTCCTGGCCTCGTTTATTCAGACTGCTCAAAACAAATGATAATATGATGCTAATAAATATGTATAATTTAAACATGAACCTCTATCAATATAGATGTACTGTATAGCAAAACAAACAATCATACTTTGCTTTCAGATAATGTTTCTGTATACTTTATAAATGCTATCTGTGGTATCTTCTGTATAATTTACAATGTTTGTATGTAAAAAACAAAACCCATAGACCTTAAAAAAAAAGAAAAAGAAATATACACTATACATAGGCACCGTGTATGCCCAGAGTAGCAGGTACATAAAACAATGTTGCTATAAATGCAGGAAAAAAGGTCATTTAACCACAATCACATTTTTCATAAGAGAGTCTGAAATCTATACAATATATACATCTATGTTTCAATGTGAAAATAATATTCTTTTAAGTTTCAAGGCGTGTTATACCCCTGCAGACCTGCATAAATGGAGGTTCATATTATTAATTATAACTAAGCTGGTAAGGAGTTTAAAAAACAGAGCTTCATACATTATTATTATTTTATTTTATTTTTTAACCAAATTAATGCAAAAGTGCTTCAAAGTACTCAGAGGGCTAAAGATGAAAGGGTGAGAAATGCCAGCACACCCGAGTCGCGTGGAAAAAGTGTGCCCGGTTTCGTTACAAATGCTTAATTAAACTGTCTGTTAATGCATGCAGCTTGAAGCATCGAGGGATGCTCACAACTAAATCCCATTTACACAAAGTTCCAAACACTTACCACTGCGTTTTAACCTTCATATTTTACCAGTAACAACAGCTGATTATGCACCTCTATTAAACACTGTACAGTTATACAAAACAGCCCAGCCCAGAGCGATTCTCTGCAGTTAAAATAAGAACATGTGCCAAGAACAAGACAGAGGGGCCTTAAGGTGCCTGCAAATACCAGTCCCTCGAAGCAAATACCAGTCATTTCCATCAAAAGCAAATACTACTGCTTCTCTAACTCTGAGACATACAGGAGGTGGTCTTCGGGGGACTTCCCGTGTGTTTTGCTAAGGTGAAGTTTAACCGCATGCTTGCTGGCAAAGGTCCGATTGCAAAGTTTGCACTGGTAGGAGGTCCCCAGGTCCTCCTCCGGGGAGGACGTCACCAATTTTTCTGACGGCGACTTGGTTTGTGCTATTTGATTGTTAATCTGTTCGGTGGACAGTTTGGACAAGTCCCGTAGCCGGAAGCCCAGGTGTGACTCTAGGTGACTGATGTACGTGGAAGGAGTCCTGATTTGTGACGCACAGTCGTTACAAAAGAACACGGGGTGGCCGGTGTCCAAGTTTTTGAGGAACTTTGTTCCACCTGTCCTCCGCAGCTGGTACTTCACGTTGGCCAGCCAGTGGCTGATGGTGGTCATGGAGAGCCCGGTGAACCTCGAGATGTGCATGCGTTCCTGGGGGCTCAGGTCTGACATGATGTACTTCCCCTCGGAGGTCTGCCGCAGGCTGGCGGCAAACTGGGCCTGGAGGATCAGCAGGTGCTGGGGGTTCCAGTTTGACTGGCGGCCCTTCCTCTTCTGCGCGGGCGTCGCCTCCTCGGCCTCCTCCAGGGTGGCGCCATCAATGTCAGACTTCTCGGAGATGCTGGAAGGCGTGGAGGACTTCGACGTGTGGCTCTCGGTCAAGTTCTTCAGCATGTCGGATATATCCGACAGGGCGTTCTCGCGGAGCGGCGAGCTGGACATGAACGATACGACGGCAGACGTCTTTGCCGTGGTCACCGTGGAGGAGGAGGTTGCCGGGGACGTGGACGTGGGCGACAAGAGCACTGACCCCAAAGAGCAGCCCTTGTCGCCCTTCCCTTTCGTCAAGTCGATGGGCTGGTCGTTGTTGACGTGGTAGAAGTAGCGGTCCAGGTGGTCCGTCTTCTTGGACTGGAGGGGCGGCGGGGTGGCCACGGCCGCCTTCTCGGCCAGGCTGTTGCTCATCTTGAAAAGCATGCTCATGGGGTCGAGGGCGGGCAGGGAGGGCTTGGCAGCCTTGCCCAGGTGAATGTTCATGACCGACTGGAGGGCACTTAAAGGGTTAACGAAAGGCTGTTCGGGCGGGTGGTCAGTGATGATGGCCGTGCTGCTGGTCAAGCCGCCGGTCATGGGCTTCGCCAGCTCCTTGCCGTTCTCCACTGGCTCTGCCGGGGGGCTCCCCTCCTTGCACCCATCCCGCCGGGGGCTGGGGCTGTCGCCCTGGCTTTTGAAGCCCCCATCGCTGGACGCCTCCATCTTGATGGGCTCGCTGACCTCGCTGCTGCACGGGGAGGGAGTGGCCCGCTTCGGCGGGGACAGCTTGCCCTCCGGCTCCTTCATTTTCTCCTCGACTTTGGCAACTTTCTCAGTGACTTTTTTCACCAGCTCCTCCATGGCGTGGAAGTTTGTCTTGGGCATGGGCGAGGTCTGGCTGCTGGGCGGAGAGACGAGCGTCTGGTTTTTTGTGGGAGACACAATCTCGCTGTTGCCAAACATGGGTTTCAGGGGTGTGCTCTTCCCCGAGGAGCCCAGAGACAGCTTCATCATGTTGGGGAGCTGGTAGGCGGCGTGGATGCTGGGGTAGCCCCCCCAGCTGGGGGTGCCATTCTGCGCCTTGTTGATGGCAGACGTCACCGTGTTTTCTAGGGATTTTAGGATATCTAGTCCCCCCTTGGGACTCTCTTCTAAGTCATTTTCAGTCAAATAGTGGTATTTGGAAGAGATGTCGTACTTCTCTTCTTCGCAGGACTTCTCCTTCTCCTTAGGTTTCTCGTCGGCGACCGCCTTCTCCTTGTCGACTTCCTTCTTGACCTCCACGTTCAGTTTTGGGGAGACGCTCGCAGGTGTGTTGGAGGGGGACGTGAAGGTGGTGGCCGCCAGGGGCACGGACTGCACCTTCTCGTCGAGCAGGGTTGTGATGGTGGGCGTGACGGGCGTCTCCATGATGGGCTTGCCCTTCTTCATGGCCGAGTTAGTGACCTTGATGAAGTGGCCGGTCACCATCATGTGGGCCGTGAGCTCCTGCAGCGTATCGTGGGAGCTCCCACACTCCATGCACTTCAGGATCTGGGACTTCCGGGCCTCGAAGTGCCACGCGTAGCTGGCCCCGTTCTGGTGGCCGTACCGGTTATTTGGCGTGATGTAAGGGTTGGAGTTCTTCTGGAGCACATCGTTCGTGTCCACCATCCCGGCTTTGGGGGTTCCACCTGTGGAATCCGGGGAGCTGGGGAGCTCCAGCTCCAGAGAAGCTTTCTTCCTGGCAGCAGGAATGATTTTGGCTGCGACAGGAGTGACGGGTTCCTTCAGAGGCACTTTTTGGTAGTGTTTCGTTTTGATCATATGGACACTGAGGTCCTGGAGGGACTCGAACGAGTGGCCACAGTACATGCATTTCAACACCTTCTGGGCGTCCTCCTTCCCTTCCATCTCCAGCAGGGAGCGCTTGCGGGGCTTGGACCAGCGCTTGGGGTTGTTGTTGTCCGTCTCGTGGTTGTCGTCGCGGTAATGTCCCGTCTCATTCATGTGCACCGTCAACTCCACCAGCGTGTCGTAGGCGGCGCTGCAATCCTTGCAGCGGAACTTGCTGGCGCCCGTGAAGATGGAGCCGTAGAGCTTGCTGCTCTGCCGGTACAGCTGCACGGTGCTGAAGAGGCTGGGCTCGGGCAGCATGCGGCTCTGGGACACCTGCTGCAGGGTCTTGGCCATGGCGCTCTGGTGCCAGTCGAAGCTCCCGCTGCCACAGCTGCTGCTGCTACTGCTGCTGCTGCTGCTGCTGCCGTTGTTCTTCTCCGAGGAGGGCTGGTGCAGGTTGAGGTTGAGGTTGGACCAGTAGGAGTTGGACAGGAAGTTGTTGTACACGGCCTTCATCTGCTCCAGGCTATCTGACACGGTCGTGTCTTCCAGGGGGACCGCCACCTCCTTGGTCTCCTCTTCGTTCTTGATGGAGCCACTTTCGAAGTCAGCCATTCGGTCACTGGTCTCACTGATGTGTGACTCACTGTCCATTTCGTGGCTGGAGAACTCAGCCACTGGGGAGTTCTGGTAGCTGGGGCAGGTCTTGCTGAGCTCCTTCTCCGGGCACATGTACTTGGCCGAGGGCTCCCCATCTGCCACACTCTCTTCAGGGTCTATATCTTCGTCTACGAGGGCAGCAGCCTTTAACTCATCTGAAACGTAGGCTGCCGTGATAACAGGTGGGAAGGTGGGATAGAAAGAAGAGAGGCAGGGACAGGAGAGAAAGAAAAAAAAAAAAAGCATTAGTTAAGTGTTGATCTTACCTAGAATATTTTCTGGGCTCTCAGGAAAAGTAGACGGGCACATTTATTTGTAAAATTAAATAGTTGAAATGTAGTGTTTCTTTGGAGCAAAAAAAAAAATCTGCTCTTCAAACATAATTTGCCACCTTATTCTTCTCAAGGGGCAACAGCTTGAAATTAAAACTAAATTTGAAATTAATGAAGCACATTCTGGAGGTGGCATTCATTTCTAAAGTAATAAATTACTTGTATCAACCTCAGAGACAGCAGTTCCTGTCTGTCAATTAATATGTCTTCTGCTTCTCCTACCCCTAATGCATTTCTTAACAGACAGATTCACAATTTAAATTAAGCAAGCATTTTTTACTCATTACATTTTTGAGGCTCAATCTTTAATAAATACAAAGTACAAAAACATCAATAAAATTTTTACGAAGTAAAAAGAAAGTACATCAATTGCAATAAACTAAAAACAAGGTTTTGTGGCTTTTTTTCTTTCTTCCTTCTGGAAAAGCATGTCTCATAAAAGCTTAGAGAGAGTTTCCAACCGGGGAGAGGTGCTGGTTTGCTCCATTTGGGAGGGAAGACCCTGACCCTGACCACTCAGCCCCGGCCCCGTCTCCCATGCGTACACTCAGCCTTTCCCAGCCACCAGCACTCTCCATGCAGAATTATGTCAGAACAAGTTCAGGAAAATTGGTATGCGGTGCTCATTCCTGCTGTATAAATATATACAAGACCTTCCAGTGGACCTTACAAATGTCAAAGTGTTTGCTCTTTAGACTTCTTTGTCAATATTTACTCAGGATAAGCTTCGTGGGCATCCAACAGGGATCCCGCCTTCCTGGAGGCGATGTAACTGGGGATGTACATCCTGCGTGCACTTCCCGAACAGGTGGAGGGCAGGGCTAAGCAGCTGGGGTTCTAGAAGATGCACATGCAGAGACGCAAAGCCAGGAGAACACTTGTGGTCACGGAATGAAATAATTTTTTTCTTCATCCTGCTGCATTCAGTGACGTCGGTTACTCCTTCCCGGAGCATGCCTAACACTGCTCCAGTGAACAATGGGGCGTGGCCACCCCTGCGGTGAGCGACAATTTTAAGCCAGAGAAGAGGGGAAAAAGTGACTTCTTCCTGTCAGCTACTCCATACCTGTTGGCTTCAACAGGCCAGTGCGGAAGTGTGGAGGTGGCTGGGATGCTACATTGCTAATTGTACGGTAGCTTAAAAAACTCTAAGAAAAGGAAAGGAAGGTTTGTCTGTAGAATTTACTCCCATAACTTTAAAGATTTGCCCCTGATCAATCTCACACCAGAAAAAAAACAGTGAATAACTCAAATAAGTTTCCTCGAAGGCAAACAGATATTTTCCCCTTGCTCTTCCATCCAGGTCAAGGGTGATTGTTTTTCCTTCCTAAGTCCCCCATGGAGTGCCAAGATTTCTAAGCTGAGACAACAGTGACCTCCCAACCCTGACGCCATCTGAACGTGGATGGGAGCGTGTTCCAGGTACACACGGAGGCAGGGACAGTTCTGCTCACATGAGAACAGCGAAGCACAGATCTTGTGTCTCAGCCACGGAAGGCGTTTGCAAGTGACCAGAGGAAAGCGCCCTGCTCCAGTCAGCTGAGGTGAAGTACCGTGGTCAACCTTAAGTTTGAGGCCATGCGCTTAGAGGTGACAAATTAAAATGGCAAACAAGCTTTTTTCCTAGGGCCAGGGCCAAAATGAATGGGGAAATACCGTGCTGGCCCAGGGAGGCTCCTGTGCTGGCCACGATGACGAAAGTGAATGCATTTGCTGGAAAAGGAACAGTAAGAGAAAAATAAAAGGAGATGTCTCACTCTCCCCACACCCTTCCTCAGCCTGCAGCTCACTCTGGCAATCTGGCTCGCAAACCTCAACAGGGCTGGCAGGTCTGGAGGGAGGGCAGCCAGGGGGCGGAGTGACCAAGAGTCACAGTTTGCCTAGAACTGTCCTGATTTTAGCTCTGAAAGTCCTGCATCCTGGGAATCCTCTCAGTCCTGGGCAAAGCAGGTCAGCTGGTCGCCCTATGTGCCAGGGGACATGCAGCATGGCCAGGTCAGAGCGTCTAGGTGGGTCTGCATTCCTCTCGGAGAGGAAGCTAGAGCAGCGTGACCTGGGTTTAACTAGGTCCTCTGAAACACACCAGGTGCCTGCATGTCTAATGTTCCCATCGAGGGGGCTTTGTTTTGATCATCGAGTCTCGGAAGGAGGAGGAAAGCACAATGGCCTGTGTCCCTACAGCCAAGATGCAAGGAAAAGCCGGGCCCCACGTAAATGGGGACAGATCCCAAAGCCCCTCCTCTCCTGGAGGTGGCGCTCTGAACCACAGGCTGCAGTGTGAGCCCACACCCTGGGCACTTTGCTTCGGTGACAGCTCCCACAGAACTGAGTCTGAGAGAGGCAGGACCCCAGAAATGGCTCCACCTGAAGCCGCGATGGGAGGACACCAGGCAGCCAGAAGCAGCAGGGGCCAGTAGTGGACATGAAAGAGCCCGCCGGGGCCTGAAAGCTACCAGCTAAGAAGGAAGGATACCTACTGGCTCTGCCAGTCCCCCTCCCACCCAGGAGCACTGCAGCTTCCAGAGCATGGGGCCCCCAGTGGCAGCCTGAACACAGCACGGGGTGCACCCCCCACATGCACCATCATTGATTTGACCAGCTACCGCCCATGCTGGCCCCCAATGTACTCCAATAGGGTTTGTAAATTGCACAACAGTATCAGAATGTCATCAGTCTGATGACTGAGGAGGAAATTAATATTGAAAGGAAAGTAAGGCCAACCTACCTCCCCAGTGGGAACAAAATCCTATTCTGAGGAAAATTAAAAAGCTCTGGCACCAAGAGGACCTGGGTCCTGGGGAGACCTGGCCTCACCCGCCCCCCCAGGCCTTGTCGTGCTTTCCGAGGCTCCTCACAATCACACCTGCACACTGCCATGATGGGGACCTCACCACCTGTTAAAATAGCCTTTCTCTTTTCAGACCCAATAGTGAGAAATATTTCCTTAGGTTGAGTCTAAGATTTCTACCCATTGGTTCTTCCCTCCACGTTAAAATGGAGGGCCAAGTATGAATCCTTCTGCTATGTTTACGATAATTGCACTCCTCCAAGAATACCATATCCACTCTTGATTACTAAACTTCAAAAGGTTGTGAGGAAGTGGAAATGGGCCTAGAGAGACTCCAGAGGGGATTCATTCTATACATTCTTACTGAGCACCCACGCATGCCAGGGGAGTGCTGCACTCGGAGCAGAATGCCATTTGCTTTCTCTAAGCCTCAATTTTCCCATCTGTACAAGACAGAGCATTAAATCCACAAGATCCTCCCTTCTCTACTTCTCTATTTTATGGCTTTTCTGAGAAAAGGGTCAAGAACTGAGGTATAAACTCACTGTCTCTGGTGCATTCCCTCTAAGCACTAGCTTCTCATAAACACTCAGCAATAAACTCATTTCTTAGTCCTTTCTTCTCCAGACTAACAAGCAGAGTCCCTGGCTGGATAGAAGGAAGAACTTCCAGACAGTGGGATGGTTAATGTCCTGGATCAAGCAAGGAGGGGATGGGAGACTGGCTGTCTCCAGTCATCGTCTGAATGGACAGGGAGAGGTCAGCTGGGGTGCAGGTGGGCTGGGTGAGAAGCTGGCCCACCAGGCTGGCCTTCAGCGGCTTCCTCTTGTGCTTGGACCTGACAGTTAATCACGCAGAGCCCTGGGAAGCTGTGCTACTGTGAACAGTTGTTTGAATCCGCTGCTCTTCCACTTTCTGCCTGTTCTTGTCTGAATTCTCCAAGGCCCACGGCCCCAGTCTACCTTCTCACAGTCTTGCACATAGTAGGTGAGAAACAGACACTTGTTGTCTCCTTTGGAAAGAGGTTAGCTGGAGGCCACATCCAGCGGCAAGATGCTCGTCCCTGGCCTTCGTAACAGGATCTGTCCTCTTTCTCTGTCCCCTCGGACAGCAGCCCCGACCAGCCACCAGCATCTCTCACCCCTCCTCCTCAACGAACCCCCTGACTCCAGCCCCAGGCCCTTCCTTCTATTCTCCACACAGAAGCCACCGGATCATTGTCAATCAGCAGGCTGGTCATGTCAACCCTCCGTGGAATACCCTCAGTGACTTCCCATCAGGCTTGGAAGAAAACTCAAATTCCTCAAAGCAATCCCCAAGTCCTCCACCATCTTGGCCCTGCTTCCTCTCCAGCCTCTCAACTTCTAGAATGTGCCAACATCTCTCACTCTTCACTTCCCACGGCTGCCTCCTCTGCTGGAAACACTGGGGCGGATGCAAAGAAGAGGAGGGTGAGCCAATCTATCCCACAAGCCACAGGTGAAAGGTAACGTCCAGGAGGAGGGGGCTTCTCTGACCCCAACATTTGTCCACTTAGCACCCTCTCACTTCTTGTTACAAGGCACACCACTGAAATCACTTGCTTATAGCCAGACGTTCCAGGATGTTCTAACAGACTGTCAGCTTCGTGTGGTCAGGACCAGCCCAGCCCCGCCCGCATACCTCTGCAACCCTAAGGTGTGGCCCAGAGCAGCTACTCAACATCTATCCACGAAATGAATGAATGAATGAACGCCATAGATGACTTCTTCGAACATCCTAAATAGCTTACAAAACGTCTAGATGGATCCAGATTCTGGCCGGTCCCAGAGCAAAGCAGATGTGCTGAGGTCTGACCCAAAGTCCTTCTTGGATCAACTCTGCCTGAGAGTGAAGAGCATTTCCAGCAGAGCCACCTCATGAGGAAGGGCCTCTGGGGCGGGCAGATGACAGAACCCACCGCTGAGGAAGAGGGGAGGAAGCATCTGGGACGGCGGGCTCCTTGCACTGCAGCCAACCCGGCTGTGCCCACACAGGAACACCCCTCTCCTGGAATGCCTTCTCATCACTCTTTCCTCTCGAACAAATAGGACTGAAACCCTCGCAGCCAGCTCCAGTAGAGGAGGCAGCTGAACTGCCAGGGGGAGGGGGCTCTCATTCAGATCAGATCAACAGCTGCAAAGATGCAAAAAAACACACAGAGCAGAGACCAGCAAGGGCGGGGCGGCCTGGGGCCAGCATCTCATTTCCCCCTAAGTTGCTCAGGGAAGAAGTTTCTCTCTGAGAGGTGAGTCCTTATAGAACTGCCGCCATGGCTTCCCTATCTGCATCCCGCTTTCTCTCCTCCGCAATGAAGAGCACTTAAAGCAGCAAGACAGCCATCGATCTCTCCAGAGCTGAAGGCCAAAGATGCATTTTCAGACAGCTGGATGAACTTGGCACGAGCGGAACCCAATGGGACTTTTGGGTAGAAACGCATGTTCACGAGAAACAAAAGCTCTCAAACTTACAGAAGTTTCCTCCAACTTTCCACAGCCCAATACCCCTGGGGTATCACATGATGAAAAAACAATGACCCTCCTAATCCGTGCACACTTATGAGCCGTTCTCACAATCATTGCATTTGATCCTCTCATTGGTCCTGGGAGGCAGATAAAATGATCTCCCTTTTGCAGCCAAGGAAACTGGAGCTCTGACCAGTTAAATGGGACACCCTCAAGCCCACTGCTGGGACCCCTCAGGAGGAGTCAGTGGAGGTAGAGAGGGA
The DNA here is from genome assembly GCA_031878705.1 of Tapirus indicus. Classification (NCBI taxonomy): domain Eukaryota; kingdom Metazoa; phylum Chordata; class Mammalia; order Perissodactyla; family Tapiridae; genus Tapirus; species Tapirus indicus. The sequence continues at coordinate 2,912,641 of CM062926.1, forward strand.
ACTTGACTGAAGTCCTGAGGGACTCACATGGAAGGAGCATGGAGTGAGGCCTGTGTTCCTGGGACACAGAGCGGGCTGTCATGTCACAGCCTTCTCTGCCTCCCATCCCCAGTGGGATTCCCCGCTTGCCCCTCCACGAGGGTCCTGAGTCCCATCTCATGCTCCCCAGTGCTCAGTCCTTCCGAGACACGGCCACGGGGACGATGGACATGTCCACGGAGCGAGGAGCCGGCCCACGGAGGCAACCAGAGGTCGGAGGCAGCAGCTCCCTCATTAATATTTATTATCATCATTAGCTAAACTCAACCACTAGGTAAAAAGAAATTAATACGTTTGATATAAATATAAAAGAGTAAGCTGGGGCATAATGGAATTCATTTCTGGGCAAGTGGGAATTACCTTCATCACACTGTTGTGAATCTCTCCCAAAAGGAGGAGATGAAAGAGTTGAAGGGTGTCCTTGTGGGTCGGCACCCTCCGGCCACGGGGCTGGGGGGCGGCAGGGAAGCAGAGGGGCCCTGGGAGAGAGGTGGAGAGAAAGGAGAGAAGGCAGGCCTGTGTCCTGCTCCCAGAAGCAATTTCAAAGTAAACTGTCCTGTAGATTTTCACATTTTCTAGGCTAAAATGAAGGTTCTGAGGTTACAACCCTCTGTTTCCAAATTCCCAAGACTCCTTGGGTGCTGGCTAAAGCTTCCTCAGATTCCTTTACTTTTATTTTACTGAAGGATAGTTGACATTCAATATTATATTAGTTTCAGGTGTACAACACAGTGATTCGACATTTATATACATTACAAAATGATCACCACGATAAGTCTAGTAACCATCTGTCACCATACAAAGTTATTACAATATTATTGACTATGTTCCCTATGTTGTACATTACACCCCCATGACTTATTTCATAACCGGCAGTTTGTACCTCTTAATCCCCTTCACCCATTTCTCCCATCCTCCCACCCCCTCCCTTCTGGTGACCACCAGTTTGTTCTTTGTATCTATGAGTTTGTTTCTGTTTTGTTTCCTTTGTTCATTTATTTTGTTTTTTAGATTCCACATATAAATGAAATCATATGGTATTTGTCTTTCTCTGTCTGACTTACTTCACTTTGCATAATCTCCTCTAGGTCCACCCATGTCGTCACAAGTGGCAGGATTTCATTCGTTTAATTCCCCTTCCCTCTCTTCCTAGTAAAGCTAGGCCAGAGGAGCATCTCCTCCGGTAACCTGTGTGACTAGGGTTGTTTGTTCACAAGGAAGCCTGGGACTGCGATGGAGAGAGAGGAGGAGGCAGGGAGAGGAGAGTCCTGGCCGAGGAAGACAGGGGCAGTGTCCAGTGTCCAGAGGGTGAGGAGAGGGTGGAGGGGAGGGACCAGAGAGGGGATAACAAGAGAAAGATGGGGAAAGAAGAGAGGAATCCATTAAGACTGGTGTGGGGGGACAGAGAGAGAGAGAGAGAGAGACCACCAAGGGGAGTAGGAAGTAGGCAGGGAGAGAAAGAGAAGCGGTGACGGAGATTAGAGAAGGAGGGAAGAAGAGGTTATTCTAGTGCAAGGACTGAGGTCAGAGAGGCCGGAGCTGGGATTCCTGGTGCGGGCTGGTCGGGAGAGGGAGGCCCCAGGGCGCTGCTGTGGGTCAGTTCCAAGGCTGGAGACTCAGGCCTTCTCTCAGCCTCCCCTGAGCACTCAGATTTCCAAATGACACAGGGTGATTTTGTTTTTTTAAGGATAATTTAACCAGCTGAGGAGGTGACCAAGAAGGAAGTTAACTGCTCAGCCGACTCTGGTAAGCAGAGCAAGTGGAAACAGCTTGGGACAGGGGCCTGCTTCCTCCCAGAGATGAGCAGGGGCTGTCCTGGGCAGAGGACCCTTGGCGTCCAGCCTGGCCAGGGGAGCTCCGGGAGGAGCAGGCCCCAGAGCCCAGGGCCTCCTTGGCAAACCCCCTGGAGCCACTCTCGGGCCCTCACGCACACACACATTTGAGACTCAGACCTGGGAAGACAGGCGTGGGTGACATGTCTGAAACTGGACGTCTTGTGAAGAAGGCCGTTGGCTCTGGAATCGGCCCTCTTGACCCCTTCCTTCCGGGCTCATGCACACCCATCCCTGCAGACCCTCCTCCTGCCCTCCCCTCAGTGCCTGTTTCACGACTCAAATCCAGGCTGAGTTTTAATAACCACCATGCCCAAACTCCCAGTGAGGCCTAGTCCTCTCGCGGGTTTAGAATGTGCGAGATCATCGGGGGTGTCCTGGCCACCTGTGGATCCCTCCCTCCACCCCACACCTGGGCCCAGCACAGAGCAGCCTCCCAGTCAGGACGGGGGATAGCCTGGAAGCCCTGGCAGCCCGACATGCTGTTTTCGTTGGTGTTCCTCTGTTGTATTTTTTTCTGTTAAGCTGAGTGATGTCGCAGACCGTGAGACCCCGGGTGGGTCTGGGCTCCTGCTCGGCCACACGTTCTTCCTGGGACCATGGACTGGCTTCATGTCTCTGAGCTCCAGTTTCCTCCCCCACGAATGGGAGAGGAGAAGGACGGGAGGATTTTCTGCTGCCCCCAACCCCCCAGTGTTTGTAAAGGAACAGGACTTCATAAGGAGTGAGCACAAAGGATTTTTCCAAGTTGAAAGGACACTTCAAACAGAGGTGCACGGACTACGTAGGGAAGTGCAGGGGCCACCCTTGGTCTGCACCCTGGAGGCGGGTCAGGGACGCCTCTGGGCTGACTCCTGCTCGGCAGGTCTCTGAGTTGATGGTCTCCCAGACCCTCGAGCTCCATGCTGCCTTTCAGGAAGGGCAGTGGGGGACCAGCAGAGAGCCCTGGGGAGTGAGAGGGTCCCCGCCATGGCACAGCTGCTCCTCCCCACTCTGGTGGCCTTAGGTGGGGTGTGGGAAAGGAGGAAGGCCAGAGAGGACGGGGAAGAAGTAGGAGGGAAATGAAGAGCAAGGAAAGGAAGTGGAGGAAGGAAAAGATGAAGATTAACGAGTACAAAATTAGTATTCCCAACCCAGCCCTCACGCTGCCCCCGGGCCTGGGCCCGTCCTCAGGACTTCTAGGAAGGAAGCCGGCAGGGGCACTGCCCAGCCGGCTTCACCCCACTGCTCCGCCCACCACCTCCACTGGACCTGAGATGCCCCGGTCTCCCCCCACCCCTGGGGGTGGTGATCAGAGCCAGAAGACCTTCTGCATAGTGCCAGCAGGGGCAGCCACCTCAGACACTGGGCCCCCCTGCCAGCGTCCCTGCAGCCCCCAGTCCCACAGCTGAGCACTTTCTCCAGGCTGAGACCATCCTCACGTCAGGTCAGCTTCCACCTTGAGTCACCTTCCTATTACGGGGGGGAAAGAGCTCAAGGCCCCTGAAAGCCTCAGCTAAATCCCACCTTGTTGTAAACACACCTGGAAAATCAGATGGACTGATTCATTTTACACAAGAATTTCTGCTTCACGAATTGCGTATAAACTTTGCCCTCTGGGTTATTTTTACACAGGTCTCTCTTTGGTGCAAAGATGTTGCACATCCAATTACGATGGGTGTGGGGGGCCCGTTTGTGAGTGTAGCCACATCTGCAGCATCTGCCCTGTCTAGTGCAACATGATTTGGGGCCTAGAGTTAACCCCCGATGTTCTGACATCCCATAAAACGGGCTGCCCAGAGCCCCAGAATGTGAGGGGCAGTGAGGCACGCAGGGTGCTCGGACCTGGGCCGGCAGTGACCACACACGTTCACCCTGTAGGCAGCTCCCAGCACCCTGGAACTTGCGTCCTGGGGAAGGTGGAGATCAGGATGTACGTCCTGTCGTACGTCCTGTTGGCTGCTGACTGGGAGGGGGTTCAAAGGAGCAGCGCTGATGCAGGACTTCCTTTTTGTGCCAAGAGAGTGAAGAGACGGCAGAAGAAGTGAGTGATGGAGTGGAGGGGAGCTGAGCTACACGCGCTGGGTAATCCCAAGGCGATTAGATTGAACTGTTGGGCCTCTGTTAGGATCTTAAAGAAGCAGCAGAGAGAGGAAGTGGATTCTAGAGAAGGAGTGCTCATGGCGGGTACCCTGCAGGTCACAATCCAGCAGAGGATATGAGCTTTCTCCATCCAGGCACAGGGCACCTGCAGTCACAAGAGATGTCACCCAAGCTGTTGGGAGCGACAGAGGTCACAGCCTCTGGGGACAAAGAGATAATGGCGTTCTTGGATGGTCCCAGGGAGACCAGAGGCCTCTGCAGCATCCCTGCTGGGCACTGGGGCTTTCCAGGAACCAGGAGAATCCCCAAAGGGCCAAAGCCTGGCAGAGGGGCTAGGAGTGCAGGCTTGGCTCTGAGGGGAAGAAAATGGTGGCTAAAGCTCTAATGGTCAGGACGTCTCCAGAATGCTGGCTGCACTGGGATGACAACGTCCCCAGATTGATTGTTCTTCCCACCAGCAAGGTCAAGAATATTAATTTTGTACACGTTAATGTGATGTAATGTGCGAGATGAATGCTTGTTCAGTGGGTGTCACGGTGTTAATAAAGCTGCGATGCTTTCGTGCCAAAAAAAGCATGGCGCTGCTAACTGGTGAATCAAATCAGCGTGAAGAAGGCAACCCCACCCGTGAGCACCGCCAGTGGCCAGTGGTGGTTCAGGCCATAACAGGCTGTTGCTGATCCTCTAGGAGGCCAATGACAGCGAGGTCCAGGGGACACCTCCCAGCTGTTGGAAATCCCAGCCTGTTCTGAAGACTCGGCAGCCAAGCCAAGGCCTGCTCCTCTAGATGAGGCCGGGGGCCTCCGGAAGCCAAACCTGGAGCTCCCACCACCAGGTGAAGAAGGCCACATCCGGGCTTCTCTCTTTGGATTCTGGTTGCAATGAAAGAGCCCCCTTTGACACCTTAGCAGCCCCGCCCTGAACAACCTCCCCCCGCCTTCTGGGGACCCTCCTCATGGGAGATATGGCTCAAAGAGGAGGCCAAGAAGTTGGGAGGCTCCCCAGGTCAGAGAGGGAAGCCGGCTCCCTCAGCTCTAAAATCACACTCATCCCGTCGCTTCTGCAGGATACGCTCTGCTACAGTTTAGGCACTGCAAAGAAAAATAAACGTATCAAGGACACAGTCACATTCAAAGCAACTGCCTCGGACAAATCTTCAGATAATAAAGAGTAAATAAATACTCAGTTTGGGGACCATCTCAGTTCCCTCTGTCCTTGGCTTCAAGCACATATGAACCAACTGGGCCCCAAGTCACTACTGAAAGTCCCTAACACCCAGTTCCCACGGGCACTTCCATTCTCACCCCGTGTAGAGCCCCAGAGGAGTGCTCTATCGTTGAAGTCACCTTAATCCACTGTGGAGCGGACGAGGCAGAACCTTGCTCCAGCCCAGCCCTGTGGTGGTGGGTGGTGTCTAGGATGATACTCCAGTCAGTTCGGCTTGGTAACCAGCGATGGTCTCTCAGGCTTCCAGAGCCAGGGTAAGTCCTTGCAAGAGTGGTCAAGGAAGGAAAGCTTGCTGTGGGTACAGTATTCCCACTTCTCATTCGGAGTTCATCATTTCCAAGTTCCCTGCTCACCTGGATAAAGAATCTAGGGTCTGAACCCTTTCTCTATATCCCTTTTCTCTGTTATTCCACAAAATCCGTAAGGTAAACCCTAGTCTTATAATGGATCTAACAGATTAGAAGAAGAATTTCATCCAGAGAACAACTTCTCTCACCTTGATGGAATTTAAGATAGCCTCAAATAGGACTTGGGTGAATTGTTAGGGGCAGGGGATGTGCTCAGACTTCGTGAATTGCACACATGAGCAGTGGTCAGTTTTGCTAATGGCTGAGAAGAGTCGTGCCTTCCACACCATCAGCTCTGGAGCATGGGCTCTCCTGGAGGTAGGACAGAGCAATCCTCACGGGGAAGCTTGCGGTCCCTAACGAGGCAGCTATGGAACCAAGGGGAACTCCTGCCTGTCTGCACACTCAATGATCTCAAAACCTGGGAAGCCATAGTTGAAAACAGGGCAACAAGTTGGGGAAAATTTGAGGCAGTCCTTACAATGGGCCTCCTCACATTTGGCCATACAAGTACAACTAAGATTCTCACTGGAATCTGTATGGCTGTTCTCCATAGCACCAAGAGGGCTGTATCCAGGGGGAAGGTACATGGATGGCTTTTGTGAAAGAGGAATCAAGATTTACATAGAAGAGGAGGCAACTGATTCAAGCAACTCATCTACCCATCCGTCTGTCCGTCCACCCATCCATCCATCAATCCACCCAAAACACATCCTTTCATCCAACATGTACATGATACTAAATATACACTCTAGATGCTTTGGGTTAGGAATAAGAAGTTACCAAAATGAAAACCTCACAGTCATAGGCTTTTAGGTGGTCAAGACGGCCTTGGTTATGTAGATCGCAAAGGCATTAGTGGATACACAGCCACACAAACTTCTTAGCTTGGTATTCAAAGCCCAGCATAACCAAGCTCCATTTTACCTCCCAAGTTTATGTTCCACTGCCCACCTCCGTCAAACACACACACTACCCTTCCCTGATAGTGTTCCCTTGGCCTTGCCTTCGTTTACACTCTTTCTTCCACTTTATGTTCGATGCTCCATCTTTCCACATCCTCCCCCCGCCCTCCAAGATCCTACTCATTCTACCTCCCCCAGGAAGTCCTTTCTCACCTGTCTCTTGAAAGTAACCTCTTTAATCTCAGTGATGAAACCATGGATGGACAGGTCCTCTCTAAACTCTAAATTTTAGAGAAATACAAGGAATGATTATTGGCCTTCTCGTTTGTACATCTCTTCTGGCATTTCTCTCTCGTAGTTTTTACAACGACTAACTATGTGAACAGTCGTCTCTCTATAGACATTACAGGGGCAGGGACTAGGCATCCTTTACACAGATGCACCCTTCACACAGCCTGGCAGACAGCAACTCCTGGTCCAATTCACACAGTTTGGGAGGTGCTGCTTAGAAAGAACTGCCACCGACTAAGTGTCACCTCAGGCAGGAGTCCCCACCAGCTCCCTCCACTCTCTCAAAGGCAGGGCCAAGCGGCCCTGAGTGCCCCCCTACCTCACATACATCTCTTCACGTCACCTCACAGAACAGACACTAAGCAGAGAGACGAGGCCACAAGTGTTCCTCAGGAGTTCCTGACAAGGTTCCTCATCTTCTGACCACAGGGAAAACCTGGAAAGAGAATGCTCCCAGGGACCCCAGAGAGGCCCAGCCCTTCCAAACAGGGGCACCAGCATGGTAGACACCTGTGCTGGGGGCACTGCCAGCAGTCAGCCAGTGTACAACCAAGCACTCAGCTAGCACCCAGACAGCACTCACCCAGTGCACACCCGGCACTCAGACAACACTAACCCAGACCTGACCCAGTACTCACCCACCAATCACCCAGACCTTACTCAGCACTCACCCAGCACTTGGATAGCACTCACCCAGCACTCGCCCAGCACTCAGCCAGCATACACCCAGCACCCAGACAGCACTAACCCAGCGCATACCCAGCACTCAGACAACACTAACCGAAACCTGACCCAGCACTCACCCAGCATCCAGAATGCACTCATCCAGTACATACCCAGCACTCAGCCAGCACTCACCCAGCATCCAGAATGCACTCATCCAGTACATACCTAGCACTCAGCCAGCAGTCACCAGCATTCACCCAACACTCACCCAGCACTCATCCAAGCCTCCTGATGCACATGTGACCACAACTTGGATGGAGAGGTTACGTCCAGGATAGGGATGTAATTTTCCCAGTCAGTTTGAAGAAATAAAGTTTCAAATGTTTAATAATTTTGACTGATTTATAAATACCCATTGATTTCAACTTCATTTCTATTTATTAAAATAGGTTTCCCCAAACCAGTATATAAATAATGCCAATTGGCTAGTTGGCATCACATTATATGTTTCCTCTTAAATACCCTGTCTCACTCACCAATTTACACTGACGTTTATAGAGTCTGACCTTGGTGTTCCTTGTACTAGATTCAAGAACCCCCAACACCTCACCATCCTTCAAAAAGAGAGAGAGTGAAAAAAGAAACTTAAAACAACAGCAAATAATGACAGCGCACTCTCCGTAACTGGCGAGTGTATCACTCGTCACAGTCCTTTTACAGAGGGTAGTTTAGCAGCATATATCACAACTGAAAGTTTGTATGCTCTTTGACCCATCTAGGAATCTATATTACAAAAATACACATGTGCAAAAAACCCTTCTCTGTTTAAGGGTATTCTCAGCAACGTTTTTCATAATACTAAAAAAAAAAAAAAAAAAGGCAAATAAACTAAGGTACATGAAATAATATGCAGCAATTTACAAGAACGATAAGAGAGGGATGTCAGTGTTAGCAAAGACACGGAACCACCGGAAGTGTCACTCGCAGCAGCAGTAGAAACTGGTACCTCCACTGTGAAAAACCATCTGGAGGATCTGCTAAAGCAACATACACATCCTCTGTGACGCAGCAGTTCTCCCCCTGGATATCCACCCAGCAGAAAGGCACACAAATCCCACCACAGGACTGGGCAAGAACACCCTTCAGCACATCAGTCATAATAGCAAAGAAACTGGAAACAACCCAAATGTCCATCCACAGTCCATGGATACATAGCTTGTGGCCTATCCACAAGACAATGGAAGATACCAGTGAAAATTAACAAACTCTTATCCAAAAGAACTAGGAGAATCTTACAAATATAATATTAAAGGAAAGACACCAAACACAAAAGATTATGTACCGTTTGAATCTATTTCCATAAATTTCAAAATCAGGCCAAACTCATCTGTGTTGTCCCCTTAGGAGGGCGTGACTGGGAGGGGGCACCAGAGCCCCCCGGGGGGCTAGAAACGTTCCACTCTGAATCTGGGCCCCAGGTACGTGAATGTGCTCACTTGGGGAAAAGTCATCGACCTGTACACTTACACATGTATGCTGTCCTTTTGTATGTTACACTGAATAAAAAGTTTGCTTTAAAAAGAATGAGATAATTCTGTAAGTTCTCATGTGGGAAGATCGCTAAGACATACTGTCAAGTGGGAAAAAAAAGTCTCAGAAACACAGACACGGATCCCCGTGTTCTGTGTGAGGTTGCGTGGTGGGCGCCCAGACACAGGATCCCCACCTGGACGTGAACAGTGTTCTCCGGGTGCAGGAGGGGACATCGTGCTGGGGAGTGAGACGGCAGGAGGAGGGGGCAAAGGGGCTCTCTTCTGCATGGTTTGACATTTCCGCAAGCACACGCTCATGAATGCATTCTGAAATTTTAAAAAGTATAAAAGGGAATTTATTTTTAGTAAGCAGCTATGTGTCCTATGTGTCCAGCTCCATACTGGGCACCGTCTGCAGAGAACACAACAGGTAAAGCCCCCTTCTCCTGGGAGCACTCATCCCGGGATGGCAGGATGTGAGCAAGCGTGGGCTCCTGCACCGGCGGGCTCGATGCAAAGGCACGAGGCCTCAGGGACAGCTCTGTGGGATGTCCATTTGTAGACGTTCCTGCCTTTGCTTCCTTCTGCCCATCGGTATTCTGGGTCAAGATGTCACCCAGTCATGATGGATTGTGGGAAAGCAGAGACGTGGGAAACTTTGTGCTGAAACTGTTGGCCTTAGTGGAAGGAGGAGGTAGGAGCCACATTTCCACCAGCCTGAAAGGCTGCTGGGTAGCAGGGCATCTTGCTGGAGGGACACTCAAAGCGCCCATGGGGCATGGCACCCTCAACCACAGGTGGGAACCAGTGAGTCCTCGGTCTGCCCCTTCCTTTTAGATTCAGGGCTGGCACCCAGGGGAGCCCCATCCCCTCACAGGGCAGAGTCCTCAATTCCTCTCAGAGCACAGCCCTGTGATCACCTCACCGACTCTCACAAGCCCCTGAGGTGGACTTGGCAGGGACAGCAGTCTGCGTGACAGGCAGGGAAGGGCCCAGTGAGAGTCTGCAGCATACCTCCTCTGGGCCTCCACCCCCTCGTGTTGTCAGAGCTGAATGAGGCGGCCGCAGGTGCAGAGAGGGCACACAACGTGGTTTATTCCCCTCCTCCTCCTCCTTTCCTGCCCCTTCCTAGGGCCAACACAAAGTTCCAGGGCCTGGATTTTTGAGTCCAATACAGGTGCTCAAGAAACACTCAGGCCCTGGCGGGGTGAGGGAGGGCACTCAAAACAAACAGAATATGTGTCCCTGGCTGCCACTTGCTTCCCTGTCATTCCCTGACGCACTCCCATGGCATCATGGGAGCCACGCCCCTAAAGCTCAGCCATGACACACTGCACTCCCTGCAGAGAACCTGTAACTGGATCAGCAGGCACCTCCGAGGCAGGTTCAGCAGGCGCTGTGCTCAGCCCTGGGGACAGAGACGAGTGGAGCTGCCGGTGGCCTCCTGGATAACTGCCACTCCTCAGGTGGCACTTGGGGACCTTTGTGACCTCAGCACCTCCCCGCTTCCCTGGTGCTTCCTGTGTACCTGAGGAAGGTCCCTCTGGGCCTCTGCTCATGTGGTCAGGAACATGTCACCTCCAGAAACCCCGCTGATGATGTCCCATCTCCCCAGGGGCTTTGCAGTCCCCTCCATCCCAAGCAGATCCTTCTCACCTCTATGCACCCACGACCCTTTGGGGATTTGCAGTCGCTTGTTTCCACAGTGGGCTGGGCCTGGACTGGCAAGGACATGGTCTCAGCAGCCCCCAGCACAGGGCCGGGCACACACTGGGTGCTTGATGAAGCCTTTTGAATTGCATCAAACTTCCAATGCAAAGACATCACAAATATGGAAGGCAGACTTCATGCCTGCTTTTGTTTGTTTGTTTTGTTTCCTTGGGACACTTCAGTGCCAAGCAGCATTTTCATAAAGAATTAAAAACCGAGAACCAATTGTCAACGAGATGTCAGAAGCATCCATCCCCCCGCAGCTGTGTTGCACGGGACAGCACCACCCGTGGGGGCTTCGAGGTACCTTCCTGTGCATGATCTGCACCGAGCTACGTAACAACCCTGGGGGAAGGGCCAGCCAAAGCCACATGCACCATTTAACAGATGCGGAGACTGAGGGTCAGAGACAGAGATTAGTGGGTAGAGGGAGGCAGCCCTAGCGACTCACGAGACACAGAACTAGGACCAACAGTCAGAAGTCAGGGCCTGTCTCACTTTATCTTACTGCTCCTCTCGTGGACACACACTGCAATGTACTGCTCAAGTCTTAAGACACAGAGGGAAGGTCCCCCCATTCTTGAGAAGGGTGGCACACAATCCTCAGTAAAATGGGGCCATATCATCTACTTAGAAGGACTTGGTGGGAATTCAAAGACGCGAAAATGCACGGTGGGTAAGAGAGCAAATGTCACACAGTGGGGGGCCCAGAACCCTCTGCTGGTCCTAACTGCGGGACCCACATCTTTCTCATCTCCTTGGTCAAGAGGGCAAGCAGTTTTTCGTCTGAAAATACAAATGAAAGGACTGCTTTCAGGGGCAAGCAAAACCTGCAAGTCCCTGAACGTCCTCTGTGACAGATACAGCCTCTGGAGAGAGGAGGGGCGGGCACCCTGGGGCAGCGTCCCGACCGCTGGAAATGAGTGACAGGTGCGCTCACAAAGTCTCGGTGTCCACACTTCACGGGGGTGCCCACACGCCTCCCCGCAGCTCCCGGCTCCCACTGCACAAACCTACTGGCAAGCCCAACAATTAAAAATACCCCGTGGATCTCTCACCCAATCCCGGGCCCAGGCTCAGGGCGGCCCCTCATCCCAGCCGCCTCTCTGAGCGGACAGTCTGCAGCCAGCACGGCGAACACGGAATGTCACACAAGCAAAGACACTTGTCAAATGCCTTTCCCTTACAAGCACCCTCATCATGACCTGTGTTAATGAAGTTAATTGAATTTAAGATCAATAATGGTTAATTATTGCAATTTGACATTCAGAGATAAATGGCTTTAAGACAGAGAAGTGTGTGTGTGTGTGTGTGTGTGTGTGAGAGAGAGAGTGTGTGTGTGTGTGTGAATTCTCTCCAAAGAAGGTGAATGCAGTGCAAGCCTAAGAGGGATCCCACAAGCCTTCCATTGATTCTGGTACAATCTGATCGACTTCATCCTCTGATGAATGTGGGCTTTTCAGAGCTACAAGTAAATGTTCTACAAGACCACTCTAACCCTTGTCACTGGCCAAATCTATATGTGCTACACACCAGAAATCTATTGAGATAGATGAAAGAATTGCTGTAGAAACAAGAGCAGCTTCAATAAAGGTGAAGGTTTATTATATTGACTATTAATGTAACTTAACTGTATGCAGTTATGAATGCTTATGGATCAGGGCAGTTTAATTTGGGGCAGTTAGATATGATTATAATTGAACACCAATTTTTTTTTTCTTTTACATCACCAAAGATGAACTCAATTCAACATGGAATAAAAAAAAAGCCCAGCTTGGAAAGTAGGTTACAACTAGCTTCCCAGAGAGTGGCCTCCTGGGGGTGGGGCCGCAGGGCAGCAGTGGGGACAAGCCCAGGCCTCTCTCCTCTCTGGTGCTGACACTGACCACCCAGCCTCCTGGCCCAGGTCCCACAGCTCTCCGGGAGCTGACACCTGGCAGTCTGGAGCCGTCCCCCAAGCTCAGGTCAGGGCCCAGAAGTGGCTCCTCTGGTTTCTTCCAAGTTGGTGAAAAGTTGACTTTACAGGAGGACATATCCCCAAATGTACCAGTCACAATACTTCTCCACGCACACACAGACCCAGTTAAATGACCACTTACAAGATTGATAATGACAAAGTAAATGTTGTCGGGGAAGTCCTACTGATTGTGGAGCAGTGACAATAAAATGTGGCTGAGGAGTTCTGTCAAAATGTAAGATTATGCAAAAACACCGTTGAGAACACTGCTAATCATCTGCTTGTGTCAATTACTTGAAGGGTCTCTGACAGCATATTTACATTAAACACATTTCAGGAGCAAAATCCTTAATGCTATATCAGAATATTTTTCATTACCATTAGCAAATCTTTGAAACTCTATTTTTTCCTCAGCTACAATGGAGCGGTAGTGAGAGGGCTGGGTGGGGCCTGTGTGGGTGGAATGGATTGGGGGGAATTTTGACTCATCCAGCAGAAAAGAGGCGGGTGATGCGGACATCAGACATGAGGGATCCCAACCCCATTTTCCTTTTGGGGAAGACGACAGGGCCCTCTCTAGTCCACAGGAAGAGCAGAATTCACGTTCATCCTGACTGGGATGGCCACCCCACGTCTAATGTCAGCTTATTTAACAGCGCGCACGGCAGGCGTGCAGGGGCAACTGTTGGAATTAGAACTGAGACAGCAGCAGCCGGGACTGGGTGCCGTTCAAATACCTCACCCTGGTCCCGCCGTCTCGTCCACAATCAGGGTGACATGGAAATAACCAAAACGGACGGCCTGGGGCCTGGAGTGGTGCAGCTGAGTGAAATATGTCCAGAAGGACAGCTCTGGCCCCGTGCTGGGCATCGTGCCCGAGTGGGGACACCACAGTGGCGGGCACTGGAGGGTCCACCCACAGAGGGCTGGGCGAGAGGGGCCCAGGGCATTCGGAAAAGCATATCTGAATACTCCCAGGAAACCACACCCAAGACAGCCCTGGGCTTCACCTGAGGTGACACGCATAATGATGGGTAATGATGGCAGCTAGGATGCTTTGATTTTTGTTTACTTTTGAGCACGCTGCTGAACATTTTACTTACACTGCCTCCTTCTCCCCTCACATCCACTGCATGAAGTAGGTTTGGTTGCTTCCCCACTTCACAGACGAGGAGACTGTCCCACTCAGACCATAGCTGGTCAAGGAGAGAAGCAGGATTTGAACTCAGATCTCTAGGTTCCTTTCACACTCCACACCAGGGACATCTTAGTTACAGTGACGGAGCAGAGATCCCAGCCTGCAGGCAGGTGGTAACATTTCTTACACTCACAAAGGCAGGCAAGGGGTCCATTAAATAAGGTTTGAAAAGCCCTGAGACCACCTTAATCTCAAAAAGCCCGTCTGCGCCATTCAGAAGATGGAGGTAGCTGCATGGCTGGGCCAGCTGGGATTGCTGCTCACAGGGCTCCTGGAGGTTCTGTGAGGCAAACTTAACAAACACAGCCACGTGGCGAGGGGAGGCGGCTGTCCTTGAGCTGCTGCTCTCCCCCTGCAAGGGCTGGAGTCCTGGGGCTGACCCCTCTGTGATTCGTGCTCTGGAAGGCATCAACGAGAGGCAAGACCCCACATCACATCCAACCTACTGGATAACAAACACACAGGACACACAGAAAATCAAAAGGACCCACACCTGTTCGCGGTCAGGCCAGGGGATCCAATATCTGCAGTGATTTCAGAAATTGGTGTTAAGTTATATGGAGATTTAAAACAGAATGCATTCCTCTAAAGAGATTCTACTTCCTCAACGTTTTATTTAGTAAAAGCTGTCTCCTCCCCATTCCCAAAACGTACAGACAACATTTCCCTAATTGACCTTTATGTATGGATTTGCTTTTACCTTACAATACTACATATGCCTATCACTTTTCTCATCCAATTGTGCAGGATACAAAATAATGCAAAAAGCTACCCCACCCAACCTCCAGACCTCGGGTCTCTTAGGTGAGACCCGAATTGAGGAGAACACAGGTCAAAACAGGGGCAGCCCAAGGCCAAAGGTTCTGGCCCAAAACAGCCAAAACTGGGGATGGATTCTGAGTGCCCGACCGCCTGCGTGATGGAAATAAAATGTCATGGATGAGTAATGTGACTTGGGCTCATTTTCATTTCTTTATATAGATTAAATACACATATACATGTAAATATATACACACTTAGAAATACATATACACAAACATATTCCCACATCCATCTTTTATGCACAAATGGACGTCTGCATGAATCTGATTGCCCTACAAAGTTATCCTTCAAAGAAATTTGAACAAACAACTCCAAACAAACTTATGAAACCAAATGAAAACACTAGGCAAGAGAGAAAGTCATCCTCATGGGCGGGGTCTGCTGTTTAAACATCTGATTCCTGGCAAACGAGCATCCATTCCAGGGAGCCACCCCCACAGCTCTCTGGGAAGAGATCAAGAACCTCTGGGCCGCAGGGCCGCACACCCCGAAGCTTATAAACGCACCTTTCTCCACAGTGCCCAGTAAAATGCCCAGGCTGCATCCCCCTCTTGGGAGGAGAGCAAAGGCCTGGCTGGACAGGGGTACTCAGTCCACATGGGAGCCAGCAGCCTCACACCACAGCCCAGAGTCACCCAGTGGAGGGGATTCTGTTCATAAAGTGACAACTTTCCTAGGGTCCAGTTGACCCATCACCGTGGGGTCGTTGAGTGGGCAGATCAGCTCAGGGGTGAGGGTCTGCCCTTTGGGTGCTGGGGCACCTACTGACTCCTCCCCTACATGCATTCCCTTTCTCAGCCAGGCACTTCAAGCCCAGAAAGGTCCCAAGGCCAATTTCATAGGCCAGATTTCGGAACCGGAGCCCACTGTCCCCACTGTGATAGGATTAGCTGGTGGTCCCTGCCAGCAAAAGCAGACAGGTTTCAGAAAGGCAGAGCTCCCGCGAGGATCCCAGTGGGGCCATTCACCCTAATAACAGGAGCTAACATCCACACGTCCTCACAAGAGCCAGGTGCTCACCCAGGGCCTTCCACGCATGCCCCCGTGGACTCCCCACAATAACCTGAGGAAGTACAGGCGCGGCACTTGCATTTCACAGACGGGACTCTGAGAAACTTGCTCCAGGGGACAGAGCTAACCGTGCAGGGACGGGATTTGGACTCAGCTGTCTGAACACAGCTTCTGTGCCCCTAACGCTCACTCTCTACCTCACTGGTGGAGGTGAGCCTCGACGTGCATCTTCACCTGTTTACAGAAAGAAGCCCCCCTCCCCGAACCGTCAAACTGGGACCATCACCAAAAAAATTAATCTCGAGTTTTTAAAATATCAAAACCTTAAAACGTATAATTAAATTAATCATCATAAATTACTTCTTAGCACTGAGAGTTGGATTTATAATATCATTTTGAAACCTCTCTGTGAGATTTAAATATTTTATAGCATATGCGAGTGAGAGGGAACTGTGTCTAAGGGCTTAAATATCGCCGTAGAGCAGCAGACTTTGACAAAAACTGTAGCACAACTGTTTCTAAGGTAGTTTGTAAAAATTATTTATTTCCATACCAGTTAATTATGATGGGAGTCTTTGTTGAATGCACAAGCATTAAAAAAGTGCTGATATTTTATGCATCTTTAACTGGAGCGCGATTCCCCGCAGCGCACTGGTAACTCCTTGACATTTAGCATTCACTCACAGCAACTGTAATAAGGGGTTTGATTGCTTCCTTTGCAGATGCAGTAATTTAATAACTGTGATCAGTTGCATAAATTTACTATACAACCATCTTAAGTTAGCCACATTAAAATTAAGCAAAATTGTAATCTGTTGACAGATTATTGCTACTGAACAATTCTACTAAAAGCATTTCAGATTAGCAAGTGCCACGAGCATTTGTGTTTTATAAGCTTGTAAAAACCACGGCAGCTTCCTCCTTCCTCACCCCAACCTCCAGACGCCCCCCACCCACATGCACACACACCACCAATCTGACGAGTAGACAATTTCAGGAAATTCTATGCTTTCTGCTAAATCACCTGAACTGTTGATTTCACGAGTTGAAATGTTTTGTGTGGTGAATTCTGCTATCTGGAAGCAAAGAAAAAAAAGGAAGCATGTCAGTTCCTTCTTCCTTTCTTCCCAGCAATTTCCTTTACGCAACTTTGCATCCATTGCCTTTGAAAGAAACCTCTAGCATGGAGCTCTTATGAATAAAATGATGGCGTTCCCCAGAGCGAAGGAAAAGCGCTAATTTCATACCTTAGCTGGATAAAGGTAGAGGACGCCAGGCTTCCTCTGAGCGAGGTCCCTGCGGCAGGCTTCCTGAATTATGGAGACAACACAGAAGCCGTCTTGCTCAGTTGCTAAAGAACCCCTCACTGAGGTTGAGAGTGAAAAGAGAAGAGGGCACAAGTCCCATGGGCTGGTGTTACCTACAGCATGGTGACAGAGAAAACAGTGCCCTCGCGCGCTCTGTTTAGAAGCAGAGGGGGACCCACGTCTCCTGCCTTGTGCCCTGTGAGTTGACTTTTCAGAGCAATGTTTAGCCAAGCAGGCAAGTCAGGAATAACTGTTTCTGATACTTCCCAGCAAATATCTTTAACCATCTGTTTACACTTGCCAAATATGCTTCCAAGTTTCCAATTTTATCAGTATATAAAAAGAATATCTGTTTTTAAAAAAAAATCGTAAATATCTTGTGATGCATCTTTACATAATTCAAGAGACATTAAAAAAAAATTCTCACTTGAAAGCCAGCATGAGCACAGATTTGTTTAAACTTTCATTTACATAGAGGTTTGGGGTGGGAGCCATGGAAGCGGGTAGGGGCTGTGTTGTAGGGCACGGTCAAATGTCAAGGGGCACTGACTGCCTGTCGGTGATGGGCCCTTCCTGAGCAAATGACCAAAAACATGGCGGACTCGTTCCCAGGGCAGCCCTGCATATGCAGCCTGTCACTTCAGATGGAGTTACGGGGTGTCTCCCAGACAGGTGATGTGCTGGGCTGGGCTGCAAGCTTCCCGTGGAGCAGAGACCACTGCTGAGCTTGACAAATTGGATGGGACTTCACTACCAAATTTCCTGCCAAGAGGCCTAACAGTCAAATGTCTATCTTCTTCTCATCACCAAGGAGAGATGCTAGGACTCTGACATAGTGTCTCCGCTACTTACAGACAGAGTTAATGCAAAATGATCGAGAAATGTGAGGTCTATGAAACTTTTAAAAGCCAAGCAAAAGCGACTTCCATCATTGGCTCCTTCATCCTGAGAGGCACATGTGTGCATGTGTGCACGTGTGGGTGGGTGTGTGCGTGCACGTGTGTGTAAAGGCAGAATTCTCATTAGGCACCAGAGAACGGGGGTTTCTGCCGCTGCCACCATTACCTGTAATTCTTTGTAATAAATTGGAGATACCCTGGGCTAGGTTTGTTTGCTTCTAATTATAACTAATTATACTTCTAAATATGTTCTTTAGGGTTACCACGTGTATAAAAATGGAGGTAGGAAAGAAAGAAAATGCATAGGGACTATTAAAAGAAAGAGAAACATGCTAATTAGCTAACTAGTATACTCATTTCAATGTTTAATAATATTTTTTCACATTCCAGCATACGCTGCAGAATAAAAAATTACCCACAGCACCACCTGTGCATCCCCTGGGACATGAGGATTTAGAGTTCTCTCCCGCAGTCTTGGAGCCCTCGTTGCTAAATATTTCTTAGAATATTTCTTTGTATTCCACCCTGTCCCACCCCCACAAATTAAAAACAAAAAAAGATAGTAAATTTTGTTTCCCACCAAAGCCTTCTAAATAACATCTCTACAAAACCCAACTTAATTA
Source organism: Tapirus indicus (assembly GCA_031878705.1). Taxonomy (NCBI): domain Eukaryota; kingdom Metazoa; phylum Chordata; class Mammalia; order Perissodactyla; family Tapiridae; genus Tapirus; species Tapirus indicus. The sequence goes on from CM062926.1 coordinate 2,931,089, forward strand.
CATAACTCAAATGCTTGAGGGAAAAAAAATAGCATTTATTCCCATAATTTTGGAAGCTGTCTCCACCCATTTCTATATGTGCAAACTGCACTGGCTGTGGGAACAGCCAGTGTCTGCCCTGCTCCCTCAGCCAGGGTAGGAACAAGTGCCATTGTTCCCCTTCATTTTTTCCATCCACTTGGGCCTCCCCTCGCCCTGTGTTCTGGGAAGGTTCCGGGCTTCGTGTGGCCTGTGATGAGGCCAACCGCATATGGCTGTGAAGACAGGAGAAGACGGAGTGACGCAGAGGGCACAAAGATGCAGGGACAGGGACATGAGGCTGGCCCACCCTCTCACCTGTAAATGGAGCATCTCTCTACCTGAGCAGAATGCAGAACCTCAGCTGGGGCCCCATCAGGATCCCACAGTTAAAACCAGGTCATGCCAAAGCCCAAGATGTCCACCAGCCCCTTGGGCCTGCCTCCTTCCAACTCTACTTCTGACTGCAGGTCAGTCGTATACAAACAAAGCCTTAACAGAAATGTTACCGAGGAAATAATAGCCATTTCCAATGATAATACACAATTTTAGCACTGACGCTTGGCTGATTTAGGTGTTCGGCCAACATGTCAAGCAGCCTGCCTTCCTTAGGCGGGCCTTTAATGGGTAACTGGCAGGCTCTGGCAGCCTTATTTCTGTTTTAGATTTGGTTTGTCATTGGGTATCCATTACCTGCCATTCATCTTTGATCTCTTTGGACAGGCCTGATCAAAAGATGTCATTTGACCTACTCCACTTGGCAGAAACTTGTATGACTCTCATAAAGGGGCCACCCCAGCTATAAATAAAATGACATTATTATTTTTCTGTCCTATCATGTAGAAGAGACAATTATGATAATGCAGTGTCTGTCATCAGGAGCCCAGCAAATTGCTAGCTCTCACGCAACTGTTTAGCTTTCTTATTTGTTTTTTGTCTGTTTTCCTCCATTTCAAGTTGAAAATAAAGCAGAATTGAAATCCCTAATGCTCTGCCTCCCACTCCGACAGTCTTGGGGCTTCTTCCCATGGTACTGACACGCAGGTGTGGCTAGCAGCTCGTGTTTGTGAATGGTGGGTGGTGGTTACGGCTGTGTTGGCAACGCGAGGCACCTATGGGATCAGGTTTGTCCTTCTTTGAGTGTGTCGAAAACAAGCTAATCTCTGAACTTAGAACTGAGACATATTACTGCAAATAGATAAAACTCATGGCGAGGGTTTACTGTGTCCTTAATCAAGTCATAATAAGGAAAAACTTATTATTCAGAATGTTCACTCGACAAGCAAAATAGAGACAGCTGAGGAGTCACTGCCAGGGAGCCCACAGCTCGGGGACACACTGGTCCAGTTGTTTGTTACCTTCTCCAGTGTGGACCAATGGTATGGGCTCCATTCTTATGAGACTGGATCTCAATCCTTTCTGGAAATGGAGGTTTGGGTGCTCCAGGGCCTGCTTCCTTTCCTGGGTGGTAGAGAGTTCACAGATACACAGGAGTAACATAAAAAGATTACCAACTCTGTGGTCATTCTCTGTCGGCCAGATGCCCTTGTGGACCAGGGAAAGCAATTCTCCACCTACCACATGCCAGGAACCTGCCCTGCTCAGTGGTCTCCACCCAATCACTGCTATCACTTGGGAAGAGAGAGCAACAGGGACTCACCATCAAAGACCCCTGCTGGAATTCTGGCTGTGGCTGCTCACAACCATATCGTTCTAGAGTGAGAGAGATGGTGGGAATCTTCCAGATAGGCACCAAGTCCAATACCTCATTAGATAAGGAGAAAATGAGGCCCAAAGAAGAGGAAGGACCACCCGGAGGCACCCTAGGGAGTTAACGGCAGAGCGGAGACCAGAATCTAAACCTCCTAACTCCTCCGTTGGGGCCCACCCACCATGACAGGCTACCTCCATCTTCTCCAAGCCTAGCCCAGGAGCTCACCCTTCGTGAGCTGACGACCAGGATGCTGTTAATCCACAGGGCCTGCTGCTCTTCCTGGCTGCCTCTGGAACGCAGGCTGATTGGAGTTTGGCTCAGCATAAGATTGTGGTGTTGCTGGTCATCCCCAGCAGACAGCATGTCGGTGGGCATCTCTTTGTAGTCCCCTGGGTACAGGACTTAAGCATCCTAAGGTCTCTCAGGGCCCCCATTTATCCATGCTGGTGATGGGATATGGGCTGACCACCGGAGAGGACAAGGCAAGTGGGCGAGTGCTAAAGGATGGAATGATGAAAGGGAGAGAGGGAGCAGATTCTGAATTCCTTGCCTGGAGGGCTCTAGCTGGGCTTAGACTGGTTAAGCTGGATCTTCTGCAACAATGTGGATGGAATATTTTCTAAATACAGGAGCCCAAGGCAGGGCAACTCCACCCCTGATGGAGCAGGGACAGCTGAATGGAGACTTTCTCGCTTTAACATGTGGCACTCATATTGAGGAAGAACACATCTGAGTGACGTCACAGTATTGGGAACTATCAAGTCAACAAGAACAAATATTCTGGATTAGCAGAGGGGTCCAGAAAGTTCTGGAAATAGTCCCCAAACCGGGAAGTCTAGGCAGTGTATGAAGCAAGGCACTTCCTTAGTCATCCAAACGTAGCTTGTCTTGCAAAGCACTAGACAATGTGGCACAAAGAGGGAAGATGGTTCGAAAGACTGTTGTCAGCATATTATTCCCTTAAGATTCAGTTCAGGCACCCCACTTTCAGGAAACCACCCCTAGTGTTCTCTCACTCCCTAGGATGAGTAAGGCATCCCCCCTCAGAGTTGCCATCCTGCTCAGTGTCCACCTCCATCATGGTACCCACATCAGAATTACCTGTTCCTGTCTGTTGCATCCTCCACACTCTGACCTCCTTGAGGACCGCCTATCTTGGTATCCCTTGCACCTGCCACTGCTGGCCTGAGCAGGTGCTCAATATACATCCACTTGAATTGTTCTAGTGACTCACAAAACACATGCTCTAGTAACCTGGTGCCCTCAGAGGAATTTGTGATTACAGGAAAATGCACACAAGTACGTTTTCCTTCCTTGAGCTTGAGCAACATCTCCTTTCCCCATCCCCAGAAGCCCAGGTGCCATTCATCATGCTGTCATATCACAGTTTGCTAAGCCTCTACTAAGTGTCCCCATCTTCTCACGTCTTTCCTCCACCCTGGTCCCAGATAATGAGTCTCTCCTTCCTATGATCAGCTTCTTGGAAGCCAATGGATAAAACTAAAGATTAAGAGTTGAGTGAACCAAAGCAGAGTGTGGGGGCAGACCAGAGGATGAAAATCAGTCTTCCTTTATCTCCCTGAGCAGGTGTGAGTTCCAAGGGATTTGGGGCCATTCCGCATGCATTTCTTTTGTCTTTTTGGTATAGCAGTGATCCTAAGAATTGGCATCCAGGGTGGTCTGCAAATGTCCACTGCATGGACGAATGGATGGGCTTGGGGGCCCAACGTTCAGGGCCAGAAGGAGAATGAACACAGGGAAAAAGGTTTGCATGACGTGGCGGCAATTTGTGGCACATATGGCATGATGCTAAAGGACACTAGACTCTCACAGGCCTAGATTCATCTTTCACTCTGTCCTGAGCAGCTGGGGGACTTGGGCAAGTTACAAAAGCTTCTGATTCTTCATCTAGAAAAATGAGAATAAAAGCACCCTCTTCTAAAAATTGTTGTTAAAGGAATTATGCACCTAAAGCATTTAGCACACTGCCCGGCATACGGCAGACATTCGATAAAGAACAGTTATTTCTAGTTATGGAAATTATGCTTTTCCATCAGCAGGGAAGATCTCTGCCACGACAAGAAAGGGTGGGATCTGCATGGTGACAGGGTCAGTCCCTCCACTGGGCCCAGCCCTTGCAGCTGGGTGGGACAGTCATTCAACGTCCAGGAAACCCCTGCCTGTGCAATCAGCTCAGCCACTTGAGCCCAGGAAGGAGGGTAGTCGCCTTGGCAGGGTGCAGACTAAAGAGCCTTTCTCCATCCCAAATTCTCTCCCCATCTCAGGCCAAAAATTCCACCAGCAGCAAGCCAGGTAGACTCTGCTCCTATAAAAGGCAAGTAAACCTGGAGCAGGTAGGGATAGGAGTATGGGGGAGGACAGAGGTGGAGAGGGTTATTCATTGATCCATCCAACAATCGTGATGTGGATTTACTTAACAGATCACTCTCTTCTTCCCCTACCCTCTTCACCTCTCAACTTCTGGGACCGACCAGGAGCATTCGTGTCTGGGGAGGTGGGAGAGATGGAAGAAAACAAAAACCAACAGAGACCAAACAGGAGCTCAGAGCCCTGCTGTGCTCTGGCCTGCCTTTCCCACCCAGCAGCTTCAAGGTGAGAGGCAAGGGGAGTCTGTGGCCTCTGACTGTACCGGTTTGCTCCTTGTAGGAAGAGAGGCCACGGTCCTACAGAACCCCCCAATACAGGGGATGAAAAGGAGGAGAGACGGCACGAGGCTGTTAAAGGAACTTGCTTCTCTGAGCCACCCACAGGTCCACACCAATGCTCGGGGTCCGTGGGCGGAGTATGAGCACCTGAAGATGAGAATTCTGTTTAAGGTCCATGCAGGGCAAAGACGCATTACTACTTCACTGGTGGGATGGGAGAGCGCTGAGCATGGCCATCCCCTCTGCATCCTGGCTTCTCCATCTCATCACCTTCAAGCCTCAGTTTCCTCATCTGTAAAACGAGACGGTGATGCCAACTTTTCCCGCAGTTGCTATGAGATGGGCAATGGATGAGAAAAGTATTTTGCACCCTGCTATGTGCGGTGCACACCATTGCTTTTAGATAGGTCTGTCCTCCCTCTCATGGCTGGAAACTAAGACTCGGCAGACTCTGACGTAAGTCAGGGAAACAAGCACAGAGACACAAAAGAAAGATCTAAAGCTGTGTTGTCCATGTGACTATTTAAGTTTAAATTAATTAAAATTAAATAAACTTAAAATTCGGCTCCTCAGTTGCACTCGCCACATTTCAAATGCTGGACGGCCACATGTGGTGTGTGGCCACCACACTGGACAGCTCAGAGCAGAGCATCTCCATCCGGCAGAAGGTTCCATTGCTCTGGGTGGAGGGGTCCCCTCCCACTGCCTCCCTGAAGCCTCTGGCTCTGATGTCCTCGCCCTTCCTATCCTCTTAGAAAGATACTTTCCTGTAGGAACAGTTCTTAACCCTTTTGGAGCGAAGGACCCCTTCAAGAAGCTAAAATCTAAGTCTACATTCACTGAAATCCAGAATATCTCACAGTGGGAGACAAATTCCACCAGTGGTATGAGAAAATATTGGGTGGTTCACCTTGAATCACACAGTAATAAATTACTCCCTTGTCAGTTCTGTCTCTCCTTCTGATTGCTTGCTTCAAGGAGAAAGAATCCAGTTGGTGCTGTTGGTCTTGAACGCCCCCCAACACAGGCTAATTTCCCCTTTTCAAAAAGGGAGATCAAGCATCGGACTCAGGCCACAGGCAGGCAAGAGAATCCAGCTAGAATTTAACGACATTGTTTGATTTCACTGCATTTATTTTTATGGTTATTTTCTCTTTATGGCAAGTGATTCTGGGTCTTCATTTATGGGAGTGACACACTTTCCTTTTAAAGATAAATTTATTTGAGTTAAAATGTGTGTAAATAATATTGTTTAGGCAGTCCGTGTGGTATGCAGATACGTCAGACAGCACCACAGGTTTGAGACACGGATGCTACACCTGCTCAGGGGCGAAGAACAGTCAGAGAAGGTTCGAAGGGGACTCTGTCTCCACGGCTCCAGCCCCAGGTCCATTCTGAGGGGTCCGGTCACCCAGTTAATAAGCAGCATTGCTGTTGAAGATTTCCAACAGCCCAGACTTGACAAGGAATTTGGCAGGCTCCTATTTAAAAGATTCCACTTTGGGGAGGCAGCAGTTATCAAGCCTCAGTATTAACGAATATGCTAATAAAAACCATAAAATTTGCAATAAGCTATTATCAATTGAAGACAGGATGCTCCATCTCCGATTTATGGCTCCCATGCCTGGTCACTGACCGGAGCCTGGCCACCAGGTCCACTGTGCTTGGAGGACAGCTGCCAGGGTCTGAAATACGAGCATGTCATCTGCAGATCCAGGTACCTGGTCAGAACACCGGCAATGATGTTCCTGGCATCGCGTGCGACCCGCCTGCAGGGCTGTGGAAAGGCTTTCTGTCCCTATACATCTGCCAGTGCCTCCGAGAGGGTGACATGCGTCTATCTCTCCCAGACACCCAGCAAACTGGCAGTGACGTGTGAGCCCACCCTGACTGTGGGCAGATGGGCTGCAGGTCAGATGAACATCCAGATGCATGGCCACAGCCATCGGGACGCGAGCAGGATCCTGGGGCCTGAAGGACCCCTGCCCCTCGTCTGGAGAGGCCCCCACCTGAG